>CM077909.1:51853534-52443534 GCA_039720435.1 Amazona ochrocephala | reverse complement strand
TGTGAAGCCCTAGCAATCTTCTTAAAGCTGTCCAAAAAAGGCAGGAAGATGCCATCTGTCTCCACAAGCTTGCAGCAGAAATAAGGTTCTCAGCTTTTGGGGAATGGAAGGGTGTGTGTAAGTAAGGGGAGTAATCTGTTCTGGTGTAAGGAAAGCCAAATCTGTTCTTGCATGAGGAAAGCCAAGTCCTTTTACGAGAGAGAGAGACTCTGTGTGTAAGTGCCTGGAAGGCAAGGGATTGTGGAGAGCTCCTCAGGATTCAGAAGGGGAGTGAACAAGCATTTCTCACAGCCTGTATCAGGGAGGCATCCGAGTTGTCAGCCTCAGAAACCAATTCCATTCTTTATAAAAGCACTTTATTTTAGAACATTGCTGGCTTGCAGCTTCATCTTGCTGCTCATAGATTTGTGTTGCCTCTCCCAGCTGCAGGCTCCTCCATGCAGACACTGTACAGTTTGTGTCTTCCTCTTCAAGGCAGTAAGTAATACTTTTAGGACACCAGGGAAAAAAAGTATGGTTAGTTGATGAGGGGAAAAGAATTGGTTTCTAGCTCTAAAATTGGGAGGGGAGATGTGGGAGGCGCTGATAATCAATGAGGTAATTGTAAATTATCAATTTCCACCTTTTTTCTTCTGTTTTTTAAACATCTAGGAACATACATACTCAATTTTTTTTATTTTTTTTTTTTTATCTAATAAAATGTTTCTTCAGCATGTTCTGAGAGCGCTGTTTGTTCTGTGGCTGTATACGTTTCTGAATCCACTGAGATAAATAGAGGTCTTTCTCCTTTGTGGAAGTGTTGTGGGAGCACGGAGAAGCTCTGGGCTGTTTGTCCCATTGAGGTACATACCTCTATGGCTGGTGTCCAGGAAGCTGTTTCTGACAAACCTGAGGCAAAGCAGTTGTCAAATAACAGGGTCCCTCAGAGCTTCCAGAAAAGATTCTGTAGGTTAAGTATGTTCTTTCAAAATTACATTTTTCCATCGGAAGAGGGGAATGCCTGAAGAGATGGCGTTCAGATCTCTTTGTAGTACTGCAAGTCATTAGGAGAAGTCTTCTTCCAAAAAGGTTTTTCATAGAGCCATCACAGACCATTTTCTAGGTGGTATTGGTCCTGTTGTTCAGAAATTATCAGTGTGTATAGTCACAGATGCTGCAAAATTGACCTTTCCACAACCACTGGTGGAAAATAAGGACATTCATGTGCAAAGAATAGTGTCTTATTTAAAGCTGATATAGTGATGTTTACCACAGAAGAGTAATACCCACGAGATTTTGTTTTGACTTCTTACAGGCAAATTGTAACAAGAAAAAATATAGCATGGAGTATGACCAAGAGCATCCAATTTGCTTACTTTAAGAAAGCAAGAATTCAAACAAAAAGAATTTCTTCTTTTAAAAGATGAAGTATAACCTCAAATTTCACAGGAAATTTGGATGTGATATTTCCCTTTCTTCACATTATTTGGGAGACTTTGCCCGAAAGCCATATGAAGTTAGCAGAATTAAACTAAGTCTTTAGGTAAGGATGGGTACTTTTATGAGGATTAAAGAATTAAATATATACAGTTCTCTATAATTAGAAAGCTTATAAATAGATAAAGCAGCATCACTTGCAAGCTGATGCAGATGGAATGAGTGGTAGAGCCGCTACAAGTCTTTCTGAAGTCCAGTGGGAATCAGTACTTCATAATCTAGCAGATGTCAGTGTCACCATTTCCACTGGCATAAACAAAAACAAGCCAATGCCCTTAGTTGTAACTGCTAACTGTGTGACTGTGCTGCAAGCTGGAGAGTCACTGCCCTGTGGTACAAGCAACCATAATCTGCTAGACATCATTCATATATGTAGGCAAGGCTTAACATGGGGTTGCCAAATTGGAGTCCAGTTGAGAACATCACATCTTGATGTCAACCTGGATCTCTTCGAGCTTTTCTAGTGAGTTCAGCATGGCCCATGCATACAGCCTTCAGTCTCATTAAAAAGTAATGTGATTTTTTGGTCTGAAGTCTTCTGTGGTTTGTTTTTTTTTTTTCTCCTCTATCTGCTGGCAGGAATTTGGGTCTTGGCTGTAGATCAGCTCCTGGCAGCTGATCAGCTGAATGTCCACATTATTGAGGCCAACCCAAAGTTAGAGGAAACTCTGTCTGCAGCATTTGATATAAATCACATAAGCAGCAGAACTGCAGATTAAGAAATAACAGCAGCAGTTTGCCAGCTACACTGTCTTCTTCCTTGTTCCTGCGCAGGAATTTCTGTTCTGTCAGGCAAGATGAGAAGGATCATTTAGGTTCAAAAACACCTGGCAGGCTTGTTAAAAACCCTCTGTGTGCCTTACTCATCAGGCAATCTTGCTGAATTCACATAGATGCACTTAGATAATGAAGCACTGCTTTTCTTGCATCCCCCACCTCTAAGGAGTGAAGTTACAGGGGGTGGGGAGGAGAGGAATAGGTTTGGGAGTAGGTCTTTGGTTGTCTGAGAAAGCTTTAGTATTCCAGTTAGAGCCAAACTTCTTCAGTGGACCCAGGAGTGAGGGATTTCTTGTCCTGGTGCTGGTGGATATTTCTGCCTCACTCGGATGATGCCTGCATTCTGTCTGTCGCACAGGGTAGGTTTCTTCAACTCCAGAAAATTAGCTGGATTATTAGTAATGATGTTTTCAGCATCAGTCATTAGCTGTGTGCTGGTGCCGAGAAAATGACTTCTCTTCCCGTGTATCTGATTTATTTGCAGTAGAAACCTGAATACAGCCAATCATTCCTAAAATAACCATAGGAAGCATGAGCAACATAGAAACATCTTTGTCTTGCTGAGGGGTTTTGAGCTGCATAGCTGAGCCTGCCCTAGCACAGGACCTGGAAACAGGCTGCTGTCTCATCTGGGTGACAGTCTAGATTGTCCTTTGCAAAAACCCTGCACGTGGTACCGAGAAGGCAGAGGACATTTCCCGCAGAAGAGAATGACTTTGCCTTGCTCTACCAATGAGCCAGAGAACAGATTAGAGGCATTTCCTATCCACAAGGAAGCTCATCCATCATGCCCCATTCAGGCAGTCATACTCAGTGGGCTTGTTCTCTCTTGCTACACTGAACCTTTTTTTCCACAGCTTTTCCAAAGAAGTAGAGCACATAATAACAGAGCTATTGCTTTTGTAACTTGTACTACAGGCATTTGTCAATGCTGCTTTGACTTAATTTTCTATGCTGCCCTAATTCCTTCATGCTGTGCTAAGAAGCAGGTGTGAACAAATGTGTAAGGATGCTTGTATTCTTCAGTATATGGGTGAATGTGTGTCAGAGGAAGAGAGTAGTGTATTTATGTGGTGCAGGGACTTATCTCTGGCTGACTGTAATTTTTTTATTTTTTTATTTACTTTTTCTGACCTACATCACCTCAATTTTAAGTTTGCCCTTGAAATCACATTAGATAGTTGTTTCCTCTCAGAAACAGACCCCCAGTAATTAAAAGGATCTTACACTATTCTATTAATTACAGGAATTGAAATTTTTATATTCAGAGGTTAATTGATGATATCTGCATATAGCAGTTTGCCTTAAAATAAACTGAATTACAGTAATTAACCTTATGTCCAGGTTAACAGGCAATATAATTTGTCTTAGCAGTATGCTGGAAGTTGGATTTGTTAGGTATCTCTCAGCATCTTGCTTTGCCTACTGTTTTCTTCATAACCCTGAAGTGGTGAAGAGTGAAAAATGTGTCATACTCACATATTGAGGTGATCCCTTCACTCAAACTGCATTCTTAAGGAAAGGTTATATGATGTAAAATCTGGAGGGTTTTGGGCATGAATCTAGGCACAGCAAAGCTCAGAGTCTGTCACTTGCAGCTGGCAATTACTAGCAAACTGCAGGAACTGGATTATTGCAAGCATCATGCTCATCTCAAAGGAAAAGCAAACTACATGGATTTTCTGTCTCAGCATCAGATTTATTCTACTCCTTTATGGTCTCTGAAACTATCAGCAAAAAACATTGGGCAACAAAGAGTAATCATGAAAGACAGAGATCTATGATTTTTTTCTGAAGTTTTAATACAAAATCTTTCCTGTGATATTTGAGCATTTTTAATTTGGGTGAATGTTTATGAGTGTATTGGCACATGGCTGGAGGTCTAAGGGAGATAGATGTCAGAGGCAGTGCTGAGAGACAATGTTCTCAATTAATTTGATTGTTTTCTTGGCACTCAGAGTCTTCTGGGAGTTTTGCCCTACCTACTTGTGCTTATCCACAGGTATTTTTAAAATTTCCCTTAGGAGTACATATGTTTTGTGTACAGTTTTCATTTTTACGGTAATCTATATCATGCTTTTCTGCAAGCTGCAAGAAACCTGGAAAAAAACTAATTTCATAAACAAATTAGGGGCTAAAATTGTAAATACATATTGAGAACTCTTTTTGCCTGCCTGCATTTTTTTATCAGTTAGGGACAAACATAACTTTCGGCGATGAGTTTGCCTGATTTCCAGAAGGAAAAGCCTTAACCTTTTTTCTGCCTGTAGGAGTCATCTTACCTGACCGCCGTATGTCTGCATGTCCTTGTGCTGAGAGGAGTTTTCCATAATGCAATGCTGAAGTTTGTACTGAATTTTTCGGCTGCCATGACTAGAAATCTTAGAAGGAAAAAAGAAGCTTATAGAAGGTGAAAGCAATGACAGCTGGCCTGGGAAGAATAAAGGGATGTTGCCTGGGTAGCTAGGGATCAGGTCAGGAAAGCTAAGGCCCAGTTAGAATTGAGTCTAGCCAGGGATGTTAAAGATAACAGGAAAGGCTACTATAGGTACGTAGCAGACAAAAGACAGATGAGGGATAAAGTGGGCTCATTCCGGAAGCTATCTGGAGAACTGGCTACCCTGGATTTGGAGAAGGCTGAGCTTCTCAATGACTTCTTTGCCTCAGTCTTCACTGACAGATGCTCTGACCACACGTCTTAGAAGGCAGATGTAGGGACTGTGAGAACAAAGACCTCAGGTCCACTGTAAGAGAGGATCAGGTCTGAGACCATGGGACCGATGAAATCCATCCGCGGGTCCTGGAGGAGCTGGTGAATGAAGTTGCTCAGCCAGTGTCCATTATATCTATAAAATCATGGCAGTCAGGTGAAGTTCCCAACGACTGGAAAAAGGGAAATATAACCCCCATTTTCAAGAAGGGGAAAATGGATGACCCAGGGAACTACAGACCAGTCAGCCTCACCTCTGTGCCTGGCAGAATCTTGGAGCAGATTCTGCTGGAAGGCATGCTAAAGCACATGAAAACCAACAAGGTGCTTGGTGACACCCAGCATGGCTTCACTAAGGGGAAATCCTGCCTGACCAGTTTGGTGGCCTTCTGTGATGGGGCTACAGAACTGATGGACAGGGGTAGAGCAGCTGATGTCCTCTACCTGGACTTGTGCAAAGCGTTCAACACTGTCCCACATGACATCCTTCTCTCTAAGCTGGAGAGACATCAATTTGATAGGAGGACCACTGGGTGGATAAAGAACTGGCTGGATGGCTGCACACAAAGAGTTGTGCTCAATGGCTCAATGTCCAGCTGGAGACCAGTAACGAGTGGCGTCCCTCAGGGATCGGTGTTGGGACCGATCTTGTTCAACATTTTGTTAGCTACATGGGCAGTGGGATTGAGTGTGCCCTCAGCAAGTTTGCTGATGACACCAAGCTGTGTGGTTCGGTTGATACATTGGAGGGAAGGGATGGCATACACAGGTTATCTTTACATACTTGAGAGGTGGCCAATGCCAGTCTCATGAAGTTCAACCAAGCAAAGTGCAAGCCTGCACCTGGGTCAGGGCAATCCCAGGCACAGCTACAGGTTGGGCAGAGAAGGGATTCAAAGCAGCCCTGTGGAGGAGAACCTGGGGGTATTGATTGATGAGAAGCTTAACATGAGCCGGCTTCAGTGTGCACTCACAGCCCAGAAACCAACCATGTGCTGGGCTGCATCAAAAGGAGTGTGACCAGCAGGCGAAAGGAGGTGCTCCTGCCCCTCTACTCTGCTGTCGTGAGACCTCACTTGGAGTATTGTGTGCAGTTCTGGTGTCCTCAACATAAAAAGGACATGGAACTGTTGGAACAAGTCCAAAGGAGGGCCACAAGGATGATCAGCAGACTGGAGCACCTCCTGTCTAAAGACAGGCTGAGAAAGTTGGGGCTGTTCAGCCTGGAGAAGAGAAGGCTGCGTGGAGACCTCATAGAAGCCTTCCAGTATCTGAAGGGGGTCTACAAAGATGCTGAGTAGGGACTCTTCATTATGGACTGTAGTGAATAGGAATGGGGCAATGGGTTTAAACTTCAACATGGGAAGTTCAGATTAGATATACGGAAGAACCTCTTTATTGTGAGGGTGGTGAGGCACTGGCACAGGTTGCCCAAAGAATTGGTATCCCTGGCAATGTTCAAGGCCAGGTTGGACAGAGCCTGGGCAACATGGTTGTGTGAGGCATCTCTGCCCATGGCAGGAGGGTTGGAACTTCATGATCTTAAGGCCCTTTCCAACCAGAACCATTCTATGATTCTGTGATTCTATGATTCTGTGATCAGATGTGTTATGCAGACATATGAGGACTGGGAATTAAGTTTTTCTAACTGGTTACAGGGTAAGAAAGAACTGCAATCCATTGAAGTATATACCAGAAGTAAAAGGAAGTAAGTGCTAAGTATCTGGGGGGAATCTGACCTGGTGATTTGGTTGAGCTGTAGGAATTGTTTTAGGATTACTGCCTGATCCTAATGTTATGTTTACAGCAGTGATGCAGCAGATGAGACAATGTCTGCAGGGCTGTGTCAAACTTCTTATTAGTGACAATTGTCAATATTATCGTGAAAATGTATCAGGCTTCTTGTTTCATCTTTCTTCTCTAAAAGGAGAGGAAAACAAAGGGAGGCCACATTTCTTTCCCATTACAGCTTTGGGTCACCTGCAGCTACATGATTTTTATAGCATCCATCATACGAGAGAATGGAAGGTCAGTTGACTGGCACTGATATTTCCCAAGCAAAGTGAGTGTTGGGGAGAGTAATGGTGTTTCTGTTAGTGTATCTGTTTTCTATTAAGCATGCTGAGATGAAACAGCAAAGTATATATTAGAGATGGCGTTCTCTCCTGTCAAAAGGCAGTGATTGCTACATTTAGCTCTTAAATCAATTCAAAATCTTGACAGAGGTTTGCTGAAGTCCCTCAAGTAATCAATAGAGCTATTTTTATCTCTTAAATGAGTGAGGCTTTTAAAAATAATAAAGACATCTTTGTAATGACCAACCAAGCTGTTCCAGATTTAGGTCTGTTGCTCTGTGTGGTTGGGGGTGGTGAGTGAAAAGGGTTGTTTAGGCACTGCCTTTGTTCTGTTCTGCAGGTTTATAACCCCAAAAATAAAATTGAAAATGTTTCTGGCAGTCATCCTCCCTGCACAGATGGCTTTCCTCCCAGTTTTGGCAAGCCTGATTTCAGTATAAAACTGAGCAATTATTAGAAAGTGAAATATTGCATGATATAATACCACTATCACCACGGTCAGCATCATGACAAATGGAGTGTTCATTGTTTCTCGTACCATGTGAGAGACCTAGTGCCACTGTGGTACCCCTGCCTTTAAAACCTGTAAATGTGTACCCTTGCTGCTGCTGGTGATGTGTAGATAGAGGGACAGAACAGAGCAGATGCTTTAGCAAGGAACTGTGGCCATTTTCTCATTTGCGTTGGCTCTGTATTTCAATGCAAATACCACTGAACAGGTGGCTGATGAGGCCCCCGTGGACTGTTTACAGTAAAGGTTACAACCAAAATCGATAGGCCTGAGATGCTTCTAATTCCATCTGGGAGATGTTCATCTTCCATCTGACTGTTCCTGCTCTGAACAGCAGCATCCTATTAACGCTGCAGTCATCAGGGATGTCTCACTCGGGTCAACAGAAGGTTTCTCCTATTTAGGCCTCCATTTGTTCTTTACATTTTCTTTCTGCACTGCACTGGATCGAGCAGTAATGTTGATCTTGACAAGACAGGTTGCCAGCATTAAGCATGCTGGGTTTTGCCTACTGACTTGACACCTGCTACTACTGTTTGGCAGGCCGAGGCTCATCACTGCTGCCTGGGGGTTGTCCAAATCTTTTCAGCTTATCACTTACTGAAGCAGGAGCTAGTAATGTTACATATCATAGCTGACATTATTGTGCGTGATGTATGGCCTTGTAAAGTTGCAAATGAGGAGAGAGGAAAGCTGGTAAGGACTCACATTTACACAAACCTGACCAAAATAAGCAAGTACTACTGGAACTTGCATGAAAAGTGCTCTGTATTTTGGCTGAAATTTTATTTTAGACACGCATTTTTGCAAGTCTTAGTGGGAAAATCTGGATGGTCCATGTATCTGTGTTTCACCAAACTGGTAATGAAATTTTTATTATTCTTTTTAGTGAAGGTAGGTGCTGTTGCTTACTGTATGTGGCAAAATCATTCTCATTGGTGTCTGTCCCTTGGACCTAATAGTCACATCTGGCATGAAGCCTACAGCAGCTGGGCAATGAGTATGCAGTACTGAGTCCAGTTAAAACGGTAGTAAAGCGTGTATGACAGAGGGTGCCTATGTGTTCCTCTTATAGTCAGGGAGAATGTTTTTAAACATGCCAAAGATGAGAGAGAGTGCTTCATACACATAATCCAGGGTCAACAGGGATGCTGGACAGGTGGGGACTTCCTTTGGGCAGTGCCTCCCTCCCCTCACCAGCACTCAAACCCCTTGTTAATGTATGATTTGAAGGAGTATAGGTGATTACCCCAATGCATTCGCACACCAGCCTCTCAGGCATAAGGGCCAGCTACCTGGAGTGCTAAAGTGATTTTTTGGCCACTTGAAATGAATGGCCAGCTGTAGAGACAACAGGAGCAGGGCAGGAGAGAAAAGATGAATGATAGGCGCATCATCAGTCACAGAAGGATGTTGGAGGTTAGTAGTGATGATGAGCACAGAGCTGGCATTAAGTCTCAATGGCCACCTGCACCACCATTCAGGTGACTGAGCAGCAATTGATAGAGAAAGGACCACACGAGCAAAAAAGCTGGACATCCCAGGCACTATTCTGCCATGTGCCAATTCAGTTGCAGTGTCTGGCACTCCATGCTGTGTCTTGCTGATAGCCACTTGTGTCTCCTCTCTCTTGAGCTCCCTAAGCACCTGCTGAGCTTCTGTTCATTCACATCTGCCTGATCCCCTTGGCACTGCTCAGCCTGGGCATTTTGCTGATGCCTTCTGCTGCCAAGTGCAGCCGTGCAAGGTGGCTGAGAGGCTGCTAGTCCACCACCCAAATAGGCATAGACAAAGGATGCTCTCCTGAACAGCTCTGCTGTGCTGGCCCAACTTCCCTCGTTTTCTGGAAGCTGCAGCCTGCAGGTTGTATTCCCCTCTTTTTGCTGCTGTTAGTGCATTATTCCTAATTCCTTTCTCTGTCTTGCAGAGAACTCTTGTCTTTTTAGAAACTGAATTTGAAGGGGTGAATAACAGTAACAACATCTTCCAGTCAGAGATTTCCTAGCGGTTAGCCAAAAGAGGTGAAGGATGCTTGCCAGCATTGCATGGCAAATCTTACCATAGCAAGGAAACAGCAGTCAGGTCAGCCAACTGGTTTCTGCATTCTGCCTTCAGTATGGTAAAGCAGGTGCTGTGTAGATTAATATGTACTTTTTTATTGTGGGTAGGTAGATCTCGCTCTGTAAGTCTCTTTCAATGAAAAACTGAAGTAGGATTTCGGTTTCTGATTCACTTGTATGCCTTCGAAGCTCTTACCACAAGAGAATCTTAAATCTTTTTGTTACCTCTGTTATGAAGCTCAGAACAGGTTCTTCCCTGCTTTTTTATAGTCCTTTTGTTTTTCCTAGAAATTGCTGAATGTGGTGAGAATGGCTGTTTGCTGCGCATTTCTAGGGTCGGTTCACAGGGGCTGCTACTTTTTTGGTCATGCATTTTTCCTTATGTAGTAGTTGAAATTCATTTGGCTTCAGTTTTTAGTTTCCTCACTGTTTAGTTAAGTGCAGACTCACTAGAGTTACTGTCTTTTTGAAGAGTAAGTTATTTCTACATGTTTGTAGAAACAAAAGAATTTGTTGAAGACAGTCATGGGGTTTTATGTCCATTAGGTTTTCTGGTCTTGCTTTGTGCATAACACAGACCATTGAATTTTGACTGGAAATTTTCACATTAAGCTTAATAATTTGTGGATCGAAGTACAGCTGTTGTGTATGAGCACAACCCACCATGGTATAAAGAAGGTTTGTAATAAATGACTATAACAAGATCTGTCCATTACTGAGGAGGCTTACTGTGCCATGGGAAAATTCTGACATGGTTGCATACTTGGAATTACACTGGGGTTAGCTGAACACGCAGTGAGGCCAAAGTAACGAGATGGGGGGGGTTCTAACATGGAAGAATGTCCCTTTCAATAGTTATTTATAGATATATCAATGCAGTCATTGCCATTGCTGTTGAATTTGTTCTCAAGATGAAATCTGGCATTACACTTTTGTGGAGTTTACCAGGAAGTTAGCTCTTCCATTTAAGGTTTTTCGTGCAATTTGTATAACCTTGCTGGAACTTAGAAGCTGTAGATACAATAACCTGATTACTAGGGTATTATGGCAACAGCCATGTAATCATTTCCAATGGAATAGCCAAGCAGTTATTTTGTATGCATTGCCACCCTGACTGTTGTTTATTAAATGTTAAAAATATCAGCGAAAAGCAGAGCTCATCATGATAGCCTCTAGATGGCTCAGACAGGCATGAATCACCACACTGGGATGCACTTGGCATGGAAAAATTAGACTTTTCTCCTTGGTTTGGAATGATCATTACTTTCCTAGCTTCAGAAACTCCCATCATGCCAGTAACATGGTTTTTATAAAATTAAATGCCTCTATGTCAAGCATCTATGTATGCGAAGGGGTATACGTATATGAATATGAATATGTATATTTATATGTATATGTATTCGTAGACTTTGAGCGATCAAACATAATAGTAATAGCAACTATATTGCACTGGTATTCAAATGTCGTACTTAGAGGTGGTTTGCTTTTTCGATGCAGTGTACAAATAGAAAAGCTTGTTCCATCTAGGAAGGCAAGACTTTGGTTTGTATATACATTAAGAGATCCTATGGTTAATTTATACTTAATCATAGAGTATGACAGAAAGGACAGAGCACAGAAATAACCAAACAGGTCATCTTACATAGGTATTGGAAACCATCAACTTCAGAATGAAGAATCAGAGCGCTGAAGTATCTTAAATATCTTGCATAAAGTTATATTTGTATTGGTCTTGGGCATGCAAGAATCAGATTAGTTAGGAGTCTGAAACTTGGAAGAAATATCTTCTATTCCACATACTCTATGGCTACATGTCATTGCATTAGGCGCAGGTTATAAAATACACTCCTAAATATTTGCAGTGCTGTATTTATTTGCATGTCCACTAATAAAAGAGCACCACCAAAACTCGCTCTTCTTGTCATCATTAGTTTCCTTCAACAGGAGCAGTGACCATGTTTTGAGTGGGGAGAACTGGAGTTCTCAGAGCAAGTTCTCCTCAACAAGTATGCCTTAATGCAGGCCAGGTTGAACAGCAGTGGTCTACATTACATTGACTGAAGATCTCTCCATTAATGTTTGCAAAACTTTTATGTGAAGACAGTGCCTGTACTTGCTCAGCGTCACAGTCTAGTCACTCATGCTTCATCAGATACTGTGTTCACAAGCACTTTTGATTAGAAAGTCATTTCAGCACAGTTGCAAGTGAGAACATTTGCATCACTCCCAGGAGCCCAACCAGAGCTGAGTATTTGCTGAAAATAAGCATGACCTTCTCTAATTAGCACTTTTCTGGAATTCCACTGAAACAATGTGGCTCTCTCCACCATTGTAAGAACAGCAAACCTTTATGTTTGAATAATTACCTCCTAGTAAAAGGCTACCTTTGGATGCACCTTGAGTCCTGCTTGAGGTTACTTTATTGGCGCCGGCATTGATACAGATGTGTAATCCACTTGAATCATTGACAGATCGAAGTAGGTATTTTGCAAATACTTTTGCAAATCTGAACAATTATGTTAACACTACAGCAACAGAGAATTATGCTTTTTTTCTCTCCCATTTTGTTCCCCACAACCTACCCTTAAGAACGACAGAGAATTTCAGTTAATTAAAACCCTATCTGTGTAGTCTTTGTTAGAAGGCAGCATGTCAGTTCATTTGTTGGTTAATTCTTTTCAGGTAAAATTAAAAAGATCTGGCCTGGTCACATGTATGTAAGATGGCAAAGTAAGCGTGCCTGGCATTGTTCATTTTCCTGGAATCTGTCCCCCATATATATTTACACAGAGCTGTACACATGTCTGAATGAGAAGTAGGGAATCATGGTGCAGAATCACCCATGGGAAAAGTTTTTTTAAGCTGTAAAGGGGAGTGGCATGTATATGTCTTCAGTACCATAATCCTTTCTTCATGGAGTACACACACTGTTAGATGGTGGATGATGTGCTGATAGGGAGTAACAGAGGATTAGGCAGGTTAATAAATGGTTAGAAGGGTGGTGCTATAGTCAGGGGTTTGGGTACCTTGAACATGGGACTCAATATAGTAGGCCAGGTCTACTGGGGGCTGGTGGAGCTGGTCTGACAAAGAAGGGGAAGAGTGGATTTGGTAGGAGGCTTGCCAGACTGGTCAAGGATGCTTTAAACTAGATGTGTTGGGGGAGGGGGGCATCATTCCATCCCAACACGCCCAGTTGGTTGGCAGCACCTACAGTAAACATTCGGAGCAATGTAGAGATATTCCAGCTGCTCCAGCCAATGACCCGGCTTCAGTTGGATCTCGCCTCAAATGCCTCTACACAAATGCCCGTAGTATGGGGAACAAACAAGAGGAATTAGAGATGTGTGCACATCTACGGGGGTATGATATCATAGGCATCACAGAAACATGGTGGGATGGCTCCTATGACTGGTGTGTTGGAATGGAAGGTTACCGGCTCTTTAGGAAAGACAGGCCCGGCAGACGGGGAGGGGGAGTTGCTATTTATGTTAGGGATAGGCTAGAGAGTATGGAACTCTGTCTGGGGACAGGTGAGCAGTCGACAGAGAGTTTGTGGGTCAGGGTTAAAGGGAGAACAGCAATGGGTGACATTATTATGGGGATCTGTTACAGACCGCCTGACCAAGGGGACTTGCTGGACGAAGCGCTCCATAGGCAGATAGGAGCAGCCTCACACTCGCAGGCCCTTGTTCTCATGGGAGACTTCAACCACCCTGATACCTGTTGGAGGGATGGTACGGCCCAGCACAAGCAATCTAGAAGGTTCCTCGATTGCGTGGAAGACAACTTCCTTCTGCAAGTAATAGAGGAGCCGACAAGGAGAGGTGCCATGCTTGACCTCGTCCTCACCAACAGGGAAGGGCTGGTTGGGAATGTGACGCTCCAGGGCAGCCTTGATTGCAGCGATCATGAGATGGTTGAGTTTGAGATCCTCAGGACAGTGAGAAGAGTGTGCAGCAAGCTCACTGCCCTGGACTCAAGAGAGCAGACTTGGGCCTCTTCAGGAACCTGCTCAGTAAGGTTCCATGGGATACAGCCCTAGAGGGCAGGGGGGCCCAAGACTGTTGGTTGATATTCAAGGATCACCTGCTGCAGGCTCAGGAGCGATGCATCCCAACTAGAAGGAAGTTCAGCAGGAGGGCCAGGAGACCTCCTTGGATGGATAAGGAGCTGCTGAGCAAAATTTGAAGGAAAAAAGAGGCTTATGAAAGGTGGAAGCAAGGTCAGGCGGCCTGGGAAGAATACAGGGATGTTGTCCGGGAAGCTAGGGACCAGGTTAGGAAAGCTAAGGCCCAGTTAGAATTAAACTTGGCTAGGGATGTTAAGGATAACAGGAAGGGATTTTGTAGGTACATTGCCAATAAAAGACAGGTTAGGGACACCGTGGGCCCTCTCCAGAAGCTATCGGGAGAGCTGGCTACCCTGGATTTGGAGAAGGCTGAGGTTCTTAATGACTTCTTTGCCTCAGTCTTCACGGGCAAATGCTCTGACCACACCACCCAAGTCTTGGAAGGCAGACACGGGGACGGTGAGGGTGGGGACCCTGGGCCCACTGTGGGGGAGGATCTTGTTCGGGACCACCTTAGGAACCTGAATGTATACAAGTCCATGGGACTGGATGAAATCCATCTGCGGGTCCTGAAGGAGCTGGTGAATGAAGTTGCTAAGCCACTGTCCATCATATTTGAAAAATCATGGCAGTCAGGTGAAGTTCCCGATGACTGGAAAAAGGGAAATATAACCCCCATTTTTAAGAAGGGGAAAATGGATGAGCCGGGGAATTACAGACCAGTGAGTCTCACCTCTGTGCCTGGCAAAATCTTGGAGCGGATTCTCCTGGAAGGCATGCTAAGGCACATGAAAACCAACAAGGTGCTTGGTGACAGCCAGCATGGCTTCACTAAGGGGAAATCCTGCCTGACCAATCTGGTTGCCTTCTATGAAGGGGCTACGGAAGTGATGGACAGGGGCAGAGCAGTTGATGTCATCTACCTGGACTTGTGTAAAGCCTTTGACACTGTCTCACATGACATCCTTCTCTCTAAGTTGGAGAGACATCAATTTGATAGGTGGACCACTGGGTGGATAAAGAACTGGCTGGATGGCCGCACGCAAAGAGTTGTGCTCAGTGGCTCAATGTCCAGCTGGAGACCAGTAACGAGTGGTGTCCCCCAGGGATCGGTGTTGGGACCGGTCTTGTTCAACATCTTTGTGGGTGACATGGACAGTGGGATTGAGTGCACCCTCAGCAAGTTTGCCGATGACACCTAGCTGTGTGGTTCGGTTGTTAAGTTGGAGGGAAGGAATGCCATCCAGAGGGACCTTGACACGCTTGTGAGGTGGGCTGATGCCAACCTAATGAAGTTTAACCATGCTAAGTGCAAAGTCCTCCACCTGGGTCGGAGCAATGCCAGGCACAGCTACAGATTGGGCGGGGAGGAGATTCAGAGCAGCCCTGCAGAGAAGGACTTGGGGGTGTGGGTTGATGAAAAAATGAACATGAGCCGGCAGTGTGCGCTTGCAGCCCAGAAAGCCAACCGTATCCTGGGCTGCATCAAAAGGAGTGTGACCAGCAGGTCGAGGGAGGTGCTCCTGCCCCTCTACTCTGCTCTTGTGAGACCTCACTTGGAGTATTGTGTGCAGTTCTGGTGTCCTCAACATAAAAAGGACATGGAAGTGTTAGAACAAGTGCAGAGGAGGGCCACAAGGATGATCAGGGGACTGGAGCACCTCCCTAATGAAGATAGGCTGAGAAAATTGGGGCTGTTCAGCCTGGAGAAGAGAAGGCTGCGTGGAGACCTCATAGCAGCCTTGCAATACCTGAAGGGGGCCTATAGGGGTGCTGGGGAGGGACTCTTCATGAGGGACTGTGGTGAGAGGATGAGGGGTAATGGGTTTAAACTTAAACAGGGGAAGTTTAGACTGGATCTGAGGAAGAAATTGTTTACTGTGAGGGTGGTGAGGCCGTGGAATGGGTTGCCCAGGGAGGTTGTGGATGCTTCATCCCTGGCGGCGTTCAAGGTGGGGTTGGACATAGCCTTGGATGGCATGGTTTAGTGTGAGGTGTCCCTGCCCATGGCAGGGGGGTTGGAACTCGATGATCTTGAGGTCCTTTCCAACCCTTACTATTCTATGATTCTATGATTCTATTCTTATGCTCCAGAGTCTTACTGTGAGCCAAGTGCTTTGAATCAACAGCCTGCAGGCTGATACTGTGGATAAATACAGTTTAAGTGGAAGAATTGGATTGCTTGATGAGTTCTTCCCATTAAACTGTTTCTCCTCATGTGAGTTTCAGAAAAGAATTTTGCATTGGACTGTAATAATTTCAAGAAGGCAAGAATTTCAATCTGTAAATAAAGGTAAGGCACTTTGTTTTATCACTTTGCAGTGTACTTACGGGGCAGAATTTTTAAAGCAGCAAAATTACATCTTGAAAAATTGGGTGGAGAGAAAGAATTTAATCCCTGTAATGTGTATATCTTACTTTTAATTCAAACCTTTTGAGGAAAAGTGTATTTCCTAGTATTGTATTTACTTCTGCTGATAATTTCTACCTGAGGCATTCCTAAGGGCCCCAAATGGCAACAAACAGAAAGAAACAGTGCCTGCCCCAGACAGCTAGGAGTGAAGAGAAAATGCAAGAGGTGATTAAAGAGAAAAATGAAGGAAGCAGGTAGAGAAAGTGTCTGAAGGCAGGCACAGCTGTGTCAATAATCATACATAGCTATCGGCCTAACCAGTGCTAGATAGAAATACTTCTCCTGGGGCTTGTGTGTACTATCTTCTAGTATGCATTCTCACATAAGGTATAATAGACAGTCAGTGTCTGCACTGTGTTTCATTTATTCTTGCTATTTTTATCCTTTGCCGTCCATCTGACACTTTGTTCAGTTAAGGTGTCAGTCATTGATTTACATTAAATTTTATTTTTTTCTAGTCTCAGTCTAACTCAGCCTCTCAGTTATTTTGTTGATAGAGTCAGCCAACTTTCCAATTTGTGTGTTTGAATAGCAATAGGCAAACATAGAGTACAATAAATCATTAGTCCTTATGGACTGTATTGCCCTACAATGGAGTCCCTACTCCAATCCAGTTATAGGAGCTAAAATTTCATTTGAAAAGAAATACCTGATAAAACAAATTAATTACTGTGACATTTTTTAATTGGGTGAAAGATGAGGAATCAACTGTGTCTATGAAATTCAAATGAAAATGCAACACTCCAGACTTCTTAATGCTTTTTTTGGCACTGAGAAAAGAGACATAGGTATCTAATATTAAACGGTGTTGCAGAAGGGCAAGTTAGCACTTCGTTTAGCAAATTAAGTTTCAAAGACTATGTAGGTTATGAAGTTTGACTTTCTGCCCGTAAATCTTGAATGACTGACAGGGTACTGTAAAATAGTTTTGTTCAAAAGGAATCTTTGGCAGGCAGCATCAAAGGTTTGAAACTCTGGAAGGGATCAAAAGAAAACCCCACTTTTACACTAATTTCCCCTGCAGATCAATGTCTCTGTGAAATTTGCCTGGGAATTATGAGCTATTTACTGTATTATGTGCTGTTTTCTTTCACTGTATCCAGAGGCCCCTGTGGTTCCTTTTATCTTCAAGATTTAGGGATATTTTTGTACATGAAATGTGAGTGAGTGAACGCATCAGTGGAACACGGGGAAAAAATGCGGGGTTTAGACAGTTCTGTTCTCCCTTATTTTATCACAAGTTGGAGTATTGGTTTTATGGCACCTAGATTTATGGGTACATATTTTTATGGTAAAGCCCAGTGACATGTTATGCATGCTCCATCAAGTTCTCTCAGTGTTTCTTCACTTGATTCACAACTCTGCAGGGTATGAATCAGGCCTATGGTATAATCCTTAATCTCTTTTTAACCAGAAAATATAGTGTGTTTTGTTTTGTTTTGTTTTTTTTTATTTATGGTGTGTGTCATTGTATCATCATCTGATTATGTCAAGCAAAGGGGAAAATAAAACATTTCCTAGAAAACTCTAGCCAGCTGTAGATCAGTATAGCAGATTAAGTTCCTTTATTACATATAAGCAGTTGAGGCAGAAAATTCTTTGTAACTCACAGATAATGAAGTCTATCCTCAAGCAAGATGGGAGAGTCTTGGGGCATGGGCTAAAGGGAAACTGGCGTGGTAGGGAAGTTTCTGCTTAGAAACATGGCATACTTCCTCAGGTATGGTGAGATGCTTGAGGAGAAGGAAAGCTCCCTTTGCTTTCCATTGACTCTTTTTAGTTTTCTGTATGCAGTGGTTAAAACTGAACCAACAAAAGGCTGTGTTTGTCTTCCACAGGGTGAAGTGAAGAAGTGAAGCCTCCCAGCTGAACTACTATGAGGTCAGAAGCCTTGCTGCTGTATTTCACACTGCTACACTTTGCTGGGGCTGGTTTCCCAGAAGATTCTGAGCCAATCAGTATTTCGCATGGCAACTGTAAGTATAAGAGGCCAGAGTACTTCATTTGCTTAATCAGGGGACTTCAACAGTATTTTGTTGAATGCAATGAATATCTCAGATCAGCCAGTTAACAATCTCAGATACTAATATAGGAACATGACTTTTTCACATTGACTTATGGCTACTAGGTGGAAAACTGCTTGAACTTCCAGAGCCATGACCTTCCTCCTTCTCAATAGACATTTCAATCACATAATCGAACCACGTATCTTGCTCTATCCACCAGCAAAGGAGAGAAGCCTTCTCCCCCCTTCCCTGTCCTGTAATCAAAGTGTCCCTCACCTGGCTTGTGGAAATGTAGCTCTTGATAACTGGTGAAGTACCTCAGAGTATCAGGCGTAGCACACTCAAGTAACTGAGCTTTGAAAGTATAATTTGTTGATCTAATACAAATAATTAAATTTACTCCTTTAAGCTCTGATGGATTCCACTTTAGCATTAGACATTTTTTGCTAAGCTGGAAATGTAGTTAAAAAACAAATCAAGACAATCTTTTGTAACAGAATCTCTCTTCTTTCTTACCAGCAGTAATTTGCAGACTCTCCAAAATCTAGGTTAGCGCAGACAGCTGTGAATCAGTATCAAGATTTGCTGGCTAAACAGGTGGAGAGCTTTCTGTGCATTTTGCCATGCCAGTCAGGCTTAGCATAACTGATTCTTTCACATTTACCTCAGTTCAATTACAATTACGACGAAGAAAAGTCTTACGAAGTCCCAAAGGTTCAGATGTTTAAAAGGAAGTCTTTAGCGCTTGGATCTCTAAAAGTATGCTAAGGGGTAGCAAGACAGAAATTAGTAGGCTTGTGTTTAAGCCTACTTTGGGTCAGGAATTTGATTTTAAAGTGAATTTCTTGCTTGTCATTGCTTACTGTGCTTTGGGGTGGCCTTGACACCTGTAAACCTGTCTGTCTTGGGTAACACCAAGCCAAAAGACAGACTCCAGAGACACACTTGATGTGTTCCAGATGCTAATAGGCATCTGGGATAGAAGAACAGAGCAGAACTGCTGTGAGGCAAACCCTGCTGAAACATGTCTAGTGTGACCACTGGGTCTTTAGCACCAATATTTTCACCCTCCAGAAACGTGATAGTAGCCATCCTTGCCAATGCAGAAATAGCCGGTGTTGATCGTTTTGGAGAAATGGAACATGGGATAGCTTCTTCCTCTGCGGCATGGCATACTGAAATGCACATGAATGTACAGGCCCCCAGCTCATAATGGATCCATGAGTTACAGAGGAAACGACTGGTACTGGACAGAGAACAGCATAACAGTTAAACTTGGCATTTGCATATAGGACTTGATCAGAAGGATTAAGCTTCGGAACATAAATGCTGCTTGGGCTGTCTTACTTCATTTCTCCAAGAGTTCTCAGTATCTGGATCACAGGGAAGTTCCTGTTTCTATCCAGTTTTATCACCAGGCTTTCTGACACATGGCAGTCTTGGGTGCTTTGCTGAAGCCATGATGGGAATCAATACTTCGACCAATCTTAACAGAGAAAATACTTTTAGAGGACAATAGCTAAAAACACTAAAGCAGAAGGTGAGTTTCAGAAGAAATAGACTCATTCAAACAGCTCCAGGTTCCTGGGAAAGCATATTGATGAGGAAAAAGCTCAGGGACAGCTAGATGCTAGTCAGCTCTGTGTAATATGCACATGCAGCAGATCTGTGTTGATGATGATGCTTATCAGAGGTTTATCCTCCTCCTGTTTTCTGTCATTTTGTTTACTTAACGAGTACCTTAGTTTGTGCATTTAGATGTCATGATCACTTACCCATGTGAAGTCTACCAGCAAGGTGGACTTGGGTGGAAGTATTCACTGTTGTTATAGGCTGTACACACAGATCAGCTGGGGAGCAGCAGCATACAACGTGTATGCTGAGGTCTCATTAAAAAATTCATGGAAACACAGTGAATAAATACTTTTCCTGATAGAGCAGGGGGGGAAAGCTGACTTGTCAATGGCATATGCTCAGTGCAGCGCTTCCAATCAGTATTGCTGTCCAGCTGCCAGAAGAGCTGGAGTATCAGACTGGTTGCCAAATAATATGCAGTGATTTTCATATTATAAAGTTCAACTCGTGGTTTCCCACCGTTTCTCAGAAATCCCCACAGCTGTTCTACGATGGCAGTCCAATCCTGTAGGAAACCCAGGGAGCTGGCAGTTTGAACCAAGGAAAGCCAAGTCTTTTGCTTTAACCACTACCAGTCCAGTCAGTGTTGTGATTGATAGGCCACTGTGAAACAGCTTTGTCCTGCTAGACACAGTTTGGCAGCCAGGAGCAAGCATTTAAGCTTTGCAAACAGTGAAAGAAAAACTGTGAGAAAGGGCTGTGTACCTTTATGCCAAGAGCTCCAGAACGGCTTTACACTCTAAAAACCCTTGCAATTTTTGTCTTCTACAGAGGTGATGACTTTCTCCTTTGCAGCTGCAAAGACGACTGTAACCTTGAAGAACTCTCCAGCCCTCTGTACTCCTGCCTTCCAACTCCAGGCTATGCTGCTGGGGCAGAACAGAAACCACAGGAGCTGGCTGTAGCTGGGCCCTGTGGTGCTCCATGTTAGCAGTGTTTCAGTTTGTGATTCTCTTTTGACCCTATTTGTTTTTTCTCCCTTTCCACAGATACAAGACAGTATCCGGTGTTTGTGGGTCACAAACCAGGGCGGAACACCACACAGAGGCACCGGCTGGACATCCAGCTGGTCATGGTCATGAACAGGACCCTCTACATTGCTGCTAGGTCAGTAGTCCCCTGCTTTGCTGCTCCTCCCTTACCGCTTTCAGAGGAGGAAGGAGAAGACTAGGGATATTCAGAGTTCTTTTTCATGTTAATTTCAGGATTTTCTCACACTCAGAGAGAGGTTTGCAGCCTGTTAGTAAGACACACTGGAAACCTCAACTGAGGTTCAGTTTTGCGAGGTGCTGAGCCAGTCATTTCAGGTCTACACACCTCCACCTCCTTTTGGACTACACCTTGCCTCAGCAGCAGAGAAGTTGCCAGAGAGATTGTTTAGTCCCATGGAAGAGGGAGTTTGTCCTCATCCTGTAATTTTGTTTGTGCACACTGTTAATGACATATTCTAAAGAATGATTCTGCTGGTGCACAAATGTGTTTTGGGACAAGAGTTATTAAACTGTAACATTGCTGGTTTAGGCATATTTTTAACATCTTAAAAGAGAGGCAAACGTGTTTGCTGCTCTTCTTTTGTTGTGTTCAGCAAGGTTAATTGAATTTGGTGTATGGATTTTTTTGGAGAGCTATACTGTGCATATACAAGCACATGCCTTTCTATCAAAATTGCATGTGGAGCTACCCATTCAATTTGAATAGATCAGCATGGCACCATGAGTTCCATACTGATGGTGGAGCTACACCAATTTATACAGCTTCCAACCTGGCACAGATCAGATATCAACACTTCCTCTCCCTGCCTGTTGCTAGCAAAGGAGATGAATGATCTTAGATCCATTACCTGATGGATGCAGGCTGAAGGAGAGAAGGGTCCGGATTAGCAAGGATGGGTAGTCCAGTTTAGGAGCTCTTGGTCCCAAATCCCATTTGGGACCTGCAGCAGAGAGCCCGACCGTTGCTGCAGATGGGAGAAGTGGTGGGTGGGATGACCAAGAGGTGAGAGGGAACAGCTGCTGAACAGGCAGCCTCTCACCACAAGCCCTGTCCTCAGAGCCCTTGGCAGCAGCTGGGAGCTGCCTGTCTGTCTTCTTCAGCAGCCTCTCCCAATCTTGTGGGTGATCAGATGTGTCCTGTGTTATAAATCTGTCTGTCAGTCTCCACTTGGCATCAAGTAATTAGTTACATTACAACAGCAGGGTCACTGAGAACTACTGTCACTCATGTCCCTGGCTGGTAGACAGCCACACTTCTACCTGGTCCCCTACCCAGGCATTGCTGCTGTACTAGCTAAATGCAGCTTCTTCAGGCTTCTCACATAGGTCAGTTTGTGTGGGGTGGAAGAGCTCTGGGTTCTCACTCATGCCGAGGCCCTGCATCAAGTCTGGGCAAAGAGAGTGTATCCTTCCATGGGAGCTGCCGTGGTGTTGGTTGTACAGCACAAAAAGCAGCTAGCCCCACAGCAAGGCTTCTCTGCACTTTGCCTGAGCTCAGGGATTAGTATTTTTGCTGCATTTAGTGTGATAATGAGTGGGGTGGGGGAGCGAGCTGAAGGGGTTTGAAAAGTTGTGGCAGGATTTCCTCCTTTTCATGGCTGAGTTACCTTTGCTTTCCTTGTTTTCCTTTAAATTAGGAAATCATTTGCAGTGAGAAGGTGGTAAATCCGCTTTGTGGATTTTGTTCTGCTGTATTCATAGTTTGTTCCCAGACTGAGATTGACGCAATTAAACTGTCGCAGTGCTCGAGCAAATGGCATTACAGCAGGAAAACCCAGCAAACATTTTGGGATATGAAACCACTGTATGCACAAATTGCATAACGAATGCTAACAGCTGGGGGATGTGAAACAGGCATTCTTACGCGTTATGTGACTACGTATTTTTATAAGACAGTTTACTACACTGAGAGTGCTCATATACTCCTAGGGTCTTGCAACCTACAAAAAAGAATAAAGACCTGATCAGTTTTTTACTTACACAAACACAAAAAATATCTTCTTACACTTTGGGAACTCAAAAACTCTTTGACGCATTCTTTTCCCCCTCCACATGTAACTGAATGAAATCCCTGCTGAGCCGAGAAGTCTATGTGATACTAGTTAAAATTCAAAGGTCATTTTTATCTTTAAGTAATAAAATTCAGAAAATGAGTCATCCTTGAATAACTAGTGTGAATGAAAGTTTATAACTGCAATACTTCATCTCTTTTAGAGATAATAGTAAACCTAGGCGCTGAGGCAAATTTGTATGCAATTGAAGGTGTTTCTCAAAGAGTTTTGTAGCAAGATTGATTGAAAACTGAAGCTAACATAAATCATTTAGCTGTCATATCAGACGTTGCTTTCATGCTTTTTTTTTAGACATTGAAATGCAGTGGTTCTGAGTTAATGTTTGTACCCAATTATCTGAAAAGCAATCAAAACAAACGCATAAACATTGATAGTTTCTATTTTGGGGTTGCTGGGTTTGGGTTAGGGTTTTCTGTTTGTTTGCTTGCGTCAGAAAATACAGTGTTGATTTTGGAGACCGTTTCTGTGTGCAGGAGAGGACTAGCTCAGATTCGAGAGCTTCTAACAGTTTGTTACTGATCGACTGGCCTAGAAGAAAATTTCTGCCTGTCAGTTGCTCATTTTGTCATAGGGGATATGTGACTCTTGTATTTAGCTATTGCCAAATCTTGTGTCGTTTTATTTCATGCTATCAGGCAAAGGTACCAAGCCAATACAAATGGGAATAGCTTAGCTGAAGCCCATGTAGCTGTGCTGTCCAGATATCTGGCTTGCAGTCTGCAAAGGAGCAGCTCTGTTTTTTTTTCTCGTGGGAAGGGTTCTCCCTCACGGTCTCTCGCACACTCACCCGCACCCAAGCACACACACCCTTTTATAAGTTTTCCATGACTACTCCTCCCAGTGTCTTGTGTGGTGGCAGCTTTTGTTCACATTATCTGCCAGCCCTCATGTGTATATACAAAACAGTTTATTGAGCCCTTGAAGCATTGGGATGGCTGCCTCCTCATTTGCAGCTACACATTTCCAGATGATGCACTGAGTGGCCAAGGGTCATGCGCAGCCGGTGGCATTATTTAAATTCCCTTCCTCCACAAGATTATGCCATGGCAACAAAACTGGGTTCTGCTGACTGGAGGTGGGAAAAACGGAAGCTCCGGGATTAAGTCAATTTGTGTTAGAATAACTTAATTAGCAGCGAGCTGTACACACACCATTGCTAGTAGATAGTAGGAGTTGGGCAGCAGTGGGAAAAAGAGGGCAAGGACAATCCCGCATTGTCTGTGGTTAGAGAGCCCTCCCCTCAATTTGACAGCTCTTTCGCTCTCTGCTGACATTGTCAGTGACTGCCTTTCACGTACAGCATGAGAAAATTATAGGTGATTTTCCTGATACTAATCCTCTTTCAGATGATCCTGTAACTTCACATCAGAGTTTTCTTTGAACCGCTGCTTGAACCAGAAAGTTAGCTCCTCTGAAAGCTGTTTTATTGAGAGTGGAGCTAAATAACTCAAGACTCATTCTGAGTACCACCACTATGTTTTCTAATTGTCTTGTTTAAAAAAGAAAAAAAATCATAATCGTTGGAAAGCAACACCGATGATTAAAATCAAGAGCTGTACTGGAAGAAGGTTTTTATAGCTCCAGCTGCACCTATATTGCGATTCAAGAGATTTTGTTCCTACTTTTATGTGGTATAAGTGCCAGTAACAAAGGGTGATGTACATAAAAAGGGAACTATGCAGTAATCTATGAAGCTGGTATAATAGGTAGTTGTATTCCAGTACCAGCCCTGACCAATGCTCTGCCAGTAAAGTCAGGCAAAGAGTAAACTGAAAAATTAAACCAATCTTGGAAGTAAATGACAGCTCTGGTTTTACAGTGTCTGGAAGAGAAGAAACCAACCACTCCTCACTTTGGTGTCTCACCAAGCAAACAGCCTCCAGCACCATAGCAAACAGTAGCTTTTTAAAAGCCAGTTCCCTGCAACAATGATGCCTCTTTTCTCCACAAGAGAAGTGTTGCTTATTCCTTTTATAGCAGTATTCTGTGTTTGCTTTACTGAAGAGACTAGCACTGTTTCCCCAAAACCCAAGAAGATGAAGTTAACTCTGAGAGCAGGGATTTCTCAAATGGAAAGAGTCTGTATCCTACTTCCAGCAGACCCCTTCAATGATGTGGATCATGCTCCAGCTGCACAGCTGCCTGCATTTTGATAAAAGCCTGTGTTACTTTCAGGAAAAATGAGATGCTCAGTCCAAATTTGATGTGTCAGTTACTACAGTGTTGTGGGTTGCTAGGATTTTGGGGTTTCATGTAGATATGTCCTTGTTCTCAGTTTCCAGAGAGGAGGATGTTTATGAATATCTGTTTTACCTGAGTAGCTGAGTCTGTTTCCTCTTTCCAGGGAGAGATTGGCAGCTAATTGTAGAGGAGGACAGGTTCTCAGGAAAACAGGAAAGTGAATGCTATCAGGAAATGTGAACTTTTTCCAGTAGAGTATTTTTTTAGTTTAGTTTGGCCTCCGGTGTGTGAAGAATGATTTCTGTGAATAGCTTCATGGCTGTCGGCCTTATGTCTACCTTATTATCAATCAAATTATCACAGCTGAGGTTATTAATGTAATTTTAAATAAATAAATAAAAAGGGAGAGAGGAAGAAAGGGAGAGAGCAAAAGCATCTGCATGCTAGATTGTGGCATCTGCCATAGGATCTATAGAGCAGAAATTATATGAGGCTCATCTTCTTTCCAAAATCTCATTTGTTCACATAATTGCTTTTGGGATAGAATCTTGCTTTGAAGTTTTGTAGCATTTTTCTTTTTTTTTCTTAATGGGAAGGAAAACAGTTATATATGAAAGTGCTTTTCTGGGAGCAGCAGGCAATACTGCCAGTAATGTTCCATGGTAAAACCTGTGAACTTTTTTGAATGGATTATAGATTATCTTGTGATAGATAACTCTTTTCATAGAAAATGAACTGACTACTCCGTTTGACTTTGTGTTCATTTGCCTTCGTTTACAGGGACCATATTTATACTGTTGATATGGATACATCACATACAGAAGAAATTTATTTTAGCAAAGTAAGTAGCTTTTATCATCATCCAAAAAGCAAGGACACTAGAACAAACTTCAAATAAATAGGAAGATGACATTCTTTCAGACAACTTGCCTGTGCTGCTGTAAAAGCTGTAACAAGCAAGTAAGATGGCGTTGCTAATCATATTTGAGGAAAGCTAGAATAGCAATCATGTCCTCTGTGAATTTCTGAGAAGTGATTTAGCTGGGCTGATAAGCAATCTATACTGAAATACAGTGAAGTCCCTGATGGAACATCTGTCAAACATCTATTAATTTATATTCAGCAGTTTTCTGTAATAGCTGTACTGTCCCAATTAAGTATAGTGGAACTTTCATCATAAAAAGCCAGTGCTGTTTGCATATTTTCATGCACACAAATTTTATTCACTCATGCGAGTACTCACTAAATAAAATCTTATTATAGCATCACTTTGTAGATATATCCACATTATCTCCATGGGAAGTTTCATTCAATCTAAGAGGAGCTTTGTCTGCATTACCATATTGTGTATTAACATAAACACACTAGAAAAACTCTCCCTTCAGCTCCTTTGCGTTGCATTCATACAGTGCAATATGTGCCATATACAGCCTTGGTCCAACAGAAAATCATATGAATTTGGGCATTAATCTTTTGTAGGAGGCCAGAGTATTTCATTGTAACTATAAGTGATGTTGAAGATGAGCTTATGACCAGTTATTCATCAGAAGTGAGAGTACAAGCTTGTAATGGAAATAAACAGTCATGGTTACTCTTTCAGCTTGGAGCCCTTCATGAATGCACAGTGTCTCAGTCTACTGATGGGAAACGCTATCAGGGCTGTCGTGGCAATAGTGCCTAAGGCAGTACTTAGTCTATATGATTTTAAAGTTTCATTATAATTGTCAGCCTACCACATTTGAGCACTCCTGAAACTCATCACAAAAATATCCAGGCTAGGTTTTGCCTGTAAGTGTTCTGGTGGAAGAGTGTTAGCAAATAAAGTCAGCAGTGTCTTGATAGGTCGAGGGCTTCCTGGGCCTGTTAGCTGAATTGAAGTGATAAGAATTATGTGAATTTGATTTCTTTGCTAAGCTAAAATATTATCTTCCAGAATACATATTTTATTTAGAATCAAGTTAGAGTTTCTAGTCCATAAATGTTTCCTCTGATTTGCAGAACAATATCAAGTTAAAAGAAGAGAGGATCTAGTGTTTTTAAGAAAAATGCACATATTTTTGCAGGCTGGTCTGTTGCTGAATTCTGTTGGCTTAGGCTTTAAAAAAAAGGGTTACGTTTCTAGTCTAATGAATAGATGACAATACAAAATTAAGTGCATGCTCCACATCACTGATCTTTCATTGTTGTGGTGAATTAATCATGGAGAAAGGGTGCAGAAAGCTTTCAATAAATATATGTTCAACAGCTAGTCTTCCCTAAGGGACTTATACTTCTGAAATTAAATGCAACAACCTCTGGGCTCTAATTGATTTCTTTCTTGATCCTTGCAGAAATTGACATGGAAATCTAGACAAGCTGATGTAGACACATGCAGAATGAAGGGAAAACATAAGGTAGGCAATTTTCATTTCTTCTGCATCTGCCACTTTAGTTTAGTTGCTTCACTACTATCTCAGGCTGCTGTCTGTGATGTGGAATGCATCATGCCATTCACTTCTTGCCAGTAATTGCTTTTTCCATCAACTTACTGAAGGCTTTAATTTGCAAAAATAGTTTACTTTTAATGTGATAAAACATTACAACAAGAGACACAGGAATATCCTGAAATACTTAAGGCACTGAGGATTTTGGACATAATGCTTAGTGTACTGATTTTGCTTACCACTTGCCTCAAAAGCTAAGTGCTGCTGTCCATCCCCTGGAAGGAATTTATGGAAAAGTGTAAAGCATCAGAAAGCATGAATGTGTACAGATGTTGAAGGGCTGTTTCTCACACCAGTTTTAGCCTACTGTATATAACTTATGACTAGCACATGTGGTATCAGAATTAGATGCAGACTCTTCGATTCTTTACACCTGCTTCCCCTTCTAGTTACAGATGCTTTATGCCAATACATTGCATTGGTGATGCTACTGTCTTACAGCAACGTGAGAGGAAGATCAGATTTTTCACTCTTGGGGAAAGCAACAGTTTTAAAACAGAATTCACCTATGTGAACAATAGCAAAATCTGAGCTATGATATTAATATAATATTTTCAGTTCTTTGTAACCATTTTTAAACTACTAGAATATAAATCAATTGCATCTTGCTCATTGTCAGTTAAACATAGATGAAATAAAGCCGAGAATATCACAGTGGCTACCAGCCAATTTCATTTTAGGCCTGACAATGAAATATCATAGCATAAAAATAAAACCAGGCACTCAAAATACAGTAGTTGAAATTCTTTTATTATTTTTCTTCAGGATGAATGTCATAATTTTATTAAGGTTCTCCTAAAAAGAAATGAGGATACACTGTTTATCTGTGGAACAAATGCATTCAACCCTTCTTGCAGGAATTACAAGGTATGTGATCTGTTTGTGGGATTTCATTTATGCCTTGTCTTTCTGTTGGATTTATTGTGACTCTGTTGGCAGCAGCATGAGGCTGTCATTCAACAGTGCATCATTCCACTCTGCAACATTTATCCCCACTTGTTTCAGTGCTACAGACATCAATATTGATTGTATTTCTGAGGATTTCTTGGGCTGATTACCTACCTCTTTTCAACTCCTGCACGTCAAGAGTTTATTGCTAGTTTGTATTGCCCTCCAGAGATGCAGAGTCCTTCAGATCCCTGCTTGGGGATGCAGTCAGTCTTCAGAAAGTTCCTCAGCTTGTTACTGACACCCATATCAAGTCATAGGCTTATGCTAAGGGTTACCTCTGGAGCAACACATTTTAAATGTCTCTGTTGTACTGTTCTCAATACCAAAGCCAGTACTTAAGACACTTGAGGGCTTAGCACAGCAAACTCCAGGAAGATTGGTGTTGGGCACCCAGCAAATAGCTGTGAATATCCTATGGTATTGTGTGCTGTAAAAGTGATTGACAGCAGATCTCCACAGGGAAAGCTACAGCAGGAGGGTGATGTATTCCTCACTAACTGAGACTCTATGAAGCCAAAACATTGTCCTGAGCGGTGTAGAAAACTGCTGGTCTACGGATACTCAACATTAATTCACTGATCCCAGTGTCTTCCTTTGACATAATGTATCCTGGTTGTCTGCATTTGTTCAAATGCTTCCCCTTTTCTCAGGTTTGCACAAGTATAATCTGATATTACCCCAACAGTGGATGTCTCTGAAGTAACTTTGAAATGAATTTATTTAGGCCCTTTTAATATACAGACTCTGCTTTTCCAGGCACTGCTACGTCCCACAGGTCATTTCTTATCCAACTTTAGGAAAAAGAAAATTCAGCTTTGATAGCGCTGTTTCTGATAAAGTCAGAGCACAATTGTCATTCATTTCAGTGGCCTCAGAGTTATTGTAAGAAAAAAACCAAACCAGAGTAAAGACATTAACACCCAGGAAATCAACTTCCTTAGTGGTATTCGCTGTGACTGCTTCTCTTCCTCGCTTTTTCTGCAGTGCTGCTTTACGTTGTTTAGCCACTGTGATGGCTATAGTTCTGGTAGACACTGAAGTTCAGAATAGTCTTTTCTTTCCATCTGTGAAGGAAGAATCAAATTTGAATAAAAACACAAGCCTGTGTCATGGTAATCGTGTGGTGCAGATAGCTACTTTGTTAACAGCCATTTCTTCTTTTCTTGCTTCCTGCTCCTAGCATGTAATGAAGCTTCTTGGTCTCAATGGTGTATTTAGTCTTCCAGCACAGTTTGTAATTTTTTAGCTTTTAATGCCATTAATGGAGCTAGCAGATCTCAACCAGACCACTTGCAAGAAAGGTGTCTTTTAATACAGCTATTTCATTGGCATCCTGATGGGAGGAATATAAATGGCCTTCCTTACCCTTACTGCAGACGTCTCATTCACTGTGACTCATGGCCTCTGCACACTGCTTCGGCTGTTGCTGAGTTGCAAGGGCTGGGTAATGGTACCTCTTGGAGTCAGCTGGAGGTCTCTCCAATAGCTGTCCTGGCTTTTCCTCCATGTATTTCTGCAGTATATGTAGAGAACTAAAATTGTGCCAAGCAGAAAACAGGGCTATTCCTCCACCCTGCCAATGGAAATGTGGATGGGCCCTTGAATAAACGCAATGCCTTTCAGAGTGGGTTCTGACAGGAAGGGTACATGACAGAAAACAAATGGTGACCACTGGAGGACTTGGGTGCTATAACATGCGAGCTAAAAGTTGATGGTGCCAGGTGGATTATTTTTCATGCTCTGAATTTGTATTGTATGTGATTTACACAGTATGAGCTGCTGAAGTTACTTGAATATGCTAGAAAGATTCTCACTCCCAAAATATGATAGTATAAGAACCTTAAAGAGGTAAGAGCTGTACCTTTCCTCCATAGCTCACTGAACCCTCTTGAACTTAGTGTAAAGTTGACCTGTATATTTGTGTGATTATCAGTGCTCAGGGTGAATTTATTTCCCAGGATTTACACTTAAGCTTCATATTTTACAGTTCCTGCACAGATTAATTCTTGCTTGACGGTAAGAGAATTTCTCCATGACACAGACTCAACTGATAGAGTTAGACTTCAAGAGCATCCTTCTGAGTATGCAAATCAAGAAAGAGAGCACCACTGTTGAGACTAGAGCAGAAGGATCTCTGGACTTCGGGGGGAAAAATACACACACAGATAATTGTCCTAGTGTTGTTTCTTCTGACTGCTGTGGCTTGCAGTCTTTTCTGTGTATAAGAGCGCTTCTGTTGGATCACTGTTGAGGATAAATTTTGAATCCTTGCCAGAACCACAGACCACATAGCCTGCTACAGTTCAACAGGAAGCTTGTGTACAGATAAAATATAGACTGAAGACTTTTGTAAAATGTGTTGGGGTAAGAGTGGTTAGATCAAAAAGGATGCCTGATTTACTGCATGCACTTTTTTCAGATTGATTTTAACACCATGACTTTTGTCGGGTTGTTAGCTCATAGTAGGAGCATAGTTAGAGAAAGCACCTTCCTCCCTGCCTAGAAAAGAAGAAACACTGTCACAAGCCTCATCCTGGGTAAGAAGTTTTTTCCTCTCTCTAAGGAGCTTCCTTTCATTTTTCAGATGGATACCCTGGAAGTTCTAGGAGATGAATTCAGTGGGATGGCCAGGTGCCCCTATGATGCAAAGCATGCCAACGTTGCGTTGTTTGCAGGTAAAGTGACAGAGATAAACATTTTGCTTTCTGTCCTGCAGCCCAGGCTTGCCATAACTCTCTGACCCTTGAGTCCAGAATGTGAAAATCTAAGAAGTGGCAAAGGGAGTGAATAGTGACTAAAAATAAGGGGCATAAGGAAATCACTAGCACAGAAGCCCCACCTTCTCTGGTACAAACTTCACTATCATAAACACTGCCTGAAGTCTCAGTTTCCTGATTCAGTAATTCAGTATTTCCTGTATTTGTGATGATATTATGCCAGACCAGTGTGAGGCACCATTTCTGGCTTCATCCAGCTTCTGCAGAAGTCAAGGAAAGTCAGGGTTTATGTGAACTTTAAGAAGAGGTGGGCAGGACATGGCAGGGGGCTTGGAACTAGATGATCCTAAGGTCCTTTCCAGCACTAACTATTCTATGATTCTATTACTGTGAGGGTGGGTGAGGCACTGGAATGGGTTGCCCGAGGAAGTTGTGAATGCTCCATCCCTGGTGGTGTTCAAGGCCAGCTTGGATAGAGTCTTGGGTGACAGGGTTTAGTGTGAGGTGTTCCTGCCCATGGCAGGGGGGCTGGAACTAAATGGTCATAAGTCTTTTCCAACCCTAACTATTTTATGATTCTATGACATGCACTTTAACAACTCCAAGCTTAAGTTAAACTTCGTAATAAAAGGAAGTTAGGTAACATGCTGTGATGTACCCTTTTCTAGATCTAGGAGGAAAGGGAAGGTGATTTTATTTTAAAGCAGAAAACATCTCAATGTGGTGTTACTGGCTGTTGCAGACACGAAGAGAAATGTGTTGATAAGTAATGAATTATGCTGCATGCAGCAGAATGCAGTTGACTGATTTCTACTGCAGTAGTTAAGAAAAGTGAGCGATTATTAATGGAGTTGATTTGGGCTGTTGATTGTGTGGTATTTTTTTACCTCTTTTCATGAATTCTGGATTAAATTGTTTCTTTATTGAACTTCCCTTAGTGTGAACCGTGCTGATCTTTTGTTAGATTTGCCTGTAAAGTAGGTGGTAAAGATAATACCAAAGTCAGACATGATAATGTCAGTCCTCTTCAGCAGATGTGGTAGTAGAAAGCAGAGCTTGGGTGCGCACATGGAAATACTTTAGCTATTCCTCTGAAGATTTCAGAGTGTGCAAGTATTTCATCCATTCTCAACTGAATCTGTGGCTGAAGAGCTGTAGTAAGCACTACTGTTCTTGAGGTGTCGTCATCTGCCTCAGAAATGAGAGATTTTATAGCAGGTTGCAATTTTTTTTTCTTTTTTACTCTTTAAATGGGTCCTTTTGTTTCAAAATGGTGATGATGATGGTGGTAGTCCGTAGTTTCTTAATTGCAGTCAAAAGAGCATCAAGCAGAAATTCTCTGATTGCAGCAGGTTAATTCATAAACCACGGAAAGAGAGAGACACCTTCAGAGAAAGATTTATCCCATGTGTCTCAGATTCCCTATCCTTAGGGCAGTCTGAGCAACCTTTCAGAAGAGCACTTCTCACAGTACTGGCCAAGAAAGCACTTATGATCAACTTGCTGTAAACATTTACTTTACATGCAGCTGAAGTTTAGTAGGATGACTCCCAGTCTGTTGCTGAAGAAGTCCTCACAGTATTTGAAAATAAAACATATATTTATAGAAATGATCATGCTCTTTCATGATGATTCAGACTAAATGTGATACTGTTCAAATACATTCTTGTAGAATATACCATGTAAATCTGATAGCTTCAGACATCCTTGTCTCTAAGTTGGAGAGACATCAACTTGATAGGTGGACTACTCAGTGGATAAAGAACTGGCTGGATGGCCGCACGCAGAGAGTTGTGCTCAATGTCCAGCTGGAGACCAGTAACGAGTGGTGTCCCTCAGAGATTGGTGTTGGGACCGGTCTTGTTCAACATCTTTGTGGGTGACATGGACAGTGGGATTGAGTGCACCCTCAGCAAGTTTGCCGATGACACCAAGCTGTGTGGTTCGGTTGATACATTGGAGGGAAAGAATGCCATCCAGAGAGGGACCTTGACACGCTTGTGAGGTGGGCTGATGCCAACCTAATGAAGTTGAACATGACAAATACAAGGTCCTCCACCTGGGTCGGAGCAATGCCAGGCACAGCTACAGGTTGGGCAGAGAGGAAATTGAGAGCAGCCCTGCGGAGAAGGACTTGGGGGTGTTGGTCGATCAGAAAATGAACATGAGCCGGCAGTGTGCGCTTGCAGCCCAGAAAGCCAACCATATCCTGGGCTGTGTCAAGAGGAGCGTGACCAGCAGGTTGAGGGAGGTGATCCTGCCCCTCTACTCTGCTCTTGTGAGACCTCACTTGGAGTATTGTGTGCAGTTCTGGTGTCCTCAACATAAAAAGGACATGGAACTGTTAGAACAAGTGCAGAGGAGGGCCACGAGGATGATCAGGGGACTGGAGCACCTCCCTTATGAAGACAGGCTGAGAAAGTTGGGGCTGTTCAGTCTGGAGAAGAGAAGGCTGCATGGAGACCTCATAGCAGCCTTCCAATATCTGAAGGGGGATATAGGGATGCTGGGGAGGAACTCTGCATTAGGGACTGTAGTGATAGGGCAAGGGGTAACGGGTTCAAACTTAAACAGGGGAAGTTTAGATTGGGTTTGAGGAAGAAATTCTTTACTGTAAGGGTGGTGAGGCCCTTGGGTGGGTTGCCCAGGGAAGTTGTGAATGCTGCATCCCTGGCGGCGTTCAAGGTGGGGCTGGACATAGCCTTGGATGGCATGGTTTAGTGTGAGGTGTCCCTGCCCATGTCAGGGAGGTTGGAACTAGATGATCTTGAGGTCCTTTCCAACTCTAACTATTCTATGAGTCTATGATCACCATGTTGTATGCCATACATATTGGTACTCATGGTAACTTTTTGGAGTGCAATGAAAAGCATTTTCAGAGCAATTTAGGGCACTAATCCAGCTCATCCAAGTCTGTTGAGTGCACTTACATGAATATGGCTCTTCTTGCAGCCTGTAGCTGTTACAGCTGATATGCGCAAATTGTAATTTGTCACATGGTCTTCAGGAACTTAGCAGGAAACAAAAAAAGTGCGATTGTATTAATATGAGTTCAGACATCCATATCTAAACAATTCAGCTTTTTATTCTGTTTTAAAATCACTTTTACTATCTGCTTTTTTTTTGGTAATTATTTTTTTCTGTTTTGCTAAGAGAAAAAGCCCATTTTTAAATAGCCAAATAATGATGGGAAATATAGGGGCTCAGAGTACAGTCGTGCTAGTAAAAAGGAGTCTGATTTTTAAGTCTTGAGCTGAAGTAAAACGTTGTCTCTAAGTGCAATGAGGAGATCTTGACCAATAGCAGCCTCTATCCTTTCAGCTGGATATGTCCTCAGCGTGGGTGACTTCAAAGCCCAGCACGCAACATAATCTCTGTCAAAGGAAATGGAGGCCATTCTGATTTTTATGTAGACACAACAGAGTTGTGTCCTCATGCTGCAGTGTTTGTACTTCTACCATACATCATGTTCCAAGATGTGTCTCACACATGAAAACAGCCCTGTACAGTTACCGTGACCCGCAAACTGATTAGACAACAAATGTAATTTAAAAGTGTTGGAACTAATGCTTTTACCTCCTCATAGGTTTCCATTTTTTGGTTGTCCTTTTCATTGCTTGCCCTTTGATTATTTAACAGAGAAGAATGCATAATTCCTGCAGAAAATGCCTAAAACACATTTTAGAAAAGAAACATAGGCAATCCTCCTCCGTCTCTTTGTATCCCTGGGCTCTGTGCATGCTGTTTGATTTTTTGCTAGTGATCTTTGACAGAGGAAGAGTGCTCTCAAAGGGAGAAATTTGCATAAGTGTCAATTAGCGACAGTCCATAAGACCTGTCTGCCTTGCCCTCCTAGTTAAAACTAACAGTTCTGTTACAGTTCCCTCATATTTGTTTTGCTCACAAACGTAGGCAGAATTTGAGCATTGAACCAGAGGCATTTGCCTGGAAACTGGGCAGGGTATGACTTAGCTAAGCTGGAGAAAAATTACCCCATAATGTTTCTTCTCCCACAGCATCCCTCTGATACGACAGTTTTGAAAATTGGTGACATGCTTATTCAGTGCTCAGTCCCCTTTACCGAGCTGATTTTTTTCCCTTCATGTTCCTAAGGAGATTGTGATGATATTGTTTGCCCCATCTCATTTGACTGATGAGAGAAACAAATTACATTATTTCTCATGCGCCTTCCCTCTTGTTTCTTCTTTCTTTCCTCCCCAGAGGGAAAACTGTATTCTGCCACAGTGACCGACTTCCTTGCAATAGATGCAGTCATATACCGGAGCCTTGGAGACAGCCCAACTCTGCGGACAGTTAAGCATGACTCAAAGTGGTTGAAAGGTAGATAAACAAACAAAACAAAAAGAGCAGCATCTCTGATGACAGTCTTGTATTCCTGACAGACCTCTCTGTCATTTAATTTCACCACTGCTTTCTGTTTATCTCTCTCCTTCATCTCCTGACCCCAAGTTACTGCACCTGACAGAAACTGTGAGCATGGTAGATCACAATATATATTCCAGCAAGCTTTTCAAGCTGAAATCCATCAGCTTACAGCTGTTGGATATAAAGGTTGGAACTTGCAGATCTAGGTGTGCTTGAACTGTGTTAGAAAATATTCTTGCCCCCAGGAGTGTGTTAGGTAACAGTCAAGGCTTCATGAAGCATAGAGGGTTTGTCCTGTAACATTAAGATTCGTCAATGAAAATAAAATTATGGGAATATTGCACAAAGCCTTTCTTTTATGGTTCTTAGGGACTGTACAGCTGCCATTGAATTAGGCAATTTCTGTGCTCTAAATGCCCTCATTGTTAAGAACACTGCTGTTTAGCTTCATGTAGGCGTTACAAATAGTTAGCATTTAGAATGATTTTAACAGTGAGCAAAGCCATAGTTTGAAGTCTTTTTCTGCATGCAGAAATGTTTTGCCAGGTGTTGACTTAGTCCCACTTTGCTTGCTGCTACAGTCATGTGTGGGCAGAAGCAGTTACATGGTTTGTTTTTCCCTCCACACACAGCCTGCATGCTATGCTTGGACCCCTCAGGCATACCACTATATGTATTGCCTCTTTACCTTTCCTCATACTTCCACACAGGGCAGACGGATTAGTGGCAAACACTTAAACTGCCTTGCAGTGATGTTGGCACAGACTTGTCCCCAGCTGTCCTATCCCCAGGCAGTGATTCTTCTGCAGTGGTGATGTTGCTAGTTCTGAAATCTGGGCAAGCTTGAGTAAGCATTTCACCTTTGGATGTTTAGTGTGAATGCATTTGACTTCTCTTTGCATGCTATATGCTGTACACGGTGCCTAAATAGGATGTCTTGGGTTTTTTCCTAGAACCATACTTTGTCCAGGCAGTGGACTATGGCAATTACATTTACTTCTTCTTCCGAGAAATAGCAGTGGAATACAACAGCATGGGAAAGGTAAGGGCAAAAATATTTCCTTGAATGACTGTCAGATTCAGGAGGAACAAAACATGTGCTATTCTTGGACCAATGCTGTTAGGAGTGACCTTGAAATGAGAACCATAAATCATGCTGACAAGGTCATCATTTTGAGAAGATCCCTATTGCTTAAGCCAAAAGGTTGGTTGGAGTGAAACATTTTACTGCCTTGAAAAGAAACAGGATAGTTTCTTACAGTGATGGTGCATACTGGCATCTCTTTTCTAAAATCATAAAAAGAACAAGGCAAATGTAGGTAGTTCAGTTTAGTAGGAAATTGTTGAAAACAAACTCCAAAACAGGGAGATATTTTTCTATGAGAAATCTGAACTGGAGTGCTGAATAAACAGGGGCAGGCATTCTATGCTCTGCCATTCTGCAAAGAATAATTAAGCACTTTCTGCATTTTTGCTAATTTCACAATAGCTTTCTGACTAAGCAGTCGGAAGAGCTGACCAAGGTCACAAAGGTGGAAGGCAGGAATAAAAGCCCAGTGAGATCTGCATAGGTTTTAAGTGCTGAAAACACAAGAGTCAGAGCAGGCAGCGTGGGTTGCAGGGATTGTGAATATAAAATATGCTTTTGTTTGGGGAAATAGAAAGCTAAGCAGTCAGTATGGAAATGAGTTTTATATGGGTTGAGGACAGATCTCCTGAAGGATTTACGGCTGTATAGTAAATGCTACAGCCTTATCTTTTATAGCACACTGTTCCAAAGCTTAATATTTCTCTGTTTCTTATTTGTCACAGATTATGGAAACCTGGGATTAAATTAAGCCCCTTGTTGTAAAAGCAGAATTCCAACAAAATCTTTAGTTCAAACTAGCATTTAATTTTCTCCATTATTTTTGCTCTGCTCCTTCTAGGTAATTTTCCCAAGGGTGGCTCAGGTTTGCAAAAATGACATGGGAGGATCTCAGAGAGTGCTGGAAAAACAGTGGACTTCCTTTCTCAAGGCTCGTTTGAACTGCTCAGTTCCTGGCGATTCACACTTTTACTTTAACATACTCCAGGCAGTTACAGATGTTATCCATTTCAGTGGTCGGGATGTTGTTTTAGCAACCTTCTCCACTCCATATAATAGGTAACAAGGACAATAACCTTTTACCTTCTACTTCCTTCATGTTTTACTTTTCACTGCAGTTTCTTTTTACTTTATGAAGGTATAAAAAGTGATTTCTCATGCAATGTAAGTATTATTTACCATGTTCATACTGGTAGTCTATATTTCATTTTAAAATACCCTTGTATTGCTTACTGCATTTTATATCTGATAATTTAGAGCAGCTTTCAGCCATTTACTGTCTGGACATGTTCCTTGGTCATACTTTATTATACATGGGACTGACTCAGACCAGCCACCAAGAAGTTTTGCAAACTGTTGTTCCAAAGAGAAAACATGATTATTATTTTTCTCACAAAGAAAGGACTGGGCCTGTGCTGTTTACACCTAACCCCCAGAGCCACATTAGTACTCCTTCCCTTTATTTCATGTATCCCTACTGGTTCTTAATTTTCTCCTGGGAGAGCCAAGAACCTAAACCGTCCTGCTGGCTGGGGCAGAGGGTCCACAGAACATCTGAATTTCATTGTTCATGTGGTTTTCCAAAAGCATCAGTTCATCTGCGAAGAATTTATTACCATTACACACTATAACATGTTTCTCCAGAAGTTATTAGGAGAGTGACTGTATCTAATTATCGAGGTCTTCCAGAGAAGTTAAAAAAATAGTAGCACTCTAATTGAAAAATATATTGCTGTTTCACAGAGTAATGTTTGTGCTGAAAGGGGAACTTTATTGCTGAAATTCATCTGGTTTTGTTGTACACTCACCATGTCTCTTAAAGCCTGACCTCATGACAGGTCATGTACAGAACTGACTTCATATGAGTAAGCCCAGGCCTGTAATGCATAATTGCTGCTTTTGACATCAAATGCTAGGAACTGCAGTGGAATAATTATGCCGCCAGTAGGGAATACAGAATTAAATTAGGATGATCTCTTTTTATGCAAACTAGCTTAATAAAAACAAGTGAACAAACAGAGATTCAGCATCAGAAAATAGGTTGTATTTTAAGATTATCTCAAAACTGAGATTGTCTTCCCATTCTGATAGTATTCACTGTGGTGTGTCATGAATAATAGTTTTTCCCACATTTAAAATCTAAGTGCTTGGTGTTAAAACCAAGCTACTGTTTTGTAGGCTCCAGTTTTTGTCAAATATTGAAGATGATAGAAAGGTGCATAGGTTTGGAGGCACCTCACTAACAAACTTGCCTCTCACATGGGCGGATCTCTTTCATTCCTCCCCTGCTGGGAAAAAGCTGCAACAAGTATCTTTGATCACTGGAACAAACTTTCCCCTTAGAGTGAGCTGGAAAAGGTTCCCCAGCCTAATCTAAAGTCGCTCAGGACAGAAGCTGGTGACAGGTTGTAGTCCAGTGGCTGGGCGACGGCTTGGCTGTGAGCCACAGTACTCCATCCTTTTGGCATTATCACACTGTGGACCTGCAAAAATGCGATCCTCAAGAATGAAAGTTGTTGCAGTCTTCTCAATCCATCTGTCACTGTGTAGTTATGGGTTGAGCACAGTTCTCAGAGCTTTTAGTTCTTTACAGCACTCCTCAAGACTTTAGGGTTGTTTTTTCTTTAGGGCTTAATTCAACAAAGTGCAAAATCTTCTAGCTGGAGTGGGTCTTTTAGCTTGAGCTGTCTTTTAGGGTGAGGTCCTGTGTGTGGCCAAATAGCCCCTCCACCAACTCTTACATCGACATACGTGTGGCTGCCTCCATTTAAAACTCCTCTTACGTAGTATCACATAAATATATAGCTTTGAAGCTTCCTTCCCTAAAAACACAATCAGTGGAGATCAAAGTAAGACTAATACTGTCTCCCTACTTCTTGTTTTCTTCAGCAATAATGATTTTGAAACCTTTAATATTTAAACAGTTATTTTAGTATCAATTTATGTACCTTTATGAATTTAATTTTATTTTCTATAGCAGTATTATAGTTCCTATGATTTTTCTTTGCTGTATATATAACCTAGTAGCTAAAAGCAGATTGAAAGCCTCAGCCAGCTAGGCTCATGCTATTTACCTGATAAAATCAAGCAGTGAAAGTCAGAAATATGGTAGTTCATGTTAAAAAAATGAAAGCTGGGTAAATGAATAGTTCATGCTTCCAAGTAACTGACTATGGGAAACCCCTGAGCCTTTTAGAAAGTATGTAGGTAAAGATATCATTAGGTTTAGGGATTTGCATCAAGTAATCAAAAAGCTGAAATTTACAACTTTATGATCTAAAAATAAAATTGAATTTGCTTCTGTAAGCTCTTTACACCTCATTTTGTTAAGCAAATTCTTGAGCATAATTAATTCCTTTCTTCTGGGAAAACTTGGAGATCAGGCTGTGAGAGGATGAAGTAATAACATGTAAATGCCAGGTCAGTGGTACATTGCAACATTCTCCCAGTTTGATCAGCACCAGCTTCTGAGCTTTCTGCAGTGTATTTTGAAGCCATGACAGGGACTGTGAGAATTAATGCCCAGAGATGTTGTGACTTACAAGAACTCGAATTTTCAAATAACGGGCTCTGAATGAGACTGGCTATTACTCATTATGCATTGTCAGTGGTACCCAGAGTCTCACAGATTCTTTCCTTTCTTCAGGATTATTGCAATTGTTTCTTACTGTAGAGGCTTTGCAACAAATTGTTCTAGAAGGAGCTGCCTGATGATTGGTATATTTCAGGTTTTTCATGGGACTGGCTTTTCCTATCAATGCTCAGAGGTTACAGAGTTCAGGATTAAGTAGCCTCCGACAGGAAGTCTTCTATATGGCATGCTTTTCACTCAAGATCTTATGTGTAACTGCAGAATCAGTAGCAATTTATGTGAAATGTCACTTTGCAGCATCCCTGGCTCTGCAGTCTGTGCCTATGACATGCTTGACATTGCCAATGTATTTACTGGGAGATTCAAAGAACAAAAGTCTCCAGACTCAACATGGACACCAGTTCCGGACGAACGAGTGCCCAAGCCCAGGTACGTTTTATGTATAGTGATGTTCTTCTGTTCCTGCACACAAAACAGAGGGGTTTGATAATCTGAACAGCCTTGTAAGGTGCAGATACAGTTGAAAATACATGCTGTAACAGTGAATTAGAAGTTGAGTTGCATTTGGATTTAAGGTATGTGAGTGAGAATTTTTCTGCTTTAGCAAGATTTGTGTAACGTAAATCAAGCCAACGTCAGATCCACTCAGTCAGAATAATCTATGACGTAAGAGTGGTGTGTGTTATACACCTGTTGTAAATTGGTTAGGTAATGGATATCTTATTACAAAGCCTGCACTAGTTCTGTGGTTTGCTGTTCTGCAGCTAACATGCAATTAATGTGTCACAGAGGAAGCATCATGGGGACAAAAAACCAGCATTCCGTCAAAATGGAGATTCAGTTTACCTCATTCCTCCTATGAGTTGTTTTCCCTGCTTCCACTTCCATCCTGTTCTCATGTGGCTCCTGTGTTACACCTTCTTTGTATTTCCTACAAGTGCTCGTTTTGTGCAGGTTGCTGTTGACAGCCCCTTGTTAACTGATTTACACTAGTGTCTTTTTGCTCTGAGAATATGATGTGAATGTAGATGAAGCAAATTAATTTATCTCAGTCGACCTCTATCACTTTAATGTGTGTTTTACATTACTTGGGATATCTTAAATAACTTCAGAAGAAAAAATTACGTGAAACTTTTGGTAGCAACTGAGTCTCTGCCTAAATCCAGATTTGGCCCATCATGTCTTAGAGTTGCTGAGTATAGTATTCCTGTGCTGTCTTTATTCTGAAGTTGTCACTCAAGAGAAGAGCCTGGAGATAACTGGAAAATCTGGTAACTTCTGTGTCTGTTTTCAGTCTGAGCCTTAGTAAGGCACCTGCTAGCACTGCTGCTGGATTTTCTTCTCCTTTTTGCAGTGTTTCGACAATTCATTGACGCAGTGGACTCCCTTGGTAGCGCAGGGCTGCATGAGTGCTCCACGGTCATTTGTTTGGACCTTACTCAGAGAATACTGGCAGGGAAGGGGGAAAGGAGAGAGAAATTTTCTCTTCTGATGGGAAGGAAGAAGAAAGCGCTGCATTAGAAGTTTGTGAAATAAGCCAATAGCAAGCTAACAGTTATGATGAAGACAGGAAACTACAGCTCCTTCTTAGCCACTAGTGAAGTGGTGAACACTGTTTCATGTAACATTTGGCCATTAATCTGCTCAGTAGAAAAGATCATTACTTATAACTCATGTTGAAATGCATGAGAGGCAAAAGACGCCTTTGAACTAACATGAGTTTTATTTGGGTATCTTTGTATGGTGCAGAAACATTAGTGCTCGTATTGATCCTAGCATTTCTAAGAACCACGTTAAGCCTTTCAGGGGCCTCTCTTCCCTTTTTGGCTGAGTTGCACAGCAGGGTTTACTTAGTTTTACGTTTATTTGATTAAACCAGTTTTGAGATTAAAAAGAAGAATTAATCCTATCATGTGATTAGCATTTAGGAGGAAATAGGCCTCCAGATTAGGTACACATAAACGATAGAGACCATGGTGCCGAAAGGCATAGGCTGCTCCCTAGAGTTCTCTGGGAATGTCACTTTATGAGTGAGTGCCCTGGCAAGGACTGGTGATGCCCTTGGTTTCTCCTTCTCTATCTCTATAGCTAATTCTATATGCAGTTACAAAACAACCAAATTATTTTGGATACAAAAAGAACAACCACAGAGTCTCTCATGTAGTGCTTATTGTGCAGCTATGTGGGACCAGACCCACTGACCCAGCTAATCCCCTCCAGTCATATGCTACCTACCTACACAACATTTAGATACCTAAGGTTTGAATATTTATCTAAATCTGAGCAACAGATATGACAGAACCACTCTATTTTTTGTTCAAGTTGACATTATTCCATTCATGATAGTGGCTCTACCCACATCAAATCAGATGAAAATTGGACACTGCAGCATACTTACGAATGGGTAGTCCATCTTTTATCTTCCCATCTCACGGTGGCTCAAAGGCTTGAAGAATCATACTGCTCTATGAAATGGGATCAAATGGACCTTTTGTTGGAGAAAATAACCCACAAAATATTAGTAATAGGTGAATCATTTTGCTTCTTCATGTGCAGAGATGACCTCTCCAGAAAGAAAGGGTAAGTTACCTTTGAAGAGCAGGGTGGATTTCAGGAAATAGAGTGAGCAGGTTTGCATTTAGATTGTCAAAGAATATTCAGATAACATTTTAGTGAAAGCCTCAATGTGTTACTGTATTTAAATTGTCTCATTTCAGTTGAAAGAAGGGTAAAACCTATGTTTACATGTGTGCTTACTGTGTTGTCTTCTCCAATAGTCCACTTTCTACCTGACAGGACTGAAAGCAGATTCTTTCACAGATGCTAAAAAGATCAACTTCCTTCTGTATGTTAGGGACTGCCTTTATTCCAGGAAAGAGCAGTCCACTAGGACAGTTACAGATCAGAAAGCCCCTTGCGGCAGTGGGCAGCATCAAGCCATGCGCACATGCAGTGATTACATTCCATGTCAGTGGATGAGCTACAAACTGTGCATGTCACACTCCTGCTAAAGAAATTTGTCTTTGTGCTTCTAGGTGACATGTTAAGTCCTTTTGAGTGGAGGATATAGCAGGATTTTAGGCCTTCCCTGAGGGGCTGAACAAGTACACCAGAATTCTCAATCCCCCATTTAAATCCTTGTAATGCACATCAGATTTCACTGAGGGCCTCATTACAAAAGGAGATTTGCACTAGGCATCAAGTAAGTGTTCTGGCTTTACACTCTTGTTTTATTTAGGCCTGGTTGCTGTGCTGGCTCTACGTCGCTAGAAAAATATGTAACCTCTAATGAGTTCCCGGATGATACTCTGAACTTCATCAAAACACATCCTCTGATGGACGAGGCTGTGCCTTCCATTGTCAATCGACCCTGGTTCCTGAGAACAATGGTCAGGTATGTACCTCTTGTGCTCATCGTAGCTGTCAAGTTGTGCTGATAGTCTTGCTCAGAATACTCCTAAACTTTGTAAACACCCTTGGTGTGCTGGGCATGAATCCAAGTAGGAATGATGGCAGCACTGAGCAGATGCTGCAGAACTCCCTGAGCAGCTTTCAAGATAGATAGGAAAAAACCTCAGTCCTTTCCAACCACACTGTGCTGAAACCGGATGTTGGAGGAAATGCTGTGAGGGGAAGGTTGACCCCACCTGTTGGCTTATGGGTCAAGTGTTTGAGGCAGCTCGGTAGAAAACTTTGGGCAATGATCAGCAGACAGCCCAGGGATATGTACACAGGATACAAATATGTCTGCCAGGATATGTTCACAGGATATGAAGATGTCTGTCGGGTTATGTGCTGGTATGTTTTAATGTTTACAGAAGTGTACAGGCAGAAGTAATCACATAATCTGTATCCTTTCTATGGCAACAAGAGAAAAACGATGAAGGGATTTGAACAAAGACTCATAAATCAGCAAGCCTCAAGTACACCATCCCCTTCCTATCAAATACATTCCCACTCTTTGCTGTGGTCACTATACTACTTATTTACCCTCCAGTTGTGAACAGAATAGAGTGACTAACTTTTGCCTATTTTTCTCACTCACTCTGAACAAGGGTAGAGTTTTATGCTAGGCGATGTTTAGCTTTGGAAGGGAGTGACTTAGTTCTAGTAATGTATCTTCTGTCAGGTTTTTATGTCAGGTTCTATACCTCTAACCAAAGGTGAGAGCAGCAAGTTCTACAGAACACTTTCCTTTGATCACCAGTACCAGATAACTGGTACCAAATCGCCAGTACTTGATTTCAACAAATTGTGTCATTCCAAGATTCAGTATCATCTCAGCACCCAACTCACATAGTGGCAGTTGTGTGATTATTTTTAGTGAGGAAAAAGGCATTTTAGCTTTTCACTATTGCACTGGCACAGCTTTTCCTGCCAAGAAAGTTGGATGTAGATCAGTTATTGCTGCTTTTAATGTCACAGAGCTTGAAATTAAAATAGAAAATTCGCTGTGCTCATTTTCTTTCGCTGCCTGAAGAACTCACCAGGCCAGTACTTTGTTTTTGATTGGGAGGATAATTCCTAAATGGCCCATTCAGCTTTCTGCAAACACTTCTGCTAGCTGTTGGACACATGGACTTGCAGGCAAACACACGAAAGTTCCCCACCATTTGATAGCCAAACTGGTACTGTCTGTGTTGGCTTACAGGGTTATTCAGCTAGGAAAAGTGCTTAAATACGTTACATGGTTGCTAGAAGGCTACCATGCAGTTCTCTGAAATGGAAAATGTAATGAAATAAATGGCAATCTAATCCCAAGTGGTGCAAAATGCCATGTTGCTATTCTAGATACCGCCTGACCAAAATTGCTGTGGACTCTGCTGCTGGGCCATATCAGAACTACACCGTGGTTTTCTTGGGATCAGAGAAGGGAATCATCCTGAAGTTCTTGGCACGGACAGGAAACAGCGGTTTCCTAAATGACAGCCTTTTCCTGGAGGAGATGAACATTTACAATCCTGAAAAGTGTGTAACTGATCTTTTGTACTTGTGTATGGGTGACTTTGAACTTCCAATTTCCCAGAGTAGATTGTCCCATGAAAAGGGAAATAGTTAGAGAAGCCAAGATTTTTGAGTAATTTTAAATTGTTTGAGGAGGGGATGTCTGCTTATCAGTCTCTACATTGCAATAAGATTTTTTTTTCCAGTATGTGTAGAAAATAGCCCATCCTATGAAGCAGTTGCTGGATAATTAAAAGTGAATTCTGCAAAGGAAGATTAATTTTCTAATCCTGTAAAAAATACCTGATTCCTCTCCAAATAACTCAACAACCGGCAGGCTGCTCTCCAAGGGAAATTTCCTGCATTTCAGCCTTCCTCAAATATGCCTAAGGGGGCTTTGAAGTGGGCCATAATCGTGCAGAAATTTCAGCTACTTTGAGTGCTGGAGAAGAATAAACACAAAAATATGAAGGGCCCTTCAGAAAGCTTGTCTGGTGTGCCGTCTCTCTCCGCTTCTTATTCCCCTGTCCCATGTATTTTTAATACTCACTTTTATGTGTATCAGTGGTTCCAGTGGCTATATTGTGTGTTCTTTTTCTTGCCGTATTCAATTCCGCCATTCTTGGGTTGTTTTGCAGGAGCTTTTTGGGTTCATTTATTTTATTCTTTAGCTTGAGGAATCATCAAGTTTTCATCTGGTTTCTCAGCAGAACATATTTGAAACTTCTTTTTGAATCAGGTGCAGCTACGATAGTGTGGAGGACAAGCGGATTGTGGGCATGCAGCTTGACAAGCCCAGCAGTGCCCTGTATGTTGCCTTCTCCACCTGTGTCATCAAGGTCCCCCTGGGACGTTGCGAGCGTCACAGCAAATGCAAAAAGTAAGTGTTTTCAAGTGGCTGTCCGTACATGTTTTCTTGGCCCTGCAGGCATGGGGAAGGCGGGAGCACTCATGAATGCCACCTTGTGCTTTTCTCTCTCAAGGGCCTGCATAGCATCCAGAGACCCATACTGTGGATGGATGAAGGAGAGCGGGGTGTGCACACAGCTGGTCCTTGGCTCCAAGTGAGTAAGGGCTCTGGCTGGACGGGACGTGAAGGTCTGGCAGTGGTGCCAGGCAGTCTTGGGCAGAGCTATGTGAAACATGGAGCTCTTAGGAAAAAAAAAATGTGGGAAGTATTTGTTTCTACCTTATTTGCATTCAACCCTGAAATATCTCACAAAGTTTTATGATGTGAACTCTCAGCTGATTGGTAACTGCTGAAGGAGGAGGAGGAAGAAAATGAAAGAGCTCTACTAAGGTTGTGTGTTATTGAAAGGAGGGAACTGGATGGGTACATCTGGACCAGCCCACGCTGGAGCCATCACAGCTGATTAAAGAGGCAATAGAATCCAGATTAAATTACTGAAGCAATTTGTCCATTGAAAACAAGACCAGTCCTTCTAATTTACTAATTTACTGTGCATTACTAAGAGGAATCAGAGCACAGTAAGAGCTTAAAGCATATTCAGAGAAGTGCTGGATCTCCCCTTCCTTAACCATGGAATTTAAGTATCTTACAGTAATGGAAGTCTGTGAAGGTTTGTTTAAATGTATTTACTAAAGCCTTCTTGCAGGGAGCTGTTGCCCTTCAGAGATCTCATTTCTTGGCCACATCTGACACACCTCATGCTTGCCCACTCTAAAGTGCAGCGATACTTCCTCAGGGTAGTGGTGCAAGTGTAGCATAACGTCACACAACTCTGAGAGCCCCACTGCTCACCTCACTTAACCCTGCTCCTGAACGGGACTTCAGTATATAATGGATGAGTTACTATACTTGTGCTTGTGTCTTGCTCTTAATTTCCTAATTCAGCTCAAATGAGTTTGTCCACTGGGGATGCTATAGCTATATTTTTTTGTATGTGCTTTACTGTGAGCATGTGGACTGTTTCTGACTGGACATTTGGTAGAATAATGTTAAAATTGACCGGTGTCCATATCAGGTTTTCTCAGTATTCCCAAAATGCTCAAGTTTTTTTACACTTCGATGTCATATTGTAGGGACCTTACATACCTTATTATAAAAGCAGCTTCTGATCCATAGAGACAGAGGCAGCACAATTTACAGTGGTGCATTCCAGAGGTGAGCAAGGCAGGTCACTCTCCATCCAGTGCATAGAACTTAGGAAGGGGATCCAGCTCAGCCAAGAAGATGTCTAGGGAGCTTGTAAACTAGCCAACAGTTGGCAGAGATGTTAGGTGCCACTTGAGCAGGAGTTTTAAGAACATGGAGTTGGGAATGAGGTGCCTGCAAGGATAATCATGCCTCAAGGGCAGGATCCTAACTAATGCAGACGAGGGCTTGTTTTGGACGTTTTCCAAGGTTCTTGTCATTCATCTTTAATTGTACAGGAAGTTGGAAGAACAGCTTCACTAGTTATCCAGAATCACAGGCAGAGGTTAGCAGTGTAAATTGGGCATGCCAGATAGAATAGCCTATGAGTGTTTTCCGAAAAAGACCCTTGAGTTCAGTGGAATGCCATCAGTGGACTGGTACTTACGCCTTGCATCCTCATCCAGCGCAGTACCGACGTGACTGTTCAAACAGAGGTCTTCTTTCCCCAGCACACCACCTACCCAAAGGGCGACCTTCCTTCTCACATCAAGTATCAGTGTACCTTGTCTACTATATGGACAAGTTAAGGTAGTATCATAATTGCTTCTGATGATATAATTTATGATAGAGTTAAGAGTTTAAAAGGTTTGAATCTGTTCACCTCCCTTCACAACAAGGCATACAGTGGATTTTAAAAAAGTAATAAAAGAAGAAGCATTATTAGAAGCTAAGAAATCATTAAGCAATGATAAATAGCTCTAGGTTGCAGTTTTTTCAGCCTTTATGTGGAGGTTCCAAAGAAATGGCCAGTTTTATGGCAGGGCTTTATTTCAGTTGAACATTTGGTAATTTCTTTCTTGTCATGCCTGCGACTGTTGTTATTCATACTGTTTTGTATTTTCCTATTATTTAGACTGGCATTTGAACAGGACATAGAGCATGGCAATACAGATGGACTGGGTGACTGCCAAAGTAAGCAAATCTTTTACCTTCTATTTACCATGTGTCACAACGTTCTTCTGAATGCCTCAAATCACCATTAGCTGTTGGACATTCTTTGGTAGCAATATGTAAGCCACAACAGGGACAGCAATGACAGCTAATGATACAGGCTCAGAAGAGGAATGGTTGTTTAAATGTATATAAGGAAAATTGCCCAGTTTATGTGATTTATGCAAACACCAGACTTCAAAGCAGTTATGTAGTGAGAAAACCTCAGTTCTAGAGGATATTGATTATAGCAATGACATCATGAATTGGGTGTTCATTGTCTTTGTTACTCATCGTAGTTGGGTTGTTTATGTAGCTGCACAAGAAGCAAATTGGGTTCTTGATGTAGAATGTGACTTGTACTACATTCCCATGAAGGACAGGGAGAGAGTGAAATGTATCTTCAGCTTTGGATCCAGGTCAAGAAGTGGCAACTACTTACTTTGTGAATCTTAGTGGAATTTACATGCAGGCTGGACAACATAGCGGTATTAAGAGTCAGTCACTACTGACCGTGCCTAAGAAATTTTAGTGGTAAACCTTAGGTACTGACAGGTTGAGTTGGAGGCTTAAACACAGTCTTTAAACATTTACGTTTTGCGCTGAGGTGCTTTAAAGTATACAGCTTGCACTGCATGCAAAGAAACCTTGCATGCTGGTTTCTCAACCTTCAGGAATACCAACATCTGTGTTCAGGGCAGCTCTTGTTCCAAATGTTCTTGTCAAGCGTAATTCTGAGCCCCGAATATTATTTATAAACCTTATGAAATCAGGAGTCACATTCTTTTCAGTGCAGTTTGCACTGATGCCTGTATATGCAATAAAACTGCTGAAGATGAGGAAGCAATGTACAGTGAGAGAGTCATTACTTTTTGGAATACTGAACAAAATAATGGAGGGCTAGAATGTGCCGTGGGATATAGTGCTGGCCAGCTGCTCTGGAGAAAGACAGAACCTTCTCATGCCTTGTGCATCCTTGTTCAAGAGCCACTTATTACTGTGGTCACTGTGCTTGGGGAGTACAAAGATTCAGCCACTGTATGCCCTCCCTTCATCTCAGCTACACATTCCTCCGCCTCTGCCCTAAGACAGGGTTATGTAGGCTGTCTCAAAGTTTTTTGAAGGAGGTGTACACATAGTCGCTCTTGTGCTCCCTGTTACTGCTGTTAGCAGCAAAATCAGGTCAGTTCCCAGCTGATGCAACTTTGCCCTTTCAGACAGTTCTACTCTCCTTGGGCAAATAGGTTAGACAAAAGTGCAGGGTACCTAATATCAGTTAAATATAAAATAAAGGTAGGAAATTATTCAGAAACAGCACATTATGCCTATACCCTGCTTAAATCCCTCTTTAGCCCTGAATGATGCATTGAACCTTGACACTGCAAAGGCGTAGATTTCATTCCCTGATAACCCAGCTGATCTTACTACTTCATGTGGTCTTGAGTCATTTGAGTTTCGTCCTCACTAACTCCCACTGCTGGCTGCATCACTTATATTGCCTCGTGTTAGATAAAGACTTGATCTTACAAAGAAAGCCATGGCAGGGAGGACATTGGCCTTCCTAGTTGGTTTCCCTTGCACAGGGCTGGCCATGAACACTTTCAGAGCCAGACATTGTTTTCAGGTATGTCTGAATATTAGTTTTGCCTGGGTCATTAGGGTACTAATCACATACTTATAAGTATTAGCTGCAGGATAGAAGATTGCTAGCAGCAAACTAGTAAAAAATAAAAAAGAGAGAAAAATAATGATTTTTCCCCTGTTATTTGTCTTTCAGATTCCTTCGTAGCCCTGAATGGTAAGGAAGTTCTTAGTTTCATTATTTACTGACAGCAAATCCATTTTGGAGGAATCACTTTTTACTGAAATCTTAAGTATTTTCATACTTTCATTTTGCTTAATGTTTCTTCCCAATTTATTTTGTTCATAGACATCTCAACCGCTTCACCTGATCATGAAATGTCTTACGACACAGTGTATGGTCAGTTTATGGGTGTTTTTAATAATTCCTCCAGATCCTTGTCTTAGCTAGTAGTTTCTGTACTCAAATAGTCGTTGCCCTTTAATACTTGTTTTGTCTTGGTCTGAGGGCCTGATTCACTAATCACAGCTAGGATTAAGTCATACCTCTTGATTTTCAATCCGTCTTTTCTTGTCTTCCCTCAAAACTGTCTCCGTTGAATTGAAGTAAGATTTGGCCTGTTTTAATGGGATATGAGCAGACATTAAGAGCATGCTTCATCTGAACACTCAGAGAAAGGAACACTTGGGTACAATGATGCATCCTACCTATTTGTCCGGAAAAACAAGATAGCAGCTCACATCCCACTCATGTTTCATCATGAGGCTGGCATCAGAACTGCTGCAGCAGACAGTCAGATGTACCCCAGGGAAAGGGGCAGAACTGTCCCTGGGTTACAGAAAGATCTCTCAGAAGGAAAATTAACCTGTTAACCATGTGAGCTGAGACTGGGTTATGCCTTGACTCCTGCAGGGCACTGCTAGGGTGAGTCATTTCTGTTACCTGTGCTCAAGTATCTGATCTGTAAAGAAAAAAAAAAGGGATTCACATAGCAAATTAAATTACCTGAGCTGAAGAGGAGCATTTCTGCATTACTAGAGTAGCAGTTTCCCATGAGAGAGCTGTTAATCTGTGCTTATAGTGCTTTCGACTACTTTGTTCTGTGTATTTGGAAGTGGATTACTCTAGTACTTGGAGTGCAGAATAAATGTCTTCATGAGGAATTATTGCAAAATAAATAATCACTTTAAATTCACACCTAGACCTGTACTGCAGTAGTTTGTCTTTATACACATCCTGCACACAGACAAGTACTCACAAGCTAAGAGGATATGTTGTATTGCTCCCAGTGAAGTCAATGGCGAATTTCCATGTGGAATGGGAGCTTGCTTGTGAAGTTGCTTGCAGGCTGTAAAACACTAGCAGTTCACCAGTGATAGGGCAAATCCACCATATGTTTGGCTGAATGTAGCAAGAGGTAGGTTAGCGTGCAGTTACTACAAACATTTGCTACAGCCTTTCATCTTGTGCTTGCAAAACATGTAGGTACAAACCAGAACCAATGACAGCTCAGTACAGCAGAATATAAATAACTGGAGGCACAGTGAAGCACAGTAATGCTGCTCCGCATTTGTAAAAATAAAATCAAATTTGCCATGTTCTTTATTACCAGGAAAAGGAAAATGTGCAGGTGAAACTTGTTTTAAAGTATGATAATGAAAACCAGTGAAGGGAATATACAAAATCAAAGGCAAGTTGAAACTTCATAACACGCGGAAGACTCATGGTTTCATCTGCATATACAGCTTGTACTTTCTTTCATTTCAAAATTGTATTTCCAATGCACAAAACAGTAATTAAAGAATAGTAATAATTAAATTCACACTGCTGAATGTGAAGATAAAGAAAATGGCCTTTGCGTAATGCTGATGTGCTACCAGAAGTGTTCTAGGTTTCCTGCTTCTAAGCACATTTGTAGGCTGAATAGTTACATCTGTGGGGCTGTGGCTGTTGATCCCATCAGCTACCTTATTAGTAGGGACTTTAGCAAAAGCTGATATTTTAATATGACCAGGAAATCTGAAAAGTTATTCAAATGAGCAGCAGAGTGAAGAAAAGCTGGGAGTACAGGTAACAAAAGGGAGTCCATTTTACTGTCCAGGCATGTCAAGCACAAAGACAGACTCCAGGAATTAACCCAGCTCTTTGAGTAGGACCCTACTGGCAGATGCAGTGGAGAAATGCAGACTCAACATTAGCATTGATTCCCACTTATGCCCTGTCTTTCACAGATGTCTTCACTGACCCTCCTCTGGTACATCCTGATAAAGTGGTCTTTAGGCAAGTCAGCTCTTCCTTTTGTGGGTTTAGTGAAAATACCCATTCTGATATTATTGCTGTTATTTTTTTCACCTACCATGGCAAAATATGAAAGGAAATGTGCTAGTCCCCTCTATTGATCTTCCACATAAAGAGTGTATAAAATTACAGCATGAGGTTGTAAACCAGTCTCAGTAAACATGCTCATGTTTGGTAACTGTAGTGACTGCTCTGAATCTTTTTCAGGAGAAAACAATTTATCAGTGGTGCATTTTTATTGTGTACAGTTCATGCATAAGCAAATGATATTTCTTAATAGATTAAACCTCAGCATGCTGGGTTATACCAGAATAACAAGGGAATTCTCAGGGTGCTTTTGGACCCAGTAGACTAAATGTATCTAAAGACATTTGAAACACCAGTTGCAAAAGAAGTCATAAGGCCTCATTCCCTTGATTTACTCCACTGTAAATGAGTTCATTTCAACAGGGTAACTCCTGGTCTGTAGCAGTATGAATGGAGAACCAAGCCCTTAATCTTTATATTCTTGTCATCAGCCTCCTCCTGAATTTGGCAGATGGGCTCCCTTTTCTGGGGCCATCTCATGTGATGGGTTGTAAACAAGTAAAGTCCACACAGGTGATTGCTCAAGTGTATCCCTTTTGACACCCAAGGAGAAGATAGCAGGCTGAAGGTCTGGCTGCAGAACATCAGAGAGAAGTGGTGCAAGAACCACATATTTAACCAAGGAGATTGGGCTAGATTCTTCTGCAAAATTTCAAGCAGCTTCAATTACCTTTGGAAACATCAATTCTTAGTGAATTGGGCCCTTAATTTACCTCCTAGACATAGTCCTTTCTCCCTCTGTAGTATTGATTTAGCCTTTCCTTCTAATTGTCTGATTAGGTTGCTATAGCTGTTAATTGGATAGTGTGCAGACATCTTAACCTCTGAGATCCTAATGATTTGCACATATTAGAGCAACTATCAAATATGTATTGAATACCTGTCTTTGTTTTAAACCTGAAAAAAACCTCCTTATATTTTACAAGTATACTTCAGAATAGGCTATAGTTACAGAAGTGCAGCCCTTCTGAATCATTATCCATGCCTGTGGACACTAAGTCCTTTTACTCTCCTTCTGTTACTTCATTACAGTACTCCAAATGAAAAGTTTTTGCAAATAATGGAAGCACATAAACCAGTTGGGCTTTTTTTTTTTTTTTAAGAGTGTCTGTTTTGATTTTTACATGTTTGCTTTAAACACGTAAGTTTGAAAAGCACTGTCTCTGCAGGTTTTCAGGTGGTTTGTTCTAAAACAGAGGCAGAATTGTTTCTTAGATGTTTAGGTATTAATCAATATTAACATAGAGGTCCTGGGCACACCTAAAAGTTTCAAAGTCTCTTTAAATTGCAGGAAAGCTTATTTACACAGGTAAAAATGGTATAATGGAGAAAAAAAAAAAGGCTTACTACGTATTGCAAACTATACAACACATTGTAAAGGTTTCATAATGGTTGTGTGTGAAAGGGCCAGGACTGCGTTGCCTGCCACTTCAGTCTTTTCTCTGTTTATAAGAGAAACTTAACTAGCTCATGCATTTGTGCTGCCACTGTGCTCAGAGGTGAAGTTCGCCCAGTGGTACTGGCTGTAAGGGCACTTATAGGACACAGTGATTCCGCTTATGGGAACAGCCACTGTTCAGTAGTAAGTGTTTGCAGAATACAGCTCTAACACAAGTGGGACAGGCTATTAAGGTCTAATCTGCTCCTGCTTTGTTTCCCCAAAGTCAGGTGGAAAAAAGGTTGTCTTGATTAGGTGTGGAAGGTTGTTTCTCAGTGTGTACTAGACTAACACATTAGTAACAGAGTGAATAGGCTGATTTCTTATGTTTGTGTGAAACCCTTCTCTACCTAACAACCATCTGGTACACATCAGTATCTTCACAAAGCCTTAGCTTTCCATTACAAAGAGCTTTTCTGTGTTATTTGCAGCATATGGTTCAGGAAATCTTTTTTTTTTCTTTTTTTTTCCCCCAGAAAATTTGTCCCTTTGGCATGTATTTCCTCTAGATTACTGTATTAGGGAATGTTTTTCTTTAACCATACTTATGGCTTTTCCTTAGAATTCCCCCTTTAAGCACACCTAAAGTGCAAGTGTCTGGACAAAAATATATATGAGTATACAAATGCATATCAAACACAGGCATAAAATATGATTGCTACTTGGCAAGATTTTCTTCTCTTTTGGCTCCTTATCAAGCTACAACTAATTGCTTTCTTATGTTGCATGCAGCACTTTTTGCAGGCTGACCAATATTGTACACATAATTGTGGTTGCTGAATGGGGTATTAACTTGTAGACTTGGAGAACCCCATGAATGCTGGCACTGTGGTTTAGTCCTCAGGGAAAAGAAGACATGGAAATCTTACGATTTCCATTTTCTGGCCTGTTCTCTGTCCAGTTATTTCTCTTATTTCTTGGAGATGAGCACAGGAGTTGACAAGCGTAAAATGGTGCAGAGTTGAACGCTTTCACGCTCCAGCGTATTCTTGCTTCAAGAGGGCACATCTTTTCAGTTGCCGTACCTCTACCTGTCCTTTTGGAAATAAGCAGCCCTGCTGCAGCGCTGCTGCAGAGCAGGCAGCACATTTGGATCAGAGTGTATCACCCATCTAAATGTGTGTTACCAATGCTCCCAGCCATGCTGTGGCTTATACAAACCTTTTAGAAGTGGATAATGTTTGGCTTCTGTTCTCTATTTGAGCAAGATTAAAAGCTCTTCAACAAAGTACAGCCTCTAATTTGTTGTGTTAAAGAAAGATGGCCGGGAGAAACCACAGTACCTATCATGAGAGGTAAAAATTAATCCAGTGTCCTTGTCAGCATACGCCTTCAGCCTGAGGTCCAGAGCTAAATTGTGTTAATGATTAGCTGTAGTAGCCAAAGGTTGGCTTTGTGGTGAGAACACTTTGAATTTGACCAATTTTATCTGCTAAGTATACCAGTTACGGGAGTTAGTTGTGTCTATGTTCTATGCAAAACACTGTCCAAAGTGCTGCTATATATATTTGTGTGCAGTAAATTAAGAGGGCTCCTCAAAAATGTACAGAGGAGCAGACATTTTGTTCCTGTAAGATAATTAATATTCAACAGGACTTATTTAAATCATAGCAGCATCTCAACAGAAGTTGCAGCCTTTTTCTGACTTTGTCACTACTTCAATCCCATGAAAGTGGTGAAAGGGATGGATAAAACAAAGCACATGGGTGCCTCTAAAAGCTTGGGAGCACTGGTGGCCAACATTTAGATTTTTGATTGAGGGAGAGAAACCGGGTTCATCAGCTCTCTCTTGTGCTTCTGAGAGCTGGTCTGGATGGCTTTAGAAGCCATTTAAAGCAGCCTTTTTGAGATGCAGCTTCCAAAAGCTTTGTGCTTATCCAGTGACTGTTTAAAATAAACTACAGAAGCACAGTCTCTAACTCCCCAGCTCTGTGCCTTCTCCGTGAGGCTTTAAATTTGGGCTCTTTGCGTTGCTCTACCTCTGCCCCAGTGAGTCTCAAGTTGTTTTCTGGGCAGTGAAACAATGTCAAGAGAAGGAGCCTGGGAGAGGATCACTGCTTGAGCAGTGTGTAGCCTGGTGATTGGACTCCTTTCCAATGAGTCACATCTAAGGAAGGAAAATTAATTTGCTGGGCTGTTGAAAAGAAGGCAGGAGAAAGGAGGTCTGCTGTCAGTCTCCGGTGGTATCCAAAGAGTTAAGCATTATCTGCCATTCTGTCTTGTGAATAATCCACTTCTCTTAGTTTGTGTTTGAGCATGTTTCAGAAACCCTTCTTTCAATGGCGTCTTCCAGGAAGGTGGGAAAGGGAAGTTACTCCACATCAAATTGACTAGGCCCAGAGCTCCTTGAGTCTCACTGAAAATAATTCATTTGGAAACATGTGCCAGAAGAGAACTTTCAGAGACATGCACAGTTTTGAGGTCAAAATGTTGTGGTATGGATGGAGTTTTGGTGTCCCCAACCCAATAGCAACAGAGCAGCCCAAGCCACTGGGAAGTCCAGGTTGGAGCCGTCTTTCGGAGATGGTAGACTCCAAGCAATCCAAGCATTTTGGGTGCTGACATAATTCTCAGGATCCAGCAGCGAAGGACGTGTGAGCCTACAAACACGGTTCTACCCCAGCCAAATCACTGGTAAAACTGTGTGGTGTTTCCATCAGGGCATGTCCTATGAATGTGCTGTTTGTTGGGATGTATTTGATAGGCAAGGAACTTCTCAGCCTTATTCAGGACAACAGTAACGATGCCTAGAGTAGCTGTAATGGAAAAAAGGCATGTGAGACCTCTGTCCAGCAGCAGCTGGCGTCGCGGGTTCTGGGCAGGTCCATGTAGTCAAACGTTATCTTCACTGTCTCTCTGAACAGAAATGATGTTTGGCTTCATGCTTGTCTCAGAGCCAGTTGGGTCTGTGAGCTCAGACAGAACCAATGGCAAGGGTGCACACAGGGGCAAGCAGCTGCTGGGCCCTGCACATCTCCTATCCAGAAGGCAATGCTGCGGCACAAGCACCCTGATGCCTGTCAGTCCTTCATTCCCCTGGGAGCATGGGACAGAGAGCCACTGCTGTCACCATTTTATAGACCTTCTGGCATTCCCCTTCTGTTTCAGCCATATTAGAAGCTATTCAATTTCAAATTGGTTTTAAAATTGCTTTTCAACTAAGCCAGTTCTAGGCACATGGGCTGACATTTCAGCATCAGTCAGGCATGTATAAATCTAGATGGAAGATGCTTGACTCAGATGAAGTGTGCTCACCCTCTTCCACATGCATATAACTCTGTTGAATAAAAGAACACAACCGCCAGCTCAGTGGCAGCCAAAGGTGTGCACGCACCTTCTAACACCCTGATCTGGAAGGTTCAAATTCCGTTTCCTTGAGGCCATGCTTTGAAGGACTTTGGAAACACTGCTCAGCCTAAGACAAGAAATTCACCTGTTACCAGAACAAAGCAGTTTGTGAGTTCCTGAGTGTGGGAAGATGGCATGGTAAGTGACTAATGAGACTTGTCTTCCCTACCTGTATTTATAATGTAAACAGGACACTCCAGTTCCCTAGTCCCAAGCACCACCACTTCCGACTCTCGCGCTCGACAGGGTTATGATGCTAGGGGACGCATGCTGGATTGGAAGGATCCGCTTGGTTCATCTGAAAATACAGATCCATATGTGGCAGTTTCATCCCATAATCATCAAGACAAGAAGGGTAAGGCCTTGGAAATGACGTCCTGTGGTGAGGAGCGTGGTGGGGGGAGGACTAAAGTGTAACTGCTTCCAGCTGGCTCGGAGTAACATGTAATGAAACTCCTGTGCTATAATTAAAAGCTTATCGTAAAGCCTGAAACTAAACAGCCAATCTCAGTCCCAGTCCTAGATAATTCACTGCCTGAGGAAACCACACAAAACAAACAGAAGTGTATGCCTTTGTAGAGCATGTTTTGCATATGTACAGGAAGGAGGGAAACAGTGGGGATTTAGCTCTGTTTAAACTTGATCTGCCCTGTTCTCTGGCAGAGGAAGATCTATAGCTTCCCATTGATCTTAAGGGTGCATTGTTATATTGCCTTTTTGTCTGAATCCCCAGGGCAGCACAGTAGATCTTGGCTGATTTTACATTTCCACCTCTCTATAACAGATAAGAGATACTGAAAGTCTGCTCTAGTTCAACCAGTGCAGTAAAAATGACAGTAGTCCTAGACACTAGGCCTAAGTCCTGCTGCCACTGGGACCTGAGCATCAAATACCTTTGAGAGTAGGGGCTGAGGACATCATTAGCAGAGGTAACTGCTGGTGGAGAGAGATTCTGTGTTGCATTTTTGAAAGTATCAAAAGGTTGGAGTTAGGTGTCACTTCTCAGTGTTCAACCCTCTGCTGAAGAACCCTTGGGTCTAGTACAAGTGACAGCCGTGTCCTTTGGCGTCCAATCCCCTTTTGTTATACATACACAGAATTAGACAGAGAATTGCTAAAACTTGCCACTTGGACTTGCTTAGAGAAGAAGAAGCTTTTCTCCTATGTGAGGATGGTGTTGTCTCCTCATTCCATCTTGGCCTTCCGTAGTTATCCCATCTGCTTTTAATCTGTGTCTCAAAAGAGGTTAAAATTGTTCCTTTGTAAATAGAGGACTTAGGTTCAAGTAGCTCCACTGCCTAGAGAAATCTGAGTCCTTGTTACTCTTCTCCAGTCCTTGTTACTCTACTCTTGTCACTACAGTCTCTTTCCCTGTTGAAGATATTTCCCTCTGTATGGACTAATTAAGTACTCAGTGGGCCTGAAGAAGGATGGGAATGAGGAAAACTCACTTGATGAGTGGTTAGGGCACTCACCAGGGGCAAGAACACACATGAGCTTCAGTCCTTTCTGCTATGAATACTTGATATAAAACACTTAAAATATTAATTGAAATGTGGATTCTGGTCTCTATTGTTCATGCATTTTACATTAAAAACTCATTAGACAAAAGCATCAGCTGTTCCTAGAGAAGCTACTGGCATGCCAGACCTGCTGCTGTGCCTCATGTTCCCAAACTAGTCGGTTACTAACTCTCATTCCTTCCCCTCCATCTGACCCAGTGAATCTTGAATTCTCTGCATTGGCCATGGAGACTTTGAGCAGGGAGTGATGAGCCTGTTAGCATCACAGAACAGTTTTCAGCAGAGCTGCATAAACAGCTGGCAGCGTTCTGAACCCAGACTGTGAACTCAGTGCCTGCTATTCACAACAGCTCCAGAAACACAGTGCCTCCCACAGTCCCAGGACATTCTGGATTTCTCACTAAACTTGCCAGGGTTGACTTCAAAGAACCTTCATGGTTCCTACCCATGAAGGCAATGGGCATCACCTGGCTGGCCCAGCAGTGACAAAGCCTGAAGCTCTCTTCCAGCTGAGGGGACCTGTCAAATTAGTCAGAAGATGCAGTAAAATTTCAAAAGATGCAGGAAGATTTCTGAAGATGCTATAGCAAACATTAATCTAGTAGCCTTGGCTTTTAGGCTTGATTGACAGGAAATGGAGCGTGAAGATTTGAATTCCCTCAGGTAAAGGATGCAAGCTTGTCTCCCACCTCCCAGCAATTAGCTTTTCCTATAAAAATGGGGAAAACTGCCATTTGCTTTTCTTCCTTCAGCTGGGTTTTTGAAGTGGCCCCTCTTTGAACAGTTTTTGTCAGAGCTTGATCCTGTAGACATCTGGGGGGATTAAAAGCAAATCTAAAGCAAAAAAGTGAATTTCTAGAACCCAACAGGCTTACATGTGAGTTAAGCACAGAACCTCTCCACACCCTGCAGACCTGTGAGCTGCTGAGCCTCAGCAGAGGAAAAACTTCAGACAGCTGCCAGACACAAATTCAAAATCATAACTTAGGGTGCAAGTGACTGAGAGTGCTGAAGGTGAAAGCTCAGATTCATATTCCTACTTAATATTCCTACTTAAGGTCAGTTTGAGATATTGTCCTCATTTTTTTAATGACTTATCCTTTGCTCTCCAGCAGTAGAAGGGCTGTTTAGAAAAAGTTATTTTTGGGTATCAAATATGTAGAGAAGAGAAGGCAGATAAACCTGCATGCCCTTCTAAAGATGGCATGTGATTTACCTAGCAGTCCCCTTTCCTCTCAGCAATAAATCAGTGATAACACTAACAGCCAGAAAAATACAGCTATTTTGTTTTTCTGTCCAGTCCATTAGTAACACCTGGTATCCAAAAATGCTTGAGGTGAGAGGACATTTCTTAGAAAGTCTATTGTTCCCTCTTTTGAAAGTAAGTGGTATCTTTCTTTCCTCTATCCTGAGAGGGGGGGATCTCATTAAGCAGATTTAAGGAAAGGAAATGAAAGAGAAGAGGAGAGGAGATGAAAAGGAGAAAAGGAAAAGGAGAAAAAGGAAAAGGAGAAGAAAAGGGAGAGAGGGGAGTGACATCAGAAACACAGATAGTGAAAGATCTGGCCCTTTATGTACCCAGAGGAATGCAGAGACACATGCATTTTAATGGCACTATTTGTTATGTGTGGGTCCCTACTTCACAAATCTTTTGCAAAGCTATGCTTAATAGATGGAAAGCTAGCTCTTAAAAGCATCTTATATGCCAATAGAAGCTTTCAGAAAAGTGTGCATTGGAAATATTAATAAATGTGTAGCTGTTGGATTCTAATCATTTTCACTTCAAGTCACTGGCTGATGAAGCTTACATTCAATAGTTCCCTCTCCAGGGAGTGATGGTTACCAAAGAGCCTTATTAGCACTTGACAGGGTCATTTAAGTATCATGCATTCTTTGCTGCCTAATTATGAATATTAACAAAGCTGGAAGTAGTCTACACGCAATCAAAACAATGGCGGCAGAGGTGACCGAATGGTTGTTCACCATTACCATCCACTTGTGTGTTGTTACTTCTTGCCTTGCCCAGTCAGAGCCAGCTGGCTCCAAAATTACTATTTTTTTGTTGTTTTAAAAGGGCAATGGAAAGAGTTCTTACACAAAATTAAATCAGAAAATGTTATGCATACTGTCCTTTTATCAAGAGTTTGTTTTCACTTTTGCTGTGATTTGTTTTACTTTCACACATTCGCAAAGAAAAAAATATCTTTTTTTCAACATTTTTTCTTTGTTTTGCAAGGTACTTTGTGTTGTTCTTCTTTGGTTGTGTCTAATCCTTTGGACAGTGTTTTCTTTCTTTTTCTGTGCTCACAAACAGAATCTTACAGGTCTGTACTAATTGTACAGAATCCACTTGCTGCTTTCTTTTCTGTAGCACGGGTGCTTTGATGATGTCACATCCATCCATATGCTTCACTTTTAATTCAGTGCAGGCATCTTGGGGAATATCTGTGGGGGCGTGAAGAGGGGGTTCTTTAAAAGGGTTGACTCATGGGAATGTGACATTTGTGTGCCACAGCTTTAGTAGCTAAATATACTCTGGGATTGTTGTTTCTAAGCTACTTCACATTTCTTGCCAAGATGAAAATGTGTAGTGCAACCCATATAGTGGGAACTGTGCATTGCCATCCCACTGGCATTTTCATTTTAGCCATTAAGGAATTTGCCCTTATATTTCAGAACAACAACAGCAAAAATATTGGCTCTGATTGGGCAAACTGCACCCCTCTTTCCTCTTCTCTTTCCAACTTCTCCCCAGAAAAAAAAAGAAAAAAAAAGAAAAAAAAAAAAAAACGTTCTAGAGTATGTTTACGTTTTGTTTCCTTTCTTGCTGTGTTTTAGTGTTAATTTAATTGTGTGTTTCTCACGTTTGTTGAAACAGTTCTCCTTGCTGTCTAACCTTCCCCCCTGCTGCCATTGTACTTGGTCTCCCTCCCTCTGCAGTCATGAAGCTCCTTCTGTGGAGCGCTCCAAGGCTTTACCCTCTACACCCCAGTAGTGCCATAGCGCTGTGTCTGTCTGTAGTCAAATTACTAATGAAGGGGGGAGTAGACATGTACCACTTGTCGAAAGGCCTGCGTGAAGAAAACAAAGGGATTTTCTTCAGGAGCAGCTGGCCTTGCCCCTCATTACCCTGCTGCCCTTCTCTGCTGCCTCCTGTCCTTCCAGGCTCCCTTGAGAAATGCCTCATGCTTTTCAAGTCCTGGGTTCATTAGCACAAATGCAGCCTACTGTTCAGTTTTCTCACTTGCTCCCTGAATGCCTAGAGCCCACCTTTTAATCGCAGATTTGATAAATTGGGTGTAAATTCAGCTTACAATTTTGTGGTTCTACTACAGCTTCTTCTCTAGAGCGTTCAGGTGCATGTGGCTGAGCTGGGCACTGAATGACCAAAGTGTAGCATTGCTGTTAGCAGGCTTAATGTTTGTATTCTTCGTTGTCTCAACACTCGTTAAGTGAAGATTATGAGGTGGTATCTCCTTTCCTCAACAATCCTTGTGTCAACATCTGTGTAACAAAATTAAAAAGCTGATTAGAAGCTGGATGTGGTGGATACAGTTTACAGAGTTGAGTTGCTCATGTATTTGGTTGTCAAGTATGCTCCTGTAGATACAAGTGTCTGATAGCACCTATTCTAGATTGTAGAATCTATATTGTTATTATTATTAATAATAATTGCAGCCCTACAGTACAGAATTAGACATAATTAGTAATATTCGACTTCTCAATTTGAGGATGGCTGTGCTCTTGGAGAGCTGAAAGGTTGTTCATTTCAAAATCTGACTCCAGAAGATATTTCATATTGTACACAAGCGGCTGTTACTAAATTTTACTGTGAGTATTTCTACTTGAAAGATTTCCTAAGCGCTGCCAATGCTTGTCTCTGGAGAGTCTGCAAATGTTCAGGCAGATTTTGCTGCAGTGAGACAGAATTATATGAAACTTCAGGTACAGTTATGATAAAAAGTGATAAGTGCTGATTTAACAAGATGCTTTACAAGTAGACATGAAATAAGTGAAAAAAATCTGTGGCAAAGCAAAGCTTTGGAGTCTTTTTTTGCATAAATTTAACAACTGGTGTTCAGTTTGGGAGGGCTGAATTTTACACCAGGAAGTGCATTTGCAAAGACGTCTCTTGCCCACAGTCTGATAGAAGAGTGCTGTGGGAAAGGGAGTAGGGGATTTGCCCTTATTCTGTTCATGATTTTGTAGCACATGGCTGAGAATTGAGTGTGAGGTGTGATTACTTGAAGCTGTAGTTCTTTGCAAAGGAATTCCACCTACACAAGACGAGATCATAGAATCATAGAATGGTTTGGGTTGGAAAGGACCTTAAGATCATCAGGGTCCAACTCTCCTGCCATGGGCAGGGACCCCTCACTCTAGACCATGTCACTCAAGGCTCTGTCCAGCCTGGCCTTCAATACTGCCAGTAATGGAGCATTTACCACTTCTTTGAGGAACCTGTTCCAGCGCCTCACCACCCTCACAGTAATGAACTTCTTCCTCATATCTAACCTGAACTTCCCTTGTTTAAGTTTGAACCATTGCCCCTTGTCCTATCACTACAGTCCCTGATGAAGAGTCCCTCTGATATCCTAGAGCCACATGTCGATTAAAACCTACTTTTCCATTAGGATTTAAACAGAGGTTGACTGGATGAGTCTGTCAAACAGAGCCCTATAGAAATTTTTTTTCAATAATGTTCTTAGGTAAATTAGCATCAGCTTAATGTAAACATCCCTGTTTTGTGATGAGGTGTTTCTCACATATACTAGCTGCTAGGGTGAAATACTAAAAAAAAGTCCTTTTTAAAAAAAACAACCAACCAACCATATATTTGTCTAGAATGGCTCTAATGAGCAACTTGTCCAGGAATTGAATGTCTCAGAGACTAATCACAGCATACATGCTGTGGAGCACCACTTTAGCTCCATATCAGATAAATACCAGAACGCCATGTTATCAATTAAATGGGACCAAATTTCTCAGCAGAGTTTTTAATGGCCAGATACCAGTGTCACTGTACGAGGCTAATAATTAGCAAACATGCCAGATTGATGACCCCACCATGCTGGAGTTCCTTGTATCCCATGACATGCATCAGAGGGCTGTGCAGCCAGGATTAAGGGGACACACGAGACTTGTCCACAGGAATGACACTGATCCTTCCTCTGTTCTGTCTTGCATGTACGAGCTGTCTACTTCCAGGGCTAGAGACAGCTAATCATCTCAGAATGCATCCTCAAATTCAAACAGTGGCAGTGAAAACTAGATGCTAATTAATAAAGTGGATATTGTATATAAAATGGATGAAAGAGTGCTGGAAGGATTTTTCTGACAATAGACTTTTTTCAAACTTGCTTTCATTATGTTTTTCTAAGTTTATATGAGAAAAAGAGTGAAGAGACAGAGAGCAGATAAGGCAGAAAAAATGACAGAAGCTAAGTCCCCAGGCAGGGCCAAATCCTTAAGCCAATTTTAATCAAACATGGGGATTGTAAAAGAATACAGGGTGTGATTTAGTGCATCTTTTCTGTGGCTAAGTCTTCCTTTCAAGCCTTACATAAGAAAAAGCCCAAGCTCATTTAGTCTTGGTTTTTTTACAGTAACCTTCTGAAAGTATAAAGATAGGAACAGTTTTCACTGCAAAACATAGACAAGTATAGGGAAATCAAAGTAACATAAAGATATATTCCAAAACATACAAACTGCCAGTGCCACACATGGAGAAATGCCTATTCTTCAGCACTGGCACTAGCTTAAAATTTTCAGAAATCAGAATATTTCTACATTTCACTGACAGTACAGATTTCAGGTTTAACTATCAAAAGTGAAAATGTGAATAGTGAATTTGGAACCAAGAGCCATTTGCTACTTAGTAGCTGAAAAAAGACATCACTGGTAAGAGAAGAGGAAGTGTCAGTGTGCAACCCCTCATTAGGAAAACTATCAGCAGAGCTTTTCTGCTCCCAAGTTACTGGATCCTACAAATAAAAGAAGGGTGAAGTTTAAAATAGAGCTCAGAAGATGTAAATGTGGCTGCAGGAAACAGCAGGTGTCGTTGACTTGTAACTGTCCATCTGCATAGATTTAAAGTCAGGCTATCAATTTCCAGGCTGCAATGAGCAATAGAATCTTGTCTCACTAAAACAGGGAAAAACTGTCATTACCCTGGGACCTTGATCTGCTTTTTCAATAAAAAAGGCCATGTCTAATTTGTCAAGGCAGCTGCTCAAGGTTCAGGGCATTAGAGCTATTGTGTGATGGACTAGAACCCCAGCTGCATTCATCCACAGTCACCCGGTGAGGACAGCACAGATTGCCTCGTGCTCTTATTTGACCCTTGTAGCACTGACTTATTTATCAAGAGCTGGGAATTCGCTGTAGGGTGTGCTGGCCCTACAGGGTCACTACTCTATCTGGAAATAGCAAAGCATAATTGGTGGACAGGATGTTAAGTAACACTCAGTTTGATTTTTGTGGTGTTTATATTGAGTATAGTGAGACATTGTGCCATGCAAAGATGCTGAATTGGGAGGGCAGCCTAGCCCTTTAAATAAGAAATGTCTGAAACTGCTTTAAAATTGGAAGGGATTTGGGAGCAGACAATGTACTAGCTGAAAGACACTTACAGCGCCTTTTGGTGTTAATGCCAGTATACAATTAAAATGTCAATATGCTGTTAAAGATACTTGAATAATTTTTCTCATACAGGATGTGCCTAGTTTCAGTAACTGCATTAATTAACAGGTAAGATGTCCTCTAGTCATTTTACAACAACCTAAACAGTAACAGTCCTAGTTCAAAGCACTTTTAATATGATCTGTGGACTGTGAACTGTTTAATTACATTCCTCTGTTCAAAACACCACCTACATTCTTCTCATACAGGTAACTTTTTAGTGGATGGGGTCAACATCCCTTTTAGTATGTAGGAAGGACACTGTCTGACTCTTTTTGTCTTTCCCTTGATTTTCTTTAAGACTGTAAAAAAAGGCAAGCTTAATTCTTTATGTCAGGATGGGCTGGTGCTTACTGATTAACAGCATGAAGTTAATTAAAAGAAGAAGAACCTGGAGAGGGCATAATGTAGATTTTGCCATGTTAATTTTATTGAACATTAAATACAGATAACAAATGTCATTGTGTTTGGAAACTAGTTGTTCCTGTGAATATCCTTAGTTTAGGCAGGTGTTTAGGCAGGTGCTGCTTCGAGCTCTTTGGCAGTCATTTAGTGAGATGCTATAGTCTCTGGTATCCAGTTACTTTTGCTGTGACTTTTGCTTGATTATTTTAATAATGTGTTCTAAGATTTTCTGTGCCAGTAGCTGAGAAAAAGGGAAAAATATGTTATTATTCTCATGTTATGAAAAGAAAAGATTCTTAAGGGCATTTTATTGAGAAGTTTTGAAGCAGATAGTGCAAATTTACCTTTACATCGAAAATGTGCATCCTGACATCCCCGTAAGGGAAAAAAAGAGCTTTATTGGCCAAGCTGTAAGCTTTTGAAAAATCTCAGTCCCTCATACCCAGAAGAGACTTGTCACAATTAGGCAACTAAATACACAGCAACACAGTGTACACTGAGCATCAGAGCTGTGACTGATAAGCACTTTAACAACCAGCTGATAGTCTGACAGCACTCCCTGCCCCAGCAGATCAGAGTAAAGAGTCTCTGCTGAAGTAGGTTTTAACAGCTCCATTGGCATTAGAAGAGCTTAGGGCAATTTGTAGAGAAGTTGCTCAAGAATCATTAAGGGGCATTTCTGGCACAACTGTACAATACAACAGAAATTTGGAAATGGCTAACAGTGCATTCATCACCAACTTTGCATTGGCTGGGAAGAATATCAGTAATATTCTGAAATAGTGAGTCCTAGTGATAGCCTCCAGACCAGTTCCAACCTCCCACATCTACCATAGTGGTTAGCCCTGGATATAAAACTGTAGTTCTCCCACCAGCAACCAAAGATTGCTATCTTTTGTGAAATAAAATCTCTGATGAAGGTGCAGCTTGATAGCATTGTCAAAACTGGGTATAAACTAGACAGTTCTTTCATATGCCCAACAAGGATTTTTTTAATTGGAAAATAACACCAGCTGCATGCTGTCAATAATATGCCATCTTGTGCGTGCTCCATCCCATCTTACCCACAATTATGATAGAAAATAAAAGAACAGCTGTTAAAAAAAAGAGGCGGGGGAGAGAAACAGGCACATTTTTAAAGCACTGCTAAGCTACTGTTATTCACTATCATGTTCTTGGAGGAAGAAACAGAGGAGGGCTTTCTGGAGAGCCTGAAAGATCTGTGGTTACTAAACACAAACAGTACCATCACAGACAGGGAATTTAAGCATGCACAGAAACACCTCCTGAAGAGTCGCACATGGAAGCCTACATTAAAATAGTTCCAAAAGTCTGTCGAGAAGCACATATTTTCCAGGTGTTTCCTTATTCTTCAAGTGAGAAATTCTTACTGAGTTCCTGTTTGGGAGCGAGCAGGGTGAGTGAGACAGAAGCCATAATGCTGGGTAAACATTGAGCAGTGCTTGTTTTTAAAGAAGCCAACAGAAATGATCTTGTCATGTGGTGCATGTTTTAGTAGCTTGAGCCAGTGGTCACCACTGGAGAAATTTATTTCCTGCCACCAGTTTATAGCTTCCACCAAACAGTTCAACAATTCTCCATGTGTATTCGTTGCTGAATGAGTCCCAATCAAAGGCTCTTGAAAGAGGGCACAGAGCAAGAGTGCCCTCTGTCCCTTCTTCTGCCTGCTCTCCCCACTGAACCTCATGCATTCACCATAGAGCCTGCCCAGAGATTTGGGCAATTGTGGTTCATAATGTAGAACATAAAGAGCACTGTTTTTTATGTTTTGCAGATAGCATTCAGCTTTATCTCTACAAAAAACACTAGTCTCTATTCAGTGTCTTAAAGAGGTCTTACAGTCCTGCAGCACTTCATATGCTTTCTGTCTAAATATGACCAAATTATGGGCAATACCCTCAGGCACTCATACAGTAAGACCTATTAATTTCCCATACCCCGGGGGATTTGTATATCAAAGTGTGCAGTTCTCACTCGTGGAACTAAATTATGAATACGAATTCAGCAGCTACTTTTCATATACCCAGCATCAAGGCCTTGAAAGACAATACAGTTTATCTCTACTTGCTCATGGCAAGACAATTTGATAACATCAGCTGTGCTTCCTTGCAGGTTTGATCTCAGCTACACTGTTTACAAAGGGGAAGGGAGAATAAATACATATCACTGAGAGAAAAGAGATTGTGCTAAAATTTGTTAGAGTCCAAAATGCTAGGGAAAAAATGAGGCTTTAACCACTCACATGGAAGTTTATTTGCAGATCCATAAACATTTCTTGAGAGCTAGTCTGCAGAAATGAAAAAGCCTTGTTATAGCACCTACCTTCATGTTGATTAACTAGCTGCGCAAGGTGTCTGGTTTGCCTGCAGCAGTGGAAAATACTGGCTTAAAGGAAAAGCATGAGCAGAAACTGAACAGACATTACAGTAAATCTAGGAAATGGAGATTCGACCCGGTACCAGAACTGAGAGAAAGGCTGGGGAGTTCTATTGAAGAAACCCTGCTGTTTGTGAGGTGCGTGGTAAAGCAAATACAGAGGTATGTCTGCCTGGCCTGCTACTGGACAGTCAAGGATGTCTGGATGGGCTTTGAGTGTATGTTGGAAAAAGCACATTTGCTCACACTGCTCTGTGGTTAGAGTGCTGCTGGCCCCAGCTTGCTAAGGTATATCCTCTGAGATTAATTATAGGATGGTTAGGGATGGAAGGGACCATAAAGCTCATCCAGTTCCAACCCCCCTGCCATGGGCAGGGACACCTTCCACTAGACCAGGCTGCTCCAAGCCCCTTCCAACTTGGCCTTGAGCATTGCCAGGGATGTGGCAGCCACAGCTTCTCTAGGCAACCTGTGCCACTGCCTCAACACCCTCACAGGGAAGAACTTCTTCCTTATATCTAGTCTAAATCTCCTCTCTTTCAGCTTAAGCCATTCCCTCTTCTCTACAGTCATCTTGTTCAGGGAAGCAGACAGGCTGTAGTAAGCACTGAGTACGCAAAAAAAAAATAGGAAACATCAATGAAGTTATGGCATCAAAGTGCCTCCAAGATGGGCAGGTGGTTAAAAAAATAGGTTAAAAAATGCAGAGAACTACAAATTCAACAGAAAGAAAAAATGCATGAAAGAAGCTACCATTGGAGATAGAAAATGAAGTGAGAGAGATAATAGCAGCACCAGGACAAGAAGTCTATCAGGGAAATGCTGTCTATTAACTCAGGATGTGGCTGGAGTCACTTTGCTTGCTTCACTGGAGATGCTGTGGATTCAAATGAATGTAACTGAGAGGAAAGAAGGCTTCTGATATTTATATTGGAAGAGTAGAGAGATACCAAAAAAAGAACTAGTGATAAAATTAGTCTTGCTGATTGTTATCGCCAGTGTTTCAAACTCATCACAGTTCCTCAGTTACTTAGTGTATTCAAAGGCAGATAAGGCTATGAGGCTGAAATACAGAGGGAAATGATAAATCTAACAGCAGACGTGTAAGCTATTTTTTGTCTACAGCACCAGCCCTGCAAGTATTTCTGGAAGCAGCAGTCTTGTCTTTTACTGATCACAGGGAGCAGGTCTTTTGACTACGCCTGCAGTGTTCATGAGTGTCAGAGAAATGAAGAGTTAATCCACAGTGTTCGGTTTCTGTCCCAAAATATGCAGTGCTAGTGTTTTAATCACAGAAGAGGTTTCATCCTTCTTCTGTGTAAGCGACCTTCTGTGGAGTCCAGCCGTATTCCTAATGAACACCAGCAACCCAGCTGTGGGCAGAAGGACTGTTCCTAAGAATTACAATTATGTGTACGAGTAAACATTGTTAGCTTGGTCATGTAGTTGTTCAGCAGTTTAATAGTAATTTCCAGGGACCTCAGTAAATAGGATATATGGGGTGCAGTCTTATTATTTAAAAGTCTTGGATGTTTAATGGATGGCTCCTTTGTTAGTTCAGCTGTGATGTGTTCAGTTGCATTAGTAGCTCAAGACTAGTAGTTCCATTTTTGTGTCTTTTGAGAAGATCACAGCTGATGAGGAAAAAATTTTTGCTTTTTAGGTCATATGCAGTGTTTGAAATTTAACCCCAGTTCTTCCATAAGGCTGCTTTGAGCTTCAGTCTGCTAAGCAGAGCTGCTTATGTTGACATTCAGTGAACTTCACTTTTCCCTGTTGTGCAGAAAGGCCATAGTTCAGAGCAGGCTGTAAAAAAGGAGCGGGAAAGCCACAGATTTCTCAGTGACGGCTTCTCTTTCCCTGACACTGTTCATAAAAACTGCTTCCAGAAAGGCACTGGGCTGCCCAGAATACATAATGCCCGCAGCAGGGGAAAAAAAAAGCATTTGTTCTGCACCATCAGAGGAGCTCCATGCAGTGAAATGGGAGCTGTGAAGATGAGAGATTCACTTTACAGGCTACAACAACTTCTCTGGAGTCCTGAATTCATGCATATTCAGCCAAACATATGTAAATCTGGCTTAAGCCAGCTGTGAAAGATCCCCTGAAGTAAACTAATGAAGAGCAGCTGGATATGTTTAAGCTCATCCCAGGCATAGTAGAAAGGTCCCAGAATGTGCACTGAACTTTTTTTACGTCATTAGCGGAAATGCAGCAGACTTTGAAGGGAGCTTGTGTTTTAAGATGCAAAGCAGCATAAAGTTTGCCTGGCTGAAACAGGCTACAAAAGAATTAGGTTTCCTTGACATTTGGATTTTATGCATCTTTTTTTAACTACTGTGAATGCCTGTGTTTTACTCTTTTAAAGGGTCTGCTGTGTGTGATTATTCCACATCACACAGAGGCACCTAAAATTATCGTTGCTCACTGGGAGAGGGTGAGAGGTGAAGGAAAGTGCTGAAACCAGGAAAGTTCAAAATGATCAGCCACTGTGTACCACTTGCCAGTTGGAGAAAGGTTGTCAAGCACTTTCTAGTGCAAGAGCTTGAGCCTGGCCACTGGGACAAATACAACTGGGGTAGCTTCAGGACTCCAGTGACTTTCATCATTGTATTATAGATCCAGGAGGTCATGTATCTCAAACCTCCCATACCTGCAAAATTAATAAACTGGTTTATTAATTTAAAGATACTGTCCAGAAGTAGCACAATTTAAAAAGCTCTAAGAGTTTGCTGTTCCAGACTTCCTCAGGTCTCCCGCCCCTTCATTTCTGTGAGAGTGGAGCTTGTCTAAGCATGAATTTCCTGGTTCAGATCTCATAATTTCCATCTATAATCCCTTTAAAAAAATTGCTTATTTCTAATTTCTTAAAATTCACAGGTATGGTCATAATAGTGTAGTTTTGTATGGCTGTTGTCACATGCAGAGAAATTGGATTGCAGACTCATAATCAAACTAAAAACAGGTAATTCAGTTGTGTTCTGAAAATGTTACTTCAAGATTCGTTGGTTATCTGATATGGACATGCGCCTCTTTTATTAAGTTACAGCCATCTTTTTTCTGTAAAGAGTCATGTTGTCAGTTGTCAAAAGTGGGGAGAAGTGGTATAATTTGGACCAATTGAAAGAAGAAATAAAACTACCATTGGAGATCAATAAATGAACCTATCCTAGAGAGATTGCTTCTGAAACTGCTCTGATTAAGGGCCAGAAAACCCTGACAGAGGCCACTATGGCTGATCTGATTCCTTAGATCTTTTTCAAGGCTTTGTTACATGTTACTTCAGACACATTATAAATTGATTTTCTTTTCATAGTTTTGAAGCACAGTTTCTCCTCATACTTTTAATGATCCTCAGGCCTCTTGTCACTGAAGATTTTCTCTTTACCAGATTCATTTTTCTCTCCCAGCGCATGCATCCACTTTTTGTTTGCTGGGTATCTCAGACTGCTAGCTTGGGTAACTGGCTTTGAGAGCTGTAGGGTGGGATCTGGAGCAAGATGGATTGCTCTCCTCAGCACAGTCATGCAAAACTTACAGTTGCAGACCTTTACAAAGCAACAATACAGCTTTACTGTGAGGGGTGGGAGAAAAAAGCATTTGCCAGCAGGTTTAACTATGAGTGTCTAAGCTGTTTTTTATTGGTTGGTGACCCCGAGAGTTTTTTCCAGAAAAATTACTATTGGGTAGAATTGCGCTGAGTCAGCAGAGCAAGTCTTTGCAGCCAGAAAGAAAAAGTTTGCTTACTGTTTTCAACAAAGGAGTTCCAATAAAGAGGCAAGCATCAAATCATAGAATCATAGAATAGTTAGGGTTGGAAAGAACCTTAAGATCATCTAGTTCCAACCCCCCTGCCATGGGCAGGGACACCTCACACTAAACCGTGCCACCTAAGGCTCTGTCCAGCCCAGCCTTGAGCACCAGCAGCGATGGAGCATTCACAACTTCCCTGGGCAACCCATTCCTGTGTATCATCACCCTTACAGTAAAGAATTTCTTCCTCATACCCAATCTAAACTTCCCCTGTTTAAGTTTGAACCCGTTACCCCTTGCCCTGTCACTACAGTCCCTAATGAAGACTCCCTCCCCAGCATCCCTATATCCCCCTTCAGATACTGGAAGGCTGCTATGAGGTCTCCACGCAGCCTTCTCTTCTCTAGGCTGAACGGCCCCAACTTTCTCAGCCTATCTTCATTAAGGAGGTGCTCCAGTCCCCTGATCATCCTCGTGGCCCTCCTCTGCACTTATTCTAACACTTCCATGTCCTTTTTATGTTGAGGACACCAGAACTGCACACAATACTCCAAGTGAGGTCTCACGATAGCGGAGTAAAGGGGCAGGAGCACCTCCCTCGACCTGCTGGTCACGCTCCTTTTGATGCAGCCCAGGATACGGTTGGCTTTCTGGGCTGCAAGCACACACTGCCGGCTCATGTTCATTTTTTCATCAACCCACACCCCCAAGTCCTTCTCTGCAGGGCTGCTCTGAATCTCTTTTCTGCCCAACCTGTAGCTGTGCCTGGGATTGCTCCAACCCAGGTGTAGAACCTTGCACTTGTCGTGGTTAAACTTCATCAGGTTGGCAGCAGCCCACGTCACAAGCGTGTCAAGGTCCCTCTGGATGGCATTCTTTCCCTCCAGCATATCAACCGAACCACACAGCTTGCTGTCATTGGGAAGCTTGCTGAGGGTGCACTCAATCCCACTGTCCATGTCACCCACAAAGATGTTGAACAAGACCGGTCCCAACACCGATCCCTGGGGGACACCACTCGTTACTGGTCTCCAGCTGGACATTGAGCCACTGAGCACTACTCTTTGCGTGCGGCCATCCAGCCAGCTCTTTATCCACCGAGTGGTCCACCTATCAAATTGATGTCTCTCCAACTTAGAGACAAGGATGTCATGGGAGACAGTGTCAAAGGCTTTACACAAGTCCAGGTAGATGACATCAACTGCTCTACCCCTGTCCATCAGTTCCGTAGCCCCTTCATAGAAGGTCACCAGATTGGTCAGGCAGGATTTCCCCTTAGTGAAGCCATGCTGGTTGTCCCCAAGCACCTTGTTGGTTTTCACATGCCTCAGCATGCCTTCCAGGAGAATCTGCTCCAAGATTTTGCCAGGCACAGAGGTGAGACTAACTGGTCTGTAATTCCCCGGCTCATCCATTTTCCCCTTCTTGAAAATGGGGGTTGTATTTCCCTTTTTCCAATCATCGGGAGCTTCACCTGCCTGCCATGATTTTTCAAATATGATGGACAGTGGCTTAGCAACTTCATTTGCCAGCTCCTTCAGGACCCGTGGATGGATTTCATCCGGTCCCATGGACTTGTATACATTCAGGTTCCTAAGATGGTCTCGAACCAGATCCTCTCCTACAGTGGGCCCAGGGTCTTCATTCTCACTGTCACTGCATCTGCCTTCCAATATGTCGGTGGTGTGGTCACATCATTTGCCGGTGAAGACCGAGGCAAAGAAGTCATTGAGAAGTTCAGCCTTCTCTAAGTCCAGGGTAGCCAGTTCTCCCAATAGCTTCTGGAGAGGGCCCACGTTGTCCCTGCCCTGTCTTTTATTTTCAGTCTACCTACAGAATCTGTTCCTGTTATCTTTAACATCCCTAGCCAAGTTTAATTCTAAGTGGACCTTAGCTTTCCTCACCTGGTCCCTAGCTTCCCAGACAACAGCCCTGTATTCTTCCCAGGCCGCCTGTCCTTGCTTCCACCTTTTATAAGCCTCTTTTCAGGATAATAATGTGGTTGGATTGTGTTAAACTTTGAAACCATTCCTTCAAGAAAGACATGAAATATGTACTCAGAAATGCAAGATAGATTTTGGACATTCCTGAATGTGCTATCACTTTAAATCTGTGTGTCTGGTCTAAATTTATCTTCTGTTTTCTATTATTTCTGTTGCTGGTTAAAAATGAGGAAGAAAGCTTGTTAATACCTGCAGGGATTTTCCAGGATGAGATAGTCTTTTAGCAGCATGAGACTGCCTGTAAACACAGTTCTAACACCTGGAGACACATGTTGAAAACTTATTCAGTGGTATTTAAAAAAGATATTCTGAAGCCCACAAAAACCTCCATTCATAATGAGTTTATACCAGGGTTTCCTGCAAGTCGAAGCAAAGGGGAAACTTACATCAGAGAAGCTTGCACTGAAGAACAAAATTAATTGCATGGTTTTCACCTTAAATAACAACAGTAAGGAAATCATTGTGCCTTTCTGGAACAACTTGTTCTGTGGCGAGTCTCAAGTGATTTTCTAGGTGTTGGAGATGGAAGCAGGCTCATTCTCATTTAGCCAGAGAGGTGAACTTTTAAGACAGCAGTGACACTCCCTGACTGCTCTTCATGTGTGGTCTAGACTTAAATATTACCTTATTCCCTGACAGCTATTCCTCACTTCCCTGCCAAAACACCATTCTTCATGTTTCAGTTTTGTGTGTGCCACCGTTTTGGGTTATTACTTCACCACCTGTAGCAGGCAACTTTGGAAAGCTGGATAATGACAGCTCCCTGGAGAGGTGATCACAGAGCAGTCTTGATGCACAAGGCATGAAGTCATCTCATTGTCCAGGGTACACCTCTCACAGCCAGAAATCATTTCTGGATAGAGGTGCCTTTGTCTTTGTGCTACAGTCAACTGTGATGCGCAGACTGAAAAATGTTATTTTTGGTGACAAATAACTAGACTATTCACACACAGGAACTTGCAGTTATGGGACCAGGTATTGCTGTCTGCCCTGTGAATTTTTCTCACTGTCTTGCTTGTGAGAGAAGGCAGCATCCAGATTGTTATATCACTTAAACAGCCTCACCTTAAGCTATTCAAACTGGGAAGTTTTTTGCTATTTGTTCTCATTCATCAAGCAGCTGTGAAGGTTATAAGCTGGAATTTCAATTTGTGCCCATTGCAAAGTGTATGCTGGAGCCTAGACTTAGAGGAGTGTGGCTGTGGGGCTCTTCTTGATGTACTGCTATCCCTGTCCCTGACCACAGGTGCAACAAAGAGATTTAGGCTTCATCATGGGATGCTTCTTTTTATACCATACATGCTAAAAGGACACAGCTCTTCTACCAGGCTTCTGGTGTTGACGTCTCCTTTCAGCAGATGCCTGTTAAGTGCAGTTCTCCTGAGACAGACACCTTATTTCAGATCTCTTTCCAGGCAGACCTTTAAGGGTATTTTTTAACCACAGCTTTTCAGCAGATTTTAGCTCCATTTTATTTGCTTGTGAGAAAGTAAGTCAAAGACTTCACAGAAGTCAAAGGGTATCATGCTTAATGTTTCCCCATAAAAAGTAAGCTGTTTATCCTGTGAAGAAAGGACGTTTGTCTGGTTTAATGTAATTTATTCTTAGCAAATTTGTTTTGGCTTTTTTATTTTATTTTTTTTTTGATAATTACTATATTATCCTTTGGATGCTCCTAAGATTGGTTGTTTAGTCACTTGTTCTAGTGTCATTCCCATTCTAAAATTGCACTGGCAGGTCTGTCTTTTGTTAGGCCCTCTCTTTGGCTCATCTCAAAGTCAGGTAATATGCTTGTCTTTTTCCAGAGCTTCCAATGCTTACACTTCCTCAAGCATTCCCCAAGATACTGCACAGTGTCTACAAATTGCTTTGGCTAGCTCCTTAAGCAGTCGGGGATGAATTCCTTTAGCCAATTTGAAAACACCTACATTATCTAAATATTTTTACCTCTTTTTTTCTGTCATGGGCAACACTTACTTCCTGACTTTTTTACATTTCTGATCATAGACCAGAGTGGGGATTTTTGCTGAAAAGTGAAGCAGGAAAAGGAGTACATGTATCAGCCTCCATGTCTTTCCTTATCTAGTCTCCTTTACTGAAGTTTGGTGCAGTAATATTCATTATTCTTATTTTGTTAAGCTTATGCCATGTATTCTTTAGAATAGTGAACTGTATCCCTTCATGATTATTTCGTCCTGATTACATTTCTGCCATCAGAAGTTTTTTTCTGTTAGCATTAGAAGGAACTGAATATGCCCAAAATAGCTTCATCAGCATTTTCATACAATGATACTTTCAGCACCGTGCACACTTAGCTTTTAGCTTGTCTTTTTAGAAGATACAGGGATACAGCCCTAACCCTTAAATACTTTTGTTAATTGGTGAAAAGAAGCCTCATCCTCCCGCTTATGAAGATCTAGTGTACAGTAGATCTATATGATTGCATCACTTCCAGTGTTTTCTCTCTTATTTTCACCCAGAGACATTCAGCAAGTCTGCTTCCCACATTTTCCAGAACTTTAGAAAAAGCATACGTATTATTGACATAAAATTTCACATCTCGTGTTTTTTTCCCCATCTGCTTTCAGTGAACAAGCTAGATTGATACTCTGCTCATGTGATTTATCCATGAGCACTAGCTCATTTCAGAATTTAAACACTTTGAAGGTTTGGAAATATTTTTCTTAAACAACCAGACGCCCAACACTGTGTACCTTACCTACCAGGACTGCTGGAAGAAAGAATGTATTATGTATAGGAGAATAATACAGTATCATATTGGATCTTCTTTCTCATTAGATGAGTAACAGGTGATTTTGCAAGTTCCAGACTGTTACGGTACAGGGCATACTGACTAAGAAGATGAATGGGGATGTTAGGACATGCAGACAAAAGGACATGGGATGAAATTACAGAAAGTTAGTGGAGGAAGAAGGATCAGATTGTCTATGGGAATCAGAATGGCTATGAAAAGTGGAGGATATCAGATTACTAGCTTGGCTCCTTTAATAGCCAGAAATAATGGTACATTACATGTGGGAAGATCATGAAGTCATAAACGCAGTTGTGATTTGCAAGGGGCAGAGTTTGACCCAACTGGAAGACTTCAGGGAGATAGGTTAAGTGTCAGTATGTTTGCAGCATTAGCAACATGTAAGGTCTGATCCTTGAAGGTGCAAATATTTAATCTCATCTATGTCTTTGAAGCTTTTTTAGTTTTGCTACTATTTTTACCACCAGACCTCTCCCATGTATAATGTTAATACAGGTAATTCTGTCAACAATATCCCTTTCCAAAGAATAGCCGGTTATTATCCATGTTGATATGTGTATTATCCACGTACTACAGAAATCAGTCAAGAGCATGGCTGAGCACTTCAGACCACATAATGAAATAAGCAGTTTATTTTCACATTTGGAAAGAACATATTGCAAACAGGGAAGTGCTAGACATAATATTTTAAAAGTAACCAATTTAGAATAATTGTTTTAGTATTAAATATAATATAAAAATAATAGAGTAATATTTATACCAATCATACTTTACAGTCTGATTCTTTAGCATTTTATGCAGCTAGCCCAGTTAGTTTTCCAATACATAATGTCTTAGAAGGATATCAGATAATAAATAGCTTTAAGACTTTTCAATAGCAGGGATTTCCTCAAAGCTGGGAGCCCAAATTCCTTATTTGACTTTCAAACACGAAAACCCTACATTTTTCTTCTTATTTTCTCACTTTATTTTAATTCTTTGAATAGTGAGACACGAACACTGTCCTATGTGGTTGCTTTCAAACTGTCTTGTTTTGGGGACGTAGTTGGGATCACACACCTGTTTATTCTTCCCAGTCTGTGAAGGCAGTTGCTGCTGAGGCTAGAGGCTTGGGATGTTGATTGACAATGACTGCAATTATCAGTCTTGTTTCATATGAGAATTTCCTTCCATGTGGTCATGACAGCAGGATGCTAAACATTCTTCATACTTTCTCATTACTTAATTGTAACTATTCCATAAACATTAATGCAAGGGTCAAATCTTGCTCATCTTATTTCATTTAAATCTGGATTACTTGCTTAACTAAAGACACATGAGTGTGATCCATGATAAAAAACAAATGTTGTTTACCTGACATTGTGTCCAGAGAAGATCCACCTGCTTAGAGCAAAGCCACTAATGTTAAATATCCTTTAACTCTAGTATAGATAATATAATAAACATCAGGAAGGTTTTAGCTCAAGAGGGACTAGCTGGAATCAAGCTGGTTTAAGACCATTATAAATATCTGCTGATAAAAATCCTGCAGCATGAGCAACATAATTTCAGCTACCCCTTTCTTGAACATACATGGTCACTTAGTCTGAACTGTGTGGTAATTTTATAACATGAGTTGTAATGATTCAATATCCATTGGTAGTATAAATGCTATTTTATGCAGTGATTCAAGTTTGTGCTTAAGGCTATCATTCACAGAGTAGACATGACCTTATGGCAGAAGGCTGAGGGTGTAGAGCAGCCTTACTTAGGCAGTAGGAAGTGTCAGGCATGGATGCAAGGTATAAGCCATTCCCTCTCATCCTGTCACCAGACACCTGAAAGAACGATCAGCACTTCCCCCTCCATGCCTCATCATAAGGAAGTTTTAGATCCAATGAGGTCTCCTTTAAGCTGGACAAACTGGGTGTCTTCAACTGCTCCTCATGAGTCATGCTCTATAGTCTTTTTGCCACCTTTATTGCCCAACTTTGGACACAATCTGATATTTTTCTCCAGTTGGCCCTTTTGGCCAACAGGGCACATCACTGTTGACTCTTACTGAGCTTACCATCAGTCAAAATTGCCAGATCCCTTTCTGCAGGACTCTTGTCCCCCAGTCTATACATAAAAGGATATAAAGTTAGTAAGGCATGACTTTCCTTTCCTGAACCCATGCTAGCTTTGACGTAGATGCTTACACCCTTACACAGGCACTGAGCAGCGATTTTGAGTCTTTTTCATGCAGAAAACATTGGACTTCAATGCTCAAAAGGGCATATCTCTAGAAGTTTGTGGGTAGAATGTGTCTATGAAATTAGGCTTTTTCAGTTGGAGCTTTTGTAACTCCACTCCCAGCAGTGCATTTCTGGATAAAACTTAACACTTCCCTGACCATCCTTCTGACTGATTCTCCAGTTAATGACCACAGACAGTTTTACAAGTGTAAATAAATTTGGCCTCAAAATGCTGCATAGTCTAGGCTGTAAATATCAGCAGGTGAAGGTCTGCAGCAGACCAGCACCTTTCCAGTGAAATGTAGTTACAGCTGACTGTGCCATAACCACTAGACTGTGCTTCTGGTCTGAATACAGCAATTTTGCATGTGGATTTAAATTACAGAGCTATGTTTCTACCGCTGTTTGTTAAATGTTGATGACAAAGAGTAGAAAAATCTGCCTCTGATAAAGCTGCTGGGCTTTGAAAGAGCATTTTCTTAGCAACACTTAATTAGAAGATTGTTTCTAATTACGTAGTTTCCTGAGATTTATTTCCTCTTCCCCCTTTACTTTTTGACTATTAAGACATTTATATGAATGCCAGGTCTTATTTTCTTAAGTGATCATCTGCTCTTGCTATTTATTCTCCTCATGAAATCATAATCTTCTATTATTTTTCACATTACAATAATTTCCACGGCAACCAGCTGTGATGTCACACAGTGGGGCTTATGATTTCAAGAGCTGTTTTGTTTTACATATGAAGTTCCTATCTTTTAAGAAAATACCTCTTGCCCACCTAAACTCTGCAATTAAATGGGCACAGAAAAATATATGCTATAGAAGCAATACTCTATCAAAGATTTCTGTGAGATAGTGATGACTTTTCAATGCTTTTTTAACATAGTTTGCTGAGGAGAATTTTGCATTGTTTCTGATTTTGGGCCATTAATACCTTCTCTGCCAAATACATGAAAAGACATTATTCTAGAAGAAGTTGATGTATGACATGGAAGTTTTATATCTTTACGAAGTCTCAGGAGAGCCTTAGAGGTACATTTTCTGTCTTGCTGCCTCTTCTGTAATAAGGACAAGCATGTGGAGCTTTTAATGGCCCAGCATTTGGACCCTCTCTGGAGAAGGAGGTGGAAGAGATGTTTCTTCAACTCCTTGTCAGGTTGTGGCTGCTCCTTGTTAGGCACGAAAGAACAAAAACAGAAATGAAAGAAAAGCAAACTCTGCAAGTTTGTGTTTCATTAGGGCTGCAGGCTTGGTGCCCAACTATATCAGAAAAACAACTTTCTTCAGAAATTCAGGTTATTGATTGGTGCTGAGTTAGGGACTTCAGGTGAAGGAGGCAAACTCTGCCAAAGATGCCTTCAACTGACATTGGGCTCTTAGAGGGCCAAGCAAGATGTAACAGTGGTCTCTGACCATAGCAGCAGACGAGACCCCCAGAGTAAGGGCTTTCAGATGAGAAAGCACAGGCTCCGGCACAGAGGTTGACCTATTCATGTGTTCAGAACAAGAGAGGGCTTTTAAAATGGAAAACAGCAAGGACAGTCATCCAGCAGTGTCAATACATTTCAACACTGCTCTATCTTTCCTAGTTATTTAAGCATCCTCCTGACGCCCAGGCATGTGACATTGAATTTTGAAACACATGACAAAGAGGACAGAATGATGAGCAGAGAAAGAAGCCTTACACAATGTGGGATGCACTTCTCTGGTATTTACAAAGCTTCTGTCTCCTCTCCTCCTTTTAAAAGTTTTTCAATGTAAATAGTTTACCATAGTAAAAATAAGACGCTATTAGCTGAGGAGAGACTGGATGGAGGGAGGGGAGAAATAAGCAGTATGTCAGAGTAGGAGAAATGATAGCTCTGACCTCCTGAAGTCAGGAGTGAGTTGCCCAAGGCCAGGGTTTCAAACTGTTTGCACTTGCCCTGCAAGTAAATTCTCTCTCCCCTGCTGAACTTCATAGTCTTCAACTCCAGATCTGAAAGCTGTTCTGAAAGCCCAAGGCTGCACATGCAAGATGTAGCTGGCAGGTACAGTTTGCCTCCAAATTTGGGCAAGCTGGTAAAAAAACACCTGGCAAAACATAAACCAACCTTCCAGAGCATGACTTCGAACAAAGTAGTTAATGATAAGTAGCTTTTCCCTGTCCTTTGTTTGTTTAACCACTGTGTGCTATTTATTGCAGGAGTGATTCGTGAGAGTTACCTAAAGGGTCATGATCAGCTGGTGCCGGTCACCCTGTTGGCCATTGCTGTTATTCTTGCTTTTGTCATGGGGGCCGTCTTTTCGGGCATCATTGTGTACTGCATCTGTGACCACCGGCGCAGAGATGTGGCTGTTGTGCAGAGGAAGGAGAAGGAACTGACCCACTCTCGCCGTGGCTCCATGAGCAGCGTTACCAAGCTCAGTGGCCTCTTCGGGGACGCTCAGTCCAAGGAGCCAAAGCCTGAAGCTATCCTCACGCCTCTAATGCACAACGGCAAGCTGACTACCCCAGGTAACACTGCCAAGATGCTAATCAAAGCTGACCAGCACCATCTGGACCTGGCTGCCCTGCCAACCCCTGAGTCCACCCCCACCCTGCAGCAGAAGAGAAAGCCCAGCCGTGGCAGCAGAGAATGGGAGAGAAACCAGAACCTCATCAATGCCTGCACAAAAGATATCCCCCCAATGGCCTCTCCCGTGATCCCAACTGACCTGCCACTCAGGGCCTCTCCTAGCCACATTCCCAGCATTGTCGTCCTGCCCATAGCCCAGCAAGGCTACCAGCATGAGTATGTTGACCAGCCAAAAATGAGTGATGGAGCTCAGATGTCTGTGGAGGACCAGAATGCCACCCTTGAGTACAAAACTATCAAGGACCATCTCAGTAGCAAAAGCCCTAGCCATGGGGTCAACCTGGTGGAAAATCTTGAGAGCATGCCACCAAAAGTACCCCAGCGGGAGGCCTCCCTCGGGCCCCCGAGCACCTCGTTGTCACAGAGTGGCCTGAGCAAGCGGCTGGAGATGCACTCTTCTGCTTACAACGTGGACTACAAGAGGAGCTACCCCACAAACTCACTCACCAGAAGCCACCAGACTTCGACCCTCAAAAGAAACAACACTAACTCTTCTAACTCATCCCACCTCTCCCGCAATCAGAGCTTCGGCCGAGGCGACAACCCGCCACCGGCCCCGCAGCGAGTGGACTCCATACAGGTCCACACTGCGCAGGCGCAGGCTGTGACTGTATCTCGACAGCCGAGTCTTTCCACCTACAATTCGCTGACAAGGTCAGGGTTGAAACGCACACCCTCGCTAAAGCCAGATGTACCTCCCAAACCTTCCTTTGCTCCACCCTCCACATCCATGAAGCCCAATGATGCATGTACATAATCAGAGTGGGGGGGGAGGGGGGATGATGGCGATTAAGCAGAGGTTGCCCTCAAAACCCAGTGTTCTGCAACTGTTATCACTTGCTCCTCTGAGAAGATGGTTGTTGTAAGCTGAAGATGTGTTGAATTTCTGCTCTCTGGGAAAAGTGGAATATTTTTTTAAACCCGAGCCATATGACTCATGGTTGAAGGTTTGCAATTGCAGGACTTGCCCCCACAACCCGCCAGTTCTTTGCTCAAAAGAGTAACCCTCCATCACAAATGTTGAGCCAAAAGCACACAGGTGAAAGATGACTGTGACATTTCACCCCCTACCCCCAACTGCACAGTGCATTCCTGAACTGGGAAAGAGTGCTCTGAAAAGCAAAACAAATAATTATAAAAACAAACAAATTTAAAAAATACAAAAAAAAAAAAGAAAAAAAATCCATTGATAAAGCTAACTCTGACTTAACAGTGGCAGAGGTTTACTATGTGCAGGTACTGTGAAATGATGCCCATCAGTGTTACAACCACTTGGTTACAGCAGTTAAATGCCGTATTGGGCAAACTATGTCATAGATTTCTGCTGCCCTTCTCTTTTAACGAATAACACACGTGACTGTTAACGCAAGTAACTCTTCTTATTTATTGTTCAACTTTCTTTTTTCCTAAAGAAATGACTTCTGCATATCATCCTGAGAGCAGCTCTTCAGAGAAGTACCTTGAAAGCTATACCTATTTAACGTGAAACCCATTAACTGGAGTAATTAAAACTCTTTTATTTTTCCAATAAATTCACTGAGGTAGATAAATTGGAGCTGGAATTCTGAACTTTGTGCCTGGACTGCCTGATTAGCTGAAAAAAAAAAAAAAAAAAAAAAAAAAGGAAGGGGATATCTGTTTAAGTCTCTCAGCTAATTAGCTGGCTCGGCCTCTGACCTAAGACAGCAACAAACAAATACTGCGAGTTCATAACTTGTAAAGCAACTGCAAGAGAAACTCTTTAAAAGCTGCACATTTGTGCACCATTGCTATCAACATGGCTTTGTCAGTAGCTAATACTTTCTGTGAAGGCACCAGCTTGTGATGTGCCATCTCATTTCACCTTGCATGTGAGACGGCAAACAAAATCCTCAAACAGTGTGAACTAATTAATATGCCGGCTGTTACCATGCATAAATTATGGTCTTATCACACGGGTTTTTCGTGGGAAATATATCTGTGAATAGCCTGTTTTCTTCCACATGTAAATTTGTGCCTTACACCCTCAGTTGTGTATACTTGTGAGCTGTAGTATATAAAAACCTTTTTCTTTTTCCCCTTTGAGTAATGCAAATATTTATTGATCCTTCCTCCTCCAAGCCCTTTAAAGAACTGGAGTAAAGATGTAGAATGAAGAACGTGGTGGTTATTGTCATAACCCCATGTCCCTTAAGAAATTAGGCTAGCACCATATCCTCCACTTTGATTTGACTTTATAGCTGTGCCAAGGCCTCCCTCAAAGCCGCCTACGAGCGGCAATGCTCCCAAGGCACCATGCTGGGGGTTCCGCCTTCCTCCACCTCCTGCTCCCACTTTACTGCCTGTCAGCGTGGAGATCACCTCACCGGGCAGCAGGGAAGTTACCAACACCTTTGTTCAACAGGGCTGATGTGTTCCCTGCCAGTATCTTCCCGTTTGTCCACAAGCACCGGAGAGAGGGGTCAGCCCTGCAGAAAGCCTGGCTGCGCATCCTGCAGCACGCAGGGCTAAAGGAGCGAGGACAGGCAGGCAGGCTCCTGCTGTGGCTACCTGCTGCTCCAGAAGGATGCTGCATATACTTATTTGGGGAAAAATGGCTTTCTTTTTTTTTCTTCGTTTCTTTTGTGTGACTGTGCATGTAGCTAGCGTGGGAGTGTGCGTGCACACAGGTGTGTGCGTGTGTGTGTGCACGCCAGTGTGCAAGTTCCTTTCCAGTCTTTCGGTTTATGCAAAAATGTAGGTGTGTTTTTAATCTGTTACAATAACTGTGTCAACATACTGTAGAAAAAATGATGGGGATCGCTTCTAAGCTTTTTATATATATATATATCTACTGAACAGTATGTTTGAGTAAGGTGGTTGTTGCTGTTTCAATTTGTTTTTTAAAATTTTATACTTCCATTTGTTTTTCAGGGCTTTGTTTTTGTTTCTGAATGATTGAAAAGACAGATTTTAAGTCCATTAGCTTATAGATGGTATATATAAAGTCTGGATGGTCTAGACCAAAGTGTGTAACAAGGGTGCTTGCATGTTCTTTCATTTCATCATGGCTTCTTTTATGAAACAGTTTTGTTCACCCCTAGTGAACTATGCAGACTGGAGTAGATAGATCAATGTCCAAACTAATGTTGTTGTTTTCATAAAAACAGAAGACCCTTTGAAAACAATAGGTAGCAGGGTCATTTTTTAAAAAGAACCAACTCACAATCTTGTTACCAAGCTCCAAACCACTGGAGCACCAAACGCGCAGGTGCCCTTGATATTACCCCACAAAGTGTTCTCCTGAAACATAGAGATGAATAATCATGGCAACAGCTTGTGCAGCGATCTGCCTTCACAATGTACATCACACCGGTTACTGGGTTGACCTGGAAACGTGTATTTTGTAGTTGGTGGATCTTCTGCTTTTGTCCTTTCCCTCCCCCAGTTCCCTTCCACCCTCTCTTTCGAGGGGTTCATGAACCTATGTGTGCCTTTGCTTTCCACCCTTGCTATACACTGGTAGATGCAACAAATTCAGACTCTCATTTGTTGTAAAGTTGTAAAGTATTGTGATGTCATCAGTTTCCCTTCATTTCCACATCCCCCTAACATCTGAGTCACAACTTAATGTATGTTGTAAAAAAATAAAAAAAAAAAAAAATTAAAAAAATATAACAAAAAAAAGACAAGAAAGAAAGAAAAGGAGGAGGAAGAGAAAAGGGGAAATAAAAGCTCTCGATTACATATGGAAATAAAACCAGACTGTTCTACCTTATTTCTTGTGTTCTGGTTCTTTTGTTTCTACAATGATTTATCCTTTTCCTTAAAAATTACAAACAAATGTGATGCTGATAATTTAGGTCAGGTTATGGGGAAAAAGAAATTTGTTACTTTCTGTCTTTTAAAGAAGATGAATTTGACTTTAGAGTAAGGTGACGGTAATTAAAAATTGAATCACACATTTGCTCTCTGTCTATTCATATTCTGCATTTTCTTTTTATGAGCTTGTTCATCATCAGATATTTATGGCAGACTTGACAGTTTAAAAGATCAAGGCTGGGATTTAAGCACGCATGGTCCACCAAAATAGCTCATCATACAGATGTGACTTCATCTCCAGGCTTTACATATTAATAACGGAGAAGCCTCTGTTTTCTTTTAGCAGGCATAAATCGATTGAGCTTCATAGGCCGGATTTAGATGATGTTGCCAAAGAATAATTCTATGAGCAAATGGTAGTAAACAGATAAATAACAAAAGAGCATATAACGTCCCTGGTCCTGGGATACATGAAAATGCGTTCTCCCACGTTGATTTTATGTAAATGGGGATCACTGATGCACAGCCATTTACAGCACAGGTGGATGCATGGTTACATTAGCTACCAGGCTTAGTGGGTTTTGTTTTGTGACAGAAGTTTCTTATGATCCTGTAGAAATGAGGAATCCCAACCAGTAATTTACCCTTGGCTCAGGTCATAGTCAGGCTTTCCTGCCCTTCCAGGACACCCTGTTCTGGACGACCTGCAGCCTTACTAATACATGCCAGTCCCCCACCTTGCACCAAGGATAGCCCTGACACTGGCTCCACAGAAAGTGGTGAAGTACTAGCTTTCCTCAAGGAGTAGAACATGATATATTTAAAAAGAAAAGTCACAAAGCCTTGGCACACTCTCCTCAGTGGGAAAGCAGGAGGATTCTCTACAACTCCATTTCCCCCCTCTGCCCTGAAGGACACCAGGGCTCCAAAGGTGCTGGCCTTGGTCTAGCAATGACGTGCATGAGCAGAGCAATGCAAGCATTTTTCAGTGCCTTGCCTACGTATGCATCTCTCTTTGTTTTTCTCAGTGACAGACTTTTCTTGAGCCGTGCATACCGGCATGCTGTTGTGCAGTGTGGACACAGGCAGGATGACTGCCATGGCCAAGACCTCGCAAGCTGCCCCAAGTGGTGCTGTGTGACCCCTGGTCTCAGGACGGGGGGGCACTGTATGGTTACACAGCTCCTGCATTTGACTGGTATGCTCCCAGAGTTGCAGCAAACCAGAAAGCAAAAGCTCTATGGGCGCTTAGGGATGAGTATTGTTTTCAATCCTGCAGACGGTCCTTTATGAAGTTGCTTGTCCAGCTTTGTTTGAAGCACTTCATATAAGCTGCACCTAAGGAAAGTATTCAAAGATTAATATACCTCTATCTTAACATTAATATTAATATGTCTCTATAAACAATTGCAGGCTGTTGCCTGGGGTATAGGGCCCAAGAACACCTCTAGCAGTGGCACTGGCTGCCTCCTTTGCAAGAGCTCCTTCATCTGTTGCCAGTGAAGGGATGGTCCATTTAAAGTACTGGCATGAAGGAGGGAGAGAGGGAAGGGGAATGCCCTGAGTCATGAGTCTGTGGGTTCTGTAACTACTCTGCTTATGTGGCCAGAAACTGCCACTCAAGGAAAGTTGTGAACCTAGCCACCTTAAAGCAATTCCTCTTGCAGCAGGTCCCTAAACATGCACCTTCACACACTTAGTCCCTGACAGAGACCTGTCTTACCATACCACTGTGCAGAAATGTCTAGAAAAGGAACCAAAGGAAACAGGATGCATCACATTCCACTTGCCCTGGTGGGGTCTTGGCCAGCCCAGTACAGCACAGGCATCTACAGCAGCATGCTGCTAAGGAAGGTCCCTCTACTGAGCACCAGCAGCAACCCAAAGAAGGGGCAGTGCCCTCAGCTTCCAGTATGGTGACTTTTGACAGGGGAAGAGACCACTGGGTTACCCACTGTCTATTTGAAACATGAGATCCAGCCCCTGCCACTCCTGTCACACTGCAAAAATTCCCTGGACCTGAGTAGGGCAAAGATACCTGGGAGAAAGCAGGGATGCTTTGAGCACTTCAATCAAATTAGTGTTACCATATTCATCATATTAATGTTGACCTCATTTAGCATGTCATCAAGGATGAATGAAGTTCTTTTCCAATCAGCATTAATTTGCATACATACTTTTATACAAAATAGAACCTAGCTGAATGACTCAAAACAATATGTCTCTGTAAATAAATCCTGGTCCATCGCCCTCTTCCTCCCCTTTTTCTCTGTACATTTTCCACATTGTAACTTCTACAGCAGGGAATATTTTGCACCTGAAAGCCCCTTGCGTGAAAAGAATGTTGGCAGTAAGGAAAAGCATGGGCAATTCAGTGCACTTTGCTGCCAGCAGGATGGCAATACACAGTGCTGATTTTGCATGAAAGGGGGTGCCAGAATGAAGTGCCAGCACACTAATGCATCTACACTAGGAACAGCACAGTGGTTCAGCTGATGGCCAGAGTAATTTCTGGGATGCAATTCCAGATCATTCTTCTGTCTCAGAATTAGCAGGAATACTCCGTGATCTTTCCCAGGGCTGGACATGGATTCTTGCTCCTTAAAGCTTGCTTATAAAGCTTGTTTAAAGCAACGTGGAGGACCTCAAGCAGTAGTCTTGTCTAGACCACTGCACTGCATCAGGATCAAGCAAACCTAACCCAGTGTTGATAATCTCACATCTCCTTGTTGTACTCTGGGAAGAAACTGAAGTCACCCAAGGGATCAACATTAAGCATTTCAGAGTATCCAAAGAAAATAATAAGCTAAGAAAGTGGGTTGGATTGGCTTAGTTAAGGCCAGTTTTATATTTATCCAATTAAAGTTAATTTCCCAGAAGTATGGCACCTGCTCCAATGAACAAGTGTTAGAGAAGCACGGTGTGTGTGCAATACTCACATGCTTCCTGCTGATGTGTGTATTTGTTAACGAGTCTCTAAGTAGTCTTTTTATGATTTTTCCCCCTTTTTGTAAAGAGTATAGATACATTTCTTTTCAGAATAAGTACTAAGAAGATCATAATCACATTCCTTGTGCAAGGAGGACAATGACTTCTTTGTATGAATAGAAACAGGTAAATAGTCCTCTGTCCCCTAACTTTGTAATTTAAACAGTGTAAGTCAGTAGGGAAAGGCTATAATTGGAGCCAGAGTAAGTGAGGTGAAAATTGCTAGGTGGCAGTACCATCTGCATCTTGTTTTAATTAGCCAAGTTTATTATCAGACTATAAACTTTCGGCTATTCACGTCCTTGGTTTATTTCACCCATCAGTCCAAAGCGATTGCCACATGTCTAGGTAAGCACAATTACTGATCAGCAAAGGAGAATTATTCTCCCCACTGATCTGGCTAACAGTTACTGTGTCTAGGAGTAGGTACAAAAATATGACTAACCAAGATTATTGTCACATCTGCTTAGTGTTTCATGACAAACTCTATTGAGGCTGACAGCACCACTGTTAATTCAATTAGATCAGTGTTTTCCTTTGCTGGACATGATGCATTTGGAAGACCAGCAACTGTATGCAGAGCATGGCTGGCAGTCCTCTGCAAGGAATAATAGCACCATAAATAATATATTAAGACGAAGACAAATCTAGCAGGCTGCAGTCAGAGCACATCAGCCGTATAGCTGAACCCTGCAATATCACAAGTGGGGGAGGAAAAAGGTAGCTATGACAGGAAATTATAACAACTATAAATGACAGGGACTACAGGAGGGAACAAAACTCATTAGGTCAGCTCTTTAAGCGAAATGCAGGGGAAGCACAGGCCAGCCTGCCAGCAGCAGCGGAGTCACTGCATGCCCTCACATTCATCCTCCTTAAGATGAAATAGCAGACGGCTAGTGCTGGATTTAAGAGAAGATGATAAATAAGGAAAGGAAACTGGCAGAGAGCTCAGTGGAAATCCAGCTCTTTCTCTGGCCTGCAAGCTCTGCCCTAGCATTCAGCTTCATGGAGGGCTTTCCAGGGCTGCCCCCTGTGTAGCAAAACTGACACCCTACCATCAGCAAACCATCCTGCTTTGGGGAAGCACCTTGCCCAGCTAGGGGCATCAGCCTGCGGGAGTGAAGGGCACAGGTAACAGGGCTGATGAGTCCTTTGTTCTGACCTGCTGGGCTTGATATAGCAGGTACCGTGCATCAGCAGGCAAACACAGCCACACCATAGCAAACACCAGGGAGTAAGAGACGTGCTTGTGGAAATCCTATTTCAGCCTCTTTTGTGGTCAAAGGGAAGAAAAAACAAAAGGTACCTTAGCCTCAGCCAATATGTTAGTAAAAGGGTGCTGATAAGAGCTTTCCAAAACAATTTCTGCCGTTTTTTTTTTAATACTATCTTGCTGTGTAGGGAAAGGCACCCCGTGGGAGGGGGAGGGAGGGAGAAGAAGGGAAAAAGAGAAAAAGAAAGAAAACAAAATTTTATTTCTGTGGCTTTTAGAAACGATGACATAATTTTATCAATTCTCAATAAACACAATCTAAAGTATTCAGGCTGCTGATAAAGGTATTGCTCCTGATGGTGCAAGCAAACTGCAGATTGAGGGTTTTTTAACGCTGCGCAAATTGCCTGTGAAGCAACCTTTTATGAGATATGGTGGTTCAAACAATTTTGTAAAGAGCAGGAGACAAAGAGTTCCTTTTACACTAAAATGGTTTCCTAGGAAACACTGCAAAATGTAACATGATACCTCTTTGTGGAAGTTCAAGGACTTGTGTGTGCGAGAGCCTGTGTTTCTCCTGACCCTCTTCCTTTTTTTTTCCCTTCAGTGGTGTGGTGTGTGGTATCGATGGCCAATTTACCTTTTGATGGTATCACAAGGATGGAGCAAGCCTGTACTACAGCAACGCACAGTCTGAAGGACGCTATTCACTTTGATAATCAAATGCCTTCTCTGAACAGAAAGGAAAAGGTTTTGATCAAAAACCAAGTCTTTTCATAGGTAGCATCATGATTTCAGAATCAGAAACAAACAATGGCAGAAAATTCTCAGAGCCAAATTTCAGATGTCAGACAGTCCTTGTACCTTTCTCAGCATATTTTCTCATCTGTATGGGCCCTACACCACACCACATGTGTTAGTGGGAATAAAGCAGAAACACCCTGCAATGCTAATCAGAGATCTGGATTTGTGTGTTATAGGAAGGTCAGACACATGTCCAGACCTCCTGTCCAGTTAAAGCCTAATAATCTGCCCACCTGAGAGGAGCACTCTGCCCTTCCCTGCATGCAAGTAGTGTGTCCCCCAGAGGTACAACGTTCCTAACAGCTCAGCTGCTTATCTGAACAAGTCTGAATTTACCTGACGGCATGCCTCTTTCATTACTTGTAATACTTGCATAGTTTATAACAGTGACACAGTATTAGGTGCATTTCCTATGCATGTTAAAAGACTGCAGAAATACTGACATATAAAACTCTTTCCCCCACCCCTGACTATTAGGACCTTGATATGCTGAAGTCCTTAGGTAGGCAGCACATGACTGTGCAGTGTTGCTAACAAGTCCTTCATCCTCACAGCTGAAGCCTGGGCATCTGCCCAGTGTTATGTCCAAGTACAAGAGCATGTTGGCCAAACTGTAGAAGCACTATGTCAATGCGTACAAGGCAACAGAGCCAGATCGATAGGGCCCAAGCCTCAGCATGGCTAGTGGTGAGCCATGCTGAGTGGCCAGCATAATTTCTTGCAAGGTATCTTACAAGAAGTCGCTTTGCAATAAGACCATCACTGGATAAGAGATTTAAACAGGGCTGGGGATAGTAACTGGATCTTAGGACTCCATTTGCCTGGTTTAGAGAAGCAAGCCAGTATTTCAGAAATAATGGCATTTAGTTTAAGCAGAACATCATTCATAGATGACAGAGGTGGCACTTACTGTTCTAGGCAGGCTCAGCCAGAGAACCTTCCGGAGTTAACTGGACTGTGTCTTGGAGAAGCACACATCTAATGTACTGATCCCTAGTGCTGCATTCCAACCCCAGTTTACCACCTTGTTGCAGCGGATGGTCTGTTGTGCCTCAAGCAGAGACTGGGACAGTGGCCAGCTGGAGTGTGTGCATGGTGGTGTGTCTGGATCTGTTCCTGGGAAAGGTTCCTGGAGTGTTTCTGTCCTGCAGGTAACAAATGCTGAAAAAATCACAGAACAAAGTCCTAAGATGTTAGCTCATCTTTATAAGCACAGCACAGCCCAAGCAGCAGGTGGATTAAGGACTGACATTTACTGTCAGTGCAGAAATGTGAACTTAGAGGAACTACTGAATTCAGCAGGGTGACCAGGGGCAAAGGAGGGAACAGCGTGTGGATCCAGGTGTGCACCCTGGAAAAGCTGGAGTGCATTCCTGCCAGCAACACAGGTGATGACCCAGGGAAGCACTTAACGTTAAGCATGGTATCGTCCAGTGAGCTCTGGTCTTAAAACCAGGCCCGAATGACAGCTTTTCTGGCCAGGGCTCTACATCCCCTCCTGAAGAAAACATGCTAACCGCGTTAAGAATGGCTTCTTCCAACCCGACCCAGAGCAGACGGCCATGCAGCCTCCATAAGAACAACCACCCCTCAAGCCAGGAAACCCTACAGGAATCAAGCAGTGCTTGCCAATGAAGGTAAATTGAAGACTTGGGACTTGCTTTCACTGTCCTTGTTCATGTGCATGTGTGGATATATCAGTTACCTTGTGTGGCACTCACCAGGTGTCCTCATTGGCATATCAGAAACACCAAGGACAGAAGAAAGGGGTTTGGCCATTGCAGCCTGTTTGCTCATCCTCTGCTGTACTGGTTCTGCTGTACTGATAGGAATAAAGTGCATTTAAATGAGATTTCATTAGGATCAGCAGGTAATCAAGTCCACATAGATGCGCTATGCTTATATAAGCTCTTTCTGAGCAGAAATGCATCTCGCTACCCTACTGTCCTGAGCCGATTATTCTGGGTGCCCAGTTACTGAAGATGTAAATAATTGACATCTACTTTCAAATAACTCTTCTCTAGTGTAACTTGTACATTTAAATATCTCCTAATATTTATACATTAACTCTTTCCTAAATAACTCCAAGCCCCTGTGTGCATTTAGAGATTAAAAGCCCTATACAGACAAAGACACTTACTAATGGAAGTCATACTAAATATTAGTCAATGCAGCAAAACCTGATTTTCAGGCAGGGGCTTTCTGAGAAGGAGAAAAGTCATGAGTTTGTCAGCCCATCATGCTGGGGCTTTGGCTCTGTCCCTCAGTGTAACCAGCTCACCACATAGTTTATTTAGACTGTCCAGAAGCCAGTCTCACCCATAATCACAGATGATAAAAGATCTTCTCTGACACTTGAACACAGAATATGAAATGCATTAGGCTGACTGGCAGAAGACTAAATGGTCCCCCAAGTATTTGCTTTTTAATGAACATGCCATTTTTTATAACACAGGCAACTCAGGAGGGGTTTTGTTCATCTTAAGCTTTTAATGAAGGTACAAAACACAAGTCTACCTGAAGATTGAGCTACTAGCTGCTACAATGCCAGGAAGGACCTTACTCATTATTAGAGTTGGCTTAAAAGCAATAAAAACCAATATATCACCTTTGGATTCTGAGACTGTATCATGTAAGAGAAAGGATAAACTCCCCCTTGATCTAGACAAAGATGCATGTTGCCTTTCCCCATTGCTTTAAAGCAGGAAATGAGAAGCTGTCCCATTAGTGCTGATCACCCAGTTAGTGCTCTAGCGTCATGTCTCCCCAGACTTCTATGCATTGCCAGTACTGCAGTCATGATCAACTGCATTGGCATGTCTGTGGGACCTTTACCCCATGGGACAGGGAAGGCTGAGTCACCACTCCTGTGGCTGGTGCCGCAACACGCAGGTGCTGTGAGCACTGCAGGAGGAGGGTGATTGAGAGTGCAAGGAGCAGCCACCAGCAAGGGCACTGGCAGCCCTCTGTGGTGATTGCACAAAAGCCTGGAAGCCTGTGGGCATCCACAGGTGCTTTGCAACCTGATTTGGAGAATCAGGAACCTTCCTGTGTTTCAAAAGGAGGTTGAGTCAGGCTGTTCCTTTTTCAATCCTTCTTTTCTCTCTTCTTCTTATCTTACTACCTCCCCAGCTGGGGCTACTTTGAGGAAGTAGAATGAGCTGGATGACCCATTTTATGAGCAGGCAAAGTGAGGACTGAAGCCATTTTGTCCCAGGCTACCTGCAAACCAGCAGCAGGGACAATAGGTGGTCACAAGGTCCCAGGTCACTGTCATGCACATTCTCCTCTGAATTGCCCAGTTTAACTGACCTGTTTAAGGAAAGGCACAGCTCCTGATCCTGCATTCAGGGGGCAGAAACAGACTAAAAAGGAAGGGGGTTTGAAAGTAAAAGAATCATCTTTTGTCAAGAATTTCCAAAAAGGGCAGACACACAGGCACTTCTGTTTCAAGCGAAAGGAACCAGGAAAAAAAATGCCTGTTCCCATAGAGTAGAAGAAGACTGAAAACGAAAGTTGCTGGCATGAGAGCAGGGAAGGAAAGCAGTATGCAGCCTGGGGGGATGAGTGTGCCATGTCGCTCCAGGGGTGACCACAGAGCACCTCACTGCCTTGCCTGGAGAAGCACGCTTCCACCTATGGGTGACAGGCTGGGTACCAGATCTCTTGTGCCCCACAGCTCCTGCCCTGCCCTCCACCCTGCCCGGATGCTCACGGCATATCCTGCTGCCAAGAGACAGGCAAAGGGGATGCCTCCTGCACTGTGAGGTGTCTGCTGTCAGAAACCACCCTGCAGCACTTTGACGATAAAACTCCTATAGGTACAAATCTGTATATAATTTACATGTATGATATATAAGATATATTACATTTATACTACATATATTTTATACATATTAAAAACCAATATTCAGCTCGATAGTGTAAACCTGCTTACATTAGTTCTTGGTGCAGCAACTTGCTCACGGCAGTGGTAATCTGTGAAGTTTGTTTTTCAGGAGCTGATGATGGCCAGTCCTTTCCTCCTCCTCTCCGCTTGATCTCCCTCCAAAAGTGAGGTTTGACAGCTGTAGAAAATCTGGCCAGAAGTACCCTTTGCACCTTTTTTAGCTCCACATGTCCCTACCAGAAAGCAAAGGGCTGCTTGGGATGGCAGCAGGGAGCTGCCCCAGACCTGCAGCCTGGGTATGAAGGGTGCAGAAGAGGGTTTCCTCCCCAGAGAGGAGCATTGTTGCTGCAGTGAAGCACAGTAAGGTGCCTGGGGGTCTCAGAGACCTCACTGCTCCCTCAGGAATTAAGTGCAAAGGCCACGGTCATAGAAGAAATGTCTCAGGTGGTGCGGGCGGGAGGCAGCAGTAGGCTCTTCTAAGAGGTAGATAGGAGTAGATGGGGCTGAAAAACCTGCTAGCTTCCCACAAAAGTAATAACCTTATGAAGCTAGGATGAAAGTCATTTAAACGAGATGATGTGGTCTCACTCATGCAGCTAATTAAAGGCTGCCTCATGTAAAGGGAAAAAAATCAAAAAAGGAGTGTAACATTTACAGCAATAAAAATGATGAGTGATTTGTTTCCAAACTGTGCCAAAGCTCACAGAGCCAGCAGTTTTTTACCCTTCTCCTCCAGGGAATAAGGACTGCAGGCAGCCAGCTGCCTCCTGCCCAGGGGGCTGGGGTTGGCCAGGAGCAATTAAACACTAGATTATAGCTGAGCTCCGTTGAGCTACCTCTCTAATCAGCCATCAGCTGTAATGTTGCTGTCAAAGTAGCATGGATGATCTTCACTTAGGCTTTCCCTCTGTTTATTTGTGGAGGGTTTGTATGGGTTCATTTTCATTTTAAGTGGAAGCTAGTGCCAGCATGGAATGGCTGCTACCATGCACTGCTATTTCGGCTGCTGTCCCCTTCTCAGGCTGCTCTGTGCTCCCAGCTAGAAAGAGCTGGGAAGGTCCCACAGATGAAATGGCAGCCAGCTGTCTGCATGACCAGCACAATGCACATGCCAGTGCCTTTCTTTTCCTGCTCTCCTTTGCTGCTGTGCGTGATGGTAAGCCTCATTCCTCAGCGCCAGGGCAGAGGAGGAGGTTGCCCTGCCATCTCCAACCAGCACTTCTGCCAAGGAGGCCTGGAAGATCTTCAGTCCCAAGAAGTTGGAGCTGGACCACATCCTTTTCTTCCTTCCTCTTGTCTCAGGATGTTTTTGGTCCCTGCTGTGACCCTGGCTCCACCAGAGAGGAAATGCTGGGAAGCTGTAACACAGGCCGGGCAAGCTGGACTGGCGGCGGTGTGGGCTAGCCAAGATAAGTCCATGTCCCCAGACCAATTTGTATATTTGTATGTATTTTTTAGCACCCTGTGTTTGATAGAAAAATAAAAGGCAGCTTCTGTAGCTGAAGCAAGAATTGAGCCAAATAACACATAAAGGAAGAGAGGCAAACTTCCAGGAAAGCAAAAGTGGAGTGAAAAGCTACATGGTAAAATACAGAGTTACCTTGTCTGTCTTCACAGGAGATCATCAGGAATATCTGTTGTCAGATGCTGACAAATTTCCTCAGATCATATATTTACGTAAGTCCTAAAGTGTGTGCTTCAGCCAAAGCAAACAAGATTTTCACTGGGCTACCACCAGCCTAACTCCCCCCTCACATTTCAAAAGCTTGAGCTATTGCAAAGCACGTCTGAAACTTCAAGAGGCTTTGGGATGGGGCAGGGAGAAGCTGCCTCACTGTGGCTGCACAAGCCACTGCTGTTGGCGCTTCAGAAGCAACACCAGTTTGAAACACCCACCTAGCTGAGGCCCCTGCATTCCTGCTGGACAAAGCCTGGTGATACTATAAACAGCAGCAAACAGCTTCTTGAAGTGGAAAATATCAGACAGCCTTAAGTACAAATTAGCATTCACCCACATCCTACCATGTCCATTAATCCAGGTAATGTTACTGCAATTAAAACCCATGCATTTTCTAAGAAACCACAGTTAACCCATCAGTTTAGAATAGCTTATCAAAATATCATCTCAGATGCCACTATGTGGTAAGCACGGCAAATAATAAAGTTTTTAATGGTAAGTACTGTATGTAACATTCTCACTCGAAGACCTTCATGCATTAAGGAATTTACCTTCTGAATAGCTCTATTTAATTTCTGCATTTTCATTTAATATGATGTGCATTAGAAGTATGCACAAGCCCCAGTCATGTGGTTTTGTTATCCTCTGCTTAGGGTAAAGGATTACCCTAAGCAAAAAAAAACAGGCCCAAAATCTCACTGAAGGCCATTCGGATTTTTTCTGAACCCACCTCCATAGCTACATTCAGTGCATTGACACTTGATGAACTACTGTTGTACTTGCCATCAGTTATGGGGAATTTCCACAGGACACAACAGCACCAGGTGAATGAGACCAGCCACTGTGGGTAGTGTGCATTGCTTCACAGCGCCGTGCACTGAGCCTCTCAGCCTTCCTCTGTGTTGCTTTATGCCTTATTAAAGCCTAAACTCCAGTCTGCAAGTTGAAAACTGTGTTGGAAATTTTGGCTTCAATACCTTAAACACTTGCCCATACATACTTCAGACAGAGGGAAACAACGCAATCTTTAAAACAAACCAGAACTCTAGGGGAGACTGAGGTTACGGTGGCTCTAATTTTCACAGCCATCCATCATCTGTTTTGCATCTGGAGGGAAAAGACTCTACAGGCAATATCTTATTTATTGGTAACATAAAAAAGAAAACATTTGCAGATGAGTCTAATCACAGTGTCAGGGGCTTTGCATTGCTGCTTTATTCAGAGGTAAAACCCTTTCTGCTGGCAGGCTACCAAGCAGGAGGGCAAACATACACCATGTGTAGGAGGCCTTACAAGCACTGTTGATAATAAATGCCAGTCAAACAGGTATTTTTGGTAAGGTATGAAATAATTCTTCTCCCTAAAGCTATAAATTTCTGCAGAAAATTTGCAAGGAAGAGATGGAAACAAAGATTTCTGCTTTTATGTCCCACTTTCTTACAGACTCCTTTTTCTGGTTATAGATAAAACAATTCATCTTGCTAGGAATGCATTTTCTTCCTGTTTATGGACATGGAAAATGGCTATATTGTAATCAGACATCATTATGTTTTATCATTTATTGACATCTCTGAAGTCTTTTAAGAACCATGGATAAAAGGTGCTATACAAGTGCCAAGTACATCATAAATTATTAAATGTTTCTTCGAGATCTGCTTGCTCGGTCTTCGTTTCATCTCCTGATACCAGATTTCAGAGTGAGATACACAGAGGCCTTTATGAAACTTTCCTCTTCTCACAATCATACTTGTGCTGTGCAGGACGAGGCAGAATGGCAATAAATCAGAATATATGCTGTTTCCTCCTCTGCTAAGCACAGCAGAGACACAGATGTACCTGAAGCCACTCTGTACCTGAGACATGTTACAGGTCTCTCAATTCTCTCAAATACAAATAAATTAAAAGAACAAATATAAATTGATTATTTGCAGTTACACCATTTGAGTTTGTGTCTATCAGAGCACCCCTGCAAGGAAGCAATCCTGGTGGCACTGAGGTTAAAAGCAAGCAGCAGACACATACAGCCCAGCCATGCTGCCGCAAACAGCCCTGCCTGGGTAAAGCAAATTATGCAGCTGCTGCTGGGCATTTAAAATGTATATGAACAGGCTGTCAGTCCAAGATCTAAAACTTATTCAGTTATTCAAACTAATTCAATTCCATCATCCAGCTCTGACACCCCCGGCACTTGCTGCAGACCATTTTAATAGGAAGTGATATGTAAGCGCAAACACCTGGGAGGCGGGTGGCGAGGGGCGGCGAGGTCTGATACAACAGTCATCACCATGGTTGTTAACAGCACTGGCATTTATGTGATCCTAATTATGCTATAAGTGTCAGACAGCTGAGGAAGGTTCTCATTCCTCTTCCTGCACTGCTCTCACACCATCCGCAGGCTCCTGCCACCCCTGTGCATCCCTCCACTGCCTCCGTGTCCCCCCAACCTATATACATCCATACATCCCTCCTCCAGGCCCTGTATGTCTCACTCAGCCTCCACGGACCATCACAGACATCTGTGCTGCCTCAATCACCCTGTCCACAGACACAGGCAACACATTTCATGTCTTGAATGTCCCCGGTAGGGCTTACATCAGCATCGTTCAAGCCTTCAGCATATCTTAAGTCAGATCAAGATACCAAAGAGTAGCCTGAAAGAAAATATTTGTTTGTGAGAAAATGTTAGAAGCAGTGACCTTTCCCCTCTGTTAGTTAGCCTTCATTTAACCACAGCATAGATCATTGTGTTACCAGATCTGATACGGCCACTCACCATATTTACATTTACGTATCTTCATGAGAGTGATAAGAGCATGGAAGGACATCTTGCCTTGAGACCAAATTCTGATTTATGCTGAAGTTCATGTCTGCAGATGTAATCGGACATAGCCTTGGATGGCATGGTTTAGTGTGAGGTGTCCCTGCCCATGGCGGGGGGGTTGGAACTCGATGATCTTGAGGTCCTTTCCAGCCCTTACTATTCTGTGATTCCGTGATTCTGTGATTTAAAAACACCAGGAAAGTCTAGACATGGACATGTTGGTTCCAAACAATATTTAGTAATTGTCCATGAAGGTGAATTGCAAACTGACTCTCTGGGGGTCATGGGTCTCATCAGTCTAGATCCAGCAGGGTTCTTGCAGGACTGAGGCTTGAGCCAACATTATTTAGTTTGGTTTTAATCAACATTCCAAAAGATAATATAGCATTTTCAACAGCAGTGTCTTGCAGATGCTGTAGTGGTCACCAAGCACTGAGCAATGGGCAGGGCATGCTGTAGGTCATCACTGAGCTGATCTGAATGCCAAATTGCAATGATTTTTTGGGTACGGGGGAACCTACCACCCATTGGGGCCATTCGGATGGGATGCAGGCAAAGGCTGGGTCCCATGGTCCATACAGGGTTAGTGTGCATCCACCCTGAAGGGAGGTAGTGGGACCTATGTCTCTGTAGAACACAGTGGTGACCATGGTCAGTGCATGCAGGAAAGGGAGTGGGGTGATTTTTGGCCTTCTCAAAGGTCCAGCTGCCAGGGTTGTCACAGCAGCATCCTATCACCTGTGCATTGTGCAAAGCCTGAGCTACATGATGTTTGGCTGCTGAGATGTGGCTTTTGGGGTGTGTGATGACTCAGCTTGGCTAAAACTTCTGCCTGCAGGATGCACAGGGGGCCCAGCAGACAACTTCATAGCCTATGATTCACCAGGGGCCAGCCTCAGATTACTTAATGCTCATCACTAAAACTCTGCGTGGCTCTGCTGAGATGCTATTGCTTGTATCAGTGCTGGCTGCACCCACCAAGGTCAAAAATCTGAGGAGGTGAAAGCCAAAACAGAGATGAAGAGACTCAGTTCAAGTTTTATACCCCATTAATGACCAAGCGAAGTGCAGAACCAGCTTCTCCTGACACCAGACTTGCACCCACGCTGAGACTTCGACCTTGCAGCAGTGGCACTGGAACAGATAACTAGCTTTTAATGAAGCTCATGTGATCAAGTGGGTTTCTTGAAAACACTGGTAGTTTTCATTAACTTGTAAAGCAATTCTTCATTTGCTAGTCAAGGTTACCTGTGCCATGAAGAGGGCTGTTGATATCTTCTTTGTTTTATAATACTAAAAGCTTTACATTTGCAGCTTTCTCATTCACACAGGCCTACTGTGCCACCTCATTTAAAATAAGGCTGAGACCCAGCCTTCTGCCTTGGACAGGAGGGACTCTTTCAAAACACAGAAAGCTGCAGCTTCAGCCATCAGCTGCAGCAGCAGTGCCTGCCAAAGGGGCTGGGAATGCACCAGGGCATTTCAGACCCTCAGGAGCCATGTTATTCATGTTCCCCCTTCCCAAAACATGCAGCTGGGAAGGGGAAAGAAAAGGAAAAAACGGCATCCTTTAGAAGACATTTTCGACAGAACTGATATAGAAGTTAACCCTGGACTTCAACTTTGTTTCATCACATGAAGGTAAGCCAATAAATGGCGCAGCAATGCAAACACCCGTCTCCTCTGCTTTTTCCATGGAGGCTCTCTTCCTCAGGGAACAAAGGCAAGGGGATCCCAGAGTGGGTCAGCTCCATCCTTCTGACACTCCAAACATTTTGTGGGATTGGGAAGTGACGCTATATGTCAGAGCAGTAGGCAAAAGTGCTCTTGACTTTATTTTGTATCAAACAAGAGTACAGTGATCATGGCTGAAAGATTAGGTACTGCAGATTCCCCAACAAGAATTTTCCTGGTGAAAAATTACTTTCTTTTAGCATGGGACCGGATGAAATCCATCCACGGGTCCTGAAGGAGCTGGCAAATGAAGTTACTAAGCCACTGTCCATCATATTTGAAAATTCATGGCAGTCAGGTGAAGTTCCTGATGACTGGAAAAAGGGAAATATAACCCCCATTTTTAAGAAGGGGAAAATGGATGACCCAGGGAATTACAGACCAGTCAGTCTCACCTCTGTGCCTGGCAAAATCTTGGAGCGGATTCTCCTGGAAGGCATGCTAAGGCACATGAAAACCAGCCAGGTGGTTGGTGACAGCCAGCATGGCTTCACTAAGGGGAAATCCTGCCTGACCAATCTGGTGACCTTCTATGAAGGGGCTACGGAACTGATGGACAGGGGCAGAGCAGTTGATGTCATCTACCTGGACTTGTGTAAAGCCTTTGACACTGTCTCACATGACATCCTTCTCTCTAAGTTGGAGAGACGTCAATTTGATAGGTGGACCACTCGGTGGATAAAAAACTGGCTGGATGGCTGCACGCAAAGAGTAGTGCTCAATGGCTCAGTGTCCAGCTGGAGACCAGTAACGAGTGGTGTCCCCCAGGGATCGGTGTTGGGACCGGTCTTGTTCAACATCTTTGTGGGTGACATGGACAGTGGGATTGAGTGTGCCCTCAGCAAGTTTGCCGATGACACCAAGCTGTGTGGTTCGGTTGATACATTGGAGGGAAGGAATGCCATCCAGAGGGACCTTGACACGCTTGTGAGGTGGGCTGATGCCAACCTCATGAAGTTTAACCATGCTAAGTGCAAAGTCCTCCACCTGGGTCGGAGCAATGCCAGGCACAGCTACAGGTTGGGTGGGGAGGAGATTCAGAGCAGCCCTGCAGAGAAGGACTTGGGGGTGTGGGTTGATGAAAAAATGAACATGAGCCGGCAGTGTGCGCTTGCAGCCCAGAAAGCCAACTGTATCCTGGGCTGCATCAAAAGGAGCGTGACCAGCAGGTCAAGGGAGGTGCTCCTGCCCCTCTACTCTGCTCTTGTGAGACCTCACTTGGAGTATTGCGTGCAGTTCTGGTGTCCTCAACATAAAAAGGACATGGAACTGTTAGAACAAGTGCAGAGGAGGGCCACGAGGATGATCAGGGGACTGGAGCACCTCTCGTATGAAGATAGGCTGAGAAAATTGGGGCTGTTCAGCCTGGAGAAGAGAAGGCTGTGTGGAGACCTCCTAGCAGCCTTCCAATACCTGAAGGGGGCCTATAGGGATGCTGGGGAGGGACTCTCATTAGGGACTGTGGTGAGAGGACAAGGGGTAATGGGTTTAAACTTAAACAGGGAAAGTTTAGATTGGCTATGAGGAAGAAATTCTTTACTGTGAGGGTGGTGGGGCCCTGGAATGGGTTGCCCAGGGAGGTTGTGAATGCTTCATCCCTGGCGGCGTTCAAGGTGGGGTTGGACATAGCCTTGGTGTCCCTGCCCATGGCAGGGGGGTTGGAACTCGATGATCTTGAGATCCTTTCCAACCCTTACTATTCTGTGATTCTATGATTCTATGATTTGTTGTAGATCTCAAATGAACCAATTATTAGACCAGAATAAAATGTTCTGCTTGTTTTCAAATCACCAGCATTTTTACTCACCAGTAACATCCTGTAGCTGTGCAAAGAAAAAAAAAAAAAGCAATAAACATGACTGTGGGGCTTGTTCATTTTACCTTTCAGAGGTAAAACCTATGTGTATCTAAAATATTCCCAGATGCCTTTTCCAGAAACACTAAAAAGAATGCAATTCACTTCAAATGGGATGTAATAATAATTTTCTCACATTAAAGGGATTTATTTGTTTAGGTCTTTTTGAGTGTCTGTGCTGCATGTAATAGGAAGAATAAGCATCATTAATTATTTATCTTATTACTATTTAACATGTAAATTGCAGCAGGGCATGAAGGACCTTATAATGCAAACATCGTCCCTTCAGAAATGCAAAGCATACACGCGATTCCCAGCACAGGGACACCAAGGACCACTGGACCAAGGAGGAGGGCTGCATGAGGAGAGAAGGATGAGGACCCAGCAGTGTCCTAGCTGGTTCCTTTCTTTTTTCTATGCCTTTGCACAATGGGAGCAAGCATCTATGACCTGAATATCCCAGGGACAGATAGGAGGGAGAAGTGTCCCTGTGGCTTTTTTCCCTCAGCCAGCCTGCATAGATGGCCTTGAATTCAGATAGTGCTCAACAAAGTGCTGCACACCAGTGTAAGCTAAACTAAGCAGGGTAGGACCAATCTGGAAACAATAGTCTCTCTTTCTTAGTATGTTTATAGGTGAGGAGATAAATCCAAGGTTTGGTTTTCAGAACAATTGGGGAAGGGAGTGAAAATGCAGGTTGTGATCATATTTGGTTTTGCCCATTCTGTCAATAAATGAGGGGTATGAGTAGGAATAGCTGGTAAGAGCCGAGTTTCACTTAAAACAGCAGTAGGTCACACTCACGCAATGCTTTTCAAACAGGGCAAGGTCTGCTGCTAGCTGTAAATGGGGAGAGCGGCATGTGGGAAGCAACTCAATTGACAGGCAAGGACCTGAGAGGTCACATAATAGGGTTCGAAGTCTGTTTAACCATGCAAAACCAAGCTGGGGAAGTGCCTAATAAAGCATCAGCTAGGTGAAGTACAGCTTTCTGCATCAAATCACACTGTCAGGGCTAAATCACCGGAAAAGCAAAGCCCTCTGCACAGCAGCTCTGCTGCTAATGGGTCTCATCCGTGCACTGCCCCCCACCATCACATGCATGAGCAGGCACATGCAGGCTTGCAGCCCCCCTTCGCCCTGCTCCACATCCTCCCTTCCCCACGTCCCACAGGGAGGCAGGGAATGGCAAGAGCAGGTGCAGGCAGCTGCAGACAGGCTCCTGATAAGAAAACCTGGGGATTTATGTGGGTCTCATAAACAGCCCTCCAGTCCCCAGAGGGCTTGAATGAGATTTGCTGGGTGCGTTTTGTCACCTGCCCAGACAGGCTTGCAGCCTGCACCCTCCTTGCAGGCTTCGTTGGAGGGAAATGCTTTGTAGAGCTGCCAGCTGTTAGCAACAGAGGGACAGTAGAAGTTAGGGACTGCGAAGCCCACAGGGGACACCCTGCCAAGCAGCTGGGGTCATGAGAAAGCTCATAATCTGCTCTTTGGGGTGTCCTAGAGTAACGAAAAAGCAAAGTAGAAGGTGGGCAGGAGGAGGACATCTAAACCCATGTGGTGGTGGTGCTCAAAGCCCCACGGCATCATCAGTGGCTTGTACAAAGTGCCAGGAAACAGTCCTCCCCTTGTCCTTGGGGACCCAAGGGTGGTAGGGATGTGATGCAGGTTGAGAGGAAATTCCTAGTGCCTGGGTCCCACCAGCCATCCTGGCTGGGAAGCTCCAAGGCATTTTTCATCCACTGGAAGGTTAAAATACCAGAGGGATTCCAGGCTTGGGAGGACAGAAAGCGTTTGTTTAAGCTTATTTCAGGAAAAATAATACATTTCCAGCATACTTAGATATGAATGCAGGCAGCTTTTAACCTATAAAAGCACACAAACAAACCGCGTGACAAGAGCAGTTCAAAGACTGCAGTTCATTTACTTAAAAGTAGAAACTGCGTTCATTCAGACATGACAGTAAAAGCCAAGGGGATGGAGGTCTTTAAAAAGAGACATTTTAAATAATATTTAACCAAGTTCTGAAATTCTTCAGCAAACATCCAAATTAAAGTTGAAGGAAGGAAAAAATACCAATTCTTCTGAAAAATTCCTTGAAACAGCCCCACTTTTATTCCTAGCTTGTTACACTTAACAGCCATCTTGAATAGCTGTTTGTTAAATCATAGAATCATAGAATAGTAAGGGTTGGAAAGGACCTCAAGATCATCGAGTTCCAACCCCCCTGCCATGGGCAGGGACACCTCACACTAAACCATGCCACCCAAGGCTATGTCCAACCCCACCTTGAACGCCGCCAGCGATGAAGCATCCACAACCTCCCTTGGCAACCCTTCCAGGGCCCCACCACCCTCACAGTAAAGAATTTCTTCCTCATATCCAATCTAAACTTCCCCTGTTTAAGTTTAAACCCATTACCCCTTGTCCTCTCACCACAGTCCCTAATGAAGAGTCCCTCCCCAGCATCCCTATAGGCCCCCTTCAGGTATTGGAAGGCTGCTATGAGGTCTCCACACAGCCTTCTCTTCCCCAGGCTGAACAGCCCCAATCGACTGAGTCTTTACTGTTAGACCAAAATAACGGGTCAGATGACAGGATTTATCCACCCCTTTGATTTACAAAACAAACCATTTGCCAAATGCTATTGTATTTATCAGGCTTAATTTTGGTTCATCATCTTATTTTATTAGAATGTCATTTGAGTTGTATTTATTAATCATTCTTTGGTCTTCTGCAGTTCAATATATGTTTCAGGGCTTGTGTGTATGATTTATCTGCATGGGTACACACTCCCAACACTGGCTCGAGTATTACCCCCTCTCTGCAACTTGAGCTGCTGCATTCACATCCCCTGCTAAGCTGGTAGAGACCGGAGCAAAGAGACCAGAGCAAGTGGTGGTCTTCTGGGGACCACTCTCCAACAGTGGAGCCTTGCGGAAAGGAGAGACTTGCTAGGAGGAGGTTTTCTGCCTGAAATGTATCCATTATTCAAGGAACCTCTTTTGTATCCTGTTTTGCTCTGAAATCTCTTAAGCTGCTTCTGGTTCTGCACAGCTCTAGGATGTGCAGTGTTGTGGGATGACTGCTTCCAGCCTGACTACAACCCAGGACACCAGGTGGTTTTGATCCTCTGTAGCCTAAAGCAGAAACTCTAATAACTGGCAAAACCCGTCTGGAGCACATATTCCTTTACGAATATTAAAGAATACATCTACATGCCCCATTGACTCCTCTGATTCCCCATCTCTTTTCAAATCTCATCCAAAAACATATATTTTCTCTTTCATCTGTACCTCTGATTTCTCACTCACTCAGGTAATATTTATGGTTCTGCTTTACAACTGCATCATTTAACTGCACTGAAATCTGTAATTGAAGTGTGCACAGAAGATTATAGAAAAAATAAACCAGTATTATGTATGTTAACCTACGGAACTATGTTAAAGATAAGCACATACAATACAACTCCAAATGTACTACACAGCCAGCTCACTCGTGGCGTTCTTAGTCCTGGGGAGGAGTAACATCTTGGGCTCCTGAAGTATGCGTGAGCTGGGTGAGCAGCACAGGGGAATGAAGAAATCTGAGCCCAGGCTTGAGGGGCAACTCCACCTATGACATCTCTGGAGGTGGTTCTCCACCAGGACACCTTTGGGACCAAATTCCCCATCCTTCCATATACTGAACTGATTACAGCAAAGCATGAACAGTGTGTTATACAGTTGAACAGCAGCTGAAATATGCCTTCAGCAAACACATGAAACAAAATATTAATGGGGAAAAGGGTAATTTTTAATTAAAGAAAAAGGTGGAGTGGCTAACTATCTGGAAGCTCTGCTTTCCTTAGGGTTATACTTCATTAATATTTGTCTCCCATAGTAATTTGGGACCTGTGTCTGTGAAACTTCTATAAGCATTATTTCTATACCAAGATCCATATCCTTACACTTCAGCCTACAGGAGTGAATTTATAACCAAGCCTCTGATACCCAGCAACAACTTCTAATAGACTCACACTAGATAATTAAATGGTTTCTTTCCTCATGGCATCCAACAACTTCATGATTCTTTCAATGGACTATCCCTTAACAACAGCTTTTGAGGCATGAAAATGCTGCCCCATCACACGACCCGGGGAGCCAGTCAGGGAGAAACCAAAAGGAAAGACAGTGCTGGACCAGAATCTAGAGGCACGACACAGCCCTAAGCTGCCATTTCTCCTACGGCTGACAAGATCTGCTGACCTCACAGAGGCATGGGGGACGCAGCATGATCCGACCAGTGTGCATTAGCTAATTCAGCACTCATAACTTGGCACAGCTCTGCTGGCTTCAGTGGTGCTCTGTCAGCCTACATGCACCAGGGCTCTTGGACTTATGTCTAAAAAGTATATATTTCATCTACCTTTGATAGTTGTTGTAACAGAATACTGTAAAGTGCATTGCTGGAACCAAATCTGCCCCGGCAGGACACCAGAGTGGAAAACCTAGGATTTCTTTTTGTCTCTCTGATAACTACCCTCACTCACTAATGTGATAACATATACCAGCAAATGCTTTTTGCATACCTATGCATTTCTCTGAAGGACAAAAATATTTTGCAATTCATTTCTATTTGCTACTATTCATTATGCTATTCAATTACATTAAGTGCCCTAATTACTTATTTACAAAGGGTTAGTAACTCTGTACTTTGTACCTGACCTATGCACTAAGCCTGGAGGCAACAAACACTTCTATGCATTCACCTCTTCCTAGTAGCAGTTTTCAATAGCCCTCTCTTTCCCACAGGGCATGAGAGAGTTTTAGAGGGAAAGTATGACTTTTGGCTGACAGTGATCCCAGACCTGGGCAAGCCTGGGAGAACTGGTGCTTTCCTGCACTAGTGCCACTGTGGTCATACTTATCTGCTGGTGATGCCTGGCCTGTGTTTCCAGCAATGGCATGTGTAGACTGTGGGATGTGACCTCCTCAAGATGTCCACTGACAGGAGGCTGTGAGGGATGTTGAAAACAAGGGCCACCACTGGGAGAAAGCAGCCTGGTAACACCAGCCCTGGCATACTGGAGGCTCCACTAGCCCCATGGGCTGGCAGCCTACCCCATGGCCTCATCCATTCCTCCTGTTTCTGTTCCTTTAAGGCCTAACTCAAGGTTCCTTTTGGCTTTAACTAAGTAAGGTATGTTGTTTTTGAGGTGAAGTGTCCAAAATTAGACCCAGATAGTTCAAGGAACTGTTTTCTGTGTAAAGCAGAAGATGCATATCCTGTACCTTGCCTCCTTACAGTCCTGTTTGTGTACCATAGGCAAATGGGTTGCCATTTAACACTGTGTTTGTGTACTACTGTCCATTTCCATTGAAAGTCATGTTTTCCTCCACTGCTGTTCTCCAGTGTGTTTCTTACGTGTATACCTTAGAGTCATCCCTATTGAGTTATATGCTTTTTTTTTCAGTCCATATGTCTAATTTGTCAACATTATGTAGAAGTTTAATCCAGAATTTCAACTCCCTTGCAGTAACACTGATAAGCATGATCACTACTCCCATATTCAGGTAATCACTGAATTACTGAATAGTCCCAGTGTTCAGAGCTGCTGAACAGGTAGCTTGACAGATGCAAGGCTGCTGACACTCTGTTCCCAGATCCGCACAGCAGCAAGGCTGAACATGTATTCCCAATAGGCACAGAACACTCATCCAAATCGGAAGCATGCAGATGGCCCGATTGTGTTCCTCCTCTCCTTTCAGTAAGGGGCCCTAGATGCGCAGTCTCTGCAGCAGCTGGTCCTGGATTCACAGGCCCCGCCTGCCTTAGAAGCCACAGTCCCTCTCCAGCTCCTGGTATCCAGAGCGCCCCCCCCACCCCGCCCCTCCCTGCCCATTGTGCGCACACTTTGATCTCCCCAGGTGCCTGAATCCCAGCCAGGAAAGTGACCCCTTGACCATGGTCTGACTCCCACAGGGAGGTGTGACTCCCATTCACACCCTGTGCACGCACAGGCATGCAGAACAGAGTCAATCACCTGGAAAAAGTGCACTCACTGTTCCTGTTCACACACACTTGACCCTTTTCATACTTTCTATTTTTCCCACAATTGTTCCTTTCCAATCCACCTTGGTCCATCCATTTCTCCACCTGTGGTCCTTCCCTAATCACAAGCCTTGCGCATCACTGCAGCTACCCTACAAACATTCCATAGCAAGTGTTGTACAGTCTCTGCATGCTCTTCCTCAGCACCCCATTGCCTCCAGGCAGCAAGGGAAAGGCTGCCAAGTGCTCCAGGGAGCATCTCCCATCTACCCACAGGTCTCACTCTGCACCCTGGGCCCATTGCTTGCCAGATGCTTGATCATCATTCCATCCACTCCACAGTAGACTATGGTTTTAGCTTGCCAAAGACAACTACTATGTGACACAGAAAATACCATACATACTGAGACACATCTGTGAGAGAAAAATGAGACAGATACGTTCCTCAGATCAAACTGTGACCTCTGCTCTGCCTAAACCAGTGCAATTTTTGCCTTCACACCATGATGAACAAAATCTACTCTTCAGCTCACATCATGAGGACTGGAGCCGCACAGGGGTCTCCATGCACATCCCCAGGGATAGCCAAATAGACGGCAGACATACCAACAGCAAGGGTCTCTTGTCAGTTTTTGGCAATCCGTGTGAGGCTCATCTAATCACAAGCTGAGATCTATGCTAGGCTTGGCTACTATGCGGCTGCCAGCCCAGGCAACTCAGTTTCTGTCTTGAGGAGAGCCCTTGTGGTCAAGCAATGCCACCCTGGGGCATGGATGCACACACACCAACACACATGCAGAGGTTTGTGTTGCCAAGTGTCTTCTGGATTTGGACAGTTAATCACCTACTCGCGTAGCTAAAAAAGCAGGCAACCCCTGAGCCCCAAAGCATTCACCTCTCAGCTTGAGACATCTCTCCCCACTGGCACATTAATTTGAAACTAGTCCATATGTCCGCAAATGCACTGAAACATCAATATCCATAAGGGGTAGACATGTAGAGCACAACGCTGGCTTGCAGCTGGCCACAGCTTTAGTCAGCCACTCAGCAGTGTGAGCTTAGCCTCCCACAGCAGCTTTCCTCGGGCCAAACCAAGGCAAGAGGATGAATGAACATTTGTGCCTCCATAGGATAAATATTCACAAAGCTCAAAGAGCTGGAAAGCCCCCTTTTTGCTGGAACACTGGATAAAATTCAGAGGGCAGAGCAGAAAGTGCTGGAGGAGAAAAGCTAGCGGCAGGAGAAAGCCCATCCTCATGCATGTGATGAGAGTGCTAGCTGCAGTTTTCACATCTCTGTAAATATTGCTCTAAAGAGAAAGTTTATTTCCACAAGCATAGTCTGTTTTGATGTTATTACCCAGCATGTGGTAGGTGAACCGGGAGTACAGATCATCCTGTGACACGTCTGTAAAGTTCCCTAAAACCATAACACGTTATTGGAAGAGTGGAAGTGAGAATATAGAAAATACAGGCATGAAGTGTGACACCTAAGCACCACAGAAATGTTAAGGCATTCTAGAAATGCTAATGCTAATTTTAACATAAATCTACCAAAACTGCCATTATTTCATTATGTGGTTTTGTGCTGTGAAGAGGATTTGACTGGTGAAAGAATTACTTTGAGATGTATTTCTCAAATGTGTTCAGAGTAAAGCAAATTGAGACCTATCCAAAGGGCAATATTTCTAAATGAGAAAACAACTTCCCCATCATGCACCCATGCATAGCAAAGTGAACATCGCCAGCTAGCAACATCCCTCAAACTTGCTGGAAATAAATCCACACAAATGGACAAAATGGCATCCACCTAAATGCAACATATAACCAGCTTAGTTATAAAAATAAGTATCAGCAGAATTCTAATTCATGCACAATGCTACCAAAAATGCTAATTTGAGAAATGTCTGATACCGGATTACAGCATATTTAAAAGGTCTTTGCTTCAACATGCACTGGAGAGGTGTGGAAAATTCAGAGCAAACCGACAACATGTTTGATTTATTTTTCAGAAATCTCTGGAGCTCTGTCAACTTGTCACAATTAATTCCAAACACAAAAAAAGAGCTTAATATGGTGTGCGAGGAAAGAATTGGATGCCATCTCTGACTACCTTCAGACAGGAGAGAGAGAGACTATTTCATGCAGCCATTTGAGGTATTCCAATTTCATTCCTCAGTTGTGATGGAGAAGCACAGAAAAAGCCTCTTGGGGTGGTGGGCTGGCTTGTTTTATACCACAAGATAAGTGCAAAAGAAATAAGAAATATTTTTGCCTTCTCATCATCAACAATGACAGCTTAAGAGAAACACGAGCAATTCCTCCAAAAGCTCCTCCAAAAGTGCACCATTACTCCATCATGCCAGCAGGCGCACACACGTACAGAACCAGAGCTCACTTATGCTGCAAGAAACACTCTTGCATTCTTGAATAATTTAGACAAAAAATGTAGACAAGCTGAGCCTTTCACTGTAATTATTCAATACTGATGCTATCCCTTCCAGAAATCTCAGAAATGTTGGCAATGTACACTGGGAGTTCGGGTAAGGCGGGAGCATCTAAACGAAGGAACTGGCCCAAAGAAGTTCCTTATACTTGCATTATATAAATTGCCTGCATCCTTTGTGGGCAGAAGACATCCTGCATAAGTACAATAAAGCAGTCAATAGATAAAGCTGGCCTGACTGGCACTCAGATAGAAAATCACTGCAGACCTTGACAGTATAACAGAGGTCATTAAGAAATAGAAGAAACAGAAAGAAAACTCTTTTCCAGTGTGTTCACCATAAGCCTGAGCAGGCAGGTAGGTCAGACTTTTCTTCCCTGATTCTGCATCAGGGGAAACACACCACAAGAGCAGAATTTCTGGGTTGCTGGTGCTCTGGGATTTATTTTAGGACAAGAAGGTCAGCAAGGAAGTTCAGGATGAAGAGAGGGTCCTGCCTCCCTTCAACCTCCAGTACTCTAATGTTACAGACTGCTTTTCATACTGTACCACTGCTGCGGGAACCATTGCTATTGATCATCTCCATCCTCACATGCAAAAATCCATATTATTATTTTGTCGGGTGTCTCCAGGGAGGGAAGTGGCACCAGGAGCAGATGGTAAGGGGGTAGCAGCTTTCTGAAAATCAAAGGTGGCATTTTTGCAGGACTAAAATTCTTAGAGAGATTTCTAGCCTGCATCTCTCCCACAAATGCAAATTATTCCCATAGCTGGGCTGGCATCTTTGTGGGTAAAGCAAATCCAGAGAGCTCGGAGTGACAGCACTTGGCCCCTGCATGTATGGGGGCAAACAAAGCAAGGCTGTGGCTTTTGCCAGCTCTCTGTACTGAAAGGAAAGTGCTCCCCTTTGGGCAATTGAGCACAATTAGATCAAATCTCTCAGATTTCCTCTAGTGGAAGAGATTACTGGCAGGTCCTGCTGCTTAGAAGTGCTGGGCAGCATAAGGAGAGGGACTCAGACAAAGGGTGCATGCATCTACTGAGGTCTCCCCATATACACTTATCCCCCCAGAGCCCACTCCTGCACACATCTTGCTGAGAACTGTACACATTTAGGATTAACTCTGCTGCAGATCAAGCAGCATAAGGGCTTGAAACATTTCCTTTCTGTTCAAGGGCACTGGCAAATTCAGATGGCCAGTTGGTCACCAGCTCTGCTGGTGCTGAGCACCTTGACAAGGATGCTCCAAACCCGGTCTCCACACCCTCCTCTCTGCACTGCCTTGGGGGTCTCCTGCTTCCCCAGCCAAACTCCATCCAGCTTTGCCCCTGCTGCAGAACAGTTCCTCTCTCGCATACACAGACAGCACCAGGCTCCCACCAGCTCAGAGAGTGCCTTCTTCCATGTCACCAGCCCCATCCCTGTCCGTGCCTTGGGCACTGCACAACCTGCAAAGCTATCCTCTTCCTCTTCAGCTGGAAAGCACTGGACACAGAGATGTCGTCATCCCCCCTTCCCCCTCCTCTTTACTCTTACAGATAGCTGACTTCGATATGTTTGTTTCCAAAAAATTACGTTGGAAACTCAGTCCTGACAACATACCCCTCAGCAGCAGGAACGCGCCCGCATTCCCATTGCTGCCTGCCTCCATCTTCACAGAATATGAAACTATGACTGTGCCACTGATGTCTGTCAAGATAATGTGATTACACTAACCACCTTCATATGTATTTCTTTGCACAACAGCTAAGCAGACAGTTAGCACTCCAGCAACCATTCAGCAGGGATGAGGATCTTAACATCAATGCAGATTAAACTGGGAGCACCATGGAAAAACATCTCGTAATTGGTGCAACTCAATCAGTTTCAAAAGAAATTACCTCTGATCCATAAGATACAGAGAGGCTTTGAAACAGATTAGCTGAGACAAGAGAGGAGAGGCAGAAAAAGAGCGAGGAGCAAACACCAGCTCAGACTAAACTAGGTGGCAGAGCTGAGACAGATGTGTTTTCAAGGGTGCAGAACAAGCTCCAGCAGCAGTCCTTGCCTTTTCCCACAATAAGCTGTTATCTGCAGAGGAAAAAAAAAAAAAAACAAACCACCACAACAAAGCAGGCATAAATGTGCAGCTCTTATTCGATACGAAACCCCGTTATCAGCACCGAGGCCCCATGTCCCACGAAGTACTTGTAAATATACCATGGGCTTTCTCAGATGTGCAGATATGTTCATTGTGCGATTACCTCAGTAAAGACTGACAGAGGTTTGGGGCCTTTATGGTGTTGACTATGAAAATAAAACAAAGGCCCTGGGCCTCAAAATATTAACCCTTTATGAGCCAGAAGGACCACTTTGTGTTTCTGTGTAGGCTCTAAGAAGCCTTTCCTTCTGCAGAAGGAAAACTATGTGATCTATGCACAGGGATTAATTTATGTAAACACAGCTGAAGGTGTAAGCCTGAGACATGACTGAAGCTGCTGCTTCACACCAGGAAAGGTGAAGTATGGAAGTTGTGCCATGAGCAGGATCAGTGCTTTGAACACCCAGGGCCTGCTGCAGACATGTCTTTCCCACCTTCTGGGCATGGTGGTTCCTGTGGCTGAAACTACCAGAGGTATTAAATGAGAGATAAGGTATTAAATGCCACAATATTTGTCAGAAAGACCTGGGGCTTCAGAAGAGACTCATCACCTTCCCTGCTGCTCCCCTCACCCAGGAGCACAGAGGGAGCCAGCAGCAGCGTGAAGCCCTGATGCCTGGTCCTTGTGTGGTACCAGGCAGTCTCCAAGCCCCTGAGCCAACCTCCCTTCTCCAGGAATGCTCCTACTACCTCCACCTCACAGTAAGGGGGAGATGCTGAAATACCAGCGGGGGACCACTCATCAAGGAATGACATGCAGACAGAGACATGCCAGCACTATTTTCAAAATGAAAAACAGAGTTTACTTAGATTTGCGAAGAGTGTTTGTAGGCGATATAAAAGCAGAGACGAGAGAACATTGAAATACTTTCTTTCAACAAGCAAACCCCAGGCTACTGGCAGCCTCTGACACATTAAAACATCCACAGAGGCTTTTCCCTCACAAGTATTAATTTGAATTAAATACTTAGAACATATCCTGATAAAAGGTATACATTAAAAAGCAATGGAGAACATCACATGGCATGGATGTCTGCAAATGGCGAGATCTCGGTATCCTTCTCAGGAGCATATGTACCAAAGTTGAAGGAAAGTTGTAAAAACAGGCTATTTCTAGAAACATTCCTTTATCTCCATATTCTTTCATAGGAGAAGAAATACAATTTAAAAGAAAAGCTTGAAGAAGTCTACCAAAGAAGTTGTCTTTAATGTCTACATTTGCATTTCATTTCAGCATTTTCATAGTACTACCTGCAGAACTACTTTGATAATACAAGGAGGAATGACAGCTCTCTGAAAATGCCTCACTGAGTAACATCTGGGCACTGGAAAACAACGGTATAAAGAAAATGCAGGAGAGGAAGTGATTTTCCTATTGATCTGAAGTTACTTATCTGCTCCACAGGGCTACAACCTTGCTGGTGCCTAAAGTCATACATGGCATGTGACACGGGAGCTCTACCTTTGCAAGAGTCTGATACTTAATCAGTTGGCAAAATGCTATCCATCAGCCACAGGAAATGGATGTAAAGTTTCTCTGGAGAGCTCCATGCTACGCATAAAACCTAGCTACTAAGCAAAGTAAAAATGTCTAGTAGAAGAAACTGAGGAAGTGGGTGAAGTGGGAGAATGACATCTGCAGAAATTCAAAGCAATGAATTCCCCACCAGGGAAGGTGGGTTGAAAGACATATGTTAGCTAACTGCTTAAAGAAGCTTGTGGGAGAAGATTGTACGGGTAAGAGTGAAGGGGCATCCGCAGCTCAGTAAGAGGTTATGGGGGACCTCATGGGGAGCCTGCAGCAACTCTGACCCATGCCAAACCCTCCAGTCATCAGACAGGGTTTAAATACTTCAGTTCTCACCAAGAAAATCTGGTGCAGTGGTCTTCTTGGTGACCATCTCCAGGAAAGCAAAAACCTGTCAGTCCTGCTGGTCCAGTGGAAAGTTTGCAGCTCATTTATAGACCTGCTCTGCTCGCGGAGGAAGGAAAACACTGCCCAAAAAGGCTGACTTGCTAAAACAATCATTATCAGGGGTACAGCCTGTGATAAATGCAGGCAAGTGGAGTCCAACCACTCCTGACTCTGGTAAGCAAGACATTTTCCTCTTTTTTCTTCCATTTTCCCAAGGAGAGACATTTACCAGCAGGCCCCAGATCCCTGCAAGACAGCCTGCAGGGAAGGGGAGCAGCCGTGGCTGCCCGGCAGTGCTATAGACAGTGCAGATCCCTTGGGATTACCCGCCAGCCTGTTCACAGTTTGATTCCACTTAGCACAAGCAAATATCAAAATATTTTGTTTCTAAACAGAAGACTGAAGACTGTTATGCAAATCATTCTTATCCTAATGCACAGGCAAATGGTTGAATTAGAGAAATAGGATTAGATGCTAATTTGTCAATATTATAGTTCAATTTAGAACGTATTAAAAAAGGAAAAAAGCTGACATTGGAGTTTCTGGTCTACCAGTCAAATGTTTCAAGGGATGACGTCTTCTCTTTCTGGAGAAAATTCCCCTAGAGGTGGGTAATGGACTAATTAAGGCAATTAAGGGCAAAGGCATCAGGGGCTTCCCTCCAAATCACAGTGAGAAAGTCGCCAAGGCACTGAGCCCTCTGCTTCCCTGAGCCCACATTGCTTGCAGCGTGGTGGGGTTGTACATTCTGGCTTTCTCTCCCTACTGAGACCCATTTTCCCCCATCTGGGCAGATGGAGTTGTCACCTTGCCCATGCCCGGCTGTCTTGCAAGGAGATGCCCCACCTCTGGCACCACACTGTGCTAGAGGAGAGCTGTGCAGAGCTTACCCCCACCACCATGCAGAGGGCATCTGTGGTGTTTATACCAAGGTCACAGTCTGTGTTCCCAGTGAGGAGCCCTCTCTCACTCTTCTAGCCCTACAGAGGAGACAGCAACATTTCCCCGTGGTGTTACAATCCCAGGTCCATAAACCCCACAATTCCCCCCATCTCACCATCCTGTCCTTTCCCTTTCTATTGTCTCTGCCTGCAGAGCAAGCCCAGCCTGCTGTTACACCTCCAGCAAAGAAAGATCAGTGGAAATGACTGATTGCTTAAAGTACAGTACAAGTAGCATCAGGCTTTGATATAACAATTCCTGTCTGAGACAATTTAGCTTTTGATCTCTGGATGCAGTTAATTGCTAGCTATGCAGACGTTTGTGGAGGAGAAAACAATCACAAGCAATTTTAGAAGTGAGACGCTTGACGCTTAATCTTGCACCTGTCCTAAGAAATGAAATGGGGTTTTCTTAGTCTGGATCATGCTGCACAGAGCTGCAGATCAACCAAAGGCAAAACATTTCAAATGTCAAATAGATGCAAATCCACTGCTCCCTCTCATGATAAAAAGAGAAAGTCACCAGGATAAAAACAATAAGCTGTTGCAACCAATATACCCTCATTAACTGCATTCTTCATGTCTCGAAAAGAAGGCAATACATCATATACTGAATAACTGGAAAAAGCAGCTACGTTCATTGTTCATTTTGTTCTTTTGGGTTTTTTTCCTTCGTGTGGGTAATACAAGGACTTGTATCACAATACAAGGACAAGCAGAGAGCCAAGCCTCACCTCTCCAGGGTGAAAAGCAATGCTATTTTCAGATGAGGAAGGGAGGAAGATAAGACAGGACACCCTGGAGTGCACCTACTCTAGGTTCTAGTCCGAGCATGTAAAACAAATGCTGGCAAAAAAAAACCCTGTCTAAGAGCTGTTTGGGTATGTCTCACGCTCCCTCTCAACCATAGCTGATAACCCACCACCAATCAACATGCTGAGTGTTATAATGACTCATCCCAAACCCTTGAAAGCCTGATAATTTGGGATTGCCTTAAGAAATGTCACACCACAGTCCAGTTCAGCCCACACACTGCAGCCAGATGAGGCTGGCAGTGAGGGCTTCAGACGGCTATATAGAACAGGGGAAGCACCTCTCCCTCACTCACTTGCTGCCCCCCCGTTTAGGACCTCACTGTGCTGGAGGGTGTAGCCATGTAGCCCATTTGACTTGCCCCCTGCACTCATTTTTGATTACTTACCTCTCCTTGCACCCACTGGTAGTCTGGCATCCCCAATACACAGGAGCAACAGTGCAGTTCTCCGTTGTGTGGAATAACACTTCCCTGTCTCTGCTTCAATCTGATAACCAGCTTGCCCATTGAGCAGCGCTTGGATGCTTTTAGCAAACTCTCCATAATGACTCAAGCTGTCTTTTATTTTTTCCTAAGCTAAGAGATCATATTTTTGTATATGTAGTCACTTTTCCCCTGGCAGCCCCAACACAGAATTTCATTTTAGTGCAATGAGCTATTTCAGCATCTTTTCAGAGTCAGCATTAGCTTTGGTTATCCTGAATAACAATTGAACAGTCGCAAGCATTGCCACTATTTGCTTGTACCACCTTCTCCAGGCCACTTCGGAAGATGTTGAACATCAGGCTCAGGACTGGCATTTGTAGGACCTCCTCCTGATGTACGAGTTGACTGTTTCTTCCAACCCTCTCCTTTCTGGGGTTTAGCTCACAGGTAACCTCTCCTGGGTTAACCCAGAAGGTAACCTCTCCTGCTCCATAATAAATGTCACAGGAGCCTTTCTTGCTTTCCAAAGGCTGTGTTGAAAACTACAAAGCCCAAACAAGCACAGTGTGTATGCTCATGAAATCCTTGCAAGAGTTCATATGGCTCTCAGGTTTGATCTTCCTCTCAACACCCATGTTTCGTCTCAAACCTCCAGCCAAATCTATGAAATGAAAGCCTTGACTGACTGCTAATGTCCAGGATCACCCCTGCAACTCTGTTCAAAGCCTGGCATCACTTTCCCATTTCCAACCCTCTAAACCCAGAGCTGATTGTAGTGCCAGATTACAACACAGTTAGTAATTCAGAAATTTCTTATTTGTGGTGTGTGTTTTTTCAGGACTCCTGGGTAAACACCATCTGGTGCTGAGAATTTGTTAATGTTTAGTTTATCAATTTGTTCTAACATGCCTTTTCCCAACACCTCCATTTGAGGTGGTTCCACAGACTCCCTCTCATTCACGGCGTCTCTTTTGTAGTGAATGCCAATGCAAAGAATCTGCTCAGCTTTTCTGCGATGCACTTGCTGTCCACCAGCAGACCTTTTCACACGGGGGTCATTCACAGGCCCCATGAGCTCCTGGTCACCTCTATCGACTGTGGCCTGGTGTTGCACAACCAAACCGATCATGTTAATATTTATAAATCAAAATAGATTTTAAATAGATTTATACTTAAAATACACTTTGCTGAGTTTACTATGAAAATTTCAGACGGAAAACACCAAATGTGATCTTGGTACACATCCAAACACAAATGTGTATTCTTCTGAGTATTTCCCAAACAGGAGCAATTTTTATCTTAGGGATCTACCAAAGCTTACTGATTACCAGCCCACAAGCACATTGTGTAGCCTCCAGTCACATCAAGTCTTCGCTATTGACAGAGATGAATGGAGCCTGGAACAGCACCTTTCTTTGTGTTAAATGTTCTATTCAATCCCTGAAAGTACTCAACAGGAGAAAGAGAAACCAAATGCAAGATGACCCTTGCCTAGCCAGCCCTAGTGCTTTTGAAGCCGTGTTTATGTGAAGAGTTGTTAAGAAGATTCATGTGAGGCTTCTCATGTAAATTCATAACAAATGTTTCAGTAGTGGAAGGTAAAATATTTATTAAAAACAGTGGATTGAAGAGAAAACCTCGTCCCTGTGATCACTTTGTCATACATAATATAAGCAATAAAGATGACTGCCTAACATTTACTTACAGTCCCAACTTAAGCCCTTAGAAAAAGAGAACACAGAGATAAGGGGCAGCAGTTTCTACAGCACTGAAAGGGAAGAGAGCGGCTTTGGTGCAAATGAGATGGAGATGAGGAGAATGATTTATAAGTTCCATGATTAATCTTTCACTTTATGTGGGAACAGTCTTGGGCATTTGATTAAACATCCAAGGTAGGAGAAGAACATCTAATAATGCAGAATCTTGTTTTGCAGCTGCTTCCAAGATCTCTCTCTTTCTTCTGTGAAAGTGATTTGAATTTCAGATTATTGAGGTTTTGATTTGGTTCGGTTTTTATTTTTTTTTTTTTTTAAATTAAAGCCGACTCCAAATAGACGAACAGTTTAGACAAGAGAAGAGATAACTCATTTGAAATTAACCAGATTGCAGACACCTACTGTGCTGGAAAAACAGGTTAGTGCACTTTGATAGGGGTGTTTGACCTGGCTGTAGTTGCAGCAGGAGATGTACTGCCACTCCCACCTCATGGCCCAGGGAAAGATAACATCATGCATGGGGATCACCTGAGGGGCGTGTCCAGCCTTCTGGTGCTCCAGGGATATAAGGCCTATGAAGTGCAGTTAAGGCAGAGGTGGAGGGTCATCGTGAGCTGGCTTCACCTACATGCCTTGTGGGGTACTGACAGGGCAAGTGAAGCCCCTGGCCCGGCGTGAGGATCAGGGCATGGGCTGCAGTCGATGCTCCCAATGCTGTGGATCAGCCACTGTGTCAGTGAGAGGACAGTGGAGCTGCACTGCATGACACAGCCTTGCCCAATACCCAGCCTGTCCTCTGGTGCTGTAAGGCTCCCTCCAAAGGAAGGGAAACTTCAGACAAATGTGCATTTGAAAGCCAGAGAGATCATATTTATAACCTAGCGTGATCTTCCAAATTCCCTGGGAATAGTACCTCACCCAGTAATTCCTGTTCCAGATTTATTTGGATGTTTTCAAACGATGTTGACCTTCATAGTATATTACAATCTGCATACGACAAGCAAATTATAGCTCCATGTTTATAAAAGCTTACCCTGTAGTATCAATCAATTTATTTTTCACTAATATATTCACACTTCCTTCTCACATATCTCAAATTCTAATTAATGACAACCAATGGCTTCATTTAAAATACAAGAAATATCCTGTGTGCTATGCAATTACAACTAGGGAGGGAGGGGAAGGGAGAGCCAGCAAAAAACGCCCATTTGTTTACTCTCTGTCTGCAATTTGTAAAGCAGATGATCTGGCTTTTTAGAACTGCTTTAAGAGCATAGCTTTGTCAGCCAGGCTCCTGATCCAAGCCAATTTTTCCAGCTGATTTTCAGATCCCCAAAATGGGTGTTCCTAATCCTGTTGTAAACAAGAAAATGACAGACACCATCCTGGTGCATAACTCTCCAGCAGTGACATCCACTGCAGCTGTGAGAGGCGAGCTGGAGCAAGGCTTGCCTCATCCCACAGCATAATCCCAGGTTTTCACAAACAATAAACTGTTTTGTATTGTTTACAGTCAGCTCACTAAAACACCAGACCTCATTTTTCCTACACTCACTTGCCTTCCTGTTATTTTTCCATCTCTGATAAAGTCTGGTTCACTGCTAGTTACCTACCCTGTCCTATTCTCCAGTTCCCTCACCAAGAGCCCCCATGTGGGAGCTTTTGGGCCCTAATTTCTCTAGTTTAGCATGGATAGCAATTAATTTTAGCAGGAAAAATGGGGAGCCAAAATCCACTGATGCAGACAGAGATTTACGTTGTGAAAACAATGAACTTGCCTTGCTCTCCTTGAAGTCCGGTTCCTGGCATGTTTAATTTAAAACAAATATATCTCCTTCTGAGTGGATAGTCGGCTTGAAATTTGGACTGAAGTAGTGTCAAGCTGCTCCATGGTAATAAGTGGCACATTTGCCTCAGCTTCCTCTCAAAAGGTATTTATTTTTGGTCTGAGGACTCTGAAGTTAATTTGGCTGCTGGTCCAAAGAGATCCCACTCATGTAAAGGTTTTCATGCTTGAAAAACATGTAAGAACATAGGTATTTATGAATGAAGCAGCAATGGACCATAGTCAGTACAGCACTTTACATTGTGCAGCCTTTTGCTTCCCTTTCAAGCTGAAGAATGCTTCAGTTTTTGTTAGTTCTCCTCTCAAACACACCCTGTAGTTTATTTCTTCACTCAGACATAACACACTGAGTTCAGCTGGCATGTTTTTTGAAAAAAGCACCAATTATTGCCCAGGATAAAGCAACAATTTTGCAGCATTTTCTAGAAAAGAAGAAAAAGCCTAATGAGCTATTTCCCACCTTCAATCTTGACAATATATCTATGACCTGTTTATCTCATATTCGCCAGGCTTTCCCACCAGGCTCATTATCGAGGTATAATAGCACCCATCAAGAATAATAGGAGCAAATACATAGAGTGGTCAATTCAGATGTAATACTCAGCCCTACAGAGATGCCTCAAATAAACTGCCAAGGAAATTACAATTAAGTTTTGACAGAAGAATTTGCGTGTAATTTTTTGTGTTACTAAAAACAAAATAAAAATTACAGACTAAACCTTAATATCTTTAACAATGACAAAATGACAGTTAAAAGTGACCTAATGGTATGAATATTTAATTAGGCTTAATAAAATGTACAGTCAAGACCAATACCAATAACTAATTCCAGGGACTAGCTTATTTTTTGTGTGCTTTAAATCCATTTTGCTTGGTCACTGGGGAAGGGGGGGGGGAGGGGGGGAACAACAGGAAAAAGTGTTTTACAGCTCATTGCTGAAAAGAAGTGGGAGCTGGCTGCCTCCTTTCAGGAAAAACACGCTGCCAGGTTGGTACACAAGACGTAACTTTAAGGAGTTTAAATGTTTCTTTTCCTGAGGAATAGTAAAATCACCTGAACAAATATAGTTGCTTTCCAAGAGGCAGCACTTTGAGCCACACATATAGGGAAGCAAAACACTTTTTTCCAGTTGCCATTACCAGCAGACCTGCCCAATCCTGCTTTGCAGCCTAATTTGGAAACTCTTCACAGGGCACCAGCCTTTGATGCCTTTTTTCCTGGAGCATCTCACTGCGTTATAATAGAAATAATGGTACATTTGTGCCAGCCCCCACAAATAATGCCAGCTGTTGCAGAATGAGTGTTAGCAGGGGAAACGAGGCCTCAGTTTTAAGTGGGAGAGGGGAGTCCACACTGCCACTACCCAGCCTGGGGTCTGTCGCTGAGGACTGAGATAAGTGCCACTGATGAATGCCAGTGGGTTAGAGGACAGCCAGAGCCAGCCTAGTGCTGGCATCACATCTCCATCTCTGTCTGAAGGTGGTGAGTGCTGTTCACCCACCTCTTGTAACCCTTTTGGAGCCATGTTTAGATGTGGTTACCTGGGAGTAAGAGCTCCCAAACCCCAATACAGCTCTGCCCAAATTGCACTGGGATTTATTCTGATTGGGCTGTGCATTAAGCGCTGTGCATGCTAATGCTGCACAGTGCCAGGCATCGGGGGTGAGCAGCCTGGTCGGAGGCTTACCAACAGTGAGGTAGGTGGAAACAGTCTGTGCTGGCTGTTTTTTGACTGACAGGGCTAATGACTCTCTTGGCTCCCACTACCTCCATCTTGAGAAGTTTGATTCATCACAGGGGTCACCCAAGGGAGAGGGACTGCTGCAAGGAGCTGAAGCGTTACTGGAGCGGAGAAAAGTGCTATGAGCAGGTGAAGAGATGGCAGCATCTGGCGAGAAGAGCTGATTGCTTTAAGAGAACACACAGTGTGAAAGACAGCAATAAAACATCCATGCTGTGCATCCCAGGAGCTGCAACAATACTTTTAGCAGCAGCCTGTGGTCTTCAGTGGGTGGGACCCTCTCAGGGTCAGACCTGTCAGCGTGGCCGTACCATTTAGACCAAAGGAATGAGGCCAGCTTTGTTTCAGTTTGTGATTCATGCCGATCACTGCTGCTCTTCCCCAAGACAGACCCCTTCCACTCTTTTGGGCTGCCCTAAATTCATAAGGACAGTCCTGGAGTTTCCCTCTTTGAACAACCAAGAAGATGCACGATGCAAGTGAATTCATATTGGAGACAAAGCATGCAAATAAGATGCAGGGTCTTCTTCCCAATCAGGGTCATACTGGGCTGGGTCACGATGGGGAAGATATTTACAGAGTTCTGGTGACATCTGACTTGCAGCCTTTAGGGAAGAGACAGTGTCTACCCAGTGCAGACTGCCTAGCTGTACCTAGGGACTGAGTTCCCATTCAGGAGGGTTTGTAAATGATCTTTACCTAAAATCCACTGGAGAGGAGCATTCAGGTCCTTAGCAGTTATCTCCCTGTGTTGGGACAGCTGCTACTCCTGGGGGAGAAAATGCACACCTTTCCTCCCAACAGTCATCTATTCCTGGGCATGAGAAACGAGGGTGAAATTCTGCATTGAAAATTGACTGCAAACACAGTAGCTTCAAACACCACTCACTGTGAACTGTCACATCCGCTGACTTCAGGTGACTGAAATAGATTCTTATTACCTTCTGCTTGTTGGTTGCATCAAACCAGCACCATTGAGAGAGAAAGAGGAAAAAGGTGGACAAATTTCCATATTTCGTCAGCTTTCACAACATTTTCTTTACCAGGAGAGTGAAAACCCACAGCCTCACATACAGATCCCAAATAATTATGAAACACAATAACTATGGACTCCTACAACACAATATTCTTAAGGTTATTTTTCAGAGCAGAGCCATACTCCAATGTTTAATAGAATTACTTCCTGAAGACAGCGTTTTTTCAGCAGCAAAGCTATTTTTAGCATCCAAAGCAGATTCTGGAACCACCAATCTAAAAAAACACAAGGTACACAGATACCAGCCCTCCTGATATCCCAAACCTTGACTCTGCACTTACAGTACCCCGGGGTCTTTCAATTTTTCTGATGAGTCAGGGAATATCCCAAACAAAGCATTTCTGGTAGCACGGCTCCTCCAGCACAATTCAGATGTCTTGGATCAGAGCTAACACGGAAAGGAGAGAACTATTTAATGAAAAACAGACACCACAGGAGCCAGGCTTTACTTAGGGGCTTTCACACAACAGACAAAGAAATGAAGTCCTAGGGAAGGGAGGTCCGATGATGTCTTTGTCATCATGAAGCCATGTCAAATCACCAGCTCAGTCTGTGTAGATGTTCCTGGCTCTACACAGAGAGTATGTGCCCTGGATGCAGAAATGGTGCTGCTCTGTTTGCTGCTTTTCAGTGCAGGATATTTATATGGTATAGACAGTTCTTCAGGCATAACAAGGGAAAGAGCAAGTAGACAGATGATAATTTTGTGCTGTGCAAAGAAACATTATGAACAAAGCCCAGTGAGCATATAAATCCCAGCCTGGTCAATTATGAAGTTACATCTTTATCTACCATTGTTACCCAAAAGAGAGAAACATCCAGCTCTCTGGCAGTTTTGCTCCGGCACCAGCTGCAAGACATGTCAATAGCTCTAATTGCTGAAAACCTTGTCACAGTGATGAAATCCACACTTTCTGTTCACTCTCAGGGACAGCCAGGGATACTGATCTGAAGCCAGTCTTTTTTCCCATGGAGACATATGGCACTGCAGTAAACAAACTTGCTTAATCAGCCCTCTGATTTACATGGTCTCAGATCAGGTCTTCTCTGACTCTTCACACACCTGACACTCAAAGTGCAGATGCCTGTCATTTAAAGGCCTAAAAACCATCACAAAAATCATTACAGCTTTTTTTTCCAGACTCCTCACCTGGGGGAAAATACTTCCAAGTCACCAGACATGGGGCCAGCAATGCTGAAACAGCACAGCAGGTCAAGCCAAGCTTGCCCGTGCTCCCACCCCTGTGACCAGGTCTGTGGCAGCTGTGCCTGATGAGGCCGATGCCAGTCCATCACCGGCCACCTTCCCTGTGATGCTCCAGCACACACAGAGGTGGGGAGGGGGAAAAAGAAATAAATCACTTCCTCACACTTATGCTTTGTCCTCTCCTTATGACAGGGTGGGCCTTAACCGAGGCAGCTCTCCTACAGCTTCCTCTGCTCAGGGGCTTCAGGGGGGGCTTTGAGAGCTTCATGGGTAGGGAGAGGGATCTTCCAGCCCAGTTCTGCCTGGGAAGCAATCTACAGCTTCCAAAACTGTTTTCTAGCTCTGGCATTGGGTGAACAGATTGCACCTCCACTGTAGAGTGGCCTTGCCACCAGCAGGACATCATGTCCTCCTGCCCGCATCCCAGGTCAAAGCAAACAAGAAGCAACTCATTACCTCCCCAAGGCCATTTCCCAAACATAACCAGTAACCAGCTGAGCTTCTGCAGATCAAGCCCTTGGTCTGCATGTTGTAGGATGCACTGCAAAGTCATGACCAGTCATGTTGACACCTGAAAGAACTGCTTCCATATTCTTCCATATTGATCCTTCTGCTCAGCAGCTTGTGGGTTACTCAAGGGCATCTGAAATAAAACCAGGCAGAATTTTTACTGGGAAGGCTGACTCTTTCATCAAGAGCCAAATACTCTGTGATGAGGGTGAAATAATTTTTTTACACATATATATGATTTTTTTAAATTATTTTTATGATAATGAAGGTGATATCCTCAGGAGAGTGCTTATTTTGCTCTCCTTTCATCCTCATGCAGAGACAGGACGGGGAGGTAAGGTACGGAACTGAAAGAAAAGGACAAAAGGTAGTGCGGAAGCAACACTGAAGAAATAACGTGGTGATTGGTATGAGGGGCTAGTTTGTCAATTTGTGCAAGTCAACATCTGTGAAACAAGAAGTGAGCTGCATCTGTTGGCGAGCTGACCCCTTCCCTGCAGAAACTGCCTAATTCTTGGCTGCTAAAGTGGGGAAGCAGCAGGCAAGTTAAATACCCTTCTAGGTGACTGCTTCCAAATATTGCCAAACAGCTTCAATGTTCCTTTCTTGCTTCTCAGGGTTACATATCCTTGGACACGGTTTCTATAACAGGTTTCTAGCATCCTTTCACATACCCTTAAAATGGTCTGTAATGTTAGAGAGCGCTCTAATTTTGCATAGTTTAAACCAATCATAACTGCAGAGCTGTTATATCCTGCGCATCTTGCCTCAAGGCACAACGTAAATGAAAGTGGAGCTAAGAATAGGGCCTCATGTCTCAGCTGAGGGGAGAAGCATGTGATTGCCTACGTAAAGAGAAGTAGGTTATGTTTGGAATAGCAAGAGACTTTTTTCTTTCTTTTTTTTTCTCAAGAAGAAAATAAAGTGTCAAAACTATCAACTAAGCAGAGCTGATCTATTCTCCTTGTCTCATTACTGAGCAGGTAAACTGTATATATAAGAAAAACAGACAGACAGAAAACTCCCCAAGGAGAATCTTGTCTTATGACATAATGAATTCAGTCTTCAGAGACCATGAAGTCTGAGTGTTTTTAAGCTCTCTAATGTCAGTCGAATAATTATCTCACAAAAATGTGTTTGTGTAGGTGAGGTCCCTCTGGTTTCGTTGCTTTCCTGCTATGAAATAGAAAGCAGCTAACCCTTTGGAAAAAAAGAAGAAAATAAATACAGGGAAATTAGAGAACATGAGGTTTGTACAAACACCACTTTCCACTTGTATTCTCCATTTAAGTCCTGCTGATAGAACACCTTAGAAATAATGCTTCCATGAGATATAGACTTCTCTCCCAGTTGTATGTGCAGGCAACCAGAATGAAACATTAAAATAAAGAAAATTAAGCATGCTGCCAAACAGTTGAGTGCTAAACATATCATTAACTGTAAATTTTATGCTGAAGAGAAATACAGAAATTTCAGAAAAACATCCTAATCAAACACATTTATTTATTTATGTTAAGTTAATTGAAAATAGAGTATTAAGTCAGTTGCAAAGTGACTATGTCATTAACCTGATTAGATATTTTCACATGTAGAATATTTTACATTTAGGAGATAACATCTGGCAGCGTGGCCCAGTGGATATGGGACCGGGTTAAGAATTAATCCACTAATTGGCTGGGCAATTGGGCAAAGCACATAATCCCTCTGCATGCCTCATTTTTCTTCATCTTTAATACAGAGTTTTTATGCTCTCCAACTTTCACAAAGTGCTTTGATATACACAGATAAAAGGCTTATATTAATTATTATAGATGAGTACTGAAATGGCATAAAAGCATTGCTTAATGAAATATTGATTTAAGAAATATCAAGTGGGACTAACTCCTTGCCTTAGATATTGAGGAAACGCCTGTGAACTAGGGGTCTTAGATCTATCTCCTCAGAGATGATTTGCTGCTCTGAATGGGGGAGCAAACAGAAAATACAAGTATTGCGTTGCTCAGTGGAAAATCAAGCCCTGGGTCCCCTAAATGATCGGCTGGGAGTGCCATTAACAGCCCTACCATGTGCACCTAAGACGCCACCAGCACTCATGGGAAGATCCCTGGTGACTTCAATGTCTTTGGGCTGGGATTTTTGAAGTGGAAATGAAACTTACGGGAGTTAAAGATACAATTTCACCCCTTGCAAAAAGCTTCCCATTTCGTGTTCTGACTCTTTCAATGGAAAGTGGTCTGGACCTAAGGGGGGTGGTAGCATTTAAAGGTTAGTAGCTAATGAGGATGTGTGGAATTGGAGAGACCAGGGATGAGAGGAGGAGGAGGCAGGGGTTTCTGCTAACTAAATTAGGGAATCAACAGAAAGCTGCTCAAGCTTACATTTGCAGAGACATTTACAGGATCCCACAAACACCTACAGTTTAACATGTGTTGGGTATTTTAGGTGACAGTGGTATGCTGAAACATTTCAATTACACAGTAAGAATGTTTCTTAACTGTAAGGGCAGTCTGACAACAGCCTTGTAATCCATGCTTTATCGTTAGAAGTGCTTGGAAATAGTTTGGAAAGCTATCTGGAGCATCTGGGAGGTGGAAATGAGTGTGAGCAGGATGCAGTGGGTTAAACTAAATAATCTGATCTTTCCACCCTCACAGTTATAAAACATAACACCTTTCTTTTTATGTTCGTATTAAGCCCCTTCTCTCAATTCTGAACTTTTTTCATGCTACTACATTTTTCTCTGATCATTCCACATTTTTCCCAAAAGCATTTCCCCCCTCTCTCTTCAAGCCATTTCATGGACCAGATGGCACCGAGTTAGAACTGACCACAACCGTGCTTCCTGAAGCGACAGCGAACACTGATGAAAAGTTTACCAACCTAACTCGGCTTTGCTTCCCTGCCAGAAAATCACTGAGAGAAGTGGCGGGGGACAAGCGGGGTGGACTCAGGCCCCTCAGCTGATCTGCTCGTGGGTCACAGAGCCAGCGAGCCCAGTGGTGCTGCTCACCCACCAGAAGAACAGCAGAGACACGTGCAAAGCTGTGCTCTCACCTTTGCTTGTTCCCCAACCTACATCTGCAGTTTCTGAAAGCAAATCAGGCTGCAGGAGAGGCTGGTGGCACAGCACAGCCATTAGCGTTCACACCATGCTTGGGCTGCAGATGAGCCCCAAGACACTACGGAGGGGTTTGGGCTGTGTAAAGGCAGGTGAAGTCCTGGCAATCTCCTGACTAGACTGCAGTGCAGACAGATATTTTATCACAGGTGTCATTTTAAGCGCGACCTGAGCTCTGCAGTGCTATTCGCATCTCCCCATTTAGGCATTTTCTGTAAGTGCTTTGCTGAATCTGCCTCTGGAAGCTTATTGATTTGTTTTTATGCCATGTTTAGACTGCCTACCCCACATGACAGTTAGGCAAAGTCTAATTAACAACCCCACCACCACTTACATGACCCAGAAGCACAGTTAAAAGCACAGATGGAAGACAGATAAAAACTCCAATAGGATGAAATTCAGATAACCCTGTATCAAATGCTTATGCCACGAGTAGCGCAGCTTGCTTCCATGAGACCCTTGCAGAGGTAAGGTGATATTCAGTGGGAACTGGGCTATTGCAGTTTGGCATTTAATAGCAGAAAGAGCACAGTTAGACTTGAAAACACAAAATGAAGAAAACATTCCAAGCAGTGGATGCCTGGCACAGCCCAGCCTGCAGAGCCCTCCTGGGATGCATTTGAAGGAAGCCTGTAGAAAAGCAGGATGACTGAGCTTGCAACCTCCTGCACCGGGGGATGTGTGCCCTGTGCTCAGCCTTCTGCGGCCTCTGCACATTAAAGGAACATTGAAAGAAGCAATTCAATACAGCAGAAACAACAGAAGCTGACAAAAAGCTCCTCCACATTTACCGGTTTATGGCATCAGGGCTGAGGAAATCTCTCATCTGCAGCAATACATTTGTGGCTTTTTGTTGGTCAGTGGCGGAACTGCAGGTGCAGATGCTCAAGGTGCACTAATGCATGCCCCTCTACCCTTTCAGGGCACCCTGCATCGAGCACAGGAGCCACCATTAAAAAGAAATAAAGCTTGGCAGAGAGGAGCTTAGAGTTCAGTTTTGCGTTTTCTCCTGGGAGCAGGAGTGTAGCCCTCTGTTTCCAGGACCGCCCTCTGCCAGTCACTCTCTTGAGTTATCCGGGTCTGTGATCCTGCAACAGCAGACAATACAGCAGCATAAATAAGAAATATCTCCACAGAAATAATTTAAACGGATGATCTAGAAATAGACTGAATTCTCAGCCAGGGCTTCAGTTTTGTCGGTGATGGTAGCTTCGATGTGCCTTCTTCAGGCGCCATGCTAAATTCATACACCCATCTCATTTTAAAGAGTAGGAAAATTAATTCTTATTTTAGCTCCATCACTTCAAAGAGCATACACCAGGAAGGAACCAGCCTATTAAAACAGAATTGAACTCAAGTCAGAGAGGTGAAAGTCTAATGCTTTATGAGTCCATTAAGTATCTGGTAAAAGTGCAGAATATTCCAGATTTTATCCATCCAATCTTTATAGTTATCCAACTAATGGAGACAAATCTGAAAGCTGGATCTATTAAACTCCTCATATAAAAACAAAAGCTGGGAATCAGCAGAAAAACTGGAAAGTGTGAAAAGTTTCACTTCAGTTTCCTTTTTTTTTTCCCCCAATGTAACTTCTCTCCCACTATCACTTCAGTGATTCAAATTCTACTCCACCATCTGTTCTGAAAAAAAAACAAATGGAGTGCATCTAATTTCTGGAAATTCTGAAATAACCAGGGTAATCTGGTTCCAACAAAAAATCTGAGTACGAGTCAGCTTTCCCATCTTTATATTGCACGAGAAAATGCAGCTGAGACTGGTCAAATGAATGCTTATAGAACAGAATGCAAACATCACAATGGAGTAAATGAAACCCCAAAAGTATATTCACTCCTTCACTGCATTTCTCCATTTAAGGTGCCCATTACCTCAAGTGACAGGGTAGTGTCTCACTTAAGCTGCCAGATTGTGTAATAAGTCCAAAGGCCATTCACAGCAAAGTTACTCAAGAAAGTTCCCCTAAAGCTCTGGATTAACAACTAAAAGTGACCATCAAACCTCTAATCTAACTTGGCAGATTTGAAACCATGTTTTTAACCTTGTCAGCTGCCCATGAGTTGTACAGCATGAAAAGCATCCCTTCCCCTTGATGGCCAAGGCAATTGTACATCATCTTTTCACTGTGATGTGTGAGGGAGATGACAGATGAGTCTCCTCCAGGTTCCTATTCAGTGCTGAGAGATGCAGTATCAATGACAATTCACTTCAGCCCTCTCTGGGAAAGAAATTTTTTTAAAAAGTAGACGGAGAGGGAAAAAAATGCCTTTTAGAAGAACTCCTCACTTTTTCATTTGCATTTCCAATTTAGTTTCTCTCCATGTACATACGGCTAACAGTCAGCTAAGAGTCAGAATAGAGCTGTTATTTCTCCCATTAAAGATACGCATAAGTAGTTACACAAGCACCTTATAAAGACTGCTGGTTAAATGTACAGCGCCTAACTAGACATCACAGCATAGAGTCTTAGTCTCCAAACACTACATTTGCTGAACACTGCAGACTTAACCCTATAATGGTTTATAAACCAGACAGGTTATCAAAAACAGGCAACTGCCTTTCAGATTTCCTCTGCAGAAGAGCTTGTTTTGTCAGCCCAAGACGCTGGGAGTAAACTTCGGGTGAGGGCTCTGATCACTTCTGCTAGATATTTCTGTTTGGTCTTAGAAGCCTTAGATAGATGGGTTTAAAGTGACTATCTAGTGTGGGCAATATCTAGCATGCAGATATATAAACGCAGCCAGTGGAAGTCTGAAATCTCTGAAGTCTGAAAGCTTTCTTCTTTAACTACATCTGCAGATGCACTTAAGAGTCTTCCAACGGCCAACACACACCTTAGTTTTTCTTTGCTATGATGTGCGTAAGATCCAGACAGAAATGATGACAGTGCTAGTTCTGGAGATTAATGGGTACAGGACTCACCTTAAGGGTGCGCTCTGTGGCAGTTCATAGCAGAACGTTATCCTTGACGAATGGCACCCAGCTGAAGTTTAGCAACCAGAGCCCTTGTTTTTGCCACTTTCCGCTGGGAAGCTTGACAAATAAGCAAGCAGTCTCAGTGCAAAACAGAATTATTTCAGCATTGTTCACAAGACAGTGGTACCCCCAGGCCCCTTTCAGAATCAAGACTCCCTTGCTCTGCCACTGTACAAGCAATAGTATCCCAAAAGTTAAAAAAAAGGAGTCTCATAAAAAGACTACAAATGAGAGAAAATCAAGTGCAAATAAAAACTGTTCCACACAGCGTCCTGAATCTTGCATTAGTGACAAGCTTTGTAAGGAAAGAAAACTGAAATTATTTTTGAAGTATTTAAAAAGTATTAGATGGGGCTTACATACCCCTTAGAAGATGAACAAAGCAGTGGGAAGGAGGAGTATATAAAGAATTCTTGCAAAGTTCTAAACGATGAACCCTTTGGAAGCACTGATCACCAAAAATTTGAGATCTTAAATCATTTTCCAGATAAAACAGTATCTTTGTTTCAACAACAGCATTTTCCAGCCTGCCAAGACTAAATGAACTCTAGATCCTCACAGTACAGGAAAAAATCTCACATTTTCATGGACCACTGCAGGGCTATGCAGAGCCACCTTTACCTGCCTCTGTAGTGTTCCTGTGTTGCTCAGTCTGCCTAATTAGCTCTGCTGAGAAGCACAATATATTAGAATGGGTCGTGCGCTGCTCTTCTCAGCATCTCAGCTAGCACAGACATCTCCGCTTGGACCCGCCCGTGTTCCCTTTCTTTACTTTTGGCCACTTTTATCCTTTCCTCAAGAAATCTCAACACCCTCAACACCCCAGGTTCCCCAATAATGATAAGGCTGGATAAAAATGACATAACAAACGCTAGAAAAATAGAACCTTTTGCATTAATGAGCTCTATATAACAAATCTGGACCTCAACTGAATTTAAGTGCTATGGTCTTAAGATTCATTTATAACAATTTGCATTCTTAGATACAGTTTTTATATATTTTTTAATATCATTAGCTACATTTATAATATGATTTTGAAACTGAAGTCTTGGGAGGTTAGAGGTATTCCCTTCATACATCAAATGCACTATCCAGAAGCCAACCTGCTTGGTCAATCTCCCGTTAAAAGGATTACCAATATCAAAAGATGTACTGAAGCAAACAAACACTTTGTTTCCCCTTCAATTTAGGCTCCATTTTATCTAATGAGGCAGACACTGAAGCTAGGCTTTGCATATCTGGCTTTTATGGATCAAAGAATAAATATTGCCTTGCATGTGGATTTTATTACTGTCAGGAATTAGTTCTTCCTGTTCTTTTTTGCTTACATTACTAGACACCACTGTCACATACTGACTTCTAAGGCTTTTACAATGTGTTAAAATGGGTTCACAGATGAAGCTTGATGGAATTCAAAGTGGGAAATGATTTTTCAGCTGCTTCCTTCCTCTGCTGACCATTTGACTTTCTTGATCCAAAAGGGGATGTGAGTGAATGCTACCTCTTTAAGCTGATGTGGTGACTTTAAAATGAGCCTTAACAGAGGCAGTAGACAAGATCCTGTAATAGTTTCATTCTCTGTTCAATTTATTAGCTTTCTGTCACCATTTTAGAGATTGCCAGGCTCTTATGACGTTACAGTTCTTTTCTCTGCACTTTATATATGCGACACTTGATAAACAATTTGACAGCACCTTGTGGTGAACTCCCCTGAAATAAAAATTCTCTATCCTTCCACCTCTGACCCCACTCCCAACTCCAAATCAGCAACAGACCCAAAGGACTAAGGTTATGAATACATATTAATTTGACAATTTAAGTGAAAACAGGAAAGTATCCGCCCTTGAACAACAGACAGAAACTTAGATCTACTCCAAAGCAATTTCAAACACTTGTTATGCATAAAAGTTATACCACTTGGACATCCCAGCAGATGGATGTACATTGGATATCTTTAAACTTCATTAACAAGGGCATTTTCTGCAGATCTGTCTGTAAGCCGTGTGCAACTGTGTGGCTATAAATTTAAGATTCTGCTTCATCCTTTGATTTTGTTTTAGGAGAGGCAAAAGTCCTTGAGACTGAAATTTGATGTGGCTTAGCTTTAGTTTGTGCAGCCTTTGGCGTCTCTTTTAAGAGGAACTCCCTACCATTTTATATCCTTGTAAAAGTTTTCACAGCCTGAAGATGTCTCTGAGGAAAAAGGTGAATTAAGAGGCATCTTTATCTTTAGTAGGCATCACATTTAAAGCAATCCTTCTTTCATGGCCCTCCAATATAACATAGGCACTATAGAAGTAACTACAGCCTAACACCTGACACTTGGGATCCTGCAAAAATACAACAACTTTCCTAGCAACTGGATTAAAAGTTAAGAATAAAGGGTTGTATAAATACTAATGCTGGAAGGTGGTAAAAAAAAACCCAAAACAATACAAATGCTCAACAACAACAAAACCAACCAACCAAAATAAAAACAACAAAGAGAAATTAAGATAGGAAAAAAACTCCAATTATGCTGCCTGGATGTTAAAAACAACCAATAGGAGAAACAGCTGGATGAATAAAGGAGAACATGCTTTTCCCCCTCCCACTCTCCTCTCCTGACAAGAGAAGAAATCCCTACCCAAGAGCTGAGATTAACATGGACCTCAGAAAGATCTCAATTATCATGCTGGTGCTTATTTACAACACAGAACTGCTTAACCAAGTACACTTGGAGGACCAGAGCTTTTATCCCCAGCAATCTCTTTACACTGTGCTTTCCTGAAAAATAATTCTGAGACAAAATAAGAACTATTTATGGAAATGAGTAATGTGAGAACAAGAAAAGGTGAAGACACAATAAACTCAGGGCTGGTGTACAAAATGTACTAAATGAAACACATCAAGTAAGAGAAATGAAGTGTTAGCAGCGCTCCATGGGGATAAAGAACTAGCAGGTGTCAGAGAGCAATCTGAGAAAGGTAAATAAAGACTTTAAGCCAGGAGTTTAAGCAGAAGACACAGTACTGTAGTCTATTCACACCACCACAGAATGGTGCTGGAAGAGGCCAAGTCCCCACCTGTTTGCTCAGCTCCCTCCTCTTCCGAGCAGCCAAACCCCAAACCCAGCTCATGAGGCACCAATGCATCTGCCACACAGAATAGGGCAGCATCAATGCCTTGAAGCTCAAGAAGCCCATCCTCAGTTAGAGGTACCTATATGGTGAATATAGAAACAGGCAGCTGTGAGGTGAAGTGTGGAAAAAAAGAAAAGGGAAGATGAACTGTGAAAAGTGGAGCTGGCGAAGACAGGAAGAATGATAAAGTCAGAGCTGACCAGGTGGTGAAGAAGCTCCTGAAGTGCTCTTAAAATTTGTCATTTAATGAGTCATCCACTTCCAAATACCAAAATGACTGTGTCCAAAATGTGGTTCATTAGGTGCCAGGTAAACACTGAGATCACTGAGCTTTACTAGTACTCCCCTAGAAACAAACTGACCATAAATGTTCTAACATCTTCTGCCACTGGTTAATTCAGTACAGATGGATCGCACTGGAGAAAGACTAAATACCAGGGCACACCTCTGTGTGTAGACGTCCATAGCCCTGAGTTCACCTGCCTCTGGTATGGGTGAAATAGAGGTTGCTAAAGAGTGAACAGACTGCCTGGTGACATTCAGTGTCCCAAAGAAAACATCCACTTTAAGTTTTGAATGGTAGGTCAGTAGAATATTATCGACTTTCGTGACTTCAAAGTAATATAACTGCATCCAACACATCAGAAATGAGTTTCAAATGACCAGACCTCTGCCTTCCTGAGCAAGATATGGGATGTGAGTAAGCTGAGATTTGACATTCTGATGATAGGCAAAAGAAGACAGGTTTGAGGTAGCTCCCATAAAACATTTCCCTCCATTATCTCCACAAAACAAGGCTCAGTAACACCAGGAGGAACCTCTGGGCTCAGATGCCACCCTAAACAAGAAGGTGCTCCAACCAACGACTTGCTGAAGCTAAAGAAGGCAACAAAAGAGGTAGGATATCACAGTACACACAAAACTGGAATCAAAGGTCTGAAGGGAGGAGTTTTAGGACCAAAGTGCTGGGACCAATGTGAAAGCATCCCTCTGTGGAAGCTAGGACATGCCTCCTATTACAAACAGGAGATGAACTGCACGAAATACAGTCTTGAGCTCTTGGATTATCACCTGAATTGATACGCATCAAGCGAAACTAGTGAGGGACTAAACGTAAGTTTATCCCCTCGATAGTCACATCAGTAGGCAGGTAAATACACACAGAGCCAGTTCAGCATCCAATACTGCTTGCCAGCATGGTGAGGAAGTGGCAAGCCAGGTGTGCAGATTTGAGCTTTAGACAGTTTTGTCTGGCAGCTTTTTTAAGAACCACTGTATTTTTGAGCTTGTCTTTGTTGTAGCCCGTGTTACTGATGTTGTCTTGATCCTGAAAAAGAACAGTGTGAAGCCCTCAGCCTCTTGAATACCATGTGCTACCGACTGCACAATAGGGCACAGAGCACTTCACACCGATACTTGAAGAAACACTCATATTACAAGCAGCGGAAAAGACCTCCTTCCAGCCACACACAGCGGAACTGCAGATGCAGTCTGTTAAGGAGAACCCGAGACTCACCGGTTGGTCGATACAAAAACGGCGCTCTTCTGGAGATGCTTAAGGCGAATTCTTTAGTAGGGCATTGGCCTCCATTGCCTCCTGAGCCAAACAAACATGTACAGCATGGAAACTCCCAAATTAAAAGGTTATCTATCTTATTCTACCAACGGGTTGTCTTATTCTGTAAAAAGACCCCAGCATAGGCAATATGCAGTCAAAAGAAGTATCCCAGTGCTGACTTTGATACCTGAAGCACTAGAATTTGCTGGTTTCTCGGTGTTCAGATGTTCTATATCCTGATAGTTAATAGGTTAATTTACATTCAATAAAAAGCATCAATGGCAAGCTGAGACTTAAAACAGTACCTACAGGAAGTACATGTGCACCTTAGCTAGCGTCCTACTGCATGATACTAGACATAAAAGGATTCAAAGCCCAACAAGCAGACAGTGTGCCACAAATTCGCTCTGGAAAATTAAGCCATTCAAACTTCTGAGTGCCACTCTTTGTTTCATTTAAAGCAGAAAATATTTTCAGGTTTTAAATTGGGAGTACACACAAACCCTCTGGAATATGGGCAGAGACTATTTGATAGTCTGGTGTGCTCTTATAGATCCTTCATAGTATAGTCCATGAGAATATTTCAATTCAGTTCTGCATGGTTTTGGTAATAAAGAATTATTTGTAGCATAAATCTGAAGATGTTCTATGTTCTTACCTTTTGCTGATAAGAAACACACTGGTCCTGCAAGCTCAGCAGCTAGCATTTATGTATATCTTGGTTTTGATCATGAACCTTATCTTTTAGCAGGAAATTAAAATCTCTTGTGGATTAGTATCAAATCCATGCTTACAAAACACATCAGTGAAAAGCGTTACTGATGTTCTCTTCAGAGGATTTAACTTGACCATGTCACATTAATCACCTCTGAAGCAAAGGAATGACTCATAATTGCTCTCCATTACCTTGTGTTTGTTTTTTCAGCATTGCAAAAATGCCTGGCCCAGGACCTTGGATCATAAATCTCATCAGACTTGTGGACAAGTGTTTTTTGCCATGCTATGTTATGTGTTGGCCTTTTTCTTCTGATTATAAAAATTTGTTTCAAATATAGGCACTTCTGAACTATCATGCTTTCAACCTTCTGTTCCTTTGAACACAATGATCCTGTTAGTCCTTATAGAAGGTAATATTAATCTATAAAGCTGTTCCATATCCTCTAGGATATTTGCTTTTCAAAGAAGTGACTGAAAGCTACTGTGTCCTAATACCCAAATAAACAGATTGCATCTGCAGTGAACATAAAGATCTTTTTGCTAATGCAGCAAAACCTCTACAAAGAAAAAGTTTATGTGATCACTCAAAGAAGCAAAGGAAACAGGACTGATCTTCTAATAAAGGTAGATTAGAAATGAGCTTAATGCGTCCAGAGATGTGGTGGGTTTTTTTTTTTTTTTTTTTGTTTTTTTTTTTTTTTTTGTTTGTTTTTTGTTTTTTGTTTTTTGTTTTTTGTTTTTTTTTTTTTTTTTAAATAAGAGGCTTTTTTTCTGCATCTTACTGTTTCCTGATCTTCCCTGTTGTTTGGCTGGTTTACCTAGTCACTTACCTGTACCAACAGTACTGACCTTGGGTGTCATCATGATGAACAGTGCAATTTTACAAAGTATAATCAATTCGAGAATGGTGTTTTACTGGCTTAAAGAGCCATACTGAGTCCTTCAGAAGTTCACACCAACAGAGGACTCTTGACAAAAAAATGGCATCTCCTGATCCTCTGTTGAAAAGTGGCCATGATACAAATGTTACAAATGAGTAAAGAACATAGCAAAATGTTAATTACAACTTCAAAGTGTAGGGCAAACTGTGGGCAAAAGCAGTTACCTCAAGCTGCACAGTGGGCCAGGGTAGAAACAGCAGAAGAATGTAAGCAAAGAGGTCAAAGAAGAAACTGGCAAGTTTGGAGGAAAGTTTTCACAAAATCCAAGGCAGCACCAGAACTCCAGATCATGGTTTAGTGGGATGCATCATTCTTACTGGGACTTCAGAACTGTCCTGAGAGATCACGTTCATAAAATCAGTTGGCTTAAAGCCTAGAGACTAGGGAAAGGTATCTGTGCTTTTAAGAGTCTGTGCTGTTAGATCTGCAACATCAGGATTTCAGCCAACCTGAACCTGGAATAGCATGGACAGCCATTCCACTTCAAATCAATTAACCTAAACCTTTGGAAATCAACTGGTGATTTGTTTTTTCTCCAAGCAGACTCTTCCTTGCAGACCAAGTGTTGTTACAGGTTGATGCAGTTGCATTTTCCTATTCTTCCTCATGCCCACTGAAGTTGTCAGTGTGTTACTGTAGTACTACGTTCCCGGACTGGGAAAGGATCAGCCTTCAAATATTCAAAAAATATAAGGAGAAAAAGGAGAAATAAGGAAACAAGATTATGCAAAGAAATCTACAGCATCTTTTTCCAGTAGGCAAGTCATCAGAAAGATTGTCAAACCAAAGAAAATCATCAAATGCTTTTAACCAAAGCCAGTATATTCACTAAATATATGTATTGAGAGTTAAAAGGTAGAGTAAATCTTCATACAAGTGATATGAAGATCTCTTTTATCTATACAAGAGTTATGGCTACTTTATTGGGAGGCAGAGCTCTCCCAAGGTCTGGATTTTCAAGGGAGGAACTATTACTTTTGATGCAGAAGTGGGCTAACACAGCAGCTGAAGGCACTATCTGATTTGAAACTACCAAAATCACTCGACTGAAGATGGCTATGACGAAGGGGCTACTTTGGCAAATAAAAAGCACAGTTGTCTGCAGCCTGGGATTGATTTAGGCAGAGCTATGAAATGCAGAATGAGGTCCCAAGTTCATGCATTGTGACCTTGCACGCAGGAATAAGATTGATTAATAGAAAATTTCCTTTCTTCCAAGATGCTGAAATCATTATTCCACAGGGATATGACCTTTTGCTCAGACACTCTTACACATTCATATCCAGGTCTGCCTGGAAGGAGCTCGAGGGTAGATTTTATTCATCTAACATAGTAGTTAAACCATGAACTTTGCTCCAGGCACCAGAGTAAGCTCCACCTTCAGCTTCTCTCTCATATTGACAATTTCAACTAAATATAGAATCACAGAATCATAGAATAGTTAGGGTTGGAAAGGACCTCAAGATCATCGAGTTCCAACCCCCCTGCCATGGGCAGGGACACCTCCCACTAAACCATGCCACCCAAGCCTATGTCCAACCCCACCTTGAACGCCACCAGGGATGAAGCATTCACAACTTCCCCGGGCAACCCATTCCAGGGCCTCACCACCCTTATTCTTTGTGTGCGGCCATCCAGCCAGTTCTTTATCCACCGAGTGGTCCACCTATCAAATTGATGTCTCTCCAACTTAGAGACAAGGATGTCATGCGAGGCAGTGTCAAAGGCTTTACACAAGTCCAGGTAGATGACATCAACTGCTCTGCCCCTGTCCATCAGTTCCGTAGCCCCGTCATAGAAGGTCACCAGATTGGTAAGGCAGGATGTTCCCTTAGTGAAGCCATGCTGGCTGTCCCCAAGCACCTTGTTGGTTTTCATGTGCCTTAGCATGCCTTCCAGGAGAATCCGCTCCAAGATTTTGCCAGGCACAGAGGTGAGACTGACTGGTCTGTAATTGCCTGGGTCATCCATTTTCCCCTTCTTGAAAATGGGGGTTGTATTTCCCTTTTTCCAGTCATCGGGAACTTCACCTGACTGCCATGATTTTTCAAATATGATGGACACTGGCTTAGCAACTTCATTTGCCAGCTCCTTCAGGACCCGCGGGTGGATTTCATCAGGTCCCATGGACTTGTATACATTCAGGTTCCTAAGGTGGTCTCAAACCAGATCCTCTCCTACAGTGGGCCCAGGGTCTTCATTCTCACTGTCCCTGTGTCTGCCTTCCAAGACTTGGGTGGTGTGGTCAGAGCATTTGCCGGTGAAGACTGAGGCAAAGAAGTCATTAAGAACCTCAGCCTTCTCCAAATCCAGGGTACCCAGTTCTCCCGATAACTTCTGGAGAGGGCCCACGGTGTCCCTAACCTGTCTTTTATTGGCAATGTACCTATAAAATCCCTTCCTGTTATCCTTAACATCCCTAGCCAATTTTAATTCTAAGTGGGCCTTAGCTTTCCTAACCTTCTCCCTAGCTTCCCAGACAACATCCCTGTATTCTTCCCAGGCTGCCTGACCTTGCATTTAAAACATCTCTGTTCCCAGAGAGATGACTGATCTCAAAACTTACAAACTTCAGTGCTACGTGAGAGATATTCACCTATCCAAAACTTCATCTGTCAAGCCGAACAGACTTTTTAATGTCTTTCTGTTCAGTCAGAAAGACATTAAATTTACCCAAGCTGCTTTGCCTCCCCGGTTGGGCACTGTTTGCAGAGGCAGGCAAGAGCAGCACTGCCCAGGCATGCATGAGGGCCTTGTATGCTCTGTCCTGACATACAAAAAGGCTTCAGGGCACTCCTACTGACTACAGACATAGAACCACCAATCAGCATGCTACCAAACAGACTTTTGATTGGCAGATGCAAGGTGATATCTGGCAGGGTATGGGAAGCTGCAGTTCAGTTGTAAAAGGATATTAAAAGCTCTCCAAGTCACTTACTGACTGTTGCAATGAGGAGTGTAAACAGTGTCTGTTGCCCAAATAAGAACTAAGAATACTCCATTTCACTGCACACGTCCTTGGCAATAGGTTGTGCTCTCTTGATTAAAGGAAACTCTGCTCTGCTTATTTTCTTCTTTTTGGCCCTTTACAACTCTTTTTTTTTTTTTTTTTAAGATTATCAGATTTTCTAAGAAACTGGGACCACTACAATTCATCCTGTGAGAGAGAGTGAGTGAACACAGCTCCAAAGGGATCAGCTTGTATTTATGGGCTTGTTTTCTCTACATTTATCTGATGTACTTCTGTTGCTCTAAATCAGAATCTGAGCATGATTTAGCTTGCTGCAATCCATAAGGATGATGTGTGGAAACAGAAATGATTTTATTCATGTAGGCAGTTTGGCTGCAAAGAAAAAACTGGATCACTCATAGGCCGGAATGAGAGCTTGCTTCAGAAATGGCCACATGGTTAATAATGCCCCTGCTCTGAAAGGCTGATCTTGTTCTACCTCCCTTTTCACATAAACCTTCTCTGGCTTTTTCTCAAAGTGAGTTCCAAATCTGGGGTGCTAGTGCTACCTCCACGAGAGATTTACCCTACCTGGAGCAGTGCTGAATGATGGTCTGAAATAAGGGAAGGGGTCTCCTTGGGAGCAGAGATGAAGCATGGAAGGAGAAAAGTCCATTTTGTTCTTGGGTTCTGTGGTGCCTATATCCAGGCTGTGCATGAGCTGGAAGTAGCATGAACGTGTTAGGAATCAGAAGAGGATATGGCCAAGACCCACTATCACAAGGCACAGTTCTTGACTGAGACACTAGGGATTCATCTGGGATGCAAGGCGCTACTCCTCTGACCTCGTCCTTCACATGGACGATATCGGAGCAAAAGTGCTGCTTATCATGAACATAATATACATCCCTTCCAGAGCAAAGAGCTAAGCTAACAATGTTCAGTACAGGCTACGCTTGCCCAATGCATTCAAATTCTGTAATCTCATCCTGACTAATCACTGTCCACGGAAGAGGTAGACCTCACCTCGTTGGCAGTCTCAGGTGCTAACTAAGACTTAAAGCCTAAATTGCACTCCAATGCAGGGAGCAGGTCCTTTCCTCATTTCCCTGGTCTTTGCCCAGATTCACCCTCTGTTGCTCATACTGGCTGTGGCAAATACTTCAAACAAATCCAAGCAAGCAAACCTTCTTCACTATGCTTCCTAATATATTAACTGTTCTTAAACAAGGGTTTTTTTGTTATCCCCCTCCTTTTTCTTTATTTTGCATGTGACCAAATCTGCATTTCTGAACACTCTGGAGGCAGAAAAATAAACAAGTGGATGACATAAAAAGTGCAGCATTCACACTGCATGTGAAATGCGGTTTAATTCAGTTGCCCTACTATTGAACCTGTGGATTGGAATGAGAAGAAACAGCGTCAGCTCACCTGTATGCAGAGGTCTTCATATTAACCCTCCCGGGATGAACTTTCCAACACAGTGCAGATGCGAGGAGTTTGGTTAGCACTGACCAGAGAGTACTGTTTCTCCTCCCTTCACGTGTCCTGAATGACCAGAGGGTGAATTCCAAAAAAGACAGCCTGGTGCTCCAGCATGCCCAGTTGTATAACTAACACTCTACAGAGGAGGCCAGCTGACTGCACATGTGAATCTGAATATGTGAATCTGCACACGTGAATCTGCACAGCCATCTCAGAGACAGATCCACATTCATCCCAATTTCCTAGAATATGTGTGCTGTGTATCTCCGTAGAGGGACAGTTAACATAGCAGTGATGACAAAAAGTTAAAAGTGTCCCTGTGGAAGAGGAATTTGCTCTAAGAAAGTGATCATCTTATTTAAACAGCTATGCTTCCAACATGTGTAGAACTCCACATTGCCTTCCTATGATGTCAGTAAATAGAGAAAACCTTGGAAAACTATGGTAGATCTTTTAGCCTCAGCAGAGAAGGAACTAATCTTGCCAGTGAGAGGGACAAGTGCTTCCTGGATACACAGCTCAACACAGCTGGACAGCACCGCATTCGTAACAGACCAATATTTTCTCCTATCTCTTGAGAAACAAAATAATGAAGGAATAAAGGGATCGTCTAAGCACTTCATTTCAGTTAAAATTACACTATATAATTTGGGCTGATCAACACAATTACAAAGGCCAAGGGAAAATCCACTAAAATTGATTCATTACTGTGGAAATTAGAAATCACTTGTTGCAGATAAAAGCATCTTACTAGTTTATCTTTATGAAACACCATCAAGAGTGAGTCAGACATCAGCACGCTAGTTTATCCACCTAGATGAAATCACTGCTATTCTAAAGCCCAGTTTGCCTGGTCCATAGAAAAGGTACTTTCTCACACTGGCTCAAAATGTTGTTCATTTTCACTAGTCAAATAAGCTACCCAAGGGTGAAAAAAAGATATGATACTTACTCAGTGGGCAACAGGCATTACTAGGGTCTGTCATTTCCTTACTGTAATGTGAATGAATTCATAATCTTCAAAGATATGACATGCCAATATGGATACTGAAATGTTACCAATGCTGTTGGAAATCAGAGAATATGAGATGGAACAAGTGTGAAGAGGAGCTTATACTATTTTAACACAACACTTTTCTTCCTTTGACCAATGTAAGACTTAGCATTTCAGTAAATTATTTGTGCTTTGAAAGAACAAGGCTTCAGTCTTTAAAATCAGACTGCAGAAAATTAAGTTGCAGGTCATAACTCAAAATTGATGTGTCAATAAACCCAAGAATTAAGGGGGAATTTGAAAGCCTCCTCTGGAGAGCCAAAGCAGGTTTGGAAATCAGTCAAAATTTGAGACAGAAAAGTTATATTTGTCTGCCTACCTGCATATTTTATTCCAACAAAAACAGAATATAGAAATTTAGACATTCCATGCTCTGTTGAGAACCAAGAAGCATATGCCTAAGGCTCATTCGGACAAAGATAATCTAATGCATTTCTACTCAACAAGCACTAATGTGCTGTTGGTATTGTTTCCACTAAGTGATGTACAAAGGCTTGCTCTTCAACAGTAACTTCTTGTTTCCAAGGCAGTTCTCACACTGGTTTTCATTTTAGGCCCAGAACGCCAAGTCTTCATGTTAAAACGGTAGTGGTGCTTGTTTACTCCAAATTGAAAGCTTGTTTCTTTTGCCAGTAGTCCATTTGAGGCAGATTTTGACACTATAACTTTGAGAGAAGACCAATCACAGAAAATACTGTCTTTAATGCCTGAGCAAAGATCAATCAAATGTTTTTAAAATGCACTGAAAGTACATTTAGAAATTCTTACTCATTCAAATATCCCATCTTAGAGTTCAATAAATCTCTCAAATATCTTCCTTCAACACTACCAGAAGCCTTTGTAATTTCAGTTCTGGATCATGCCCAGGGAATATTAAAGACTAATCCTTTGCTAGGACCCTGAACTGAGAATAACCTGGGACATATCCCTTTGCTGCAGTAAGAACTTCAAAATACCCACAAACCTCACTCTTCAAAACTGTGTTTTACCCGAATGCAAAACAAAAGCTTCCAGATCTTCAGCATGCACACCTCTGCCTATGCTTCCACACCAACCCAGTGTATTCAGTTCTGAATAGGCTATGTGCCCCTTTCCTCCCAAAAGTGTTTTCTTTACACTGCCTCTGCAGTATGGCATTGGGTGAAGTCCCTTCTGCAGGGATATCTCCCATTCTCCAAAGGGATCCCCCAGCCCATGCTGACGCCTATTTTTCTCTCATTCCCTGACACTGCTGATATACCAGGACTTCAACCAAACTAAGCAGGGGCAGTTGCTCTCAGGGAAGATTAATCTTCCCCTCTCCAGTTCCACTCAGGTGCAGAGAGCACCAACTAGAATAAAAGCCTTCTTTTCTGCAAGACATAATACAGAAACCCTAAACAGCTCTGCTCTTTTGTAGTCACTCAGGTTTCTTTCCTTATTCAGGAACACTTAAATAAGTGACCAGTGTTGTTCTCTCAGACAGCACTGGTTTTGCCATCACTTTCCTAATAATGTATAATCCCAAGCTTCCCATTATACAGCAAATTCTTTTGAAATTAAGAGTTCATGTCTGAGTGCTCCTTGACAGAAGATAACAACTATACTTCTTACCATGAGGTATATGCTGGTTTTTATTATGGCTTCTGACAGTAAGACAATCAGTACATTCAGAAACAAAAAGAAAATGCAATCACTGCTAAAGAAATCATAACTCTCTTCATCCATCTTCAAACAAGGATAAACACTAAATAAATTGTATAAAATCTTTGCAGTCTTCGGATCTTATTTTTCTACTTTTCCTTTTAACATTTTTTATAACTTTAAAAGTATTTCCTATTAAAGCTAAATTTAAAATGCTCTTTTTTGTTATCCCACCATTTTGATTTTGGCCAAATTTGCACCAAGGCTGACACTTACGTGTAGATAGTTACACAACTGGCCAGTTTTCATAGTTAACTCCGATTTACTTTGTTTCCCCAGTTTTCTTCCCATTCCCCTACTATATAAGGTTTTTCTCTTCCTTTGCCTTGTATTTTCTTTGTGTATATACTTTTGCCATGCTTTCCAGTGTTTCTCCTCTTCCTTACACTTTTCCAACTCCCAAATTCCACAGTTGGGAATACCCATTACTCTATCCTCTCCTTCCTTTGTCCCAACACCCAGTTACTCCCTGCTTTGTCTCTGATTTCTTTTTTTTTCAGATGTGCTTGCTGATTTGTTCAAACTTTGCACTCCAAACTTGTCCTGTTTCACCCCTTCCTCCTGGATTCATCAATCACCATCTATATTCACAAAGATAACTTAACTCCTCTCCCACACTTGGACAACTGCCTTACTATGTCCTGCATCTACATGGGAGAGTCTTCAACTTACTTCAGACCTGACTTCCAGAGCTTAAGCTCTGGAAACTGGAGAGAAAACACTCAAGACCAGTGTCCTGGCACATAACATACTATCCTATGGGACGAGCAGAGAAGAAAAGACTTAAGGGTCAAGAAGAAGGGGATTTTCCTAATTACGAAGCACTACTAATGCTGGCAGGCAGAGTGAATGGTGGGCATGCTTATCTGCAGACACACACCAACCCATGCAGCCTGAGATGAGCAAGCCAGCAAGCTGTTGCTGAACAGCGAGGCTGAGGATGTGATGTCTTTGGGTGGGAGCGTTTTATCCCCAGAAGATTAGATATGTTTGCCAGTGGCTTGAGACAAGGCACGATTTTAGCAGCCAGCCTCACAAGGTGTGAAGGGTAAGATTCTGCTGTGCAGTGGTGACTCATTTCTTCTTTCCTACAGGGCAAGAGTGTTACTTACCTTACCAGAGTGGTACAGTATTGTCTGGCATTTCAGTGAAGAACTATGACAAATGTGTTTTTTCTCTCCCGTGCCCTTTATTCACATGTAGGCTGCTAATGCTTTTTTCTTCTAAATCTGTTCTCTCACACCTCAAGACAACTGGTGTAAACCCCCTTCAGCAATCTCGAGGCAACAGCACCATCCCTAATAAAGCAACACAAAAAGCCCAAACCAACCATCCATAAGCAACAGTGCACGAAATCTGGCACAACAGAAGCTAACCACCACCTGTTCAAAACACACCTTTAGCTACACTTATATCTAGCGTCGCAAACCTCAAAAGAAAACTGGCTGGTTGGGTATTGACCATCCCTGTTTTAGGCATCAGGAAGAAAAATGCCTTGTTCAGAGAATCCCTTAAAAAGAAAGAAAAACAAGCTAATGTCAAACATTTTCATTTTCCGTCATTTTCTATTGGCCATGAGTAGAGTGGTACACTGTGCCCTTTATCAAGGTGTAGCAACAAAGTTGCCTGTTCAATGAATGGCAACAAACAAGAACTTAAACTTCTCATACTGCTCATGAACTTCCATTCACCTAGAACTGATGAGTGAAAATATGACCAGCTTGGCCTTCTGTTACTGTATCTTATTTCTTCCTGTTCCATGTAAGAACAGAGGTAGCTGACATTAGAAAGAATCAACAAACAGCTTTCAGAAATCTGATTGTCACACTATTTCAGTGTTCTTTGCTATATACTCTGAGATTTCTCCCCCTAGTTATACACCATACTACTTAAGTTCATTGGTATGGATGCAGTGATAAGAAGCTGTATTTATTCTCAGTGACAAAAGCAAACACTGAAATCAGAAACACTGATTATTTAGAAAAACAAAACAAAACAAACAAAATCAAAACCCAAACTAAACCAATCTATTTGTAAATTCAGAATTTATTTTGACAAATCTGCAGTAAGCATTATCATTTGCATGAATAACAATTCAAAATGATAGAGATTTCACTAGCTGTGTATTTCCTAGTTACTTTTATATTCTTGTTATGTCTAAAAAATAGATTTTATTCCTGGTCCCTCACTATAATGCAAATTTATACCACAATCAAATAACACTCATAACAGGACAAAAAAAATTATCTGGAACAGGGTAGCTTTCTTCTCCCCCTCCCCCACAAGTAACGCTTTCCTTCTCAATAGCTCAGAAAACAAGAGAATGTCCATCAGAACCTTCAGACTCGCAACAAAGACTCCTGGCTAACATTACTGATTTAAAAAAGCGATAAGCCATATAATTTTACAGGAAGCGACCCACTGAATTCTTCAGCAAACACAGCTTGGCAATCTATCTTCAATTCAAAATAATGAGGTGGCAGGAGCGTGATGGAAAAATAAGTCTTCAAAAACATCACGTAAGGGAATCCAGCTGTGCTTGTATAGTTTCCAGCTATTCAAGGGAACAAAAATGAGAGAAAAAACTTCACTCATATAAAATGTTGTTTAAAAACATGCAAACAGCAAAAAAATCACATTCCAATATCTTCAACTGTGCATACTAAATCTATTCACATAGCAATAAAAAATCCTGTACTCGCGAATAGTTGTTTTTATATGACGCTATTAGAATTCATTGCTGCAGTTTAAATATTCAAATTTTAAAGAAGTAGTTGTCTAAATACTGCCTTTTTTACACACACAGATGTTTTGCTGTGAATTTCCAATGCATAATAACAAGGTAAAAAAATAACAGAGTTCATTTTGACTGGATTACAAGCCTGGCATTTTGACTGAAGATATAACACAAAGATGCTGCTCCCAGAGAGCTCCTTGTTGTTACTCATCAGTGGCTCCTCTCGATCTAAACGCCAGGTATGCTTGCAATGTCCCAGGCCCTGACAATTCCAAATTTCAATGCACAGACTCTTCTTGAAAACGTGATCAAAGAAATCCAACAGCCTTAATTAAAGTTGGATCCATTTTTCTTCCAGTTTCATTAGATTTAATTCACATAGGCAACACTTCCTGCTGAGCAGCATAAGGTGTTTACAAAGAAACTATAGTATTGTAAAATCTACAGACCTTGTTATAGAACTCAAACAGCTCCTGATGACTAAATTCTACAAACACTTTCTTCATGTTCTGTGAAGAAAAAAAAAAAAAAAAAAGGCAAGAAATAAGCATACTTTTTTTTCTTTTTGGCACTAATTCCTGTAATTTAGAATATGAGATTAAGCTACATGAAAGATATTGGTTGCAACAGTTAGCTTTCCTTCTATCCACTATAATGTTCCACATATATGCATATTCCATTTCAGTGAACCATTCAAATCTACAGGTACATCTATTTTTCTGCAAAGAGTAAAATATTCTATGAAAATGATTTTGTTACCTTATTTTTCAGTCAGATAAAAATGAAAGATTACATTCATCTTTCTCAGCAGCCCGTCTAAGATCTGGTAAATAACATCACACAATGACAAAGTAGTGTATTTGATTGAACTTGCACAGCTATTAATGTACTGCACCAGCACAGAGCTAATACTTCCATTCATTAATTTAACAGTTATGATCTTAGCATGCTGACACTGCTATAGGCATCTATGCACAGATTCAACCTAAGTTAACAATTAACACAACAGCTTCAAAGCAGTGCTTAAACACTAAAAAAGTAAAATAACACAACTGATGGAAACTACTGTAGATAAAACAGATGGTGGTAATAATCCTCTGCATGCATGTGCTGATGTCTGTGGAGACAGGGGCTAAATTACAATTTCTGTCCTGCTTAACTCGCTAGAAAGAAACAGGTAGTTTAATTTCTGCTATTTTCAATCACAGTGCAGATCTATCCAGATTGTTTCTAAGCTTGCTTCTTCTACGTCGCTTTGTCACTTTACTTCTTTTAAAATAAATTCCTATTATTGCACAGCACATTCTTTGTATTGTTGGTAGACTTTCCAAACTGGGAGGCATTCCTGAGGGTAACAGCTGCACTTTCACAAACACTAACAAGGTTCTGTGAAAAGCAAATCTGGACACTACTACTCACAAAATACTATCAGCTGAAACAACGTACACAAGCAAAGTTTGTTTAACGGGTACCAGTGTCATATACCTCTTAAGTCAGTACAAAACCGCTTCTTTATCAATTCTGCTTAAATAAGCAAGGATACTTTTGCATACAGACAAGGCTGTGGCCAGATTCTATGTACTCTCATACCAATGCAAGTCTCGATCTAAGTCAATAACGCTGCTGAATTTGGCGCACCAAATGCACAAGAGCAGCAGAAGCCCTGGGAACTCGGGATAGGTACTGCCTGGTGCCTGCTCCTCAAAAGGAGCTGTAAGACACAGGAAAGGGATGAAATGTCCGGGGCCAGCCTGTCTGGTGCAATTCCTCCTCCCGACTCTGCATAAAGAAGGATCCTTTCCAACAATTTCAGGAAGGCTACAAAAGCCTAGAAAAGGACCAGTGATTTGCATGAGAGACAAATCTTCCCCCTCTGGGAAGGAACAATGCATTTCTGGGAATCGCATGGTGAATACAAAATAAAACTACCACGACAGCAGTTCTCTTTGCCATGACTCCAGCTGATCCTCCTTCCAAGGAGCATAATACTGTGACAGGGAAGTAAAAGCATTTTTAAAGGTTTTCTAATAGCTGAGAAACAAAGAGAAAGCAAACAAGTAGTTTCTTCAGAAAGAAAGGGGGTAGAGGAAAGAAGAAAGATAAACTAACAACAAATGGATCTACCATTTCGGCCTGGACGTTTGTTTGGCATCTGCCATTCCAGAAGGATTTTGGTGTTTGAATGAAAGGAAGAGAAACCTAAAAGAGGAGGTTAGAATAAAAGGAAGATACCATGTATCTTTATCAGTCCCACTGAATAGCCAAGGTAAACTCTTGCATGGGTTCTGGTAGAACAGTCTGCTGCATTTCAGTACAAGTTTTGCAATGCCTCCAGAAAGTGGCAGTGGGTGTGTGACACCTCCAACCACCAGATCTCATTTCTCCAAGGTCTATGTCTTATTCAAGATGGGCATTTTCTGGTACTACTTCAGATCACCAACCAAGATCAACTACTCAAACACACAAAAAACTCCCAGGAAAATGAAAAGCTGGTCTTTCGTATTTTCCATAGCTAAGTTAATTACCATAAGATGGGGTACGCTAATGAAAAAAGTGTGATTCTTTCAATTCAGATTCTTTTTATACTAAAAAAAAACCAAATCACTCTGCTTTATGAACAGGCTGAGATCTCTCTTGCCATTATCATTTAATAATCACAGTCTGATAAATAAGACAAAATTCATATTGCATTGTGGCAGGCAAATGCCTGTGGAGATCTAAAAGAAAACATACCATGCCAGGCTATGTTTGTGATCTGGGGGTGGAAGTGTCAATGGGAGAGAGGATATAACAATCTTTTATGAAATATGTTGTTTATCTGCACTTAATCCTCTGCTAAAACAGAATTGTTCTGTGTGTGAAAACCTGGTCCATCTACTACATCACTTCAGCAGAGAGCACTGCCACAAAAAAAACATGCAGAAGTGGCATCAGTTAAAAATGTGGGGTTTATAATATTCACTACGAGTCCCTTGGGGAAGACGCCAAATGATCATTGTTATGTGATCAGGAGCTCCTATACAGACCACAAAAACATCATATCATAGCTAGGTCCCTACATGAAAAAGGTACATCTGAGCAGGCTGATGGGCCCCAATTTTTATCTGAGGTATCTATTATTCACTTATTTTCTTTATTCTGTGTGAACACAAACAACTGTACTTAAAACAACGTGTCACAGGACTAGGTTAGCATCCAGTTCTTTAATGGATGATTAAGTGGTATTAAAAATGACTGTGTAGATAAAATACTGCTGAAGCCCCTAGTGTAGGCAAATTCCTGATATACTTTATGGCATTTTGATCAGATAAGAATACAATGTTAAAAACTGCAGTAATTTTTCAACCATAACTAAAACATAGGATAAAAAAAAAATCACTTTCGGCTTACTGACTTAATTAAATGTCACTATGTGCAGATAGAGTCTCAGCCTATTTACGAAAAGTGCAGCTAAGCTGCCTCTTTTATCTGAACATGCAGGTTTTCAGATGTTGTCTCTGACCTAGTATGTGTTTCCCAGAATGTAAATACGAAAACAGTAATTTTCTGGATGTCTAACTTCTTTCTTCCTTCTACAAAGTATATAATTCTTTTTCTCTTTCTTGCTAAATTTTCTCCTATTTCTCTCCTTTACTCTACTCTTACCCTCATTTCTGGCACTGCATTTTCTCTTTGCTATTATCATCTTCACATGAAAGAAATTGAACACAGTAACCAGAAAAGTAAACTGAATTTATTCCCACTGTCACCATCAGTCATTCTAATACTTTTTCTTATTACACCCCAAAGTTTGTCTCTGTGGCAACAGAAGTCCCAGCTCCCACTTTTAAGAGTTTTAGCCTTGAGGGTTACAGATTCATGACACCAGAGAAACATAGTTGTATTCTTATGAAGACAAATAAATCGATAAAATACCGAATGTTCATTCTCTGGACATCTTTGAAAACATGCAGACAGGCTTTTTGTCCGATCAATACCAGTGAAGAGTAGCAGGGACAGCACTGGAGTGATACTGTCAGTGAGCATAGCTAAAGAGGTGATGTGCAGCATCTTCAGCTAAATAAAGTTGCTGCTAAGTTCAATGTGTTCATCTGCTGTTAAATATGACAGAGCACTGCATTTATTACTGGGAAAGGTTGTATGAATTGCAGGTGCTGCCCACAACAGATTTTTACATTACCCTGAATCCACTGCAAGGAATATGGTAATAAGTCTTCCAAAATATATGGTTTAATGTGTTTGGCCACATATCACTACTGAATGCATTTTTCACTGTTAAAATTAATTTTTAGTGCCATTTTGCTTTTATAGATCTAGATGGAGTCTGATTTCATTCTACCTCTAATCTCACCCCAGGGCTGTATCAATTTACAGTTTACAGCCTCCTGAGAACTGTGAAATTCTAATACGTTTAACTGATTAGGGTTGTTTTCTTATCTATCTCTCACTTACTGTCTGGCATTGTAAAAAACATAACATCTTCACCAGCCTCTAAAAGAGCTGTTCAATACCAAATTTCCTTTGGGGCGAAGGGGAAGGGGAGACAAGAGGAGAGAGAAGGGAAACGAAAATTAAGATAAAAACTTCCTGCTCCCAGTAAACATTAATACACTATCAGATCCAAAACGGGTATTCTCAATATATGGCTAATACTACAAAATAGTCACAATCACTTAATCTAACACTTAGTTTACAACCACCAGCAAATGATTAGGCAAATTTTAGGCTGAACATGGTCATCTGCATAAAATGATGAAGATTCAATGATGCGAGATGTAAACAAGCCTCCAATTTCTCACTGCCTCAGCTAACAATTTATTTTAAACATGAATACCTTTTTGCTGCTAATTGTTCCTGTGGAAACCATGCAAAAAATGTCTCCTTAAAACACTTCAGAAAGCAGAGGAGAATTCCTGGCTATAATCAAAGTATGTGGGGGGTTTGTTTCAGTTTTTTTTTTTTAATCCAGTGCTCTAGCTACTTCTACTTTAATGTACTACTGCAAAAAGCTTTATTACTAATGACAGAGGTCTGCAACCTTGTTTATTGCCCAGCTGCATTCCGCACATTTAACACCACTAGGCCATGCATAAAGGCAGAGCAAGGGCACTGGGAGTTATAAATAAAAGGCAAACTAATGATTTTAAAGCTAACTTGAATATGAAAAATTGATATTGCTGTAATAGTCAATAAATTGCAAAATAAATGCCAAGTATTCTGTACCAAACAGAGGGACAGGCCGGTTTGTATATTGAAATGTCTATTGATAATGATAATGTTCTATGACTGAGCACATGCAAAAATTACAGTACATTCAGCAAAGTTAGTTAATAGTAATGAGGTGAAGCTCAGTTTCCATATTCTAACATAATCTTTAATACTATCTTGAGGAACACCTCAATTACGTTTAAGAAAAGAGTATTTTCACATTTGCTTTCCATTCTCCAATTTATTCCTAACAGACGTCCTTAAAATCTCAGATATAATGGAAGGATATGGGTAATTACACTTCATCAGTTTATGGCCAAATTCAGGCACATTCCTAAACGGACCCCAATTCCTTTCTAGTAGCCTACGTTTCCCTCTTGACCTGTCAGTTTCTGTGCTACATCAATTCTGATTTCCTTTAAATTTTCTTGGACCCTGGAGAACTATACATTGCTTAGGCACTTACAGATGGGAAGAGTAAGTTGTATCTCAGAATTTATCAGCAAGTTTAAGCTGCGCAGTCAGACAGATGAATTACAGTGTGGTAAGAAAAGCAGATGCGTTAAAACAGACCAGCATCACTTAGAAGCAACCTGTTCCTGAACTCTCTGAGCATAAGAAGCAGCAATTAAGACTTCTTTGTATTCTTACAGCAGCAGACAGATGTAATTCAGCAGAACACAGGGAGTTAAATACGAACCTATACATCCGTAATTACACTTCTTTCACATCATCAGAAAATGTGACCTTCAAACTTCATTCTTCTTCCAAGCTTATTTCCATTTGCAATATTATTACGTTCATCAAGAAAAAAAAAATCATGCCTTATGACTGGACTACATGCATCTTCAAGTCTCAGTGTGCAACTGCTATAAACCAGAACATCTTTCATACTAACCCTGTCTTTTCCCGATCGATATGTTAACATTTAGTTTGTACATAAACTGCATGTTACCTTTCAAAGTTGCATTTCTTTTTCATATAAGCTTAAGAATTTCAAATTCTCTGTGGTATTTAGCAGACCAAAATCATCAACATACTAGGGATGTCCTTTTCTCCTTCCCTTTATAATATATATGTAAGCTCCCTGCCCAATAATCTGTGTTGATTCCTGAGATCTAATCAATGTGTTACTAGAAATATATACAGATAATCTTACTCCAGCAGATATAGGATCATCTAAGCATGTTTTCATGGAAAGTTCCTAGAATAAATTCATTGCCCAGCCCAGTACTGAGCCAACAGATTCTGCATGTATTTGGAGACCTGCAGAAGACCTGATGCACTGCCGCCACAAGAACTGTCAGTCATTTTCGTTTTCACTCTTCCTGTTGCCTTCCACCTTCCTGAAAATATCCATTACTGGCTGGCTGAACTGGTGCAAAGCTACAGACAGAAAACAGGACATAACTACTAAGAAAGACCACATAGGCTGGAAAGATCACAGAGCATTTAAACACAGACAGAACCCTTACTTCACAGTAGGGGAGAAAAATGTTTTTAAAACTGAGACAATTATCTGGAAACAAAGAACTACAGTTTTCACCTTAATACACCTAGTCAGAGTAAATACCATCTTGCTAAAGAAAAGGGAGATAGCAAAGCACTTTTTTTCCCAGTAGCTGTATCCAGGCAGACGGTTCCTTTGCCTTGAATATACTAGGAACTTACATTCCTATAAATAACACTATTAGGTTAATTGTTTTTTTAATGATACTTTTAATGGAAAACATCTCAAAAATAGAAATACAGAGTTGTAGGGTTGTCACTTATGTACAAAGAGTATGTTAAATACACTTTTATAAACATCATAGTGAATACACACATGTTTTGGGAGATAGGTGGTAAATGCGTACCAGTGCATGCTCATCACAAGCAATATTTAAAAACAGCTTTTTGTGTACTGATACTTCCCTGTATGTCCTACGCAAGGAAAATGGCTCATAGAAAACCTACTGAAAAGCTGACTTACTTCTATGCCTGTTCTGTATTTTGTATATACCTTCATATGCCCTTCCTTTTCAGTAAAAGCTTGTTATTGATTCCTCACTAGTCTCCGCATGGGATCAAGTCGCTAACAGCATAAAGCATCCACCCACACAAACGTATCTGTGTAATTTCAGGATTCAATCAAAAAACATGTAGGTATAATTTCCAAATACACTGTCTAGGTAAAGATGCATGTGAAAACTTCATTTCACTCACCAATAGGCCGACACACAATTACTAAGAATACCACTGATTAATCTAAGGAGCACAAGTCCTATTAATGACAACTTTCCTATTTCATCTCTCATGTAATTTTGCAAATTATACTGAAGTCCTAATAACTGTAGAAAGCTCTCTGAAGAAGCAACCTTGCTAACAGTTTAGAACAAATGTATCCTTCCTTCCTATTAAATTTCACTGTATCAAGCATGAAAACAACTCTGTGAAAATATGTACACCCTAACTGCTGCATATTGCTTATCGTGTACAATCTGTAACTATCAGAACACAACTTTTTAATTTTAGTCAGAACTCTAATGACTAAATAATTTCATTTCTTTGAAGAAACTAAATTTTTTGATCTTTCCAGTGCAATTTGTTTGGCACAGAAATTATGATATTAAAAAAGTAAAGTTCATGAACACTGCGAGAAAAAACACAGTTACAACACTGAGTTTCACTTATTTCCACCAGGGCTATCATGTAAATCTTTAAACACCTTGAAGACGAGTGAGTTCCAACTTCTTTTCTAAAGATATCTCAAATCAGGACTGACTCAACAGTCTTACATTCACTTTAAATGACAAGGAATTTACTTTTTGTCTTATGCTTGTACTTGTAGAGAATTACTGCAGAGGAAAGAACCCAGCACTAAGCATGCTGCCTCCAGAAATGCTTTCAAGTTTTCTACTTCATGTGTTCACCAAACATGATCACAGCAAAAGTAATTTTTACAAACTACACATGAAAAAGATGTTACATTGGCATGGTTGTGAACTATTTCCATTATTGTACACAGAAAATAATCCAGTTCTAGGAGGCTAGCGCTACTGACTGTAAGTATTAAGTGCAATATTAGCCAAGTATTGGCATCAGAAAACTTAAGAATATGGATTCAAATGGCAAACACTGCAACTTGAGTAAGTATCTTAGCTCTAGGCAGACTGAAGTAGATTTCTATGTAGATACACAATGGTCAACCCTCCAACAGCAAGAAGAGCAACTCAACAACATGCACAGAGTGTTTTAGAGAGCTTCTCACACAGCTTGCTTGCAGCTGATGTTATTAACAATGAGTTGCAAATCCTTCATTGTTCAAATCAGATACGCATTTAATGTGGGGTCTGAAGACAGCTGGACTTGGAGAAAGCTCAAATTGTGATCCAAACTGCTCAGGAAGTCACCCTTTTGGTCTCAACTAAACCTAAGAAGGGGGAAGAATCTTAGGTTATTACCATCTGCATCCACATCAAGAGCTACTGCTCAGACAAGAATTTATGTGGCATAGTCATGCAGATGAACAACACTTTAAGAAGGCTTTAGATGAATGGAGAAGGCTGGTATCCTTCTGATAGCATTAGCTTCTGAGGCTATCTGGTTCAATAAGATACTGCAACACTGCACTGTTTTACCATAAAAGGCCTTTCTTCACCACCTGAAAACCTGAAGGTATCTATTGTTTCTACTGAGGCTCAAGAAAAGAGGCTAGATAAAAGATGCCAGCAGCAAGAGGAGAGATCTGAGGAAGCTCAGATCCACATGAAATCAATGTAACTGATGTGAAAACACCCTTTCAAAAAAATCTGTTTATTTACAAAATGTCAAGATTAGATAATTTGTAAATTACTTCTTTTGTTTGGGATGGGGTCACTCAGAGTATCTCCAATTTTGATTTTGTTAGGCAGACAAGCAAAGATAGAATGTTTGGGGTTTTTTTTCTGCACTAAAAGGGTGTTAGCGGCTGTCAACAAGCATATCTCTGATCTCCAGCAAGCAAGTCATTCCAGCAGCTAGCAAATGGGTGCTTCCACACAAGTCTCAGCTGCTGGAAGAGACTGGAAAGCCATGAGGGAGTGAGGGATATTAACCAGCAGTCCAGTCCACAGCAAAATCAAAGACAGAGCTCTTACGGAATAAGACTGTTGGAAAATTAACATACATATATATATTTTTTTTTTAAATTAGGAAGTCACCTACTATCTTCACTGTATTATAATAGAATAGACCTACACCTTTTGCTACAACACGATTTACAAACAAATGCCAGACTCCTAGCCAGCATCTCTTCCTCACCAGAAGTAACCCAGCAAGGCCTTGAACCTGGGCTACCCATTTGGATCAAAGACACACCAATGTTAGAGTGTGATGAAAAAGACATGGCCACCCTGACACAAGCAAACACAAATATTTCTCAGGCACCACAGCACAGTACAAAACTTTACAAGGTCTTTAAAAGCGAAGTTTCTCAAATTAGGCAAAAAACCTTTTCCTTTTTACAAGGATTAAAAAAAGACTGGCTGGTATTTTCTGATATTTTCTGATTATGACTGCAAAATAAGAGGAATGTGGAAATAACCACTTATTATGAAGCAATCCACCAACAACTTTTCTTTCTCAGTTTGCCACTGAAGGTCACAGATGTTCTAATTATGCAAAAATTAGCTATTTTGGATCTCAGACAATGCAATTTCAGTGATCTTCTTGCTTTGTTACTTTTGCTAAGAGTTATTTAAAGCTTGATGCAGTGGTGTGGTATGAATTACTGCTTACAAAGCAAACTGGACAGAGTGCTAAGGCCAAAAAGTACTACAAGTGCTGTGTAAGAGTTTTCACACACAATGAAGATGAAATTAAACCACACACCCACAGTTTCCTTTAAAGCAAGCATATGAATATATGTAAGTAATACCCTCTCAGGAAAGAAAACAAAACAACTTTTGGCTAACACAAGCAATTTGAAAGAAGGTATCAAATCCATTTTTATTTTCTTTAAGTCTGCATGCTACTGAATTAGAGGTCATGTAAAGTACCTTTAAAAGAAAGTGAGCAATGTGAAGGAATACAATAGCAGATCTGGATTATTCTACAGATGGCTGGAGTACAATGCAGTACTCAGGATGGCTGCAATGTTTTCAGTGAGTATCAATATGAAGATACTTTTTATGGTTTTCTCTCAAAACAAATCCATTTAGCTCCAAATTACTTAAATTTTTTTCTTTTTCAAGCCAGCACTGCGTGATGTAAAACGAAAATGGTAAAGCAAGTAATACAAATGGTGTTACGTGATGTAAGCTCTTCATAAAAATACACATGAAATAAGTATTTTAACTATGCTTGTCTGCCAATTTTTTATTTAACATGCATGTTCTTCAAAGGGAAAAATAGAAAAATAAGGTGTTAGAGGTAAGTTTGCCTCTGTGAACCACTTCACAAACTGACGTTTAAACTTGTATTTAAGATACTGACCCTTTCTTAGAAAATAAAAATTGAAAGCTTATGATTTGCTTAATGTCTTGTCTACAATGATTTAACACAGGTTGAAAGTGTAACATACTGGTGAGCCACTGATATTTAGATTTACAATCTAAGAAGTTATGAAAACTTTTAAAACAACCTGTTTCCACATTTTTCTTACATCTCCTCTTATATATAGAGAGAATGCTAAGAATATATTTGCTGACAATCAAAGGTTTTAAATTTAAAAGCAAAGTAAATAAGAAAAAGGTTCAAAATATTTTCTCTTGAAATAATATTTAAATACTGCAATGGAAAGAAATCTATCACAAATTTTATTCTCCTTTTAGACACAAGCAGGTTTGCAAAATGCATACTGTCCCCAATAACGTACTTTCCTCTAAACTGGAGATACAGATTTGATGATGGACTGGTAGGTGGGTAAAGAATTAGCTGAATGGCAGCATCCAAAGAGTTACATGCTGCCAAAGAGTTACAATCAATGGCTCAATGTTCAAGTGGAAACTAGTAATGTGTAGTGGCCCTCAAGGGTAAGCACTAGGGTAAGTACTATTTAATATCTTCACTATTGTCTTCAATAATGACACTGATAGTGGGAATGACTGCACCCTCAGCAGGTTTGTGGATGACACCAAGTTGAATGATGTGGCTGGTAAACTTGCAGGAAGGGATGCCATCCAGAGGGATCTTTACATGCTTTAGATGTGGGCCAGTGCAAACCTCATGAAGTTCAGCAAGGCTACGTGGAAGGTCTTGCACCAGGCTGGGGCAATGCAAAGCACAAGTACAGGCTGGGGGGAGACTGGATTGGGAGCAGCCCTGTGGAGAAGGACTTGAGGGTGTTGGCTGATGAGAAATTGAACATGAGTCAGCTTCAGTATACAGACAGCGCAAAAACCGTGTCCTGGGCTGCATCAAAAGAAGTGTGACAGCAGGTCAAAGGAGGTGATTCTCCCCTTCTACTCTGATCTCATGAGACCTCACCTGCAGTCCTGCATTCAGCTCTGGGTACCCTACACAAGAGCGATGTGGACCTATTGGAGTGAATCCAGGAGGCCATGAAGATGCTCCGAGGGTTGAAGCATCTCTTCTATGAAGAAAGTCTGAGAGAGCTGGGCTTGTTCACCCTGGAGAAGGCTCCAGGAAGACCTTAGGGTAGCCTTCCAGTACTTTAAGTTGGCCAACAGGAAAGTTGGAAAGGGACTTTGTACAAAGCTCTATAGTGGTAGGACAAGGGGCAACAGTTTTAAGCTAAAAGATGAGAGATTTACACTGGATGTAAAAAAGAAATTCTTCACTATGAGGGTGCTGAGACACAGGAATAGGCTGCCCAGAGAAGCTGTGGCTGCCCCATCCCTGGCAGTGTTCAAGGCCAGGTTAGATGGGGCTTGGAGCAACCGGGTCTCCTGGAAGGTGTCTCTGTCTACAGCAGCAGGTTGGAACGAGATGATCTTTAAGGTCCCTTTCAACCCAAACCATAATTCTATGATAACTCAAAGATAATATGCCTTTTTAACATGGCACATTATTTTACAGATAAAAATACATCTTAATACCTGTATTAAAATATTCAGACAAATTAGAATGATGTCATTTAATACTGAAATATCTTGGGGTTAATGCTGACATTCAAAATATTCCATTTCAAACCAGATTTTCTCTTCTTAAGACATAAATAAATGGAACAATGAAGAATGATACACAGGTATGGTAAGTTAAAAAAATGTGATTTCTAACATGACATAATGACATATACAATGTTACACAGATAAATGCAGTTTTTACATACATTGGAGAGTTTAGCTTAAAGAAAGAAAGAAGAATGCGATGGTGAAGAGTACTACCAGGAAACTGACTGCTTCCACACTGGCTAAATGTGGACTGTTAACTCTGGGTTTCCTTCATACCACAAAAATATCTCAGGGAAAACTTACCTATCTTGAAGCCACTGTACATTCATCCATATTCTGGGTTGTTAGATGCCTTTAGAATATGACTATCTATGAACAGTAAATTGCTTTGCCTTTATCTTCCCGATTCACATATTCTTCTATCTAGAGCACTTTTGGTTTTTTGCTCTTTTTTTTGTAAGAAAAATTAGGAAGTGAGGGGGGCTGAACTATTCCAAGTTAGAATTAAGCGTACATCAGAGAAAAAATAGAGACTTTAGACTTCATATTTTCTCCTGTTTAGTACCAAGGCAGCGCTCTAGTTGCATTCAATGTGTAAAACTGCAGTAACTGGTAATAAAATGAACTGGGAAAACATATAGTTAACACATGAACTGATGAACCAGCAACAAACCCTGATTAACTTGGTCAGGTACTCATCTTGACAGCAGTGTTCTGAAAAACCATATGAAGAGTATCTGTATTCTTACTGGTGAGCGACTGAATTAAGAGTTGAACACACACAAAATGGAGATGCCATCAGATTCCAGAAACAAAAAAAGTTCTGCGACTGCTGAGAAAAGAGTAGCTCCACAGCCCTAAATAGAAGAGTGAATTATCAAAATTGCAAATGAGTTGCGTTAATGAGCACAAATAGTCCAATATGCCTGGGACCATTATTTCAAAAGGATTAAAGCACTATTGCATACGAGAATCAATTCTATTTGGATTGCTTCGTTTATCTTGACAATAAACAGGTTAACTTCTCTGCAACCATAAACGAGCCAGAACCCTGTTGGTCAGGCAAAGGCAGTGTGAGATCAGAGGGCGTCTAAGGAATATGTAGGTCAAACAGCTATAGTTTGACAGTTGGCAATCCACTGGCATTAGTTTTCCAAAAGCTGAAGCCTACAGAAATACTAAAATCTGGAATGCTAGAACAGAGCCTGTGACTGCAAGAGTAAGATCTAACTGAATAAGCTGCACCTCTGTATCAGAAAGAACTTTCGTAAATATATAAAGGGAGTTTTCATATTTGAACTGAAATGTTTCTTCATGAATTATTCATGTTTTCTGCCTGTTGGAAGTATCGCAATGTGAAAGGGAACACCTGGGAGGGCAAAAACTCTCCTGTTTCCTGTTGTTCTATTCAACAGCACTTGGTACAGCAATGAAAGAAAGCTGTAGGACACTGAAGATGCAGAAAGACTTTCCATTCCTTTTATCTCTGGGAACGAAAACCTCATGAGGCTTCACTGAGATACCACATCCAGTCCTGCATACCACCAGAATAGGGGGAGCTCAGCATCATCTGGATAGTTATCATCTGGATGCAGCAGATGTGAAGACATACTGGGAGAAGTTGGTCTGCTTAGTTTGAAATAGAGTTAAGAATGGTGAATATAACTGCAGTCTTATCTGCAACAGTTTTAGCATTAAATTGTACCTCTGTGCCAGGCGATTTCAGTTTACCTTACTAAAGATTACAGATCTTATTTGCTCAGAAAACCCACTCCTTAAAAATGAATATTTGGTAATACATAATAACCATATCCTTGCTGAAGAGTGGATAAGGAATACAGTTTCAAATCATCCATGAGGATTCCATTACTTGGAGTGTTTTTCACAGGGAGTTGATTCAAATTAAATCTCTAGAAGATGGCAATCACGCCTTTTAGATGGCCACTGTTCTTCACTCTTAGAAAATAAGGAACTGGATGCACAAGTAATTTGAATAGGTACTGGCTGATCAGCAGTGGCAGTGGAAAGAAATGGCATGGTTTAGTGGGAGGCGTCCCTGCCCATGGCAGGGGGTTGGAACTAGATGATCTTAAGGTCCTTTCCAACCCTAACTATTCTATGATTCTATGATTCTATGAAAGATGGTGTAGGTAGGTTGGTAGTGGGCCACTGAAATTCACAAGTGACAAGGCAGCCTAATGGCCAATCTTGGGATCCAAACTTTGGTGACCTCCTGCTTGTCTATCACCACCAGTTTAAAAGTGCTGCAACTGGAGTATGATTAACCATTTTTAAACAACGCAAAAGTACTCGAGCCCAATTTCCAATAGCTCTGAAACTTTAAAGATTATTAAAAAAAAAAATGCTGCTATTAGTCAGTTCTGCTTCTAGACTCTATCATTCAGAGCACCACTTGGCACAGAGAAATTCGTGTAGAACCAAAATGCTACGCCCAGATAATACGATGTGCTAAATTCACTTCAACTGTTAAAATGTGTTTAACAGAAAGTCAATAGGTTAATTTTGCATTAATGGTTGCATAACCCATTTATCACAGTAAAAAGAGCATAAGCACACAAGGCTGGCATAAACTCTGTATTAGTTGCATATATTCTAGATCATGTGACAGAATGGCAATCATGTACCCAACATTACAATTCTTCTGTGAGCAATCTGGTAGTGCAGAGATATGGTATTAGTGACTGTGAAATCATGCCTAGACTCCATGGCATAAACTTAACTGTGAAACCACGGCATTAGACCTAATTTCTTCTCCACATACTGACTGGCTGTGAACTGAACAGAAAATGCTATTTACATGCTAGTATGTGGCAGTATTTCCAAGCATTGTTTACTTGGAGACTGAAGATGTGAAGATAAATATCAAAATGGGGTTGGAAACCCCCTTGCTGAAAGCCCTTACCCAAAAGCTCTCTGGCATATTTCACTACTTATGAAGTCATGCCACAAGGAATCTCATAGAGTATTACTGAGATTATAGTAATAATGGTAACTAGAAAATGCTACATTTTCTACATTTCTGTTTCATGCAGCATAGCATCATGTTCTTAGCAGTTGCATTTTCCTGTATAACGCATTTTACTAACACTGTGCTTGCAGAAACCAAGACATATTAAACACTGACAGAGATCTACATTCAAAACCTACACAAAATAATGGAATTTTAAGACAATTTACATTGGTTACTCCATAAAATCCCAGCATCCCACTGCTTCCAGTTGATGACTAGAAAAAGCACCTAAATTCTCTCCACTTAAATGACTCAAGTTGAAAATGCAAAATAATGCCAGAATTTTAAAACAAAACATGGTTTTGTCACAAATCCTGTTTTCCACCCTGACCACAGTGGTTTAAACACAGTGGTGTCACAGCCTAGAAAATATGTGACATCAGCTATGACTCAAGATTATAAAGTAATTAGCTCACACAGAGCAATCCAGAAATCAACACAGACCTTGGAAAGTGTAGCCTCAGGATCAAGAGCCTGCAACAGCAGCTGCTGTTCAGTCCTGCCATCACTCTGCGTTCTAGGCACCAGGAGGAAAAGACAGTCCTCCTTTCACCATCCTTGTAACTCCCAACTAGGTGAAACCTGGGCTTTGTTAAAAGGCTGTCCCCATATTTTTTAAACTACTATGCTGGCAGCTGTGTGAAATGAAGTAGGGGATCTCAGTCATAAACCCCCAATGTGTAGAAAAAAGGCAACTGGAGTTCATGTATTTTATTGGTCTGAACACTTAACCAGTGAGAAATAAACTACTCACTCATCCAAAGAGATAGCCATGACCATCTTAGTGCAAAACAAAGACTGTTCTTGCATATCCATGTTGAAGAACAGGGCATGAAGAGAAGTGCAGTCTTGTTATGTATTAGGAACAACAGAACTGTAAAATAACAAAGTATAACACAGGAAAGGTGGAAAGGAGACCTTTCTCACAGCAAGAAAAGCTTATTGTTTTCTTTACTGCAAGTGACTGACAATGGCAGATACCACAAGCAGACTTTCCCTACTGTTAAAAAGGAATTTTGATGGATTATGGTGACAGACCACTATAAAGTCTATGTGTTAAAAAAAATATACCTACAGACAGCTTATTCCTACTGAACAAGCTTTTGACCAGAGTGGTTCACTAGTGCCATAAATAAAAAAATATGAGATTTTTAAAAAAAGTTAAATACGTTATTTTTTGCAGTAAAAAAAAAATTCTGCTCCATGAGTGCAGTAAGTTTATTTAATGCCTTCATCTACATAAAGAAATTTGAAGAATCTGTAGATCTCTCAATCAACTCTATGTTAAAGACTCAAATTATGGCCAGTATTTTTGGCAGTATAGCCACTTTTCAGTGAACTGCAGTGAATGCTTTATTATCTGAGCTTTTTAGTAGCTGCTTTCCAGTGAACTGCAGTGAACATATTACTATTTGGGCTTTTCAATTTCTTTCTTTTTTGTTCCCCTATCAGGGATCCTATTCATTGACATATCAGAAACAGTTTCTTCCCCACTACCATAATGTAGAAAGTCTAGCATCAAAGGAAAAAAGTTACCCTAAAACCTGTGGGTAAATACTAGATGCATACATGCAGCATTCATTGTTTACGATCTTGTATTCCATCCTTCTGAACATTATTTTTTTTTATTCAAGGTCTTTTGAATGACAAGGAGGAAAAAGGCACCTGGAATAAGTAAAATTATTATAGAGCATTTTCTTTTAACAACAGTGAAATGTGCATATCGGCTTTATGTAAATGCTTAGCAAAAAAGAATTTTATTATGGTTAAGATATTTTTCAGTGGACAAAAGATAAGAATGGAACAGAGGAAAAGTAAGAGCTTTAATGTACAAACTGAATCCTACATCACTGTAGATTAAAAGAGCTACAGTGATAAATGAAAGTCTACAAAAACACATATATTTCAGCTTTCCAGCATCCCTGAGAATTTACCCAATATATACTACCTTTGTTCGCAAGTTTGTGTGTCACCTACAGCACAGCATGAAATGAGATTGGCTATACAGCCTAATGCTTTTTTGATATGTTTACCTAGCCACAGCTCCAATGTTCAGCTCTCCCTTTCTCTGAAAGATGAAATAGCTTGCAAATGCTTCCGCTGACTTCATTTTCCCCTTGACCCTCAACACTAAAAGCTGGAGTTCCAAAAGTGGCACTTCTGAAAAAGCTTAAGAGACTGTAAGAGTGATAACTTGCTTCGTACATAATTTCGTTGTAGCAATTTCTATTTTTTTATTAGGCATAAAGTGCAGATTTGTATAAATGAGTGGCAAATTCAGTTCTCTCATGCTGTAGTGAAGAGCAGTAACAGCTTGACTCTTGATATTTTTATTTATTTTTCAATCCAAGCTTGGACATGTTTTGCATGAGAGATGATTTGAATTTGAATTTCTACTCTACTTTAGCTCTACTTTCACTCTCCAATAGAAAATTTCTAAATCACACAAAGCAACATTTTCTTGAGGCCCTCTAAAAAAAAAAAAAATGCCTACAATACAAAAATCTTTCTATCAAAAAATTAAAAGTCTGAAATCTCATTTGAAAATTATGTGCTTTAAAAAAAAATCCGATTAATAAACAAGCAGGTTTTAGGCAAATCTGTCCATTACAGAAGACAATTAATATCTTTGACCATAATATCAAATCTTACATGGCCACAGAAGTTCTGACACTTAATTCAATACAGTATCATCTTGCTAGAGGGAAAATGTAGAATAGCTCTTTTGCAAACCCTATTAAAAATGTATGAGATTTTTTATTTTGCAAAATTTAATTTTTTAATCCATAACCCTGAAATGTCATGCACATTAAAAACCAACATGCATTCTAAACAAAACAGGTCAGAAACAGGCAGCATATATTAATAACAATGGGGCAATTAACATAGAATCAGAATACCAGTCTTAACATGAGTAGGTCACACCAGTACAGTGAGCTGACTGACAATATGCAAACCTTTACTCCAGGGCTACTCTTCTGGCAATTGTGATGCACGCACTTTATGCAGCCATGAGAAAATAAGCGTCACTATTTTTAAAACACACCTACATTTGTTTTTGCCCAAGAAGAGTAAGAATTGGCAGAGGACAAAAAAAATCTAAATGGGGAAAAAATTAAAGAGATTAAAGAGCTTTAAGATACAAAATGCAATTATTTTCCCCTATGTTTGTCCTGGGTTCAGCAGTAGCAGTCATTTTTCTCCTTCTTAGTAGCTGGTGTAGGGCTGTGTTTTTGACTTTCGGCCTGGGAACAGCGCTGGTAACACCGATGTTTTTAGTTGTTGCTCAGTAATGTTTACTCATCAAGGACTTTCTGAGTCTCATGTTCTGCCAAGGAGGAGGGGAAGCTGGGAGGAAGCAGAGACAGGACACTTGACCCAAACTAGCCAAAGAGGTATTCCATACCACAGCACGTCATGCCCACTATATAAACTGGGGGCAGTTATCCGGAAGGGCTAGATCGCTGCTCTGGTCAGCCTGGGTATCGGTCGGCGGGTGGTGAGCGGTTGTATTCGCTTCCCTCATTATTTCTCTTATCATTATTGGTGGCAGCAGCAGTGATTTGTGTTATACCTTAGCTACTGGACTGTTCTTATCTCAACCCGTGGGAGTTACACTCTTTCGATTCTCCTCCCCATCCCTCTTGGAGGCGGGGGAGAAAAAGAGGAGAATGAGCGAGTGGCTGCGTGGTTCTGGGTTGCCGCCTGGGCTTAAACCAGGACAATGTTCCACATGTCTTCACAGGAGATTTTAAAGCATGCCATTGGACTATCCAGTAGAGCCATGGAAGTCAGAGATACAATCTTGGAGAAATAAGCTGGTTTTTGTTGCAATACTACAAAAATCAAATTATTTGGAAAATAGAGGTGTATTTAATGCTAGACTCCACTCCTAATCCAAGGAAATATCACAGACACAGTAATACTCCCTTTAAAACTTCTCAAACTTGAAAAGACCCCAATACTCCAGAAAGAAGCACCCTTTGTCACACTCTGCTACTCCTAACTTCAACTACATTTACATTCCATCGATTTCAATGAGTAACCTCTCTTCAGGCTTTCTCTTCTCCCTTCATCTGTAGTTCAAACACTTTGGGATTGTTGTCAGAGGTCTCTGAAAGTGCCTCTTAAAAGAGAGTGCCTGGCCTTCAGTAGTCATCAACCATTAATTAATTTTTAACGAATCTAACTACAGTACAGAAAGAACCTTTGCATGCAAATCTGTCTAACTGACAAAATAAGCCTGGAAATATACTCTTTGGCATTACAATTTTTGTTTAGTGTTAAAGTAACGACCGAACTGGCCCTTTGGTTTAATTCTTCCACAAAATACAAAACCTAGCAAGTCACACAAGAGATCAAACAGCAGTAATTATGAAACAAATATCTGGAATGAGAAAGGTAGTGAAAATGAGTAGGCAAAGCTTCCCTTAAAGATAATTAGCTTCCCAGCTAAAAAAACCAAACCCAACAACCTAACATTTAGTTTTCTTCTGTTTCACTGTGAACACCCTGAAACCCATACCTTCAGAGGTAACTGTTACCTCTAAGTGCATGTGCATTCCCATCAGACTCCGGCTGGACTTCTTGGGCCTCATGTGGGTTTATCTGTCCAATAGCCCCCAACAGTCCTGCATTCACAAGCTTGTCCCATCTTCCCTTAAACCTGCGAAAAATGTTTGCATCCACATTTTTGGGCAAGGCTTTCTAAAGGACTATTACTTTTTCACATGAATGTATCAACACTTCAGTTTTGATTAAAAAACACCCCCACATATCAGCTCCCTCTATAAAATCAGTATGACTCAATGACAGTTGCATTGCTAACCTCAATAAATGCCTTCCCTCCATCTGTTAATTGCCATGCTATTGTCAAATTGAGGGGAATATGTTAAGATGCTACTTAAAGGTTATACTACATTTTATCCACTCAGTTTTTAGAAAGATGTATTTTATAATGCAGTAGAGAAAGGGATTTGCTTTAACTCCCGATGGACCTTACCGATTACTTCAGTTTTTCTCCACCTTTACTACAGCTTCCCTTGACTGAAGGATTCTCTCTACACATAGAACTCACAGTCTGGGAGTCTCTGAGTTCCTTTCAGAAAATAAAAGATTCTTAACTCCTGGACCAGGCAAAAAATTACTTCAGAATGGAAATGAGCTTTAGAAAAGCATTATTTCCTGCTTTTTAGTTGTAATCAGTATACAATTATCAAAAAGTAAGCACCACATATTGATTCTGAAAAAAAAAATATTTTGGAGATTGATAATGAAAGAGAATTACCATCAACCATGCTCCAAAAATCCATTATTTTCTTGATTATTTTTTTCAGCAGATGGATAATTCCTTTAATTTTTCATTCCCATTTATAAAGCTGAACCATCCCTTTTTTTCACAAACAGGTTGTTGTCCCTTATTTAGGAATTTCAGAACTTTACATATTTTACGTAAACACAATTACAAAGCACAATGACTGATTCAACTACAGTTTCTTTAAACTAAGTATATATTATTTTTCTTATACTTGCACTTCCCAAATATAAGAACCCAATGATTCCTTTTTCTATCAAATAATAAATAACAATAAATGTGTTAACTACTAATAGACTTATGACTTCATAGAAACATAGAATGGTTTGGGTTGGAAGGGGCCTTAAAGCTCATCCAGTTCCAACCCCCTGCCTTCCACTAGACCAGGTTGCTCAAAGCCCCGTCCAACCTGGCCTTGAACACTGCCAAGTATGGGGCAGCCACAGCTTCTCTGGGCAACCTGTGCCAGCGACCCACCACCCTCATAGTGAAGAATTTCTTCCTCATATCTAATCTAAATTTCCATGATTTTACGACAAATTACTAAATTTACAGTAAAAACAACACATTTAAGTAGCAGCACTAACTACTAAAAATCAGTGTCAGATCACAAAAAGGATGCAATTTACTTTTCTTTTTTTTTTTTGATACCAAAGTGCCTACTCCATTTCTAGATAGTAAAACACCCCTCCTTGTGCAAAACCCCTATGCAAGGTTATAATTTCATCACATCTGCTGGGTCCCTCAATTCATAAAAATGCTCTGCTGTAGAAATGTCTCAGCAACCTGCTACAAAAAAAGTAGACTCTTACTAAACATGTCTAAATACACCTCAAAAGCTCACATGCCTTTAGCTGACAGCACATTAATGTAAAAAGGATTTCCATCCAGCCAAATCTGGTAATGACTTGCAATAGTTACCAACTGCTTACCAGCTTATGTTAAAAGAACAGCTGATTTCTATGTGTATACAACTGGTTAGGTCTGCAGATTTCAGAACAGTTTAGCAGACTTTATGACCATAAAAAGTAAACTGGGTAACTGGGTAATGCAAGTAAACTTCTCAGTCCATGGAGAGTGCAGACCCTTTACTAGAACGTAGGTGTTACACTCTCATAATAGATTAATGTCTTCTAATCATTACAAAGTTGATACATTTGCACATGGTATGAAGTACTGCCACCTAACCACCCCAATATTGAACCATCCACGGATTGTATCTCTTTCCTCTACCAAAACTTTGGAGAGAAATTTTTCAAGAATGAATTAACAACTTCTCTGAGTTTACTAAGTAAATTTGTATTTATTGAAAGCAAAATTTAAGTATCTAATCCAAAATATTGCTTCTAGAACTCAGAGCATTGGTATGCATTAAATAGCATTATCTTTTTAACACAATCAAGGACACTACTACTGGATGGCAGTTTTTTGTTTGTTTCTGAACCTGAGCACATAAGTTGGACATTCAGGACAAATGAGTAGACTACTCAGATTTCCTAGTTGTAGCTGGAGTTTATAGTAAGCTAAACAAGAGTAATATTTAATCATTCATATATGTCCAGATTTATTTACTTTCTAAGGTTGTATCTTTTTCCCCGCCACATGTAATGTGATGTGCATCACTAATGCTATGTACAAATTCTAATTAAGAGCAAAGAAATATTTTCATTTCCTTTAACAGAATTCTGTGATTTTAGGCTGCAGTTATATTAACATCACTCCAACTAACACCATTCCAACAAACAGTAAACTATTTTAATAAAGGCATATACTTATGTCCATAGATTTTTAATAGAAATAAACAATAAGCAAGACTTTTATTCTCCCAGTATGAAAAAAGGAACACTATAAAACCATAATTGCTGTAATGACTTAATGAATCTTAAGTCATGAAATAACACCCATTGTTTAAGTACAATGTTCTGCAGGAAATCATAGTGTGTGTGGCAGCAGAGAAAAGACATAAAAGAGGAAAAAAGTCTACGAGATACATATTCTACATGTAGGGATATATTTAAAGATACTGAAAAGTGATTTTCTCTCTCTGTATCTGAGTATCTGTCACAGCATTTTCAGAAACAGTATCTATACTTATGCAATTGCTAATATTAGCATAACAGCTCTCTAAATTTATTCTGGCTCATGCCTGTTACGCTTATAAAATTCAACACAACAGCAGCACAGTCCTAGTTGAAGATCTCGCTGTGTCTACTCAGCTGCCTATGCAACAATCTCAAACACAGGCTGCAGAGACAATCCTTGCTCTTCATTTAGCAAACTTTCATTTGTTGACAGCTCTGTTTTTTTCTTTTTGTTTGCAGTAATGAACAAAACAAAGAATTTGCTGAATGCACATACTGCCTTCGTCCTTGTGTACAGAAGCTGTTCAGTATTTGGTAACTGCAAATTTACTGGCATTTGTGTAATACAAATAGCTCAACGTTTGGACGGCTTATGATTTCATAGTGCATCTGCAGTGTTCATGCATAATACATATTTTTCTGAGATTCATCCAAATAAAAGGAACTGAACAAACAACAATCTGTGATGATGACATGGACGTCATCTTAGTTGGAAAATTTAGTGCTCCTCAAAAGTAAAATAAGTGATTTTACCACAGCATTGAATATCACTTCAGAATTATATTGCAATAACTAATTTTAACATTTAGGAAGGCCAACCCCTGGCAAATCTAGTGCTCATATATGCTGAGAAATACTATATTTAGTCTTCTAAATCATTAAGCATGAAGCTGTGCAAGGCATCTGGAAAAAGAAAGGGAACAGAGATCTTAAGGAATACTGAACATTTTGTATTTAATACTACACCAGCGCTGTAATCCTACACCACTAGAACTTGCATTCTGTACAGACCAAATATAAAAATGAGTGCCGGTATAAAGGCAGAGAGAAATCAGAATTCATGATTGGGATGCCTGAAGATGGTTTACATCAGCCCTCCAAATTATTTTACACTGCATGATTCTCTTAAGTTTCTACAGAGCATAAATACAACAGGAGTTTAAACACTACTGAGAGAGAAAGCTTTAAGGGTAAAAGAATATTGGAATGAAAACAAATGGATTTAAATTATCCAAATACTCGTCTTAAATACAAATTACAGTTCCTAAACACTGTGACAGAGAACTCTGGAAGAGTTTTCTCACCAAAGTAATGGGGCCAAAAGTGTGAACTAATTTTACATTGAAGATCACAGAATTTATGAAGGAGCTATATGACATAGCAACCTAATGAAACCAAGGAAATAGTAGCACTTCTAGTTACAGATTCTCAAATTTTCATCCAAAGAATGAGGCACCCAAAATCGGAAATCACCTCTGAGCACAATTAACACTGTATAAAATAGAACAAAAGCAACTTTCAGAAGTATAAGAGAATATCAGTTTCTCAAAGCACACTAAATATTAACCTACATTAAAAATAAGCAAAAAATCCATTGTATGTTGACAGCTAAAGTCTGCCAGTGTCACAAACCTCCTTTCAATCCTAGAAGACTGACATAACAAGCAAGCAGTCTCCTATGTAGCTTGCTCTCTGCTCATTGTTTGCAGTACTGTTGGTAATATGCCACAAAAAAACACAAGGCTTTCAGTTCTACACCCAACACATCATAAATAGCAACATGTACCTTAACTTTATCACACCTATGAAATCTCAGAAGCAGCTTTCTACTATTGTGAAGCAAGAGAATCTTATATCAGATTGCCACACAGTCCAATTGTTTATTTTGCTTTAGTATTTGTGACAGCTAGCAAGATAAAAACCCACTCTGCCCAGACTCCCAATCTAGTGTAGTATCCCCAAGACTACTGGGTACTCTAACCAGCATCTCTCCCACACCTAATTTTTCCATCAAACATCCTAAACCATGTTAGACTCAGTAATATCAGAAATAGCTTCAGGGAATATTGTATATTGCCACTGTGAAACAGGCACAGGAGGTTACTTCAGAGAATAATCTCTTTCATTAAATTTTTAAGAAGTGAAATATCATTAGATGATTCATTCCCTGGAATCTGTATTGCTTTGTAAAATAATTGAAAAAAAGAGTTCATTGATCCATGTTTTACTTTTTTTTCCCCCTTTAATTCTTTTTGGCACAGAGAAAGCACAAGTCTTCAAAATTCTGAGAAGTAGTTTCAGTTTCATTCCTGCATTTGAGTCAAGTCCCAAAAGGGCCAATCTGCAGCTAAATGAACATAGGCAGAATGTTTAATTTTGCTACCATCATAGGACTGACTTCCACACAACAAAAAGAAAACATTCCCAGTCACCTCTCGTCCAAACCGAACCTCTCCAATCTTCACATCTGTTTCCATAACATCTCCGCTATTACAGCATATGGCTTCCGCACCAAAAAGCCCTGAAGCTTTCTTTATTCAAATTTTTCTTTAAACACAGTCTTTTGATGCTTGTTTCAGATACACAACTGAAACTATTTTTAGTTTTCTCCTAGTGCCTTTATTCTGCTAACAAATATACCAGGAATATTTAAACCATATTGCAGAATTTAGGGGATTTTATACCTAAACAATATGTACTTGACTGAAAACAAGCTTCATTCTTTTTAATGAAAGTTTCCTCAGACAGCAAGAAAAGTTTCTCATTTCTCAAAAATCTCTCTTCAAACTGAGGACCTGACTGAGGCACATCCTGATTTCTAAAAAGCAAACCTTAAAAGAAAACAACCATAGTATGCAGAAGTATCTTTGGTATCTTTAGATATTGGTTTAGGAGAAAGAGCGGCTATGAACAAAACAGTGACAAAGCTTGGTGCAGATTTGTCAGGTGCACATTTGTATGAACATGGAGTAAATAGTAAATTCACGTATTTTTATAAAGGGCATGAACACTAAGAAAAATTAAGTAAAAGATACTATGGAAATTCAAGCTAAGCAGTTCATGGAACCCACAGCTTAGGATCTAGCCTGAATGCCTTATTTTAAAAGATGTAAAATAAAATGGACATTGAGTTTTCAAAAATACTTTGAAAGGAGCAGTATTCCTCAGCACAGAGCAATAGCTAACTCTCTACGGAACCACTAAAAGAAATGCCCAGCTTTACATGTTACTTACAAGGAGCTTTCTATTGAGAATAAGAGCTGCAAAAGAAGCAATAGGCGTAAAATAAACATTATAGATTTGATGCGGAAGAAAGGAACAGTACCAGGATGTGAGAACAATTCAGAGTTTCAAAAATCTGAACACATCTTGAAACGGTCAGCATGTTCAATTCTGTATTGTACACCATTTGCCCTTGCTGCTGAAAGATTTGCAAGATTTTCTTATTATTTTTACTTTTACAGGTGACATTTTAACATAGTCTTTAATCTTAACTCAAAATTTACTGTATTCTTAATCCCCACTGAAGTACATGGTATTAGTACTAAATGTACTAATATACTACATGCTCTACATGTACTGTATGTTCTTAGTAATAAAAAGACCCAGTGAACTACAGACCAGTCAGTCTCACCTCTTTGCCTGCCAAAATCTTGGAGCAGATTCTCCTGGAAGGCATGCTAAGGCACATGAAAACCAACAAGGTGGCTGGTGACAGCCAGCATGGCTTCACTAGGGGGAAATCCTGCCTGACCAATCTGGTGGCCTTCTATGATGGGCTATGGAACTGATGGACAGGGGTAGAGCAGTTGATGGCATCTACCTGGACTTGTGCAAAGCATTCGACACTGTCCTGCACAACATCCTTGTCTCTAAACTGGAGAGACACCAATTCGATGGATGGACTACTCAGTGGATAAAGAATTGGCTGGATGGCCACACAGAGTTGTGGTCAACTGCATATGTCCAACTGGAGACAGGTAACAAGTGGTGTCCCTCAGGAGTCAGTGTTGGGACCTATCCTGTTTAACATCTTTGTCAGCGACCTGGACAGTGGGACTGATGCACCCTCAGCAAGTTTGCTGATGACATCAAGCTGTGTGGCTTGGTTGATACTCTGCAGTGAAGGGATGCGATACAGAGGGACCTTGACACCACTGATAACTGAGCCAATTCGAACCTCATGAAGTTCAGTCAAGCCAACTGCAAGGACTTACACCTGGGTCTATGAACAGCAGGTCAAAGGAAGTGAGCCTGCCCCTCTACTCTGCTCTCATGAGACTGCACTTGGAGTACTATGCGCAGTTCTGGTGTGCCCAACATAAGAAGGACATGGAACTGTCCTTTGGAGCAAGTGCAGAGGAGGGCCACGGGGATGATCAGGGGACTGGAGCACCTCCCATACGAAGATAGGCTGAGAAAGTTGGGCTGTTCAGCCTGGAGAAGAGAAGGCTGTGTGGAGACCTCAGAGCAGCCTTCCAGTATCTGAAGGGGGCTTACATGGATAATAAAGAGAGACTCTTCATCACGGACTGTAGTGATAGGACAAGGGGCAACCGGTTCAAACTTAAACAGGGGAAGTTTAGATTAGATATAAGTAAGAAGTTCTTTACTGCAAGGGTGGTGAAGCATGGGAATGGGCTGCCCAAGGAAGTTGTGAATGCTGCATTGCTGGCAGTGTTCAAGGCCAGGTTGGACAGAGCCTTGGGAGACATGGTCTAGTGTGAGGTGTTCCTGCCCATGGCAGGGGGGTTGGAACTAGATGATCTTAAGGTCCTTTCCAACCCAACAATTCTATGATTCTATGACTGGACTTGCAAAGAGACATAGAAAAAGAATGAAGCAAAACAGGAAAGGGGGCCACTGCTCTGTAGCCAGCTGCCTTTTCCTACTCTTCCTTGGCTGTCTTTGCCTCTTTCAAAGATAAATCTGCTTTACCATACTACAGCATTCACTTTTCAAAACATCCACTTTGGGGTCTAGTATGTCCAAACAGAAATATCAGTATAGACAGACATGTGAGGAGAAAGAATGGAAGCCAATCGAATGAGTGTAGTGATTCATTTGAGTTTTTATTCGTTCACTGTTGATGTGCTTCAGAATATATCATTTAATTAATATTACACAAAGATAACAGTAGTGCTCAAGGTAATCCTTGCAAAAATTCAGTCAGGAACATGTGCAATGATCATGCTTCGACTGCAAGCAGGTCTCATCAAGCTTTATGATGTATACAGAAACAGTACAAATGACTCTATCCTCCTCTGAGATGCCAGTAATTAAAATACAAATAATTAATTGAGATCAAGTTCTTATTATTAAACATTGTAACTTTTAGAGAAATTTAAACCAGGAGCTTAGAGGTTGAACAAATATTCAGGAATAAAAATGTAAGTACGAAAATGTTTCAGATTTCAACTACTTAATACAGGCGAAACATCTTGGGTGGCACTCAACCTTGCGAAGTGCTGCTGTGATCTGCTACAGGGTAAATAAGGATTAAAACATGAATAGGCTAAGAAATTATGCACAACCTCAGATCTTTCTTCTTCCTCAAATTTTCAAAAAAAATTCATACATGAACTGCAAAACCTCTTACACTGTTTCAAGTTCCTTCCTGGGAACCAAGCATCCAAACCCTTTAATTTCTTTTGGATATTCTTGTTGTCTCAGTTTTCTGGCTTCACCAGAACAGTATCATAACCACACAGATGCAAAGGAGGTATCACCAACTTCCAACCTCCTCAATTTTCTTTTAGAAGCTGAAAGAATTCAAGGTTTTAATAAGACTGGTTAACATTGCTTCATTATAGCAACTATCAGCTAGAAAGCACTGAATTTGATCTGTCCTAACAACAGCTTAGCTAGAAACCCTCCTACTTTTCTGGCAGCTCCTCTGCCTGCCTCCCTGGGCCTGAAGACTGTCAAGGACATAAAGGCCAGTGAAGGTCTCATATTTTCCACCAACCTGCTGCAGAGCAAAAGAACCAGGACACCAGCAGTTTGAGATTTTCAAACCAGTGCTATCCCTGGCTGATGAACGATTAAGATATTGGGGTTTATGATCTTCAGGCCTAACAGCAGCACCATCAGGGGCTCCTGGAAGCTTTGGCATCCAAGATCTTGCCAACAGGCTGTCTGATGGCCAGCCAGACCCTCAGGGCTACCAGTGCTTCTGGGTGGCAGCTAGCCAAACATCTGCTACTCTGTCATACAGGCTGGAGTACAAAGTCATCCAGGTTATCTCAGAGCCTGATATGTTCCTTGGCAGGAAAACAAGATCCCTATCTGCATGTAATTTTCCCACATCTACTGTTAGACCTGAACAAGGCTTTCTAGTTATTACAGTCCTCAGCCTGCTTGACAGCAACTGTCTTTTATCACAAAGGATAAAGCACGGTAAGTACCTGTTTTCAGTTTGTGTTGCTGGTGGGTTTTGTAAGTATACAAAAAAATCATATAAAAGAAGATGTAACAAACTAATCTTTTTGCTTCCCCACATCCCTAGAACTTATTTCCTACTCCGCAGCGCTGCGGACTGAACCACGACTGTCGTATCACCTGAGGGAAACAGTCTGATACTGAAAATTTGGTTTTGGACAAAAAATCCAGGCTGCTTTTACTTACACTGTAGTTAAAACATTTAAATAGCAAAAGCCATTACATATACAAAGACACATTCTATCCTGAAATCCTAAGCCATTCTGTGTGAAATGTACAGCAAACCAAATCTGAAGGGTAAAATCTAAGAATTGATGAATAAGCAACAATTTGTTAAATAATAGATTACTTTAGGCATTATCATACAAAATGGACCAGATAAGCAGGAAAAAAAGTCTCATAGTCAAGCATTGTACCTGTTGCAATGTAAGCAACATATAAATGGGTTTAAAAGAGTAGTAAAATCATCATTTTCTGAGTGCAGCCAGTAAACCAGGAAAAAATAAAGTGGTTTCTTAAGTAAAATAAGCTTTGAAATGAAGTAGAAGTACACTGTGCTGAAATGGATGAGAAGCTGGTGAAGTGTCCAGTAATAATGCATTTAAGTAAGAAATTTGGCTAGAATTTGAAGTCATCTGTGAATAATTTACCAAATTGAGTAAAGCAGCTCAAAAGTACATGCTGGCTAAAAACTGCTGAATATTTTTGCTGTCCTGAAATTCAGCCTCCCCCAGTTTTGATTCCTTTTCTTCTATATCCATTAAATGGATGAGAACATTCCTGTATGACACCCAGGTGACAGATGATTATAGAGTATATTTTTCCTAAAAATATTTTTGAATAAAGACTGTAAAAATGGACACAGACTTTCTTCTATGAGAAAAGAGAGGAAAATGACAACTACTAATGCATTGTGCCTGTTCGCACTGACACAGCATGCTCTCCAGCAGTAGATTTCTACACACAACACAAAATACAATCAGTGCCTGAGACTCAGGTACACTTGCTGACACAGGATTCAGACCGATTTCTTTTTGAGCTCAACATCTGAGTATTTTTAGTTCTAGCCTCACTAGAGAGAAGAAACGTTGCAGAAGAGCAATAAATTCTAGCTAGCTGTGAAAGAACTCATTCTCTAAGACAGGTATGAAAAACTTTTGCACCATATCACTTTCCTATGATTAGGAATAGCATACTTATTACTACAAACTGTAAAGTCAAGGGCCACAACAAGGAGACCTCTGCCCCTCTAATTACAACACACTTTGTACCATAGGGACTCTTGCCATTAGCAAGCGTACTTACCTCAAATGCAGTGATGAAGAGCAACATATCTCCAACAATTCAGTACAGGGTCCCTCCTTCTCTATCATATGTTTTTGCCCATATATAAAAAGTTCCACTTTCTGTCACCCTGCCTCTAATGTGGTATAACATTTTGCTGTACCTCATTAATGCTGCTCATAAAAAAAAGAACTTATTTCCCCCCCCGTTCCAACAAAGGCTAATTTGGCTCCAACTTGTAAAGCTTCCACTCCCACCTCCCGCCTCAATATCCCAAACACAGCTTCCAGTAAGAGAATCCCTTCATCTTTTTATTGTTCAGCTAGCTCTTGCAATAATTAATCAGAAAAAAAAATCAAAATTCAACTCTCAAAATTCAAGCATTCCATTCACTTGAACAAAAACCTTGATTTTCCTGCCCAACATGGAAAATCCCTGAAAAAACTCTCTCTACTTGATGAAACTCATGGCTGCCTTAGTTGTTGTGCCTCTCCCCAAAATACTGAAAATCAAGAACAAAGAACATTCTGACATGTTCAAAGCATTTAACTTGACCCCAACTAAAAAATTTCTAGACTATTTATCAACAAAACAAAATGCCATTGTACACTATCTCACACAATAAATGTGTTATAAGATTAAAAAAAAAAATTAAATTCCTAATTAAAAAAACAGCAAAACCCTTCCACTTGACAACTCTGAGGACAGACTATCACTGAAAAGGTCCTAAAGCCCATTAATTAAAACGCATGGGTTCATTTTGTTGAAGAAAGCACTCAGATTAGTGAATCCATATAGAACTGATCACTATAATAATACTGAAGTCAGTGAGACAGAACTCACATTAGCACCAGGAAATGCATGTTTCCTGTGCATTTTTGGTTTGAGGTGTTGTTCTTTGTGTTTGTTTTGGTTTTGATAAAATGATAGAAAAAAACCCTATTTGCTCAAGAAGAAAATACAGCATGTATTTCTTCATGGGTCCCAGATAAAGTCTGGAAAACACTCTGCTGAGCAAGGTGCTTGGTGACAGCCAGCATGGCTTCACTAAGGGGAAATCCTGCCTGACCAATTTGGTGGCGTTCTACAATGGGGCTACGGAACTGGTGGACTGGGTAGAGCAGTTGATGTCATCAACCTGGACTTGCGCAAATCATTTGACACTGTCCCACATGACATCCTTGTCTCTAAGTTGGAGAGACATTAATTTGATAGGTGGACCACTCAGTGGATAAAGAACTGACTGGAGGGCCGCACACAAAGAGTAGTGCTCAATGGCTCAATGCCCAGCTGGAGACCAGTAACGAGTGGTGCCTCTTAGGGATCGGTGTTGGGATTGGTCTTGTTCAACATCTTTGTGGGTGACATGGACAGTGGGATTGAGTGCGCCCTCAGCAAGTTTCGCACTGACTCCAAGCTGTGTGGTTCAGTTGATAAGTTGGAGGGAAGGAATGCCATCCAGAGAGATCTTGACACACTTGTGAAGTGGGCTGATGCCAACCTAATGAAGTTTAACCATGCCAAGTGCAAGGTCCTACACCTGGGTCGGAGCAGTCCCAGGCACAGCTACAGGTTGGGCAGAGAAGAGATTCAGAGCAGCCCTGCCAAGAAGGACTTGGGGGTGTTGGTCGATGAGGAAATGAACATGAGCCGTCTTCAGTGAGCACTGGCAGCCCAGAAAGCCAACCATGTCATCAAAAGGAGCATGACCAGCAGTTCGAGGGAGGTGATCCTGCCCCTCTACTCTGCTCTCGTGAGACCTCCCTTGGAGTATTGTGTGAAGTTCTGGTGTCCTCAACATAAAAAGGACATGGAACTGTCCTTTGGAGCAAATCCAGAGGAGGGCCACAAGGATGATCAGGGGACTGGAGCACCTCCCGTATGAAGATAGGCTGAGAAAGTTGGGGCTGTTCGGCCTGGAGAAGAGAAGGCTGTGTGGAGACCTCAGAGCAGCCTTCCAGTATATGAAGGGGACCTATAGGGATGCTGGGGAAGGACTCTTCGTTAGGGACTGTAACGAATGAACAAGGGGCAACCGGTTCAAACTTAAACAAGGAAAGTTTAGATTGGATATGAGGAAGAAGTTCTTTACTGTAAGGGTGGTGAGGCACTGGAATGGGCTGCCCAAGGAAGTTGTGAATGCTCCATCACTGGCAGTGCTCAAGGCGGGGCTGGACAGAGCCTTGGGTGGCATGGTTTAGTGGGAGGTGTCCCTGCCCGTGGCAGGGGGGTTGAAACTAGATGATCTTAAGGTCCTTTCCAACCCTAACTATTCTATGATTCTATGATTCTATGCCTTAACCTGGTTTGACAGTATAGATCATTGCAATGCTTAAAAACAATGTATACATTTATTATATCATATATTATTATATTACTATATATATTATTATGTATTTTATTATATTACATTATATATTATATACTCTGAAACACATGTATGCTACTAAAAATAATATATTCAGCCACTATTTCAAATAAAGTAAGTTCTGCTAGAGCAATATATATTGCATCATTCAGGGTATAACAGAATAGGAGCATGATGTAGCACCCGTCAACAGCTGCTCTTAAATTGTTGCATTTGAAATGCAACAAATGGAATAAAGAAGTGGAGATAAATACTACCTTAACTCATGGGTACATAGATCATCAGTTAATTCCATTAAAATGTGAATAGAATTGTGTCAAAATGAAGTATAACGCTGAACAAACTTCTTTCGTCGTTCTGGTTAAGTGAATTAAACTTTCCTTGATATATTCTCACTTGAGGCTCAAGAATCCATTACAAATGTCTAAACCAAGACTGGATAACATATGTCTTGTGGCTTTTTCATATTACCATTTTCATTTTCAAAATATCTCAAGAGGTGAAAAGGAACTAAAGATGAAAGTACTTCTATCAAAAGAAAAGAAGAAAGAAAACCCACACAATTTAATTAGCTGAGAAACCAGAGCTTTGTTAAAAGTTGTAAATATAATAGAGGAGATTATCACTCAGCCACAGAAAAAATCTCCCAGCATGCTTTTCCAGAAAGATATTTAAATTCAATGAAGGATCAATTACGGTTTATAAGGATAAATATGAAAGTTAATAGACAGCGTTGGCAAGCATTGTTCTCATAGTATGCCAGCAAAGTACCATGGATAAAGTAATCCAAAATATTAAAGCTTTAGAGACTATAGCTCTCCCAAAACACAACTCAATCACATGGAGAAAATGAACAGAGAAAGAGCTTATCTGAGACTCTGGAAAGACACAGTCCAGAAGTTAATATTCAAACCCTTGCTGTGTTTTGGCATTACTGAGTACTCAAAATTCAAGTTCAGTGAAAGTATTTTTCCTCAATTGGCTGCTCTTAAGGTTTCCCCTTAAGGCACCTCATGTGCTAACTCCTCTCCATCTGAATTACAGCCTGTAAGGGCTTGCTGAGCCATGTACACAGGAATGAAGCAAGAGAACTTTGGCAATTTTATACCTGAACCTAAAAGCTTTATTTAAAGAATCCCAGTGTCCTCTTCCAGGTTTGTCTATGACAAGTGAAGATGGAAAAAAATATGGAAACCCCACTCTTTATATGTTTCGAATGTCCCAAAGCCTAATTAGCAGTTCAAGCGTACCAGTGGTGTATCAAATGCTTCTGGACTGTGCCTCAGGCAGTGAAAAATGATGTACTCACCACCTCTGCAATGTGACCTTGGTTATGAAGTCAGGGAACTGCCAACAGTCCCTGGGAATGGTTCAGTGACAAGGGTTCACAGACAGGAAAATCTCTGCAATTAGTAGAGGCTGTCCATCTTTTGATTTTTTTTGAGCTCGTAGATGAACTCCTGAAGAAAGCTGCCATCTGAGAAACCCATACAGGAAGGACAGCCAAGAGGCTGGACTAGATGATGGTTCTCAGGGGCCTGAAAATTGCTACAAGATACACGAATAGATATGTGAATGAACCAGAACAATGTGCTATTGTTTATGCTCTATTCACACATTTACATTCTGGCACATATTTGCAAACACTCCAGCTGCATTCACTATGCTAACACTCAGTGTGGCAACCAGTGGAGTTGTTAGTGAGAGCAGCCTGGAAGAGTTGCATCTTGCAATTTGAAAAGAGTATATATTTATCCCAAGGAATCAAGAATGCTTCCTTTCAGGGCTGAACTGAATTGATTGTGTGGGAATGATTCAGCTACAAAGGCTCCCTAGAGATGAACAAAAATGCCTTCGTGTCATGGAATTACTAATAGCCTACTGGCATATATGACAATGAATCCTGGAAGTATAGTGAGGGGTAAATGAAAGCAGCATCTCAGAACGAAACCACAGCAAGTCTGGTGTAATTTGTGAAGAGTAAGCCCAGTGCTGGGAAAAGCCCCTACTTGCCATACCTATTTAAAAATCCAAATTTTGCCAGGAAAGAAAGACGTGTTAGGGCTTTGCCCTACAGAACCTAGGTGTTCTGTGCCCAGAGCTGTCAATGCACCTGTGCGTGAGCATGTGAAGATACAGCTAGGCACTATTGCAGAAAACCGGAATTAAAATCCCACAGTGGAAGCTAAACACATTAAATCCTGCACCTTCTGATTTCTAGAGAGGCTTTGTATTAGCTGTGCACTACATCCTCAAAAACTACAGAGCACCAGTGAATAATCCTAACCCCCTGTTAGTGAAGCTTTTATTCATTTATTTCCTCTGTGTTCAAAGCAGCAAATTTCCTGGCAGGCCCTTAATTCACAGGCCTAAGCCTTCTTTCCATTTACGTGGATTCTTTAAGAAGATACTTCTGAATATAGAATAGTCTAATTACTCCTTTCATTGCCCTTACACCATCCTTCCATTTCTCAGCTGTTCTGCACAGTCTGGTTCACACCCCTGAGGTATCATCCCAGAAAGGCAGAAATTAGTAAAGGTATATATGGTGAACTGAAGACCAAGGGATGCAAGAACAGCAAAGGACTGGTTTAGAACACAGCTGTATTTGCAAGGTTATTTAAGAGCAGGAACCAGCAGTATGAGAGGAAATTGATAAAGGCAGGACTTAAGCCTGAGGAAATTCTGACTTCATATTCTGCTGTTACAAGTTTATTACACAGTTTCAGGCAAATTGCTTAACACTTACCCATGCTTGAAGTTATACTGAGAATTGACTATATATAAGCCACTACCATTAAAGTTCACAAAGAACCACAGAAATAACCCAGTCACCTGATCAAGGCTTGGAAAAGGTCCAAACTATTCCTGAACACACAGATTGATTATGTCTTTATACTGACAAACATAACCTTCTTGCTGGTACCTTCCTTCTCTAAATCAGGAATTTCACACTAGTAATAAAGGATATGTCTGTGGGATCTAAACTGCTTATGGTCTTCAGGTGCACACCTTCATATCCGGAAGGCCTGTCTAAACCACACATGATTCAGTGTACAAGGTGTACATGAAAACCAGAGGCTGAGTGGTGTCTGTAAAACAAAGCACTGCTCTGTGTGAGCCCAGCTCTCCCTCCCAGAGCAGGGACTGTGCAACCAGCAAGAAGGGAGGCTTTCTACACTACACAAGGGAGATGCATGCTGATGCTGCTCTGACATTTGTTCCTGTCCTTCAGAGAACAGCACTGGAGTGTATGAGGGGAAAAAAATTAATGAAGCCTCTTAGCATAAAAATAAATCCTACTGGACGACTTCCACCAGACTAGTTAATGTCTGTGCAGGAAATCTGGCAGACTGTTGATCACTCTTAGGAAGTGACCAGCTATGTGGAACCATCAAGTCTCAAAACTTTAAACCTCCTGAGGGGAACCAAACAGGTACTCTGAGGTTTTTGAATAAGAAAAGGGGAAGTGTTGTGGTACCCATATATATATATATATTAGAAACAGAAAATACTGTTGCCACATTTCTCATCCTACTTTAAAAATACTGTGGGCATCCTCACTTAAAAAACAAACAAACAAACAAACAAAAAAAAACTCATACAAAAAACAACCCAAAACCAAACCAAAAAACCGTAAATGTGAACTGCTAGCACTCTTTCACAACCACAAGTCTATTTAAGTTTCGTATTTTAGAATGTTCAGGGTAACTGAAACAAAAAGTAGATTAATTATGGTAAGTTGGTGTCCCAGAATATTAATTACTACTGTAACGAAATACAGATATATAGATCAGACAATTAGAACACAGGCACAACGAAAATTATTCTTTCTTCGATGATTTGCTATTGTTAGACTTTGTCTCTTCTGACCTGCACAAACTGTGTGTTCCTTCCTTTTGAGAAGCCAAGGAAAAATTTCTCCACCAAAAGGGCTGTCAAGTCTTGGAACAGTCTACTCAGGGAAGTGGTTGAGTCACCATCCCCAGAGGCATTTAAAAGACGTGTAGATGTGGCACTTGCGGACACACTTTAGTGGTGGACTTGGCAGTGTTGGGTTAACAGTTGGACTCGATAACCTTAAAAGTCTTTTCCAACCTAAACAATTCCATGATTCTATGAAATTAAAAGAAAGTTTATCCCTTACTTTTCTTCCACAGAGGATAAACCTTACACTTGAACAATAACAAGAAAAAACTGGAATAAGTTCAAACTGCAGCACATGTTGCAAACAGAGAAAATGCAGTTTCTTATTACACTGAGCTATTCCTGTTCAATTTTAATAAATACTTTAATTAGGAAAAAAAGTCTTCTCTACTGTATAAGGCTATTACCCTCTTCCTGTTTTGTAGAGTTTTATAATATTTGGAAATCAATATGACTCAAGTAGCACACAAAGTACTGAAAATAGAAACACCAATGGCTCAGCAGGATGCAGCATCCTTGAACTTTCAAATGAGATTTAAAAGAAAGAATAATTCCTGTAAAATACAGCACTTTCATCCAAACTAAGTTTTGTAGAGTTCCCAGAAAACTTTTATAATTACCATTATAAAATGGTATTAGGGGAAGCAGTATATGCCTGGCCAGTGTAAGAGGCACAATTCTAGAAAAAATTACACATAATAGTGTCTACTGAACCTCATCCCTCACAAAGATTACTGCCTTTTTGGAAGTCACACAAGCACACAGATAACTATGCAAAATTTCTCAGGAAAACGTAATTCATTAAGGAAATGCTTATTATTTTCTAACTCTCTGGTCTTTCATCCAATTTGGCACAATTTTTCTGCTCCCAGAACTTGTATGAAACCATCTTCCTAAGATATAAGTGAAGTTGTCTATTTACAGTACTGCCATGCCTACTGTCCTGTCTACATTTCTATATTGTCCAGTCTCCGGCGATCCTAAGGAGATTCTGTCACTTCATTACTACAGGACAGTCACAGTCTAAAATTCATCTCTATTAAAAAGCTTCCATGCAAAAGGATTTGATTCATAGAATCACAGAATCATAGAACAGTTAGGGCTGGAAAGGACTTGAAGATCATCCAGTTCCAATTTGATTCTATTATATTTGATGCTAATGCATTTGATTCTATTGATCATTTGATTCTATTACAGCCATTCCCAGCACCATGTTGCCAAGAGAAAGATGAAAATCTCAGTGCCTGAGTTTACAAAGTGGAGGCTTGGGAGCTGCAGAGCCAGCAAGGAACAGTAACAAATTGTACAGAACGGGACATTCAGGCTTGCTGAGGCAGGGACAAAATTGTATTGATGAAATACTGCCCCTCCTGTTCTATCCCATGAACTCAAATGTTTTCTTGGCAGCAGGATTGCAGCCAAAGGCTGCTGCCATCAGCCACACACCTCTCCAGCTGCTTGTGAGAATCACAAAGGGGATTCAAGAGGAATTCAGGCTGAACTGAAAACTATTTCCACACTTGGGCAGGGGACACTTTTAGTAGGAGTTCTTGCCCCTCCTCCATTTTCATTATTTTTAATCACTGTACTTAAGGTACTTCTCATAAAACATCTTTAGAAAGGCAGTCAGCGTCCAGGGAAAAGTTAAACAGTAACAGGACACCAATCATTCACACCATTCCTTCCACACCAGTGAACTTCGGATTTGCAACCTGTTGTTATCTTTCTCTTCAGAATCAAAGAGGTACCTTTTTCAGGAACAAGTAGCAATAATACTTTATCTATTCAGTCTGCTTCAAGTTTCTTACAACATTACACAATAAAGTTAACTTACAGTTTTGCCTTTCATCCTTGGTTCATTCTTAAAGTAAAAAATGAATCATGGGACCTACAATATGCTGAAGAGCAGACTGAAAGCCAGCTTAAGTGTTACAAACTGGGAAAAACGTGACCTTGATTTGTATGGATATTAAAGAAAGGCTTTATGTCTGAACATAAGAGAGACACAAAGGTTAAGGTAGATTGATTTCTTTAATATAATTTAAATATATAAAACGCTAAGAATAAAGAATACAAAGGAACAGTAAGAACAAAAAAATAAAACCATTTAGAGGACATCATATATATTTAAATCGAAAATAATTCAGAAACTGAGATATACATATAGTCCACTTTCCCCTCAGTAAGGCAGTGATACAATTATCATCACAGCAAATTTAAAACACTGACTTTATATTTATGCTTAAACTTTCCCCAAGGATAATAATATCCATAAAAGACATACGCACTAACACATCTTAATGCTTATTTTGCACAAGAAACTCCTGTGATACTATTGTTCACAAATTTTACTTCTGAAAAATTGCCAGCCTCACGCACTGCTCATTTTCCTAAGACCAAAAATAACTTCTTTTGTCTTTTCTTCAAGGAAACAGCTTCAATCACATTTCAGTGAATAGCGTGACTTCTTTAATTAGACTGCTTTTCCAATATATTTAAAATGGACTTTACATACTGGTCTATTTGTTAGAGGAAAAGGGAAAGAAAAAACAGTTACCTGTACTGTTCATTCATTCAGAAATTTCAGGGGAAAACCTAAGTCTCTGCATGGCTGGTGAGTCAACAGAGTCTCACACATGACTGGAAATTTGGCAGGAGAGACGTAACTCTAAGACAATTTTTCTGGAAATACAGCAAATACTTAGTGTACTTTCAGAAAACCGTCTTGAAAAGTGCTATAATGTGCAAGAATGTGCAAACAGATGCAGTTGCTGTTGCAGCAATAATATTGCATATTAAGTACAGGTTTTAACACCCCATCACTTCTAACAGAACAGTTAGAAAATTACTTTTACCAAAGTATGCATCTGTCTAATATTATAATTTGTTTAGACTGACAATTCAGCTGACCCTAAACTGCTTTGAGGCACATGTATTTAACATCCAAGTCTTTCTTGCCTTCAGTTACAGGAGTAATAACAACAAAATAACACCCAAAACCAAAGACACAACACCAAAACCCCAGAAAGCATAGAACCCTAGAATCATAGAATAGTTAGGGTTGGAAAGGACCTTAAGATCATCTAGCTCCAACCCCCCTGCCACGGGCAGGGACACCTCCCACTAAACATGTCACCCAAGGCTCTGTCCAGCCCCGCCTTCAACACTGCCAGGGATGAAGCATTCACAGCTTCCCTGGGCAACCCATTCCAGTGCCTCACCACCCTCACAGTAAAGAATTTCTTCCTCATATCCAATCTAAACTTCCCTTGTTTAAGTTTGAACCCGCTACCCCTTGCCCTATCACTACAGTCCCTAATGAAGACTCCCTCCCCAGCATCCCTATAGGTCCCCTTCAGATATTGGAAGGCTGCTATGAGGTCTCCACGCAGCCTTCTCTTCTCCAGGCTGAACAGCCCCAACTTTCACAGCCTATCTTCATACGGTAGGGGCTCCAGTCCCCTGATCATCTTCATAGGCCTCCTCTGGACTTGTTCCAACAGTTCCATGTCCTTTTTATGTTGAGGACACCAGAACTTCACACAATACTCCAAGGGAGGTCTCACGAGAGCAGAGTAGAGGGGCAGGATCACCTCCCTCGAACTGCTGGTCACGCTCCTTTTGATGCAGCCCAGGATACTGTTTGCTTTCGGGGCTGTGAGCACACACTGAAGACGGCTCATGTTCATTTCCTCATCGACCAACACCCCCAAGTCCTTCTTGGCAGGGCTGCTCTGAATCTCTTCTCTGCCCAACCTGTAGCCGTGCCTGGGATTGCTCCGACCCAGGTGTAGGACCTTGCACTTGGCATGGTTAAACTTCATAAGGTTGGCATCAGCCCACCCCACAAGCGTGTCAAGGTCCCTCTGGATGGCATTCCTTCCCTCCAACGTACCAACCGAATCACACAGCTTGGTGTCATCAGCAAACTTGCTGAGGGCGCACTCAATCCCACTGTCCATGTCACCCACAAAGATGTTGAACAAGATTGGTCCCAACGCCAATCCCTGAAGGACACCACTCGTTACTGATCTCCAGCTGGACACTGAGCCATTGAGCACTACTCTTTGCATGCAGGCATCCAGCCAGTTCTTTATCCACCGAGTGGTCCACCTATCAAATTGATGTCTCTCCAACTTAGAGACAAGGATGTCATGTGGGACAGTGTCAAATGATTTGCGTAAGTCCAGGCAGATGACATCAACTGCTCTACCCCTGTCCACCAGTTCCGTAGCCCCGTCATAGAAGGCCACCAGATTGGTCAGGCAGGATTTCCCCTTAGTGAAGCCATGCTGGCTGTCACCAAGCACCCTGTTGTTTTTCATGTGCCTCAGCATGCCTTCCAGGAGAATCCGCTCCAAGATTTTGCCAGGCACAGAGGTGACACTGACTGGTCTGTAATTCCCTGGCTCATCCATTTTCCCCTTCTTGAAAATGGGGGTTATATTTCCCTTTTTCCAGTCATTGTGAACTTCACCTGACTGCCATGATTTTTCAAATATGATGGACACTGGCTTAGCAACTTCATTTGCCAGCTCCTTCAGGACCTGCGGGTGGATTTCATCAGGTCCCATGGACTTGTATACATTCAGGTTCCTAAGATGGTCTCAAACCAGATCCTCTCCTACACTGGGCCTAGGGTCTTCATTCTCACTGTCCCTGCATCTCCCTTCCAAGACTTGGGTGGTATGGTCAGAGCATTTGCCGGTGAAGACTGAGGCAAAGAAGTCATTAAGAACCTCAGCCTTCTCCAAATCCAAGGTAGCCAGTTCTCCCGATTACTTCTGGAAAGGGCCCACATTGTCCCTAGCCTGCCTTTTATTTGCAGTGTACCTACAGAATCCCTTCCTGTTATCCTTAATATCCCTAGCCAAGTTTAATTCTAACTGGGCCTTAGCTTTCCTAACCTGGTCCCTAGCTTCCAGGACAACATCTCTGTATTCTTCCCAGGCCGCCTGACCTTGCTTCCACCTTTTATAAGCCTCTTTTTTCCTTCCAATTTTCCTCAGCAGCTCCTTATCCATCCAAGGAGGTCTCCTGGCCCTCCTGCTGAACTTCCTTCTAGTAGGAATGTATCGCTCCTGAGCATGCAGCAGGTGATCCTTCAATATCAACCAACAGCCTTGGACCCCCTGCCCTCTAGGGCTGTTTCCCATGGAACCTTACTGAGCAGGTTCCTGAAGAGGCCAAAGTCTGCTCTCTTGAAGTCCAGGGCAGTGAGCTTGCTGCACGCTCTTCTCACTGTCCTGAGGATCTCGAATTCAGCCATCTCATGATCGCTGCAATCAAGGCTGCATGTATCATTACTCTCAGTACTCCACTGAGGGGATCAATGGATTAACATCTGGCCATTTATGAAAATGTAAAATGTGAACATAAGTCCCCATGCAATTCTGAGGTAGATGGAATACTTTTTATTTTCTGATCCTGATTGCTATATTCCAACAGAGTATACAAATTCAATCACTTTTAAATACCTGAGTAGACCCATAGAAAACAACAGAAGTATCACAGATGTGAAGTTAAGCATATGTAAATGGTCTGCTGGACTAGAGCACCCACACAGGAACACGTAAGATAAAAGCAACAAAATCTTACTGAAGAGCTCAAGACTTGAATGGCGAGAGCTTGACATTTCTTTAAGCCAGATCAGGAAAACAACAAAAATACTTGAGAACTTGTATGGCAATCAAAGGAGGAAAGCAAATCTTTCATATCACTGAGTGAATAAGTAATTTTCTTGAAGCAGAGAAACTAAAACTTGAAAAAATGAACTGACAGTTATTATGTATGGTTCTTAATGGACTGTGCCTGTGTGCACACACCTGTGTGGCCCAGGTAAGACAGAGGCATTTATGACTTCTTTCTCTGATATGGACTCTTTGTGTCAGACACTGTATGAGCTTATTCTGCAGCTTTTCATTTAGTCAAGGATCTACAGGGAGTAGTACATCCTGCACTCAAAATAAGCAGGAAAGAAATTATCTTTGGGACCTCTGCTCTTCGATCTTATAAAAAAAACAACTAATAGGTTCAAATTGCTAGGGGATAGGAACACAAACACCGACTACACAGGTGATGCAACCCATACTACTTTAGAGAAAAGGACAAGAGCAGGAACCCAGCTATTAAACTGCTGAAACACTTTGCAAGTAACAGTACTAGGTACCCGTAAAACCTCATCAGAACGGCTACATGGAAATCTGGTCATTTGTTTGCAAGAAGTATGATTCAAGTTGGCACAAGAACAGGAAAAGGATGCTAGGAATTGCAGGGAATGGAAAGTTTACTTACAAGCAACAAAACCAGCTTGGCTTCCATAAAGGATTGCAATACAATGACAATTAGGGAATAATACTGCTCTTTAATTGTCACAGGAAGTGTCATAAAAAACTCTTAAGATGAAAGATAACTCTTACACACAACCACAGGAGAAAAAAAACAAAGAGGATAAGCTTTGAAAAGAGACCAAATATTAGCAGGTTTATTGTCCTCACCAGATTCTGGTCAACACTCAGTAGGCAACAGTAAAGTTAAACCACCTAACTAAAGATGCATATAACTGTATCATACAGCTAGGAAATGTCTTTCAATTTCATTCTACACCTATTCATTTTTTCCCTTAGGTGACACTTTGTTTTCTGTATGACAAAATGTATCACATAACTAGCATGAACATTCAAATATCTAGACATAAAAGTAGTGGCAGTAAATACAATAAAGTACCGTGGCCTTAGTTACTACACCTATCCTGCCATGAAAACAATTAAATGCTATGCCACTAGCCCCCAAGATAAAAAGAAAATCATTTATTTATTTTAGCAACTTTTGTATCTGATTACCAAACCAGAATAACAGTAACAAAAATAACACACATTGGATAATTTGGGGTAGGGGGTAGGAATCTGATTTTGGTAATGAATTTTTAAAAGTATGAGGCTTTTTTTAAAAAAAACATAGAAAATGGGAAAAGGTTAGAGAACCCTACTAAGTAATTCCCAAAATGTATATCAAAGTTTCCAGATGATTCCCTTTCAGACCAAGTTCTGAAACATACAGACATTAGCAATGAGAAGTGTTATTCCAACATCTGAACTATTTTAGATCTAATGAATCAGCAAGAGTTATACAAACGATGTTGATATACCAGCCAACTCCTCTCCTCTGGGAATGGCAAAGTTCATGCAAAAAAGCTGAACAACTCCTTAGACATCCACTGTTTAGCAAAACTTTGAGAACTGAAAAAAAAGGTATTGCTCAAAACAGCAAGGCTTCACAAAATGAAAACACAAGCACTGCAGCTGTCATAATAAAAAACCCTGATGAAGTCTCTTTGCTCTTGGTTTCTGTGAAGAAATACAAACTTTCAAAGCCAAGATGGGGTAAGAACTTTGTGGGTCCTGTTAAGTCTCTCAAATTCCTGCATATATTTCCCTGCTCTGTAACAAAGGTATTATCTCACACTTGTGTGCACAGTAGTTGGTAGTGCAAATAATTTCCACAATCTATGAGTTCAAGATGTCACCTGAATCATTCTATTATGGTGACCATACATGTTCTGAATTGTAATATTCAGCAACTCCTATTTATCTCCTGTTTATTGTTAAACAACCCAATTTATTTAAACTCCTAGGTTTAAATAGCCATCTTATTTAAACCTGCTTTAGAAGGAGGTGAAAAATATTTGCAACACAGTAACTAAGAAACTATTGAAATGCGGGCAGCTTTTAGGGGTGTCTGTTCACTTGTTTTAAATACATCCATTGTGTCTTTCAGGCTACAGTGTTTTCATAACCTTTAACGAAGGAGCATGAAGGCTGAAGAGAAAAACACCTCTGACTAACCTTCAAAAAAAACCTAAAAGGCATATTTCAGGGCATATGAAAATTCATATCCTGGCAGCTGTTCTAATGATAAATTATAAGTTATAAAACATCATAGCTAGAGATTTTCTGGAAAAGAAGTCACATTCAATCTGGAATTTCAGAACTCATCCTAAACTAAAGGTATGCCAGAGGCATATGTCAGTTTGTTTGCTTTATATTTTAATTAACTATTTTACTTATTTTAAATCTGTTTTGCATGTGAGCAAACACTGGGGGGGTGGGGAGAGAGGGAGAAATTTCCTGTAACCGTGTTTATTTTTTGCAATAAATACCATGTTGATTCTTAACACAATTTTACTCTCATAACAATGCCATTGTTTTGTTATCCCTTCTCTAAACACGAGTCTCTAAAGTGATTATAGTTAGATAACAAGCTTTAAAGGCTAGGAAATCCAAAGATCTTTTTAAGAGGGAAACAAAAATAAGGCTATTTGAGTGTTTAGTAAAAGGTCTGCATTCAGACACTTTTTCCATGTGAAAAATTAACAATTTTATATCCTCAAACAATGTGGCTTGTGGCCACAGAGAAGGCAACAAGCAAAATGTTACTGTCTTATTGTGAGTTTAATGAAAACTCCAAACACAATTACATCTCATTTTTACCTAAACTAAGTTAACCACGACTTATCCTTGGCTTATTTATCCAGACTGGGTTCTTCAGATATTTTTCTAAATGTCTCGGCCACTTGGTAGGTACAAATCCAAGTGGCTAAAAATGACATGCCTTGTAGCCATTGTTTCATGAATTAACAGTGCTCCATGGAAAAAACATCTTACAAAGTTAATACAATGATGCATACAAGTGAAGTCAATTGCATACAGCTTTTACTGGGCCTTACAAATCTTTATTGTTGCTTTTACTTTGAAATGTAAGTAAGACAAGATATTTACAATAGCAATTTCCACCCTTCTTGTTTTTTTCCCTCTTCTGCAGCATCCATGTAACACACAAACATTTTACCACTTTTATTTTTCCAAGGTTCCTGCCAGAGAGGATCATTTACTCACAGTAAAGAAAATCTGCACAGGATGCAGAAAATACTATATGCTCTGGAAACTGTTGAGTTGGCTCTGTTTATTATTTTTAATGACAATTTCTTATAAGTATGGTAGATTTATATGTAGATTTGTTCCTTCCTTTTCACACGTTTCTTTGGGAAATAGGACCTGAAACAGAATCCAATGAATAGATTCAAATGCTCCTGGAGGAGGAGTGGGGGTGGGAAGTTGTATTCTCCTCCGTAAGCTCTGACCCTAAGACTAAAGAGCCATCCTTGCTCCCATAAAATGAACGAAGAATTCTCTGATCTTCCTAAGCCAGGTTTTATCCTTTTCAGAGACTTTCCAATGGAAAGATTTGCATTATGGCACTCTTTCCTGAAACTCTTTTTTTATTTTTGCCTTGGGAAAAAAAAAAAAAAAACAAGTCTTAGAATTTTTTTCTCTATAGAAGAGTGACCTCTGCAGTCACTCTCTGCAGAGCTCTTTATGCTGTTCTTTAATCTCTTTTTCAGTGTCACAGATCTGGGGATATAGGGGTGAGGGGGAATGGAGAAGAGAGGGAACAGGAAATAAAACTATCCACCTCTCAGAACTCTGATATCGAGCATTTCAAATGTAGATAGTTTCCTTCTCCCTCTTCTTTGCTGCAGGATGAAAGATGGTTCCAGATTTTGAGGAAACAAAAACCAAAACCATCACCAACAAAGAAACCATGCCACCATGCCTTCTCCTGCAGTACTGAAAGAAACTTAATCCTGAAATGTTCACTCAGGAGGTGACCCCTATGAACCCGTAGAAAAGGATTCAGAACCTACTGCAGACCACAAGTTGGATCAACAGTGGGATGATGCTGCCCTCTCTAGCGCATTAGCAGGAGTGCTGTATACAAGAGACGAGTTTTTGTTGGGGGGTGGGAGGTACTGGTAGAAGCAAGGCATTAGTCATGTCCAGTTTCAACTACTTTACTTCAAATGTAGACAAACTGAAAAAAGTTCAGGCAAAAGCAGCACATGAAGTAACATTCAGAGAATGAGATTCACTAAAAAATTGAAAAAAAATATTTGTTCACAATAAAAGAGATTGACAAAGGGTAAAAATGAACATGAGCCAGCAGTGTGCACTCACAGCCCAGAAATCCAACCGTATCCTGGGCTGCATCAAAAGGAGCGTGACCAGCAGGTCGAGGGAGGTGATCCTGCCCCTCTACTCTGCTCTTGTGAGACCTCACTTGGAGTATTGTGTGCAGTTCTGGTGTCCTCAACATAAAAAGGACATGGAACTGTTGGAACAAGTCCAGAGGAGGGCCACGAGGACGATCAGGGGACTGAAGCACCTCCCATATGAAGATAGGATGAGAAAGTTGGGGCTGTTCAGCCTGGAGAAGAGAAGGCTGCGTGGAGACCTCATAGCAGCCTTCCAATATCTGAATAGACCTATAGGGATGCTGGGGAGGGATCTTCATGAGGGACTGTAGTGATAGGGCAAGGGGTAATGGGTTCAAAGTTAAACAGGGGAGGTTTAGATTGGATATGAGGAAGAAATTCTTTACTGTAAGGGTGGTGATGCACTGGAATGGGTTGCCCAGGGAAGTTGTGAATGCTCCATCACTGGCGGTGTTGAAGGCGGGGCTGGACATAGCCTTGGATGGCATGGTTTAGTGGGAGGCGTCCCTGCTCATGGCAGGGGGGTTGGAACTAGATGATCTTAAGGTCTTTTCCAACCCTAACTATTCTACGATTCTATATCCTTTACATTTTGATATTTATAAATGAGAGCTGTACTCCACGGCTACTTCATGGTAAAAGCAGACAAACAGACCAAGAGATTAAGTGTCAGTATCTATACAGCTGGAAAGATTTCCTTTCCAGCTATACAGACAAGTCATCCAATTAGAAAGTATACAAGAAAAATAATCTCTGCCACTGGGAAACTTAACAGTTACGACATACCTCCTAGTGGAGGCTTATGATGCACAATGATGCACGAAGGCACACAATGCATCTTTGCATCTATTTGCTTCTGCTTTCTAGGCCATCAAGTTATACTGTAAGTTCAAAAGAACAAACAGAGGTACTGAGAACAGAAACTCCTTCCTACTAGCCACCTTCTATATTTGCACTGAGAGCAGTGTGAGAATGTAGGGTACCACAGCTAGCTTCCAGCATGACTGGGATAGTTAACATAGACATCTTTACATCCAGCCCAAAGTCTCTACCTTGCTGCCTGCAAGATCCTTGCAGCACTTCAGGCCAGCCCACTACAGGTACCTGCAGGCCCCTATATCTCTGTCTAAAGAAACAACCAGAAAACCTTCTGCAGCAATGCAGAATAAACACAAACCCAGCGCCACTGAGCAGGATCCCATTTTGCATACCCTTCATGCTTTTTCATCTAAGCAGGCAACGCAACAAGCCTTCACAGAATCACAGCGTGGGTGAATATGGAAGGGATCTTGGAGATCATACAGCTTAATCTCCCTGCTCAAAGCTTCTCCTCATCACCTGTTGAAAATGGATTGATCTGAGCGTCACTACCAGCCTGTTTCAAATGAAGAATCTGTCATGAAGAAGCAGCAAACAAAAGTTCGCTGAATAAATGATTTGGTTAATACATGATGAACTATTTATGAAGATGCCCTATGAAGAATTAAGAGTCCTTATAAAAAAATTCTTCATTGTCCCCAAATTAACATAGCTTTTCATATATACCACAATTTCAGGCCACTTTTGATTAAATGAATGATCAGTAGTTAAAAGAAAAAAAAATACATACTGTCACGAGGCTGTAGTACAAGAAAAAAATTAAATAATGCATTCCTTTTAAGTTCCATCAACAAAATGCAGTGAAAAACAGCACTTAGTCCTCTTCAGAAATTCTCACTCAACATCAAGATAAATTCAAAACCATAATAACCATCTGAGCTTATGCAGCGCAATTTGGAAATACAGAAAGGTGCAATGCATGAGATGCACATAAAATAAATGTTAACTATGCATTTGGTCAATATCACGTTTACCATACATGGTACACAAACCACAGATGTTAATATAGGATGAAGAAAATATATCCTAAAGGCTTTTTGACACATAACTGAGTGAAAATAGAAACGCTGCCTTGCACTTTCAGTATTTCTTATCTAGAAAGTGCTGTATCTTTCTGATACACAACATCTTGTCTTAAAAGGAGTCTGCTCCTAAACAGAAAAATCCTAATTTTGAAAGAATGGGTTACAAAGGAATAATAAAGAAAGTATAAACTTATGTTTTGTAAATCTCCTAAGGACAAAGATATTGCAAATACAATGGACTTCATCAGTTAGAATTTAGAGACCAAAACCACAGCTTGGATTTCTTTGAAAATCATCACACAAACTGTATTGTGGCCAAGCTGCTCCTTCATTTACTCAGCTTCTATTTTTCGCTCTCCTGTAATACTCTGCTATCTAGGGATGCTCCCTTGTATTTTTCATTTTTTCTCCCATAATGTATCCTTGTATGTCCCATTATCTAGATAACATCATCATGAGATTTTTAGTCTAAATTATCATCCAATTTATCCATTCTTTTGTAAGAGACTGAAATACCTGAGTAGTGCCTCTAGAGATCTAAGAGCTTTATGGTCACACCAGTAAGACCACTACAGTCAGGCATCATTACAAGTTTCATTAGATATAAAAGAAAGACTTTCTTTTTTTTTCTGTGAGAGTAATTGCAAGAGTATAAGGAATGCCACACAATTTAAGTCTAAGCATCCATCTCAAATCCAAAGTAAAAAAGTCAGGGCAGCTGAAAGTGCCAATGTACAGATTACTTATTGCTAATTTTGTTCTATTCGATATATTATCTGTAGTTTATTTGGGTTTTCAGTTCTACAGGGAGAGACTTTCACCATTTTTTAAAATATAGTCTTTTTCTAAAGCAATGTAACAAACGGTGTAGTCAAAACAAATACCACAAAAAAGAAGAGTGAAGAGGACAAACACGAAGATTAAATTATCTTAAAATGTGCAGAGAGAGTTTTAGAGGAAGATCTCTCTTTAGTGATGAACTATTTGTTATTTATTGTTCCATAAAAGTCATGAAAATGAATGACACAATAGTTATGAAATAAACAAATGAAAGGCAACTATATTTATAGGTATGTGTCTGTTAGGAAGCATTTTAATCAGGCAATATTTTATCACTATCAACTTCAAATCTATTCTAGACTTGTATTTAAAATGCATATTCCACAACTACGACACTAAAATCCCGCATCTCACAAATCACAATGCACACTAAAATCTCTTCTGTACTAAGTCAGTTTATAAAACCTGAGGCTTTATTTAGTGCTTAGCGCTATTTCTATGTGAGAGGAAAAAAAAGATGTCTCAATTATATTTAAAAAAAATATAAAAAAAAAAATAATCCCGCCATTCTAAAACTAAAAGAAAAATAAAACATGACTGCAACTTAAAACTAGAAGCCTTGTGCCTTTGGGGGTTTTTTTTAACCATGTTTTTGGAGTGGTAAAAATAGGATGTAAGTATTTCTGAAACTTTCAGCGAAGCTGTTTAGAAGTGCCATATATACAGCCACTACCTACAAAGCATTAAGTCTCAGCAGAATACGATGCATTGCTCCCAGCAAGTAACAGCTTCTCTCTAAACTGCAAATTTGGTCAAATTACAGTAAACGTTATAGAAGTACTCAGTAAAGTTCTTTCAGAAAGCTTCTTCCTTGTGACGTATACAAGTTTAAAAGATTAACAGTTAAGGGGAAGGGTGCTTGCTGGGAGTTGCACTGTGAACAGACAATGTTGATTTAATTTTTCATATTTTCCTACATTTCACCTCAGGGTTTGGTAGTTCTAGAAAGGTACCCACTGTCTAGAAACTACATTCATTGTTTGCTTGCAGATTTTATTTTACGGGTGAACATTGAGAAGGGTGTAAACAAAAGAATAACTTACTCAAAAGGATAGTTTCCAAAAAGAGCTGTACTTAAAATTCGGAATTTATAATTTTGAGAGAGACAGAGAGAAGATAGTATCAATTTCAAAAGTTGTGAGTAACCAATTATAGACATATACATAAATAAAATTCTTACAGCAGATGTATTCAGGTACTAACAAACACAGAAATGGTCAGAGTGACATATACATAGACAACAGCGTAAGCTCTAGAGGAACAGACCACAGTTCCTTTCTAGCTAATATTTAATGTCTTAGATACAACGTAACTAAATTTCCAAGGTACCAGTAATTTGTTGAAAATTAATACCCATCTGCTGACTTTTGAAATAAATAGATCAACTTCTTGTAAGACTGCTCACCATACATTCAAGCTACCTGTATCTCATGTCTCTCATAGAATCATAGAATAGTTAGGGCTGGAGAGGACCTTAAGACCATCTAGTTCCAACCCCCTGCCATGGGCAGGGACATCTCCCACTAAACCATGCCGCCCAAGGCTCTGTCCAACCCGGCCTTGAACGCTGCCAGTGATGGAGCATTCACAACTTCCCCGGTGTCCTGGGTTCAGCAGTAGCAGTCTTTTTCTCCTTCTTAGTAGCTGGTGCAGTGCTGTGTTTTTGACTTTTGGCCTGGGAACAGCACTGAAACACCAGTGTTTTCAGTTACTGCTTGATAATGTTTTGGTCTGACCAAGGACTTTCTGAGTCACATGGTCAGCCAGGGAGGAGGGGAAGCCGGGAGGAAGCAGAGACAGGACACCTGACCCAAACTCACCGAAGAGGCATTCCATACCACAGCACGTCATGCCCAGGATGGAAAAACGGAGGGCAGAGACCTGGAAAGGTGGTAGGGGTGCACTGCTTGGTCAGGCTGGGGATTGGTGGTGAGCGATTGTATTCTTCCCTTGTATTTCTCTTGTCATTATTATTATTGGTGGTAGCAGCAGTGGTTTGTGTTATACCTTAGTTACTGGACTGTTCTTATCTCAACCTGTGGGAGTTGCATTCTTTTGATTCGTCTCCTCATCCTTCTGGGACTGGGGGAAGAAAGAGGGGGGAGTGAGTGAGAGAGCGACTGCGTGAGTTATAGAGCCTTAAACCACAACACCTGGGCAACCCATTCCAGTGCATCACCACCCTTACAGTAAAGAATTTCTTCCTCAGATCCAATCTAAACTTCCCCTGTTTAAGTTTGAACCCGTTACCCCTTGTCCTATCACTACAGTCCCTCATGAAGAGTCCCTCCCTAGCATCCCTATAGGCCCCCTTCAGATATTCATCCAATCACAGTTTTCACAAGAACATATGTGTGTGTGTGTGTGTATATGCATATATAAAGTTTTATTTTCGTTTTTTTTTTTTTTTTTTTTTTTTTTAAGGAGAGTTTTGGCAAAGCTGCCAAAACCAGCAATACTTAGCGTAAAATTCTCCATGGAGGTGTCTGCCTCAGACTTTGCTTTTAAATTTACTTATTTGTTAGCAAAAAATTATTTAGCTTATTTGAAGAATTCTTAAGGAATCTCCCAATATCTTTGTCACAAGACTTTTCTTGCTACCTTTTGCTTTACTCACTAATATAGCTTCTACAACAAAAGAAATGCTATGAATAAACAGCATATTGTGCTGTAGTCAAAGAATGCAGGATGACAATAGTTATAAGCAGACATATCCTCTAACTTGTGTGTTTGAATCTGCACCCTTAAGCTACATAATGCTATACAAGTAATTAACTCAGGATCATTTATTAAACATGCATTGATTCTACAGACTGCTCCCCCATCAATCCACACTTAGGTATTCAATGAAATGACAGCTGAATCTTCCTTATTACAACAGCAGCACTTCAAACGAGTGCACTGACTCTCAAGGTTGATCATCTACGGTGAAAAAACCTGCAGTCGCTGTTACAAATAACAGTTTCTCATGTGTGTGCATCTTGCATGCGGCATTTTACTTTCGCCTGTCTTGCTGACATTTATAAAAGATCAAGTTATCATTGTGAAAAAGTACCTTGAGTTTCATAATTGATTTTGGCCCAGCATAATGTCTGGTTAACTACTAGCTTGCAAAGAATGATGAATCTGGATTATAAAGACTAATTTTTACTACTCCTGTATTTTTGCTGGGGGTGAGGGGAAAGCAGTAGTAAAGAACTCTTTACCACACAGTAGTAAAGCCTGGTTTTCTCATCATCAAAGCTGATGGTAGCAGGGAAGCCTAAACATCACCAATCAGGTTACTGAAACATTTGCTAACATGCTATAATAAATGTACATAATGCTGTAACAAATGTCACAGATGAGACCACAAAATATTGGACAAATTAATTTACATTCACTCATTTAAAGTCACAAATCTCTTTCACATTAGGTCAGTCACATCTTCGGTTGATAACCAGTCTACTATCCTTGAACCTAGACTCCGTTTTGATTGTAAAGCTAGAGATGCAGTTAAAAACAAAAAGCTGCTGGTACTCTCCAAAAGACAGTTTATCAGTATTTTCGTACTCAGAAGTAAAGAAGGAAACAAATGTAAACAACAGCCATTAAAAAACCATTTCTCTACTTCCAATGTCACATACAGGCAATGCATAAAGATATCTGTCTTATTCACAACAGAGACAACTTTTAAAATTTGAAAGTAGTTTTTAAAGTCTTGAAGGTTTAAAGCAAATCATTCAGGTAGACTTTTTTTAAGTGAATACTTCAATAAAAGACAATAGCAACGAAACAATAAAAGTGGAGCAGTACTCCTAGCTTCTGTAAGTCATGGGTAAGATGACATGAGCTTTTAATTGCTGCATGAAAAAGCATGCCACGAGTGTAATTTGACTCAGGATAATTCAGTCCTCCAGTAACTAACAGACAAACTTTCAAATTAGAGAATTAAAATTAAACCTGAAAAAGTAGGTGCTTCCCTGCAATCAGAGTAGAAGCTCTTTTCAGCTCTACAAAGCAATGGACTCAATTAAAGTAAGTACTTGCATCTGATTCTGTGACAGAAAGATGAAATTACAACACTGCTAGCAGCAGCAACTGAATGGCAGACAGTAATCATGACACGAACACTGAAGTACATTGAAGGATGAGCAAGTAACACATAACTAGATTCATTTCAATAATTTAGTGAGCAACTTGGAAGCTAGTCTTTTTTTTCCATCTGCATTTACAAGGAGGATGTTTATTATAGGAATGCTTAACAGTGTCTACAAGTACCAAGTGTTTAAATATCTAAAGTACTAATGAATACTTAAGCCATATGGCCAACCCAGAACACATACACCACCGATACCTATAATACCTACCTAAAAATGAATACATTGCTGCTAGACTGATTTAACTATTTTGTGTAGGTGTGGACTTCTTTTATCTGTGCGTTAAGATTTCCAATAACTTAAACTTAGATTAATCTAAAACCATACACACCTACAACTATAACCTATTTGTATGTCTCTTAGCTTTAAAAGCTATATTTCAGCAATTCCACTGAAATGTATTTCTTTTTATCAAACATTTATGTAAAGTGTGTACTAAATACCAACTACAAGGATGACTGGAAAACAAGAGGAAAGACAACACTGATGCTGGGACCTGCCAAATGGAAGAATAAAAATGTAAGTACACGCTGTACTACTTTATTTAGTGGATTTTATGAATATAGTTATGATGGTCAATATCTTAAATGCTATGATCTATGTGTCTAGGATTGGACAGAGACATAATTCAGTATTCCCTAGCTACGTGAAGAGTGATAGCACTTAGGTTTTTTGACCAGTCCTTCAACTCACAGAAAAACACAACTGGCTTCCTCTTCTGAGTTACAACAGTATAAATTTCTCACAGCAGTAACTCTAGGAAGTTAGTTGTGTTCTATAATCTCAAGCTTTCAGGGGAATTAAACATTTCTTGGATGTCTAAACTAATCCCTTGAATTTTGCAAGCTACCCATTAAGTTAGATTCTTCCAAAGCATATGGGGCGAGAGTAGCAGTAAATCTTGCAGTTCTGCCACACCCTGACTCATTTTCCCATGCTACTCATGAGACAGCCTTATCCTCCATGCACCCACCTCTTTTACTCCTCTTACTTTCCTTTTTCTTCATTAATCATGGTTCTCCAAGGTTTCATTTTATGATCTAGGTGTAACTTGTCAGGACTGTATTAAAAGGAGATACACAGTCACTTCTGGTTTTCACTGCAAACAAATGGCATGAACTACGCTCTCACTGGTCAAGCATATCTGAGTAATAATGAATAAACACCTTCAAACACATCACAACTAAAAAGAAAAAAATCTCTAAAAAATAACATAAGAGATCTTTGGGCAATTAGGCCTAATGTGACTATTGGCTTTTCGGTTGAAAAAAGGCACAAAAAAAAGAAGAAGAAAAAAAAAAGAGAGACAGACATTGAGTTTCACAGCTTTAAAAAAAAATAAACAAACCAAACAAAAAAAGAGTCCCATATTTACATTTTTGTGCACAACTTCCTGTGCTCCTGAAATACTAAAAAAAGAAAGGTTCTCTATGCCTACAAAACACAGAAACAACTTACTGATTCTCAGCTTCAAGAATCTTCCTTTTTAATCTTACATTTCTGAGAACACGAGGGCATTTCTGTAAGGCAGGACAACACTATTACTGAAATGCCTATGACATTCTGAAACCTAGATATAGAAGGGTCACATACACAACTTTGAGGGGGTTAAGTGCAGCATCTGCAAAAATTTATCAAAATAAGTATTTTCAACCTAAGTCATTATTATAGTTGTGCATTTCTTCTATTAAATGAAATTTCAGGTTGAGTAGATTTCCAAATTAATCTATTAACATTAAATTCCAGCGGCTAAAAAAGACTTGCTGGAAGATATAGTTGGCCAAGCTTACTGCCTTCTACACTTAGGAGTGGAGCACCTCCCGTATGAAGACAGGCTAAGAAAATGGCGTCTGTTCAGCCTGGAGAAGAGAAGGCTGCGTGGAGACCTCATAGCAGCCTTCCAGTATCTGAAGGGGGCCTATAGGGATGCTGGGGAAGGACTCTTCATTAGAGACTGTAGTGAGAGGACAAGGGGTAACGGGTTCAAACTTAAACAGGGGAAGTTTAGATTGGATATGAGGAAGAAATTCTTTACTGTAAGGGTGGTGAGACCCTGGAATGGGCTGCCCAGGGAAGTTGTGAATGCTTCATCCCTGGCGGTGTTCAAGGTGGGGTTGGACATAGCCTTGGATGGCATGGTTTAGTGGGAGGTGTCTCTGCCCATGGCAGGGGGGTTGGAACTAGATGAGCTTAAGGTCCTCTCCAACCCTAACTATTCTATGATTCTATGATTCTATGATTTTCACAAAAGCAGGATTACTGGCAAAGGTTAAATTGAGCTTGAACACCCTAGAAGTTTGTTTGGAATCAATGTAATGTCTTCCCCACTGTGTTCTGGGTCCTATTTCCCATGAGGAATTATCCAAGTTTGCTTCTTTTATCTTCTCCCTATTTAGACTGCATTTTGCAATTGCTATTGCAGCTCCTGAAGCACCACAAACTGCCCTGACTGATTAGGAGATTTCTCCATACAGAAGTGCAGGTTTACCCACCTACTTGAAACATCCTCTCACGGCACAAGAAAACAGCATATTTGAGTGAGGGAGGGGAGAAGCATACATAGATTGTATTTATATACATAGCTTTGACTGATACACGCACTTTTTTTTTTACTGTTTCTCTCACAGAATGGCTTTGGTTTTAAATGGTGCTGTCTGTGCTGTCTATGCCCCCCAGGCTCCACAGAGACCTCAGGCTCACAATATCACATTTCCACCCCTCTAAGGATATCAAGGTAAAAATACATCTTTTTAAATAGCTTTGGTTACTAAAAGATACAAAAACCTGCATTGCTTTGCAATACAGAGAACTCAAAATGTGAGGTTTATGTGTAAGTTTATAAACAGTTTAGGTTTCATCTCTTTAATCATAAGCTGCTACTAATATCACGTCAAACCACAACACTCTTCTGCCCACAAAAAAAAAAAAAAAAAAAAATTAATTAGGTGAAGAAATTAAAATAAGGTGGAACAGAGCCAGACAGAGAGTAATCAGATGTGTTATTTCCAGTGTTAAAAAAACAAGAGTGAGGAGTCATGAGAAAGGACAAAGCATGCACTTTGTTTTCTTCGCATAGATCACTACAGTATATAGAAGGAAGAAGTATTTTCATGCCCCTAAGAAGTCCTTGTCCTTTTCCCCTTAAATAATATTCAGTCCTAACAAAATCTGAGTCTTTTTACTTAGCACAACTCCTATCTCACCAATTTTTTCTGAATAATCACTGAAAAGGCTGTTTCACAGATGCATCTATGTTCTCCAAATAAGCTTGTATCTCCAGTGCTCCTTCACTGCTGCTTAGCATGACAATGGTGTCACTTCCACTAAACACTTAGGACAGTAACAGGAGAAAATCGCTCACAGCCATCTATAACTCCATCCTTAACCATGACAGAGCAAAATACTGTTATCACATACACCTGACCTCCACCTTGAATTATTTAAACCACTGTGGTGCAAAACAAATGTGAGCACGTTAACAAAAATCCAGTTCACATATAACTGAGCCTACAAATCTTAGATGGCAGGAAGGTCACCACCCATTGCTCTGGTGTAGGTTTTGCTGTGTTCTGAGCACAACTCTAAGCATCTCCCAGTACCCAGCGTTCCCTACTGTACCATCTGCCAGAGATGGCATTTCCCTCTCAGGGGCTCACTGCTCTGCCACCACAACAGCTATGCTCCTCAGAGAAAACTGCCAAACAATAAAAAGCACTGAAACAAAGACTTTAATGTGACTGACAGAAGTGTTCGCTCTTGGAAGAACAATGGATCTTAACCACATTCAGAATGGGAGCCTCAACCCTTCAATTTAGCTTTTCCCTCAAGTGTCTCACACCTTCAACTATGAACTAATCAAACTAAAAAGGCAGAGAGAGAGATTGTCATTTCCATTTTTAAATACAAAGGAGACAGCCAGGTACTATCAAGATGAAGGCTAGCAAGATTGACACAAGTAGGATTTATGTCTAACAATTATGTTGGTTGAGGAAGGCAGACACCACTGCAGACCTTTTCCAGCAGATTTACAGAATATCTTTCCGTGGGAGAAAAGCAGGCTTGAACACTGTATTTCATTAAGACATTCTGTAATACAATATCTGGCCTGTTAGAGGAACACTACTGATTTTTTTTGTAATAGCTTTGAAATTCTTTTTCCTCATAAAGAGGAAAACTTAGTATGTCTCCCAATTTTTTTTCACAGCATGAAGCAAGCATCAAAGCAGAATTCAGTGTAGTTATGAGTATATATATTAATTTTCAGAATCCAAAGATGAAATATCACCAGGGTTCCAAATTACTTGCCTAATACATTTTTTTAAAGTAGGCTTAGACAGTCTTAAATAAAGGACTTATAAAAAGGCTGAGATAAGCTTATAAATAAATACATTTTACATTCAGGAAAGTTCACCAGAAATTCAGACAGACTGCTAAGAGTCAGCAACAGTTCTTTTGACACTGAAGATCCTAATTTTCTTCATTTGGCATTATCATCTAGTCATGTTGAGTTTTAATGGACAGATTATCAAGTAAACAAAAAAGGCTGGGTTTGTATTTGGTCACATTCAGAAGCAGATAGTCCAGGCTACCCTCCTGTTTAGATCACAGAAATGTAAGTCTTAAAAACAGGTACTTCATTAAGTCCTACAATACCAAACTGTACCAATAGTAATAAATAAGACCAAAAATGACAAATTGAATGTGAAACAGCAAGGGCTTCACTATGAAAAAGCGATGCTACAATGTGAAAGGAAACTATTGGACTAAAATGAGATTAAGAGTGGAGTCCCTTATAAACCATTCTAACAACTGACCTTGTAGCAAAAAAGGGAACGAAAAAAATGGATCACATTAATGACACTTGACAGAAAAAAAAAAAAAACCCAACAACAAAAAAACCCCACAAATATTGGAACTGCTATCAATACAGAGGAAGATCAGATCACACTGCAAGAACAGAATATCCTTTGAGGACCAAAGTGATAGCAATGAAAAAATGCATTAGCACAAAGTCAAGGTCAAGCTTCTGGGAAGAGGAAGAATTTCTACTGTAAGCTAGAGGATCATCAGCTAGAAATAATAGAGAAGGAGAATGACTTGGATGTATTAATCCATCAGGATGAATATAAACTGTCAGAGAGATACAGTTGCGATAAACATATCTGCAATCTGACTGTATTGAGAGAAGAATTTTCAGTAGAGATGGGAACATATTAAAGCCATTTTACAAGAAAGTGGCAAGATCTCAACAGGAACTCTGACCATTTCTGGTCATTTCTCTTATTAAAAAAAAAAAAGAGAGAGGAAAAAAAAAAAAAAGGCAACAAAAAACCCAAATGTTATTTCAGCTCAAGCATAAGAAGGCAATGAAAGTTCTCTCCATAAACAAATCAGGGATGTAAGAAAACATGAGGAGAAAAACTCTAAAGCTGTAGGCTCCACTGTCACACAACAACTGCTACTAACAAGCAGACCTGGGAACTGGAAGCCCTTGTCACTGAGTAGACAATATTCTCAAAAGTTTTTATGAGCAGTAATAGGGGCAAGAAGTGTCACAGCAGCAAGGAACATTTTATTTGGTTATACACAATACCACTATTGTTTAAGCCAGAAGACCACAGGCAGTCCTCCTTTCTAAAGGCCTTACTTATATTCCGACCTTTCCTTCGCTCGCTTTCTCTTTTCCTACACACAGTACAGAAGCACAAGACTATTTGCACATACTTCCCCATTAAATCCTCTCTTGCTGAGGTATTCCTCAGCCCAGGGACTCTAGTTCAAAGGCTAAAACGCCAACATTTTCTGACATATCCACTAGCATACCTAAAGGAGTGGAAACAATTTTGTCAGGCTCTTCCTTAAGCAAAAACACACTGTATTTTTAACGTTTGCAGTACATCCCAATACAGCAGCACCAGACAACAACTTTATAGATCATGCTGTTCTGCATAATTAACCAGTCTGGCAATTCTAACTTTTCCCCTCCATCCTCATGTTGTAATCCCATGGAGAGCTGGCAGTAAGGTAACATCTGTCCCATGCTGCATTGTAGAACAAACTAAATCAACTACTCAATCACTTTAACAATGCTATTTAATAAGCAAGCTTAAGCAAAGATTTCAATTTTAACTTCTTATGTAACATGCCATTAAATACAAACACAAAAACTGAATCATACCAACAATAAATATTAGTATTTAAATGCTAAAAAGCAAATACATTTTAAAAATAAGGTTCCAATTTGAAGATAAAAAAATAACGGTGCCTAAAAGTAGTAACACCTGAAAAGAGTGAGTTCTCTTCCATTTGTTTCATAACTTCTCATCATTGATTAGGGCCAGCTAATATCACGCACTTGAGCCATCACAGAGACCAAACAGCTTGGTATGCACTGTCACAATACATCTCACACCTAAATCTTTCCAATATAGTCTACATTCTACACACCTGCAATACTTACATAAACATAAACTTGCAGTTAGCGACCTAGGAGGGTTATTTTCAAGCTATTATTTTCAAATATGGGCACAACGGACTGTCAAAACACTGCTTGTCCTACCAAAAAGCTGCATATTATCTAAAGGAAGAGCATTTTATTATGAAAAGCCACAAGTTATGAAAAGTCAGAGCCAGAAATCCAGAGCTGTCTAGCAATAGTGTTCTTCAGTGATGACCCTGAGTATTTAGCATACTAGTTATTTACATTAGACTGCCTAGATTATGAGCGTGCATCCAAGCAAAGTAAATGTGTAGCCACATCCCAAATCCCTTGTGTTCAGAACCTTCATGATTCTTACCCTGTCACCTGTAAGAAAACACACACATATCCCAAGACCATGGAGACACTGATAGAAGACTACACTACTTAAACCTGGCTGCAGACTCGGAGATCAGGCTAGCATGCATTTTTGTATTTTAAAAGTGGATGGGAATAGAATTTGGACATATCTAAACACAGAAGTGCATATTTAGTTACAAACGTGAACTATTTGGACCACTGATACAATCACAAGACTCTTCTTTAGGTTCAGTCTATGTCTGGCAGGAAAGGGAAGTGAGCTCTTCACCTAGGGATGGGGAGGCATTTCCAATTCAGTATGAAAACAGGACAGATATATTTTTTTGTCTAGCTCTGTATTAGCCCTAAACTTCACCTAAATTGCCTAATTCCCCCCTTCCTTCCCCCCACAACCCTCCGCCCCACAATTTCAACCACTGTTGTACTGATCATATGAACAGTTAGGAAGCACTTTCCCTTCGAGTTCACTAGAGCTTGCACCTGCAGACACTGTGCTAACCCACTGATCCTAATTACTGCTGTTACTTGTCCTGGGCTCTGCAGCAGCAGCCATTTTTCTCCTTCTTAGTAGCTGGTGCAGGGCTGTGGTTTTGGCTTTCGGCCTGGGAACAATGCTGATAACACCGATGTTTTTAGTTGCTGCTTAGTAATGTCCACTCTGACCAAGGACTTTCTGAGTCCCATGCTCTGCCAGGGAGCAGGGGAAGCTGGGAGGAAACAGAGACAGGACACTTGACCCAAACTAATCAAAGAGGTATTCCATACCACAGCATGTCATGCCCACTACATAAACTGGGGGCAGTTACCCAGAAAGAAGATCACTGCTCGGGTCAGGCTGGGTATCAGTCGGTGGGTGGTCAGCAGTTGTATTCTCTTGCCTTGTTATTTCCCTTATAAATATTATTACTGGTGGAAGCAGTAGTGTTTTTGTGTTATACCTTAGAATGTAATCTGTGGGAGTTACATCCTTTCCATTCTCCTCCCCATCCCGGGGGGGGGGGGGGGGGGGGGAGGGAAGAGGGGAGAAGGAAGGAGGGGGGAGTGAATGAGCAGCTGTGTGGTTCTGGGCTGCTGCCTGGGCTTAAACCACAACAGTTCCTTGTGGTGCCCAATGTGGGGCACAAAGGGTTGAGATAACAATAGATCTCATCGGAGTGTGTCTAATCGTATATCTGATAAGCATTTATTGTTTTGGATTCATAGTCACTCATCACAATGCTGATTTATTGCCGGCTCTTACTGCAGCTCAACAAGAAGCCATGGAAGAACTACAGAAGGAGATTTCACTGAAGCATGATGAAAGTATTAGAAGGTACATGGAACAAATTGGCCAAAGAAAAGAGAAAGCAGCTGAATTAAGTAGTGGAAGACATGCTAATACTGATTATGCACCGAAACTTACACCATATGAATGAAAAAAACATCGGTGTTATCAGCGCTGTTCCCAGGCCGAAAGTCAAAAACACAGTGCTGCACCAGCTACTTAGAAGGAGAAAAATGACTGCTACTGCTGAACCCAGGACAGTATCCACCACTTATTCCACACCATTCACGTCATGCTCAGATCCCACATTTTCAATATACCATCACTCTTATCTCATACATATACATATATATACATTCACACACAGAGTGCGAGAGAGAGATCATCCCTTAGTGCATGGACCAATCCCTATAAAGCTGCTGAGTCCATCCGGTCCATGATGTTGGGCTCCATCTCCTGTAACAGTTTTTCAGAGCAGGAGAGGCTGTGTGCAGTGTTGAATCTTTGCCTGCTGATGATACCGCAGAACTCGTCTGGTTTCATCAAAGTTCATTCTTTGTTGGGATGATGGTCGGAGGGAAGTAAGGGCCAGTCGCTGGTGACCCGAAGACATCTAGTTGGTGAAGTACTACATAGCAGGCAACAGCATACAGCTGAGTTCATTAGCTGTTTTCTCCTAAAATCAAATCCTCTTGAGGTACACACCGGACTTCCCCATCACCAAGTATATCCAGGTACCTGAGCAAAAGCAATACCACGAGTGGGTCTGCCTTAACCTGAAGCAGGAATAACCCAGATTGTCTTTCCCAACAAATTCTTTATGTTCACCACAGGAACTTTATCCCCTTCTACAGTATGTAAAAGTTCTGACTGGGCTGGACCAGCCCTGTTGACAGATCCTCTGGTGTTGACCAAACAAGTGGCCTTTGGTAAATGTGTATCCCAATGTTTGAAAGTCCCATCACCCATTGCTCTCAGTGTAGTTTTTAACAACCCATTCCACTGTTCTATTTTCGCAGAGGCTGGTGCATGGTAGGGGATGTGATACACCCACTCAATGCCATGCTCTTTGGCCCAAGTGTCTATCAGGCTGTTCCGGAAATGAGTCCCATTGTCTGACTCAATTCTCTCTGGGATGCCGTGTCACCATAAAATCTGTTTCTCAAGGCCCAGGACAGTGTTCCGGGCAGTGGCGTGGGGCACAGCGTACGTTTCCAGCCATTCTGTGGTTGCTTCCACCATGGTAAGCACATGGCGCTTGCCTTGGCGGGTTGGTGGGAGTGTGATATAATCAATCTGCCAGGCCTCCCCATATTTGTACTTCAGCCATTGTTCTCCATACCAAAGAGGCTTTAACCGTTTGGCCTCCTTAACTGCAGCACATGCTTCATGCTCATGAATAACCTGGGCAATAGTGTCCATTGTTAAACCCACCCCTTGATCATGAGTCCATCTGTATGTCGCATCTCTACCCTGATGGCCTGAAGTGCCATGGGCCCACCGGGCCAAAACTAATTCACCCTTATGTTGCCAATCTAAGTCCATCTGAGCCACTTCAGTCTTAGCAGCTTTATCCACTTGTTGGTTGTTCTAGCGTTCCTCAGTGGCCCGACTCTTGGGTACATGAGCATCTACGTGGCGTACCTTCACCAGCAGGTTTTGCACCGGGGCAGTAATATCTTGCAACAGTGCAGTAGCCCAGACGGGTTTACCTCTGCGTTGCCAGTTGCTCTGCTTCCGTTGCTGCTACCACCCCCACAGGGCATTTGCCACCATTCATGAGTCATTGTAGAGATAAAGTACTGGCCACTTTTCTTGTTCAGCAATGGCCAAGGCCAGCTGGATGGCTTTCACCTCAGCAAACTGACTCAATCCACCCTCTCCTTCAGCAGTTTCTGCAACTTGTCGTTAAGGACTCCATACAGCTGCCTTCCACCTCCAATACTTTCCCACAATACGACAAGACCCATCAGTAAACAAGGCATATTGCTTTTCACTTTGTGACAGTTCATTTTATGGTGGGGTCTCTTAAGGACACATCACCACCTCCTCTGGTGACATTCCAAAATCTTTGCCCTCTGGCCAGTCCATGATGACTTATAGAATTCCTGGATGACTGGGATTTCCTATTTGAGCTTGTTGTGCAATTAGCGCAGCCCGCTTACTCCATGTAGCATCGGTTGCATGATGTGGACAGGAGATCCTGCCTTTGAACATCCAGCCCAGCACGGGCAACCAGGGGGCCAGGAGGAGCTGTGCTTCAGTGCCAATCACTTCCAAAGCAGCTCGAACCCCATCATAGGCTGCCAGTATCTCTTTCTCAGTTGGGGTATAGCTGGCTTCAGATCCTCTGTATGCCTGACTCCAAAAGCCGAGGGGTCAACCTCTAGTCCGACCTGGAGCTTTCTGCCAAAGGCTCCAAGTAGGACCATTCTCCCCAGCTGCGGTGTACAGTACATTTTTTACATCTGGCCAAGTCCAGACTGGTCCAAGGACTACTGCATGAACTGTCTCTCATTTAATTTGCTCAAAGGCTCGTTGTTGCTCAGGGCCCCATTTAAAATCATTTTTCTTCTGGGTCACATGATAGAGAGGGCTTACAATCAAACTGTAATTCGGGATGTGCATCCTCCAGAACCCCACAACACCCAAGAAACCTTGTGTTTGTTTCTTATTAGTTGGTGGAGACATTGCTGTTATCTTGTTGATCACATCTGTGGGGATCTGGCGACGTCCATCTTGCCATTTTATTCCCAAAAATTGAATCTCCTGTGCAGGACCCTTGACCTTACTCCATTTTATAGCAAAACTGGCTTTCAGCAGGATTTGGATTACTTTCCTCCCTTTCTCAAAGACTTCTTCCGCTGTATCGCCCCACACAATAATGTCATCAATGTATTGCAGATGTTCCGGAGCTTGCTCCTGTTCCAGTGCAGTCTGGATCAGTCCGTGGCAGATGGTAGGGCTGTGTTTCCACCCTTGAGGCAGTCAGTTATAAGTGTACTGGACACCCCTCCAAGTCAAAGTGAACTGTGGCCTGCACTCTGCTGCCAAAGGAATTGAGAAAAATGCATTGGCAATATCAATTGTGGCATACCACTTGGCTTTTTAGTTGCTGCCTGGTAATATTTACTCTGACCAAAGACCTTCTAAGTCTCATGGTCTGCCAGGGAGCAGGGGAAGCCGGGAGGAAGCAGAAGCACAACATTAGTGAAAACTCAGTTTTCATAGACAGCTGAAGCCAAACTTCACATGGGCAATTATAGCTTCTGTATGTTATTCCCTTGCTAGCTAAGGTTTACACCCTTTCAGCTAAACTCAGTCTCTGCACCACTCATGAAAACCTAACGAAAACATCATAAGCAGGCATATGCCATTCATTTTTAATAAAATGTAACTGCATCCATTTAATATGCAGTCGAGCCAGAAGCATGCACTGAGTAAGCAGAAAAACAAACATATTACGGAGGAGAGTATGGTGATCAGGGAGAGAAATATCTACTGTAAATATGGAGTTGGTATGAGAGAGAATATAACTTGGAATGGAAGGTGCACCTTTCTGTTTGGAGAACTACTTTCTTAGAGAGAAATAGCAAGCTGCTGCTCCTTCAGGATCAGGTATACTTAGAAGTCTCTCTGCATGGACAATATTGATTTGGAGACATTCCTTATGTAATGGCCATCTGTAATGTTATAATTAGACTAAGCAGCATACGTGCTGGATTCCGTTTCAACTCTGCGGGCATGCAGCCCTTCACGTACAACAGGCATATTAGGTGTCTTTGGCAATGACCTTTCACTGTGTGATTTGTCCTTTCAGGCTAAATATTATTCTCTGCTTAAACACATTTAGTCTTCTTTGCAAGAATAAAATAATCTCCAAATTTTCACTGGTCCTCTAAAAATCACTCATTTAAGAAGAATTATACAATTACTTAACTTATTTGATTCACTAATTAACATTATGAAGGATTCCATGACAACAATGAAGAAGATGTAACGATAATTTAAATCACAGAATCATGGAACGGTTTGAGTTAGAAGGGACCTTAAAGATCGACTAGTTCTGACCCCAGCCACAGACACGGACACCTCCCACTAGAGCAGGCTGCTCAAAGCTTCATATGTTTTTTTCTTAAAATTCTTTAAAATTAACTTTAAAATGCACTAATACCATTTGTTTTCCGTTCATTGTAACTTTTCCTCCTGCTGCTAACCTGAGGAAGACATTCTTGCTGGTGTAGGAGCTACAAAAAGACTGTATTCTATTTTCCCAGTGCATGGTTTGCTCATTGGTCTGGAATCAGATCAAGAAAAGAGTTCTTTTAATGGTGCAGTCCTTGAAAAAGACTGAGGAAATTGGCTAAAATAATACATCAAAATTCTGTATAAAATGTGACATTGAAAACCTAATAATTCTTTGCATAGCTCTTTCCTTAAATTCCAAGAGAGAATTGAGCATTTGGGGATAGAAAACAAAGCTACTAATACAAGAGAATAGAATATATTTTTCTTAAATTAGTATTTATATAAGAATAACCACAAGGTTAATAACAAGCTATCTATGTGGAAATCCAACTAGGCATTTATAATGATTTAAATCACTGCATGCTTCTGCAGAGCATCAGGAGTGAGCTCCACCCACTGGTGGTTTCTGCTGTGTGCCTCAGTTTCTCACTGATGGGAGAACTGTGCAACACAACTGCAGGACAGCCTTACCTGATCACACCATCAGCTAAGAATATCCAGGTTGTTAATATTCACAAACTACTGGTAGCTATGTAAAGCACAATTTCAGACTAGCTCCCTAAAAATATGTACCTGCATCTCAAGAGGACAGCCTTCCCACAGATTGTCTTTTTGTTCTCTTTTTTAGGTGTAATCTGTTCTGGCCAAAATCCAGACTTGAAGCACAGGCAAGAAGTTGTGAGAAACTGTCCGTAGCCTACATCATCACTACAATTTTCATGTTCCAATGCCACCTTCTAGGTCCCTGACCACTTAGCCCTACATATACCACTATATGCACCATCATGTATACTACTTCACTATTCAGCGCAAGTAAAATATATTTCTTACTTTCGGCTGAAGTGATAAAGGCACAGATAAAGCAACAGCTTGCTACAAGCAGTAGAAATGCACAGCAAAATGCCACGATCCGCTATTCTACCCAAAGGAATATTTCAGTAACTTCAGCACACCACATGACCAGAAAAAAATCATCATGTCTTTTTTCTGGAAGACCAGCACGACTATCTGTGGTAAAGCTCAATTACTATGAAGATCATGGTTCAATATTTAGCCTGAAGAAAAATGTACAATAATGCTGTTCTTTCTTTGTAGTACTCCTTCTTCTCCAGATGGAATATAAAAGAAAGATAAATCACCACAGAAGCAGGAAAGCTGCTGCAAACAGCAGAAAAAAATGTGCCAATGCTGGCTCAGTTGATGGTGCTCAGGTGATGCCCTGAAGCCATCCAGGGCACCACCTGAACCACAGGAAGCACCAGGAAAGCAACCTCACTGGGATGAGGTAACTGACTGCACAGCATGATGCATCCTACAGTGTGTCTGACTAGGACCATTCCTCTGATCTAAAGACTGGTGGGAGACTTTTGAGATAGCAGAAAATGGAGATCAACAGTGTGTTGCAAACAGGATCAAACCAGTAATCCTAAACCATAACCCTTTATGGAGATGACAGCTGTTTAATAACAAATACCTTAGCACCAAGGTATACTGCACACAACAAATAAGACAAAACAAATAAATTCAATACCACTGCTTCCTGGATGCTATTAAGAAAGGTTTCCCTCCAAGGATTCTTCCTTCCAAAAACATAAACACCATAATGATCCTTCCTCTCTGCATTTAATATGAAATTAAATTGGAAGCTGTGACATTTGACTAGGAGTACCAAGCTTTTCCTTAGACGAACTGGAAAAATGACCAAAACAAGATGAACAAAGAACAAAACCAAACTTTTTAAAACTAAATGTTTAAGCTGCTGCTATTTCCTACAAAAAAAAATACAGTATGGAGTTAAATTCCAACAAATTCATCGCTAATAGGAAGCTGAGCTGAAATAAGAACACTATAAAACTAATTAAAATCACTGTTGTACTGAACACTGGACATTCTTGCTGTATTTCAAAAAAAATATTTTATTATTCACTCTTAATAAGGTATTGTGGGTCAAAGGTAAAATCCTAAAAAGCACACACGAAACAAACAACCAGCAAAACCACCCTTTTTACTGTCATTATTGAGTTTATGAAATGTTTTTAATATTTTATTTTTGTTGCAAACTTCACAACGCGCTTCCTTTCTCACTCTCTAGACACTGTGAAAACTTCAAAGGAATGCAGCAACTTCAATGGACATGAAATATAGCTGTGTTCTTTTAAACAGAGTTCTGAAACTAATTAAGCTGAAGTACGGTAGAAGATGCTACAGTAGGAGAAAGCTCATGAACCTGTAACTGCATTTCAACTGGGTACACTGTGGGAGAGTATCTTTTTTCCATATGGCAGCCAACGCTTACAGGCATTTAGAAAATCATTAAAGCAATTGGAAGAGGTAAGTAGGCCACAACTGTACACATTTGTGAAAGGCAGGCACTGAGATATGAAGCTTAGGTGTGTCGATAAACCTGCCTGAAAGTGGCTTTGCTTTATATCTCCCTTTTTTTCCGCAGCCAGTGTTATTTTCTGTGCGCTGAAGCCTTACACTTTGATTAGAAACCACCTTCTAATCATGCTGAACGTATTCTAAAACAGGAGCATTTTAAATGCCCCATTCTCTCCTTCCTATATTTAGTGGCTCTAGATAATAAAGTTCATGTTCTTCCGCTTTACCACCTGTAGGGTAGTGACAGTAACGGTTCAAACAAGGAGAACAGATGCCTGGCTGAAACAGGCATTAATGAAACAGAGACAGCTCTCTGCTGCACAAAGGTGCAAGTGAGAATACCAGTCCTCCAGACTACAACTGCCCCGTTTTTGCAAATAATTAGCTGCACTGAACTGAAACGGTTGTACATCCAATTTTGTTTAGGTATTGTTCAGTATTTCCCATGTGCAGTTCAAACTTAAGTACCTAAGAAGTCCCTCGGACCAAAACCAGAGTTTCACACTCTACAAGATTAAACACAATTAAACACAGAATACAGAAAAGCAGAAGAAACTCCAATACACAGAAGAAACCAGCTACAAGTGCCATGTACCCTTACTATTAACATCTGCATTTTTTTTTTAGCTTTTGTTTGTTTTCACTTTTTTAAAAATGCTGATACAACCTTATTTATTACTTATTTTTTAATTAATGGGGTTGGGGACTATTTTTTCAATACTGTCCTGACAGATTATAGTAAGTATATTTCTTTCAACAAGACCACATTATCGCTGCGGAATCAACTTTCATGTGTAGACTACTTGCACATTAAAACATGACCACTTCGAATTATAAATGAAAATAGTTACATCAACCCATGCTTGACCTACACACAAGAACATTTGAGTAGCTGTCCAGTTATGTTTCAGTATTTTACCCAACTTCCAGACAGCACAATGCTCAAATAATCAAATATTTATTAATACACTTCATAAACACATTCTTTCTTGAAGCAAATCAGAGACAACATGTAAACAGAATCTCTGACCTGAAAGCTTTGGGGCTTTTTTTAAAGATGGAATAAATTCTGACCTGAATTTTACCATTTTTTTACCCACCATTGTTTTTATACAAGGAAAGATCACTATTCTCCAACAAATAATTATTCTTTATGAGTAATCCAGTAACAGCAGTCCAGATGTCAGCACTCAAAAGAAACACTGTAAACAAGTATAGAAATTCGTTTATTTCTCTCCGGCAACCATGGTGAATGCTGTCCTTTTGGACAACAAGGAAAGGCACTTAGGTCTCGGTTCATAAAAGAGCTCACTCCTCTTTACCTGAAATGAAACCTAAGATTCCACATGAAACCTGAGAGAAAAAGGCAAATTTGAGAGTTCATATTAAAAATACTGACGCCTGCATGCAACACTATGAGTTCTAAACACAAGTGTTCAATTGCTATCCAAAAGCACATCCAATCACATTGAGTTGTACTTTGCAAGCATGGCAAGGTGAACTTGCTCCATGCAAAAATCTCTAATTAGGTTAAAGTGTTCCAGGATTCTCTGATACGATCATGTTTTTTTTGGAAATGCCTCCAAACCCAAAAGGAAGTAAAAGACAACAGATACAAATGTTATCTTAGTCCTCAATGTTCATCTGTTTTTCAGAGGTTAGGTTTTTGGTTGGGTTATTTTTGCTTGTTTGGGGGTTTTCTGGTGTTATTTTATTGTTGTTGTTGGTTTTAAGTACTTCCATGCTCAAGCATTCCAGCAAATTGTGAAAGAAAACTTTATATCTTGTAAAAAGATGAAGTACGTTGAGCTTAGAGTGACAAATTCATAAGAGACTAAATCGATCCTAGATGAACACAAAAACTTTTAGCCTTCATCTTTAAGCTTTGCTTCATTTTACTCCATGAGTTTATACAAAAGCAAGTTTTAGTATTCACGGTAAACTTTGGCAACTGTGAGGAACTCCTTGTATACTCGCTCCTCTTCCAATTCTTTCCTCCTACAGACTGAGGTAATTAAAGCCAAGACACTTCTAAAACATGCACAATGGATACATTTGAAGTTTATGATGAAGGGAGGTGGTAGAGTGCTTATAATGTCTTATGACCTAAGAAGTTGGTGTTCAATAATGAATGATGCTCCACAACTTGGCTTTGGTGCTACCTGATCTCCAGACTACGACTGCAATGTTAATAGGTATCAGCTTATACTTCTCTTTTCTGGTTCTTTTTTTTTCTTTTTAAACCCTTACTGGTAATTAAAACACCCCTTGATTTAGAGATTAATTAAGAAATAAGATAATAGGATAATAGAAGCCCTACTTAAAAAGCCTAATGTTTTTAGTCTAGTATCTCAAGTCAATTAACAGACTGTACTGCGCGTCTTTTAAAGGAGCACTGCCAACCCTTATTGTTGGCTGCTCACGAATGTCTTTAATTAGCTTCCTTTTCTGGTGCAGAAGTCTAAAGTAACTGATTTTTTTTAACTTTCTGAAGCAAGGAAATAAAAATAATCCAGAAGTTTGGTGGTGAGTTCAGTTCTATTTCTTTTTTGTTTGTTTTTTTTTTTTTTTAATTTACGTAAGAAATATGACTAAATATTTGGCAGTTCCGAAAAGCTAAGTTATTGGACTAAGTCACATGATATGCAAATGTCATGAACCCTCACAGGTCATGTTCAGTTGAAAAATCCTGCTTCCTTTTGCTCTGCACTACTATTGTCCACTTGTACTGTTACCCACTGCAGCACCAGAGTGCGGCATGAATACTCCATATATTGTCGCTGGGTCAGCCAGCACACACGGTATAGACATACCTGTATACTTTATGGAATATGCCCCAAATAAGAAGTCAGCTTCAGTAATGCTCTTAGTATGGTAACAGTAATGAATTTTTGCACCTACTCAGCATTTGCTGCAAAATCACAACAGAAAACTTCCTGCGTTTCTTTTGTTGCAGCAGCAGAAAACAATCAGCCTCTCTGCAGCTTTATTAGTGCTAATGCTAAAGCTGAATTTATGTCTACTTAACTAATTACATTAACCAATTGTTCACTGAAATGTGGATCCCGATAGGAAACCATGCAAGGAGAATCCCAGAATATAGCAGAGGGGAATTCCCAGTGGTTTCCTCTTAGATTAATTCAACGTAGAACTGAGGAAACTGATTACTCACTGAATCACAGCTCAGCCTGCTACACAAAGCCAAATTTCACATTTTCAATTCATATATTTCAGTATTTTCAGTATCTCAGATTTGCATTGGAAAAATAAGTTGAAATCACCAGACTTTCAGGACAAGATTTATGAACTCAGAACAAGGAAGGGTGTTGTGGTTTAAGACCAGCCGTAAATCAGCCACGCAGCTGTCAGCTCCCCCCACCCCTTCCCCCCACCCCTGAAGGGATGGGGAGGAGAATCAAAAGAATGTAACTCCCACAGGTTGAGATAAGAACAGTCCAGTAACTAAGGTATAACACAAACCAGTACTGCTACTACCAATAACAATAATGCTAAGGGAAATAACAAGGGAGGAGAATACAACTGCTCACCACCCGCCGACTGATACCCAGCCTGACCCAGCAGTGATCCAACCCTTCCGAGTAACTGCCTCCAGTTTATATAGTGGACATGACGTGCTGTGGTATGGAATACCTCTTTGGCTAGTTTGGGTCGGGTGTCCTGTCTCTGCTTCCTCCCGGCTTCCCCTCCTCCCTGGCAGAGCATGAGACTCAGAAAGTCCTCAGTCAGACTAAACATTTGTGCAGTAACTAAAAACATCGGTGTTATAACTGCTGTTCCCAGGCCAGAAGTCAAAAACACAGCACTGCACCAGCTACTAAGAAGGAGAAAAAACGACTGCTACTGCTGAACCCAGGACAAAGGGAATCTCAGAAAAGAAAATGTCAAATTTTCGAACTTAACATTATTTTATAAAAAAGCCACATACTGAACCTGACAACCCAGACACCACTTTAAGAAATCAACATCTAAATTTAAACTGATAAGCAAGTTAAAATAACACAAAAAAATCCAAAACAAAACACCCCCAAGTAAACGCATAGTAAAAATCTGGGACAATAATTCACGATTAGTTTCTTTAAGAGTCAAAGCTCTATATTGTCTTTGTCCTGCTTTGCCTGAAGGACAGAAACAATCAGAATTGTAGGGCTCTAATTATCAAGTGCAAGATTATGTCAGTGTGTTCCACCCCTCAGCAGTGCATTCGAGTATTTCAGGCAGTATTATAGAAGCAATCTGTATGCTCCCCATTTTATACTGAAGGTTCCATCAGTATGTAAATACGAAGTAAGGCAGGTCTTTGTTTGCAAAGAGTGGAGGAACAATGAAAAAGTATAAGCACAAGGCTCCAAAACTTACTCTTCTTATAGCATAAAAGAATAAAGTCATTACAGGTTTATCCTCTCCTATCTATCCTTAACGAAATGTAAAAACAATACAAACAACAGCAGCTTATATCTTCGCTCCCTCCTCCTCCTCAAGCCCCATCCACAGTCTGTGAGGTCACACTGTATGCCTACTGAAGTGACAAATTTTTTCTGCAAACACATCATCACAGTGATTGCTGAATTTCCAGTGAAATCTGAACTCAAGCAAAACAATAAGTTCTCAGTAAGACACTGGCTCAGTTAACACCACCAATGCCACAGTCATTAGACATAAACTGTGGTCTACAGCCACTAGCCGCAGAAAAACCACACTTTTCAAACCCATGTATGTACTAAAGATTCACAACCACACACTACTGAAACTGAGTTTTATTCTTACTGACTCGTAGGCTTCATTCAAGGCCACAGAATTGTCCTCCATTGACACAATGGTTTGCACACAGAGCACATTTTCTTTCTCTCTGTCCACCCTTCACCTCCTTTTCTTGAACTTCTTGTCCGATCTGCTGCTCACAGAAAAATACCCTGAAGCTAGGATAATATAAACATTGCATGCATATGCCTTTTAATTAAAAAGATAGCATGTGCTAAACCACTACTATAGGCAAATTTCAATTTTCATTTTTTTTTTTTAGTTCGAGAGTATGCAGGGAGAAAGGAGGATGTACATTTGCTTTTTTGTATTTACAACTCTTGAAAACCAGAAAACACAGGGGAAATCACAAACTCCACACCAAAAGAAAACAAGTTATATTGCAAGTCATTTTGGTATGCGAACAGATGCATCAGACTACTTCTCCCCTACCTCTAAAGCATCAAAGATGCAGGTCAGTCAGCCAGTTATTAAAGGACTTTTGAGACAGTAATGTTCTCTGCAAAACAGCACACAGATTATTTTAAGTGTCACTACAGTTCAACTGCTGCCACTAGAGGAAGCAGAAATACTTTGTTCTACTTTGTTTGCCTAGTGTGGTTTTGCTGGGGGGTAACACCAAAAAAAAAAAACAAACTACAAAAATTTTATTTCTAATATAACCTGCTATGATAAGCATAGCTTAACTTTTTCTCCCATCTCCAACTAATGCTTCACTCCTTTGAAAAAGGTCAACTTTCTTGACCTGGGTCTTTCTGCACTTTTTCCTCTCTTGAGATCCACTTGGAGATGTGGAGATGCCCCCCCCATTTAAGCCTTTTATTTTATGGTACCTACCTATTTTTAGGACTTAAGTGTATCAGTCAATATGAGGCATTAAGGTAGAAAATAACTGTTGTGATCTGCTCCTCTGTGCTGCTTAATGAAGTAAAAAGGAAAGTTGTATAGCAGTTTGGCAGTCTTACTGGCTGTGAAGTGTCATTAAGTAAAAGATGGCAAGTTTTATCATGCACCTCTGACTACTAAATTCACAAAACAAACAGAAGGTTTACCACGGGAGGTAGAGAGAGAACAGGCAATATCCTCAAGTCACTCTTCCAGTAAAACAGCATGTGGTTACTAAAATTGCTATGGGAACATGGGAGTTCGTCAGAAGCATACAGTTCTAGGTGAAAATGTTCCCTAACCTTTTACATTACCAGTATTGCTACAAAAAAAGAAAAACAAAACAAAACAAAAAAACACAACCAACCAGATGTAGAAAGTCTGGTGCTGGTACCCAAGGAAAAACTAAAGTATCAAATTTGAAACAGTGTCAATGCTAAAATCTTCTTTGCAGTCTTTGTTGTTAAAGCTGCAGTATATGGTTAAGGAAAAAAAGTTTCCATATGTGTTCTCCAGTAATGCACTTTACTTGATTTTAACACATTCTCTAATTGCAGCTGAAAAGAAGAGGCCACAGTGAAGGGGTGAACAAGGGACAGCTGTTTCCTTTTGAGCCAGTGCTGCAGGCAATTATTCTGCTCAATGGATTTTGGAGGGAAATACAGTTACATTTGGCTATCTCCATTGTCCACGCAAATTCTGCTCTGACTTCCCTCTGTTGTGCGGCTCCTTGAAAATCAAAACGTATTAAAAAGCCCCACAATCCTTCAGCCAAAAGAACGGGTAATGTCACCAGGATTTAACTAATGATCTGTCACATTATTCATAGCTCCTCTTAGCCACGTATCCTGTTTGCAAATACGCACAGCTTGCGAAACAAGGGCTTACTCCCTTCAAACACCAACTAAATACTATCTTTCAGGGCAAAGTGAAACAATATTCCTCAACAGATAGCTAATACATCACATCCAAAAATACACTTGTATTTTGTACCACACTCATAATCGCTGCACTGAGGAAACCTTAGTTCTACAATTTCTGCAAAAGGGCCAAAATGTGGCCTGGAAATTAATATAAATGTCAGTTATTGAAACCAATCTTCCAAATGCATAATCGAGGCTACAAAACCTAGCTTCTCAAAATACAAATGAAGTCATCTAACCTAAATAAAACACCAAGAAAAAACAAATGAACAAAGAACTTTAATTGTCCAGGTAGCGTATTTTTTTCTGCTTCCTGTAATTTACCTCATTAGGACAATCCTTTAAAGTGACACAGGAGAACAGTAGAGAGTATTTGAAATTTTTATGACTTTTCCAAGGTCATGGGTATCACAGATGTGGTTTAAGGAAACAGCCCATGAAGGTTGATAGAGCACAAGAAATTAGTCAGGTCCTTTACCATAAAAATTATTAATCAAGAAAAAATAACATACACAAGCTTTTCACTTCCAACAAGCAAGCTATCTATCAGATGATGAGGTTAAAAAAATGACTAGCAGAAATATAGAACACTGATCACACTGGTAACTGAACATATCTGGGCTATGCTAAGTATCAAATTTGGCCACAAGGCCTTGGCAAACATGAGAAGGACCACACCAAGAATATAAGACTGATAATAATGCAAAAAGATTCCCTTTACACAGGGAATCTTTCCCCATAAGAAATCTTTTCTGTAGCCTTGATATCCTGATAAGAGTGTACATCATAAATTATTCAAGTAATAATGAATGTGTTTACCTGAGACACAGGATCATGTATTTGGTTAAATCTGTGCAGTTGTTCATTTCTGTTAGAAGGCACCAGAACTCCTAAGCCACAAGAAGCTCTAAAACATCTCCTGCATGTCTATCACACTGAGGTGCGCACAAGCTCCTAGTGTGAAAGCATCTCTTAGAGAAAGCAAGGCAACACACCCCAGTGAATTTAGGACTAGTCCAAATCCATCCTCTACCCACCTCTTCCCTCACTTCTCCATATTCTCTACTTCTAAAAACCTTATGTTACAAAATAGAGCCATACTGAGATGCAAATCTGAAGTTTCAGTTACACTGTTTCTAACTATGCCATAAACGTCCTGATTGTCAAAACCCACTCATCCACTCACCCACTAGTCTGCTCTGTGTGCCATATTAGAATTGCTGAAAGTAAACCATAAAGCAGCAAACTGCAATAATACAGTCCAGACCTGCACAATGGTCGCAACACAAAACAAAACACAATAAAAGAATGTGTGGATTTTTCACTTTGAGGCATTGGCTGTGCCTCAGACATACTTATTTATTACTTCAGAGTTTCTGAGAATGTACGAATAGTTGAGATTGCGTCAACTGTTACAACACACATTACGAACATCCTTGCTCCCCGCTGTCCACAAGAAAGAGAATTAAGACATCCTGCTTTCCAGTGGACAGTGCTTGGGTTCTATTCCTGAACTTACTGTCAGGTGCTTGGGCTCTATCCCTGAACTCAGTGTGCAGTGTGACCTTTTGCTAATATTTTACCTCCATGTACATGTCTGCTTCAGATTAAGGAATGTAAATATTTCTTTTTTGTTCTGAAGTTTTCAACAATTTAGAAATAGAAATCACATTGGAAACATTTGTTTCCAACACAGTTGTGGTGGTTTAACCACGGCTGGCAACTAAGCCTCACTGAGCCACTTGCTCACTCCCCCTGCAGTGGGATGGGAGAAAGAATTGGAAGATTGAAAGTGAGAAAACTCGTGGGTTGTTGTAAAGACAGTGTAATGGGTAGGGCAAAAGCCACATGCACAAGCAGAGCAGAACAACGAATTCATTCACCATTTCCCATGGCCAGGCAGGTGTTCAGCTATCCAGAACAGCACAGCTCTATCACACTTAACAGTGCCTTGGGAAGACAAACAACATCACTCCCAATGTCCCCCCTCTTCCTCTTCCCCAGCTGTCTATGCTGATCTCTGCTGATTTATGCTGATCTCTGCTGATTTCTACACTGATCATGGTGTGGGATATCCTTTGGATCAGTTGGGGGCAGCTGTCTCAGCTATGTCCCCCCAAACTTTTTGTGCACCCCCAGCCTTCTTGCTGGTAGGGTAAGGAGCAGAACAGGCCTTGGCTCTGTGTAAGCACTGCTCAGCGGTAAGGAAAACACACCTGTACCATCAACACTGTTTCCAGCACAAATCCAGAATCTCATACTAGCTACTCTGAAGAAAATTAACTTAATCCCAGCCAAAACCAACACAACAGTATGTCAGAATTCAAACACTTTATTAAAAAAAAAAATCCTTTTAATAATGCAATTCCATTCCTAATTTAGAATTGCCGGCTACTGTTTAAGTTGTTACACTGAAAAGGTCTGTCTTGTCTTTAACAGCATCGACAGAGGGAAAAAAAATACCCGCACGCCTACTTCACTGCAAAGCCTGTGTTTCATTATAGTAAAGAAAGGGTTAATATTGCATTTCCAAAACCTTTCAGAAGTCTAATTTAAGAGTTGAGCTAATAAAACAGACAAGACCCCAAGGGGAGTGGGGCACATATAGGAAGCAAATGATGCAATGCTCAGCGTGTGATTTTTTTCCTTTAAACAAAGCATAATTTTTAGATGAAATAAGTGAGAAAGGCAATAGTGTGATTATTCCCGCTATGCTCTGCAAGCACGACGTACTTTCATCACAGTGAACACTGCAGGTTAGGATGCAGTTTCATGTGAAATTTGGGCAGTACCTTCCACTGGCAGAATATCACTCTCTAAAGAAAAGAAAAAGTGTTTGAGCAAAACCCTGCTTAGCCTGACAATAATTATGTTTTATAATATGCTTTCCACAAACTTTTCCAATTTGCTAAATACAGCAATAAAATGTTTTACCACCACCTTTCTGTTCTTTACACCTTGTGAAAACTAAATGCGAATTCAGCTTAACGATTGGCTTGCATATTTTATTTGTATATTTTGGTTTTACAAACCTTCACCTTCTAATAGGTTTAAAAAAAAAAACAAACAAAAAACATATGTACACAATACAGCAATACCACAGAAATGCAGCCATCCACTACTCCGTCTTCCCTTGCTCTCTACAACTACCTGAAAGGAGACTGTAGTGAGGTGGAGGTTGGTCTCTTCTCCCAAGTAACAAGAGACAGAACAAGAGGTAATGGCCTCAAACTGCACCAGGGGAGGTTTAGACAGGAGATTAGGAAAAATTTCTTCACAGAGAGGTTGATCAGGCATTGGAACAGGCTGCCCAGGGGAGTAGTGGAGTCTCCGTCCCTGGAAGTGTGCAAAAACTGTGTAGATGAGGCCATCGGTGACAAGGTTTAGTGGGGGACTTGGCAGCCCTGGGGTAAAGGTTGGAACTGATAATCTGAAAGCTCTTTTCCAACCTAGTTGTTTCTATGATTCTAAGATGTCCAACTTCTTCATCCTCATTCACTATTCTCATGCTAGTGTCTGCAGTTTACCTTAAAAGAAGGTAAGCGCTTTTACTACCTCAAATGGAAACCACATCCACCACCCCCTTATGCCCAACTCACTTGTAGAGGCATTGCAAACATAAAGGTGCAACGTTCCAGATGCCACAGGATAGTATATCTTGAAGTACTGAGGACTGTGCCTCCTAAGGATAGCTCAGCACACCAGCCTGCTGCCTGCAGACAGGTCTGCAAAGCAGAACAGAGCCAGCAATAGACCACAGATTAATAGTCATTCCTGTGCTACACATCGGCTTGCGTGTAGGTGTAGCTAGGTACACAGCTTGTCACACTGAAGTAGAGATAACATGTAATTACAGCACACAATCTATCAAAATAAAGAATACTGCTGTTTGTTACTTGTGAAGAAGAGGGGCAAAGCTACACAAAATCCAAATCTTCCACGGTGTTTCCACAGCTTTTTCTACAAAGCCTTAGCACTGTATTAAAACTAGCATCTAAAGAGAGCACTGCAGAATTACAAGGCATATCAGATAACAGGCTAAAATACTGATATGAGGAAATTTAAAAGTGCTAGACTAAAATCAAGAACTGCATTTAGCAACAGTCTGATCATTTGCCAATTCTGGCAAAATCTGCTATATTTAAGTACAGTGAAAATGGATCCTGGCTGCAAGGAACTTATAAATGCGTACTTTTTTCAGACACGAAGCAACAAGTTACAAATAAACACCAAGCAAACTACTAATTTCATACCTTCTTAGGGAAATTAATCATAGAAGTTACCCATCACAATTATGTAATTTTTCAACGCAGAACACTACAGATTTGAGAACAGAAACCTGCAGCAAATTAAGCTCAGCATTGAAAATGTTGAAGCTTTTCCGAGATGCACTATTAATTAATTCTAACATATAATCTTCACATCACACTCACCAAATCCTACACTGTAAAATGTAAAATCAGATCACAGATTTGTAGAAGAAAGAACAAAAAATTTTCCTTGAAATGCCACTCTGCTTCTTGGTCCTAAATGAGCTTAAATCACTAGTACTACACTTAAACTAAACCAATAATCATAACGACTGATAGGAGATCAAAATCCAGGTCTCAGACGACTGGTTTCCTGCACTACAAGTTCTGCCCAGAGCAAATGCAACCACAGATATATGCCCAAATGCAGTTTTAATATTAAATGCAGAATACCACAAAATTTGCACTCCAGGCACACAGCTACTACTGCCTCTGGTACTTTATCTTGCATATTGGTTTTACCTCATTTCAGTGATTTCACTCTCATCAAAAAGCTCCTTATTGTGCATGTTTCCCATAATTAATATAATGCCACATTATGCTAACTGTGGTAATACTGGTTAATGCTTGACAGAGGTCCCAAGTCTGCCAGGTTATGAGAAACTCATTATTTTCCATTATCTAGTAGAGACTGAGCGATTTTAATAAGAATCAATCTCACTGAAGAACTCATCTGCAATGCTATAGCACTTTTGTACACTTCCTGTTAAGTAGCATTTATAATGAAAATTCACTTGGACATCTTAATATAATACCCAGAATGGAAAATGTGACAAAATTACTAAAATCATATGGTTTTCAGAAAGGGCCAAAGCAAATTAGGAACCTTTCACAAAAGCTAAGTGTAATTCTGTCCAGAAATGGGACTTTGATCTGTGTATTTAAAGTCTCCGCTGCTTTCCTCCCTTAAAAGTGCAGCCCCACTTTTGACCCTCTCTGGAACCTGGGCACTCTTGCTTACCTTTCTTGTTTAAGCAATAAGAGCAGATTAAATACCAAATTAGTTACAACTCTATTCTGCTTATTTCCCAGGACTTTGCAGAAGAGTCTAGTTACCCCTTCATAAGTGAAATCTCTTCACAATCGCAGAATAATATAGTTTGAAAAGACACCTCAGAAGGTTATGCGGGCTAACCATCCCCACCCTCCCTCTTCAAAGCTGAGGTAACTCTGGAAGTCCATGTATCTTCATTTACAGAAAATTTTTAACACAAAACTTCCCCAGAAATGTCCACTTCTGACATCTGATTTGAGGACAGCATCCTCACAATGTGAAAATTTAAATACCTTCTCAACTTTCCAGCTATAGAACTACATAAACTGTTCCTTCCAAATTTAGTTATTTTCAGTGATGTCCTCAATTTTCTCTCCTCTAACTTGAATATCTTTTTTAAAATACTAATTGAATACAGTGAAATGCTTTTGATAATAATCACTATCATCTCTGATAAGAATCTCTGAATTTCAGTTGAATTTCTTTCTTCGTAACTATCACTTTTTGTATCACTGCACATTACAGGCAACATCCTTCCATGATTTCCTTAGCTAGGTACATGCCAATTAGTAGTTATAAAAACTAAGTGGCAGGCTAACTCCTGCAGCCCAAAGAGGATTTTGCTCCTCAGCTATTCATTTCCTGCCTTGGTCAATTCCATACATTCCATATCTCTCTTGATCCCTTAACCAAAACTATTTTGGCAATTTTATCTTATCTGCTACTAACGTGCATAATATCTATTCTAAATGTGTCCCTTAGTGATATTTCTGTAGTTTCTATTCTTACCTCTTCCTATTTTCTCTTTCATAATGTATGTTGATTACAATCACGTAACAATCTTATCATTGCTATTTCACACCTTTTAGTCATATATACTTTACTTACAAATCAAATCCTTATTATTATATTCTTTGGTTTATATCTGAACACGAGAAAATTTTAAAACTGATACAGTAGCAGGAGACAAGCTCACCATCTCTAAAACTTTATATGCAAACTTTATACATAAAAGTCTTTAAGACTGTGAATTGCTTGGGTAAATTATTATTCCAAGGTTGAGCATACGAATGACACTACAAATAATGAAAAAAAAAATCTAATCAAATAAGTGCTTCAGACAAACATGTACAAACATGACTACCAAAAAAAACCCAACAGAATGCTTAGCAATTTCCTGCTTTTTAAACTTGTAGGAATTCTGAAGATATTTAATTGTCTCTCCATCTCACTGATTTCATTAACAAGAAATGCAAATGCATCAACCTTAATATATTCCACGCAAGTCACTTCTCTTTTCTACCTCTGAAAACACCAAGTTTCATGAGCTTACCAAAAATCTTCCTGACCTTTGTATTAGTAGCAATACGAAAGGAACAACCATATATATAGAAGAGTCTCACTTTTATCTATATCGTAAAACAAACTGCTAGTCTAAAGACATCTGCAAAAAATCTGGGAGGCAACTGCCATTTTGGAAAGCACGAGTCCAGCAACCGTGAAAAAGAAGCATAACCATTAAGGGCGTACTTCAAAGTTGCATTTTCTTTGCTACGTAGGAAATAGACTGGTTTGCCAGTGCAATTTTTTGTAAGGCCCACTGGAAACTTAAGCATTCATGGTTTCTAGAAACCTCCAGGACATTGGTTTAGTTTCATTTAATAATTTCATGGATCCATTTTGTGGTGTAGCTTTATAAATACATCAGCACAAATGAGAGAGTGGTGAACTCTCCCATAGGAGAGCACAGTCACCAGCCTTTCTTCAACTTGCTCCAGAAGACAACACACACTTGGGGTTTCAGTGGATTTAGAGGGAGAATCAACACGCTTCTCAACAGCCAGCATGAGTAAGAGGTTTGGGTTTGGTTTGCTTTTATTTCCAAGGTTTGTCTCTGCAATCACAGCTTGTTCTACTGCTTTTGTGTTGTCATGAAGGACACTTGACAACTATTGACACAGATATCTATTCACATGCAAAAACAAAATCCCACTTCAGTTAAACCACGGTAAAGCTTAAGAGTCTGTATCAACAACTTCAAGATAAAAACATGTCCATGATTCTAACAAAAACAGCCAAGGAAATACAATCCCATGCTGTGCTATTCCCTGTGATGCTTGTTCCAAAGGTAACCTTCTCCTTGTTCTTTGTCAAGGATTTCCTGCCCTTTTCCAAACTGCTTTCCAGGCTCTGTGCAGCCCACAGATGTAATAATGGAACTGCAAGCGAAACAGATTTTACTGCCAGTCTCACATCTGCAGTCCCTCACTACATATTTTAAATTTACAAGTTTAAATAGAAATTTTTGTTAGAATCAAAAAAACTATTGGAAAAATCCTTTCAGTCACCTCATTCATCCTTCTGCTAGTACATGAGTGTATTCTAACTTATATTCTCTGGAAATCTTTTCATTTTTTCCATTTTCTGTAGATAAGCGATTTACCTGTGGGGAGATAAGTTACCTTCCACATTCTCTTATACAGCACCTTCAGGCAGCAGAGAGTACACAGTTGATTCTTTGTCCTAGATTCAAGACCAGAAGGAATCCCAGCCAAGTACGCTCCTTCTCCCAGGCGCATTATTTCAGCACCTGGACTGTGTGCCCTCCAGGATGCCCAAGAGCATCATCTGCCTGGTGTTTAACAACAGCAAAGCCTGACCTTAAATCAGAAAGCTCATAATCAGCTAGTGGTTTGGGCAAAAATGCAGGACTTCTATGAGAAACAATCAGCAAAAATGAAATGGCAATTCCTGTACAGTTTAAGTCAATTAAACTTGAAAGGGATTTTGTAGGACAAACTAAAAGACACTGTTCTAGCCCAAACAGTTTCTTTTATATTCCAAAGACTTTTATACTCAGTAAAGATGTCGGTATCCCTTAACAAAGAAAAAAAAAATTATTGGAAATGGAAGAATTAGACGCAAATGATACTTTGGCGATTCCATGTAGCTACTTTTTTAAAAAAAAAAACAAAAAACTTTATTTCCACAGAGCCACAGAAAAATTTTATTTTCTCAAGCTCTGAAGTATTATGAAGTTATTAACATACCTTGTGCATGTACAATGGCAGAAGATTAATTCTGCACCTGTTCCAGACCTGTTGGTGAAACAGCCCATTACTGGATGCTGTTTCAGTGGCAGTAACAACCAGCAGCCTTCCTAATATTCGCATCCCCCCTGCCCCTGCAACCTTTTGTGAAAGAATTAAAGACATGCCATGTGGAGACGTAAGGCACAGACCCCGTTTCTGGTTAGGAAACAAAATCGTTTATTTCTCGAAGATCCAGGGTTGATATAGGCTATACAAAATGCCCGCACGTATGAGCAGCTAATACAATTGGTTAGCTATCGCCGTCCACGTGGGTATTTTTGATTCTTCATTGGTTGATACCTTGCTCACTGGTTGCCTTGACTGGATGCCTGCCTCTCGCTGTCGTCCCCTCATTGGATACTGGTTCCTCGCTTCTTTCTTCCTTCTTATCTTGCCAAACTTGCCCTGCAACATTCCTCTACGGTCTCAAAACTCTCCCCGCGGCTAGTCTAGCTCCAAAATCCTTCACATCAAGGTCCTTGACACCCACATTGCCAAATCCACATAACTCTGAAAATGGAAAGTGCTCATTTTTATATAAAGTATTTTTGTTTTAAGCTGCAAAGCTCTGTCTGCAATTTTATAGGCTGACTCATGTTTGGTCCACAGTTCTTATTTCCGTCTTTAGTAAAAAAAAAAAAAAAAGACAAAAGCTAATGCTGAAAGCACGTTACCCAAGTGCTTCAGAAAACAATGGGAAAAGCAGAATGCTGATTTTTAATTCCATTGTCTGAAACCATATGGCTATAAAAAGCCAACAGTCTCTCAATTTTTGAGCATCTTTGAAGATGCAAGATTAGCACCATGATGCAAGATGCAAGTTTTGAGCACCTTCAAAATAGTCATATTAACAAAAAAATTCAAGTTACTTCAACAAATTCAAAACTGGGTTATGTTGAATCGGAATGTTTTGAAAACAAACTTATTGCAAAGAAGGGGAGAAAGGGTTTAGAACGAGTATCCAAGACCTAATGCCTCACTGTGGTGCTGCAGTTACAGCGCTGCAATTCTTATACTCAGCACCAACAAGTATGATTCATCTGTCTCTCCATGAAAAACAAATACAATAGATGTCTTATTTGGTTGATCTTTCTTGCTGTTGTAGTTATATCCCTACTATTTCCACAAATCTTTGAAAGATCGGCTTTTGGTCTGTGGCTCGCTCCCTTAGTTAAAGATGTGTCAAGGTCTTCCCTTCAAAAAGCAGTAAACACAACAATTGTACAATGTCCTAGACAGGCATCACAGGCCTTCATTTGAAAGTCAAGGATGTCTCCAAGTTCTTTGTGACTCTCTCAAGGCCACAGGAGTATACAACTGCAGTTTGAAATGGTAAGGGGAACTTTAAAGCAACTCCACTAAAAAAAAAAAAAAAATAAAAATAAAAATTCAAATTACGCTACACTTGAATTTTCAAGAGCTTTCAGAAAGGCTTTTCAGACACCAGGTTGAGAACAAAGCACTGCATCATGTGGCACACATAACACTTCTAAACAGTGCATCACTTCCCTGCATGTTAATCATCCTCAGCCTCACCAAAACCAAAAAACATCTACAGGTTCAACACATCTTCAGTTAGCTTTCAATGAAGCTTGCTTCTTTGTTGCTGTTAACTGCCTTTATTGCCTCCACATCCCCATATTTGTTCAAATGCAGTTCTGCTCTGTACTATAACCTCCTCAGACATCACTCTGCCAGCTTACCTGAGTCTGCCTGGCTACAGTACCCTTGGCAAACCAGTGCCCTCCAACAGAGAAGCTCCTTGCTGCAGCAGCAAAGCAGTTCTCCTGAAAAGGTTTAGCATTAAATGTTTCCTACTGAATATCATCTCAAATACATCTGCATTTGGAAAGAAATCAAACAGTACCAATTTCAATACTAAAAAATGGCTATTCTTAATCTCATGCATATTATCTACAAACTATTTTGGTCCTCATCAGAGTGAGTTTCATTTTCACTCAATGCAATATAAATTTAGAAAGAGGAGACTAAAATGCTCACTCAAGAACCGGTTAAATGTCAGTCTCCAAGAGAACAGATACGAATACACTGCCATCCAGGAATGCTCAAACTGTCTGAACACTGCCTAAACATTTCTTGCATTTGCATTGTTCCATGCTACCCCTCCAGGAGCAGACAACATCCTATAGCATAAGAAGGGCTTTAAGGCCTGAAGAACAAAGGAAACCAATCTAATAAAGAATTATAATGGTATCTTACTTAATCAACTACTGTTCTAAAATAAAAAGAAGTGCCAATAAAAGAAAAAGATAGCAATTATATGATGGCAGCAACTGAAAGCATGTATTAGAACTTCTCAGACACGACACCAGCCCCAGGAATCCTGTCATGCTGATGACAACTTGCTGTTCAAGGAATTTCAAAGATATTTTGCAATCTGCAGCATTTTTTTGAGATAAGCACAATGCATTTGTTGCTATGAAGATGGGGTGACAGAAAGGAAGAAGGAATGAAAATGTGAAGAGCCAACATGATCTAGAAATCATAAGAAAAAAAACAGCTCAGAAATTCTGTTTCCCTGCTGTCACAAGGACTTTCCTGAATCTAGATACCTTTTTTCCTGCCTCTGAATTGCATCTTCAAATAAACCTCCTACTCCTGAGTACTCTTAAGATCTTCTAACAAAAGGTACTTCCTTTCCAGTAATGACTTCAGATATTTACAGGCAACATTTGTAATGCTTATGCACTTGATCTTGAACAAAGATATGTATTTGTTTTCAAGTGTGTATGGTTAGATTATGAAATTCTTTTATTTATAATTCAGAACAGGAGAAGAGAAAAGACAACATGACTTTGAACTCCTCTGTACAGTTAATGAATCCTACACTCAGTTCCAGGCTGCAAACCCCCAAGACTACTAGGTACAACAGCACTTCTAAAGCATAAGTGGGCAGCCATACAAGGTGTGAGTGCTTCTCCAGAAAGCAGCTTAAGCCCATGACTCTTGTATGCTAACACAGAGAATAATGCATTTCTCTACCTCATGAAGCAGGTAAGCATACCCTTTAGTGCTGAAGTACCTAATCAAAAGAAATATACACCGACCACAACTAGCAGCCTACAAATCTGGCCCTTGGCAACTTGTTTTGCTGTCGAATTCCCAGTCTTTTAACATGACTTATTCCCAAGCATAAGCATCTCCCAGCTCCTCATTTCTGTTGATGTTAGAAAAGAATACAGATAAACAATCCAGCACTTTTGGCCTCCTTTAAAATCCTGATGCCTGCCTCTACACACCAGAAGTAATTCAAAAAGCCTCTAACCAAGCATTATGGAAAAACTCAGTGCCTAATCCTTATGTTGCTGAAGGAGGAAAGCATCTACAAACACCACTTACAAAGCAATTCTCCTAACATTTTGATTGCAAGCACAGCAGAAATTGTTATCCCCTTACAACGGAGACAGCTATAACCTCACCGAGAAAGCATCACAGTGCAATTTCCATTTTCATTTGACCCACTGGTGTGGTTCCATCTCATGGGCTGGCTGGACAACTTAGTTACCCCAATTACATACATGCAAGTACAATGCTCAAGAGGTCAGAAAAAGAAACAGCTTTTTCTTGCGTATATTTAAAGCAAGACAAGCATATTCATTAGCTTTGGCTCTATTTTGTTTCTTTTTTTTCGTATTGCCATTTCATGACTACAAGTCTTCAAAATGTATTCTTAGGAATAGGATCTGTCTCTATAAGAAAAAAAAAAAAGTATTTTCTTTTCCCCCAGAAATCTCTTCTATCACTGCCTTGCCAGTGAGTGTGCACCCCTAGAAATACATATTTGTCATTTCATTAGTAGTGATTTTATGCAATCATGCTGAACAAGATTTGCTCAGGGGCTATAAAGCCATGCTGTGGGTTGTGGTTTTTCTGTGAAAGAGGTTATATTTCATTTATTCTAACCAGTGAAAAAGGTCACTTGTCATAGCAGCTTTTAACATTTGCTAAATGGTCATACAAAGCCAAGTAGCACAAATTTAGATGCCACACTCTTCCAGGTACCAAACTCCTGTCATTTGTAAACAACAGGAAGCAAGATGAGTAAAAACTGCCATTCTTGCATATAATTGAGGTGATGACCTACCTCTTCCACCTAAAGCAGGTCTACAAAGCGTGTCACAGCATTCCTACAGACACCTGTTCAATGCAAAATGCACAGCACAGATATTGTTTGACAGCATGTACTGTATATTTATTGCCTCAAGCATGACAGATGTTCGCAACGCAGGAGATGCTCACTTCACGCTCTTTCAATATACATACTGCTCCAGGAAACCAGATTTGGCAATTTCACTAGTCTGCGTATTGACAAAAAAATTAGCAAAATTAACAGGAAAATAAGCCCAGTAATTCTACAGTGAGGACAGAAAATATGCAACATTCCAAATGCTTTCAAATTGACAAACTTGCTACTAACCTAAAAAGCAGCTTGGTTAGAAACTCATAATCACAGAGAGGATTACTTTTCCCTGACAGTATGTCCTGGGTTCAGCAGTAGCAGCCATTTTTCTCCTTCTTAGTAGCTCGTGCAGGGCTGTGGTTTTGACTTTCGGCCTGGGAACAGCGTTGATAACACCAATGTTTTTAGTTGCTGCTCAGTAATGTTTAGCCCGACCAAGGACTCTCTGAGTCTCATGCTCTGCCAGGGAGGAGGGGAAGCTGGGAGGAAGCAGAGACAGGACACTTGACCCAAACTAGCCAAAGAGGTATTCCATACCACAGCACATCATGCCCACTACATAAACTGGGGGCAGTTACCCAGAAGGGTTAGATCACTGCTCGGGTCAGGCTGGGTATCGGTCGGCCAGTGGTGAGCGGTTGTATTCTCTTGCCTTGTTATTTTCCTTATCCTTATTATTATTGGTGGTAGCAGCAGTGGTTTGTGTTATACCTTAGTTATTGGACTGTTCTTATCTCAGCCCATGGGAGTTACATTCTTTTGATTCTCCTCCCCATCCCTCCAGGAGCGGGAAGGGGGAAAAGGGGGGGAATTGAGCAAGCAACTGTGTGGCTGAATTGCCAGCCGGGTTTAAACCATGACAATTCTTTTTGGCACCCAACGTGCGGCATGAAGGGTTGAGATAACAACAGATTTGACCAGACTGTGTCTAATCGTATTTGTGATAAGCATTTATTGTTTTGAATTAATAGTCACTCGTCACAATGCTGATTTATTTGCTCTCAAAGTTGTTGCTCTTGATCTCACAGCTTCAGCATGTTGTACCTTACTTACAGCTGGCATTTGCTGCCTCAGTGTTTACCAGCTGGGGGTTTGAGCTAAGGTTCTTGTTTCACTGTACTTTATGGTAATGACTTGTAATACAATAGACTCATTGATCATGAAACTGATCTAGCTTGTGTTCCCAGTGTGGTCACCACCTCTATACTTTGAGAGGTATATAACAGAGGTGCTGAGCAATTACACATCCTTTTTCCCCTTTTCAGGTGGTCAGCCTATGAGGGAGACATTCCTGCACACCCTAGTGACAAGCACAGCAGCTACTCAAAGTCCGACTACAACAGATAACACAGCTACTCCAACTCCAAGCACAGCAGCTACACCAACCCCAGCAACAAGTACAGCAGCTACTCAAACTCTGACTGCAGCAGATGGCGCAGCTACTCCAGCTCCAAGCACAGCAGCTACACCAACCCCAGTGACAAGTACAGCAGCATCATTTGAGAGTTCTGAATGTTTTGAATGGCCTTTGGGTACCCTTGAGACCTGCCTGCTGATTGCGATGGGGATAACCATGTTGGCACACATACAGAGTGTGTTTTACCCACGACCATTTCGTCTGATCTCAAAAGTTAAGCCAAGTCATGTTTGGGTCTTTTACAGGATTAGACGACGATATAGGAGCACCAAGAGATTTCCCCCAAGGCTGGACAGTCATGAGTGGCAGGGTGTGTGGGACAGTATGGGCAAGTATCTAGTCCACTGAGCCCCTCCAGTGCTTTGGAAGCATTGGAGATGGAAGGCAGCTGTATGGAGTCCCCACCGACAAGCTGCAGAAACTGCTGAAGGGGAGGGTGAATTATTTTGAGCCTGGTGGGCCCATGACACCTCAGGCCATCAGGGCAGAGATGCAACATAGAAATGGACTCATGATCGAGGGGTGGACTTAGCAATGAACACTACTGCCCAGGTTATTCATGAGTGTGAACACTGCACACAGCCTCCCCTGCTCTGAAAGACTGTTACAAGAGATGGAGCCCGATATCATGGACCAGATGGACTCAGCAGCTTTATAGGGATTGGTCCATGCACTAAGGGATGATCTCTCTCTCTCACTCTGTGTGTGAATGTATATATATGTATATGTATGAGATAAGAGTGATGGTATATTGAAAATGTGGGATCTGAGCATGACGTGAATGGTATGGAATAAGTGGTGGATACTGTCCTGGGTTCAGCAGTAGCAGTCATTCTTCTCCTTAGTAGCTGGTGCAGCACTGTGTTTTTGACTTTCGGCCTGGGAATAGTGCTGATAACACCAATGCTTTTAGTTGCTCAGTATGTTTAGCCCAACCAAGGACTTTCTGAGTCTCATGCTCTGCCAGGGAGGAGGGGAAGCTGGGAGGAAGCAGAGACAGGACACCTGACTCAAACTAATCAAAGATGTATTCCACACCACAGCACATCATGCCTACTATATAAACTAGGGGCAGTTACCCAGAAGGGTTAGATTACTGCTCAGGTCAGGCGGGGTATCAGTCAGCAGGTGGTGAGCGGCTGTACTCTCTTGCCTTGTTATTTGCCTTATCATTATTATTATTGGTGGTAGCAGCAGTGGTTTGTGTTATACCTTAGTTACTGGGCTGTTCTTATCTCAACCTGTGAGAGTTCATTCTTTCGATTCTCCTCCCCATCCCTCCCAGGGCAGGTGCGAGGAACGGAGGGAAGTGAGTGAGCAACTGTGTGGCTGAATTGCCAGCTGGGTTTAAACCACGATACAGTATCATCTTGTATCAAAACTCATGAAACAACGCATTTAAAGAACTGACAAAGGAAAAGCAAAGCACGAGAGAATCACAACAATGGTGACCACAAATGTAAACTGAATGGAAATGAGGAAGCATGGGTTCCTTCTGTACTACTTTGAGCACACTTAGTGAGATGCCTGTCACATAAAATACCTAATTAGTTTGTAATAGTCTATGTAATACAGAGCTGCTGGCAAGGTATGAACCAACAGTGTAAATGGATATGGCCCTCCTCACCATAATCTCTTTTAAAGGCACATGAGACAAAAGTAAGGGGTGATCTGCACAGCATGTGAATTGGTCTCGCAGCTGCTCCTTGCCACACACCCCCAAACAGCCTCTTCTGACATGAGTATTGACATGGTTACGAAGAAAAGGCATGCATGTGTACTGTATCAGAGGCAACTGGGAGGGGGGGGAAATAAGACTGGGTGCAGGATGTACAGCCTCAAAGTGATTCCACAGCAAGCCATGGGACCTGAGCCTGGCAAGACGTAAATACTCTGACACAGATCAGCTTCTCTTCTTTGGGCTACACGGTAAAAGTATTGTGATAGAAATCTGTAATTTCCTAATCTAAATTCAAGTTTCACACATTATGTCCTCACTTTTTAGTATTACAAGAGAGAAACTGTTCAAATGCTTCCGACAATTAATTTTTTGTTTCTGTGGCCAGCCCTGTTCTTGAAAGGATTACAGAGAATGTCTGAATGGAACTGTTAGAACAAGTGCAGAGGAGGGCCACGAGGATGATCAGGGGACTGGAGCACCTCCCGTATGAAGATAGGCTGAGAAAATTGGGGCTGTTCAGCCTAGAGAAGAGAAGGCTGCGTGGAGACCTCATAGCAGCCTTGCAATACCTGAAGGGGGCCTATAGGGATGCTGGGGAGGGACTCTTCATGAGGGACCGTGGTGAGAGGACAAAGGGTAATGGGTTTAAACTTAAACAGGGGAGGTTTAGATTGGATATGAGGAAGAAATTCTTTACTGTGAGGGTGGTGAGGCCCTGGAATGGGTTGCCCAGGGAGGTTGTGGATGCTTCATCCCTGGCAGCGTTCAAGGTGGGGTTGGACATAGCCTTGGATGGCATGGTTTAGTGGGAGGTGTCCCTGCCCATGGCAGGGGGGTTGGAACTCGATGATCTTGAGGTCCTTTCCAACCCTAACTATTCTATGATTCTATGAAAGGAAAATATTGACAAGCATTCACATTATGAAGAAATTATTCACACATGTGCGGAATAATTGGGAGGAATCTCACAGTTATTCAAGTTCATACTGACAAGAATACTCCTGGCACTGTACAGTTAAAGCTCCTGTATATTTACTGAAACCATCCCTCTGCTCTCAGACACGCATCATTGCTTCTTCTGGAAGAAGGTAAGCCGCCCCACTATGTAAATTTAAGGGATGTGACCAAGTGTCCCAAGTCCTGCACAGATACTTGACTGGAAACCTCTACCTCTAGTCAAGCAGTCTCTCTCCCCCTTCCAGTGCAGCAGATGAAGTTACCACTGCTGCAGTCAAGATGCCAGGAGAAAGTTGGTGCTGTTCCAAGGAGGGTTCTTTGGCTTGGGTCCTCCCAGGACTGGGACCTCTCTGTTACCTCTCTAACATGTCAACATACACTTAAGCAGCAGGAGACAGCTCACCTGAAGCTCACCACTCCAGCAGTATGCTGCTGATCCTCAGTATTAGCTACTCAGATGCAACTTTGCATGCCCATTCCAGAGTATGTCCTCTGGTAGTTGATGCACTTTGAGGGTGGTTTATTGAGGAGGACAAAACAAGTTAGAAATTAATTAAAAAAAATAAAAAAATAAAAAAATAAGAAAACACAAAAACCTGACATTTAACATCCAAGTTAAGGGATCGTGAAAGTTACATTTGCTAAAATTCTCCACATTTTAGAAATTAAATACTGCAAATTATCTATGAGATTTTTAATCCATTTGGCCCAACTTCCCTTTTGCACTTCAGAAACTCAAAAAAAAAAAAAATCATACTTGTTAAATGGAATTCATTTTCATTTATTCTATTTAGACAGATCTCTTACAGCATCTAAGGGCAGTCAAACACGTTTTAAAAGCATGTAATTATACTCAGGTTTGCAATGAAATGCTTACAAGTATGCTATGGAGTTCCATAATCTCAAATGTCAATTACAGCCTGTAGAAGGCAGATATTACAAACAACTTTAGTGTCAGGATTGCCTTAGAAACATCCATGTCTTAACTGGATTTAATGTTGAAGCTGGTCTTACTTTGTCAGGACACGAAGAATAACTGTATTTTCCAGGAAATCCAATTAATATTCAGCCTAAATATGCAGAAGAAAGAAACTTTACACAGATAAGAACTGGAATAACTAGACTTACTGCAACTGATGATCAAGCAAGTGATTTGATACTATAGGCAGAAAACCAGAAAACTAGAAAGTCATTAAAATGACCCTTTAGATATGCAGAAAGATGTAACACAGCAGAATTCATTTCAGCAATGTGGCAGTAAGAAAGCAAGTACCCCAAATATTATGGCACTTCTAAAAATGTTCATATATATAATGTTCTTACCAATTTGCCTATAAAAACCTGCCCTACAGCAATATATAAGCAAGATGTGTTGAAACTAGTACATTTTACAAATGAGAAATTAGCTATAGTTCTAGATTACAATACTTTTTTATGAAGGTAACAATGACTTATAACAAGTGAAGAGCAAGATCAGAGTATCTGATGTGTTCAAATATGCCAACCTGCACCTAGGCTTTTCAGGCCAGCACCTAGGCTTTTCAGGAGCTGCACAGAGAATCAATATAAATGAGACATCCACAGGCTGAGTGACTACTCCATGCCTCTTACACCTTCCTGTTCATCTCATAGAATCACAGAATCATAGAATAGTTAGGGTTGGAAAGGACCTCAAGATCATCGAGTTCCAACCCCCCTGACATGGGCAGGGACACCTCACATAAAACCATGCCATCCAAGGCTATGTCCAACCCCACCTTGAACGCTGCCAGGGATGAAGCATCCACAACCTCCCTGGGCAACCCATTCCAGGGCCTCACCACCCTCACAGTAAAGAATTTCTTCCTCATAGCCAATCTAAACCTCCCCTGTTTTAAGTTTAAACCCATTACCCCTTGTCCTCTCACCACAGTCCCTAATGAAGAGTCCCTCCCCAGCATCCCTATAGGCCCCCTTCAGGTATTGCAAGGCTGCTATGAGGTCTCCACGCAGCCTTCTCTTCTCCAGGCTGAACAGCCCCAATTTTCTCATCCTATCTTCATACGAGAGGTGCTCCAGTCCCCTGATCATCCTCGTGCCCCTCCTCTGCACTTGTTCTAACAGTTCCATGTCCTTTTTATGTTGAGGACACCAGAACTGCACACAATACTCCAAGTGAGGTCTCACGAGAGCAGAGTAAAGGGGCAGGAGCACCTCCCTCGACCTGCTGGTCACACTCCTTTTGATGCAGCCCAGAATACGGTTGGCCTTCTGGGCTGCAAGCGCACACTGCCGGCTCATGTTCATTTTTTCATCAACCCACACCCCCAAGTCCTTCTCCGCAGGGCTGCTCTCAATCTCCTCCCCGCCCAATCTGTAGCTGTGCCTGGCATTGCTCCGACCCAGGTGGAGGACTTTGCACTTAAAATGGTTAAACTTCATCAGGTTGGCATCAGCCCACCCCACAAGCGTGTCAAGATCCCTCTGGATGGCATTCCTTCCCTCCAACTCATCAACCGAACCACACAGCTTGGTGTCAGCGGCAAACTTGCTGAGGGCGCACTCAATCCCACTGTCCATGTCACCCACAAAGATGTTGAACAAGACCGGTCTCAACACTGATCCCTGGGGGACCCCACTCGTTACTGGTCTCCAGCTGGACACTGAGCCACTGAGCACTACTCTTTGCGTGCAGCCATCCAGCCAGTTCTTTATCCACCGAGTGGTCCACCTATCAAATTGATGTCTCTCCAACTTAGAGACAAGGATGTCATGTGAGACAGTGTCGAATGCTTTGCGCAAGTCCAGGTAGAGGACATCAACTGCTCTGCCCCTGTCCATCACTTCCGTAGCCCCTTCATAGAAGGACACCAAATTGGTCAGGCAGGATTTCCCCTTAGTGAAGCCATGCTGGCTGTCCCCAAGCACCTTGTTGGTTTTCATGTGCCTTAGCATGCCTTCCAGGAGAATCCGCTCCAAGATTTTGCCAGGCACAGAGGTGAGACTGACTGGTCTGTAATTCCCTGGGTCATCCATTTTCCCCTTCTTAAAAATGGGGTATTTCATATAATTTATAGAGCAACGTAATATTGCAGCTTCCAAGCTAATCCACCCATTTAACTTTAGAAGGTGAAAAAATACACAACTTCAGATAAATAATCAAGGACATCTTAAAAAATTTAAGATGGCTGTGCAAGTATTCTTTTCTGTGCACTAATAAAAAGAAAGTGTAATGTCGGAAAAAAGAAGTAAATAAAACTCATGCACTGTTCCTCAACAGCTCAAGTTCAACAAGTATCATTATTTACTCTATGAAGAAAACAGAATAAAAACATTATACAAATTACTAATTAACTGCTTAGGGTGGACAGTAAGAACCAATTTAATTGGCATTCGTATTACAAAATTTTTCTGTTTCTTCACGGAATTTTGTTTCTTCTGCTTACAACACAAGGGTTTGATTTCTACCCATGCCCATCGGAGAGCCCGCTGAGCAGTGTTTCAGTAAACAGCATGTTTAACACACGAATGGAAGGCAGAAACTTTCTTCTGTTTTCTAGCCGTCCTGCCACGCTGCACAAGTAAAATGCAGTGGTGAGAAAAGAAATTTTACCCAACTACAGTAAGCCTGAAAAACTCCCTTGAAATCATGCAGGGAAAAGATGGAGCATTGCAGTCAGTCTAGGCAGGTGTGGACATCAGACTCTTCTACGGATCGGCTATTTAATCACCTTTTCGGTTGTTTCTTTACAAATAGCATGTGCAAAACTTAAAGCTTTCTTTGAATGTCCCATCCTTTTCTTTCTGAGTACCTCAAGCAAGTTATTAGCTTATCTTTCTTTGAAGTGTCTCCAAAAAATGTACTTCTACAATGCAGCTACAAAACTTAACAGGCAATTATAGGCAAGTTCACAACTTCCATTAAAACGTTCTGTATATACTTAGACCTTACTTTCAGCTCCCTTTTTTTTTTTATGTTTTATTTTGCTTCTGACTGCAGATCTCCTTATATTCAGAGAGTCCCTCCAACACAGGACACACTGACAGAAGACAAGGCATTAAGAAGAGTGCACCTGTCCCATTCCCACCCAAGAAATAAAACAACAAAGCAAGAGAGCTCTCAAGCTACTGCTACAATAACAAGGAGCAAGGCAACTGCTTCTGAAGTGTCAGTGAAACTGAAAAACAGGCAGTAATCATGACTGTAGTAGACAATCCTACCTCCTCCAACAAGCTCTGAAGGCATCCTTTGCATGGGAACCAGCTACCATAAAACACTGTTCGCTCTTAAAGATGTGAACTGGTTTACAGCATAAGTCTACTGAGAAAAAACATGGAAACTCCTGTTTTAAAATTCCACATCTCTCATAACTTCCCTTGTTTAGAACCCCTCAAAGGAAAAATAAAGGATTAATGGATAAAACTTTCGCAAGTCTCTCCTAGCTGCAATTGCTGAGCAGTAACAAGTTAGCATTTTTACAGATGGAATAACTACAAAGCTAAAGATGGAAAACTTAGAGGCATTTCCAGCATACTCGGAAAACATACAGACACATGTTTATAGGTAGTTCTGCAAAACTTTCCCAACACCAACGCTTTCATACAGAAAAAGTTAATCTCCTACTTTTATAAAGAACATATTCCACCTCTTCTCTGCTTGCCGCCAATTGTCTGACTTAAACACCATAAAATGCTACTCACTCAACAGATCTAAAGGTGTTACGTTCCTCTGAATTTTACACCTTTTAATAGTCCAGAAAAAATTTGATTATGCATCTATACATAGAAAAATTATCTATTTTTAAAAATCAACAATAGAAAGCTGATGACTTGGAGATCAAAGAATCAGAACAGTTTGGGTTGGAAAAGACCTCTATCAAATCCAAAAGTTAACCTAGCACTGCCAAGTCCACCACTAAACCATAGAATTATAGAATCATAGAATAGTTAGGGTTGGAAAGGACCTTAAGATCATCTAGTTCCAACTGCCCTACCATGGGCAGGGACACCTCACCCTAAACCAGGCCACCCAAGGCTCTGTCCAACCTGGCCTTGAACACCACCAGCAATGGAGCATTCACAACTTCCCTGGGCAACCCATTCCAGTGCCTCACCACCCTTACAGTGAAGAATTTCTTGTCACTAAGCACCACATCTACAGGTCTTTCAAATGCCTCCAGCGATGGTGACTCCACCACTTCCCTAGGCAGCCTGTTCCAATGCTGGACAACCCTCTTCGTGAAGACGCTGTTCCTAATATCCAATCTAAACCTCTCCTGGTGCAACTTGAGGCCATTTTCTCTTGTCCTATTGCTTGTCACTTGGGAAAGGAGACTGACCCCCACCTCACTAAACCTCCTTTCAGGAAGTGGTAAAGAGCAAAAGAGCCCCCCGATCCTTCTCTTCTCCAGACTAAACACCTCCAGTTTCCTCAGCCATTCCTTATCACACTTGTGCTCCAGCACCTTCACCAGCTTTATTGCCCTTCTTTCCATTACATGTTGTCTTCTTCTGCCTTCGCCCCCAATTCTCAAAGGCAGCAGACAACTTCATTTTAATCGAGTTCACACACAGAAGTGTGGTTAATCAAGGACACACACAGTAATGCTCACAAGACTGAGCCTTGCTGTTACAGAAAGTTAAACTTTTGTGTTCACCTCTGCCTAATCTCACTCATTCCTTACGCTACATTATCTTTCTACCTTAGAGTCAAGACGAAAAAGGCATGGAAGAGATGCCAGCTTTTAATGCATTTGTGAAGGGTTTTATTGCCTAAGTAAAAGCAGGGGGATCGGTACTGCCAAGAAGTACTGCAAAAGCACAGCAAAAGTACTAAAAAAATTGGGTTATTTTCCACTGCTACACACAAATGAAGACAACAGTTCATTTCCTAAGACACTGCATAGTTTCTGAAAGCATACAGATACCTGAGAATTTGCAATGAATCCCACAAATCTTTCTTCTTCATCTGAAAAAAATGAAGGATGAACCCTACAAAGCCAGCTGAAGGCAAACAGGAAACAAATTTTGTAAGGAAAAAGATGTCATACACAACTGCATTAAATGAGAAAAACTCACCATATCCTGCGTTTTTCAAATGCCCTCAAGTTTAACTCTGTCTCACAGTTTAATGGGTCACCAAGTTTTAACTTAAAAGTTGAGTATTTCAGCTACTTTTCTGCTGCTTACTTGGACTGACGATGGTAAAGTTACACATTAGAGACAATTCAGGTTACTCCTGTACAAAACAAGAGTTTCAGTACTAGCTGTAGGCTGAGGTTGCCCAAGGCTGCAATCAACTGTACCAAATGTGAACTACAACAATTTCCTTCTTTATTTCTATGACATAAAGACACACGGACAAAGCCATAAGTGTTTCAGTGGCAACAGAGTATGTGCAGGGCTGTAACCAGTTACAGGGTTTGTAAATTCATGTCTTGTAAATTTGTATCTTGGGCTGCATCAAAAGGAACATGACCAGCAGGTCACAGAATCACAGAATAGTAAGGGCTGGAAAGGACCTCAAGATCATCGAGTTCCAACCCCCCCGCCATGGGCAGGGACACCTCCCACTAAACCATGCCATCCAAGGCTATGTCCAACCCCACCTTGAACGCCGCCAGGGATGAAGCATTCACAACTTCCCTGGGCAACCCATTCCAGGGCCCCACCACCCTCACAGTATAGAACTTCTTCCTCAGATCCAATCTAAACCTCCCCTGTTTAAGTTTAAACCCATTACCCCTTGTCCTCTCACCACAGTCCCTAATGAAGAGTCCCTCCCCAGCATCCCTATAGGCCCCCTTGAGGTATTGGAAGGCTGCTATGAGGTCTCCACGCAGCCTTCTCTTCTCCAGGCTGAACAACCCCAATTTTCTCAGCCTATCTTCATACGAGAGGTGCTCCAGTCCCCTGATCATCTTCGTGGCCCTCCTCTGGACTTGTTCTAACAGTTCCATGTCCTTTTTATGTTGAGGACACCAGAACTGCACACAATACTCCAAGTGAGGTCTCACGAGAGCAGAGTAGAGGGGCAGGATCACCTCCCTCGACCTGCTGGTCACACTCCTTTTGATGCAGCCCAGGATACGGTTGGCCTTCTGGGCTGCAAGCGCACACTGCCGGCTCATGTTCATTTTTTCATCAACCCACACCCCCAAGTCCTTCTCCGCAGGGCTGCTCTCAATCTCCTCCCCGCCCAACCTGTAGCTGTGCCTGGCATTGCTCCGACCCAGGTGGAGGACTTTGCACTTAGCATGGTTGAACTTCATCAGGTTGGCATCAGCCCACCTCACAAGCGTGTCAAGGTCCCTCTGGATGGCATTCCTTCCCTCCAATGTATCAACCGAACCACACAGCTTGGTGTCATCGGCAAACTTGCTGAGGGCGCACTCAATCCCACTGTCCATGTCACCCACAAAGATGTTGAACAAGACCGGTCCCAACACCGACCCCTGGGGGACACCACTCGTTACTGGTCTCCAGCTGGACACTGAGCCACTGAGCACTACTCTTTGCGTGCGGCCATCCAGCCAGTTCTTTATCCACCGAGTGGTCCACCTATCAAATTGATGTCTCTCCAACTTAGAGAGAAGGATGTCATGTGAGACAGTGTCAAAGGCTTTACACAAGTCCAGGTAGATGACATCAACTGCTCTGCCCCTGTCCATCAGTTCCGTAGCCCCTTCATAAAAGGTCACCAGATTGGTTAGGCAGGATTTCCCCTTAGTGAAGCCATGCTGGCTGTCACCAACAACCTTGTTGGTTTTCATGTGCCTTAGCATGGCTTCCAGGATAATCCGCTCCAAGATTTTGCCAGGCACAGAGGTGAGACTGACTGGTCTGTAATTCCCCGGCTCATCCATTTTCCCCTTCTTAAAAATGGGGGTTATATTTCCCTTTTTCCAGTCATCGGGAACTTCACCTGACTGCCATGATTTTTCAAATATGATGGACAGTGGCTTAGCAACTTCATTTGCCAGCTCCTTCAGGACCCTTGGATGGATTTCATCCGGTCCCATGGACTTGTATACATTCAGGTTCCTAAGGTGGTCCCGAACAATATCCTCCCCCACAGTGGGCCCAGGGTCCCCACCCTCACCGTCCCCGCATCTGCCTTCCAAGACTTGGGTGGTGTGGTCAGAGCATTTGCCCGTAAAGACTGAGGCAAAGAAGTCATTAAGAACCTCAGCCTTCTCCAAATCCAGGGTAGCCAATTCTCCCGATAGCTTCTGGAGAGGGCCCACGGTGTCCCTAACCTGTCTCTTATCAGCAATGTACCTATAAAATCCCTTCCTGTTATCCTTAACATCCCTAGCCAAGTTTAATTCTAAATGGGCCTTAGCTTTCCTAACCTGGTCCCTAGCTTCCCGGACAACATCCCTGTATTCTCCCCAGGCCGCCTGACCTTGCTTCCACCTTTTATAAGCCTCTTTTTTCTTTCGAATTTTGCTCAGCAGCTCCTTATCCATCCAAGGAGGTCTCCTGGCCCTCCTGCTGAACTTCCTTCTAGTTGGGATGCATCGCTCCTGAGCTTGCAGCAGGTGATCCTTGAATATCAACCAACAGTCTTGGGCCCCCCTGCCCTCTAGGGCTGTATCCCATGGAACCTTACTGAGCAGGTTCCTGAAGAGGCCAAAGTCTGCTCTCTTGAAGTCCAGGGCAGTGAGCTTGCTGCACGCTCTTCTCACTGTCCTGAGGATCTCAAACTCGACCATCTCATGATCGCTGCAATCAAGGCTGCCCTGGAGCGTCACATTCCCAACCAGCCCTTCCCTGTTGGTGAGGACGAGGTCAAGCATGGCACCTCTCCTTGTCGGCTCCTCTATTACTTGCAGAAGGAAGTTGTCTTCCACACAATCGAGGAACCTTCTGGATTGCTTGTACCGGGCCGTACCATCCCTCCAACAGATATCAGGGTGGTTGAAGTCTCCCATGAGAACAAGGGCCTGCAAGCGTGAGGCTGCTCCTATCTGCCTATGGAGCGCTTCGTCCAGCAAGTCCCCTTGGTCAGGCGGTCTGTAACAGATCCCCACAATAATGTCACCCATCGCTGTTCTCCCTTTAACCCTGACCCACAAACTCTCTGTCGACTGTTCACCTGTCCCCAGACAGAGTTCCATACTCTCCAGCCTATCCCTAATATAAATAGCAACTCCCCCTCCCCGTCTGCCAGGCCTGTCTTTCCTAAAGAGCCGGTAACCTTCCATTCCAACACACCAGTCATAGGTGCCATCCCACCATGTTTCTGTGATGCCTATGATATCATACCCCCGTAGATGTGCACACATCTCTAATTCCTCTTGTTTGTTCCCCATACTACGGGCATTTGTGTAGAGGCATTTGAGCCGAGATCCAATTGAAGTTGGGTCATTGGCTGGAGCAGCTGGAATATCCCTACATTGCTCCAAATGTTTACTATAAGTGCTACCAACCGACTGGGTGTGTTGGGATGGAATGATGCCCCCCTCCCCCAACACATCTAGTTTAAAGCATCCTTGACCAGCCTGGCAAGCCTCCTACCAAATCCACTCTTCCCCTTGTTTGTCAGACCAGCTCCACCAGCCCCCAGGAGACCTGACCTACTATATTGAGTCCCATGGTCAAGGTACCCAAACCCCTGACTATAGCACCACCCTTCTAACCATTTATTAACCTGCCCAATCCTCCTAGCCTTTTCAAGGTCCTGCCCTGTATCCTGGAGAATTGACGAAAAGACAATCTGAGCTCCAGAGCCCCTAACCACCTCTCCCAGAGCCCTGTAGTCCTTCTTTATAGTCTCCAGGCTACTGCTATCTATATCAGTAGCACCCACATGTATTACCAGGAGTGGGTAATAGTCAGTGGGACCGACTAGAGCAGGCAGCTTCTCGGCCACATCCCTGATCCGAGCCCCTGGTAGGCAACACACCTCCCTTGAGGCTGGGTCAGGCCGGCAGATGGGTGCCTCTGTGCCTTTCAGATTAGAGTCCCCGACTACTACGACCCGCCGCTTTTTCCTGGCAGCACCAGTAGTGACCTTCTTTACCAGTGCACCAGCTGGTTGCGCCTGGTGGGAGCGCTGTTGCTCATCAGTCCCCTGCAGGATAGCAGAGTGCTGTTGCTCATCAGCCCCCTGCAGGACAGCAAAGCGGTTCTGGGTAGGGACAACAGATGTAGGAGGAAGCCCCCTGCTTTTAATTACCCCCTTCCTTCTTTTTTTGTTGTTTTTTTCTGTTACCTTTTCCCAGCTTCCTGGGTTAGCAGCCTCCTTTCCTGCATGGGCAACAGTAGACACCCGAGGCCCAGGAACAGTCTGGTCCCGGAGCAAGCAGTGCTGCTCCCCCTCAGCTTCCCTGACACCTTTCATCCTGGTAACAGCTTCCTGCAGTTCAGCCACTTGCTGCAGGAGGGCCTCCACCAGGGAACGCAGAGTGTAGCCCCGCCCATTGCTCACCCTTCCCTTAGGATACCCCGAGCTCTGCACTACAGCCTCCCTTCCCATCGGCTCCGTCTGGGTGCCTACACTGGCCACCACCGGCGCAGCCAGAGCAGAGCTCCCAGACCGAGCCTTGCCCGTACGGCGAGTGTTCACCATCCCGCTCACCACCCCGCTCGCCTGCCCGCGCGAACTGCCGCGCAAACTGCTTCGAGCCCGTCCTGTTTGCCCGCCCTGTTCGCCGCGCTCCGGGTCGCCGCGCTCCCTGGGGCAGGTCGAGGGAGGTGATCCTGCCCCTCTACTCTGCTCTCCTGAGAACTCGGAGTATTGTGTGCAGTTCTGGTGTCCTCAGCATAAAAAGGACATGGAATTGTTGGAACAAGTGCAGAGGAGGGCCACGAGGATGATCAGGGGACTGGAGCACCTCCCATATGAGGATAGGCTGAGAAAGCTAGGGCTGTTCAGCCTGGAGAAGAGAAAGCTGCATGGAGACCTCATAGCAGCCTTCCAGTATCTGAAGGGGGCCTCTTCATTAGGGACTGTAGTGATAGGACAAGGGGCAATGGGTTCAAACTTAAACAAGGGAAGTTTAGACTGGATAGAAGGAAGAAGTTCTTTACTGCGAGGGTGGCGAGGCACTGGAATGGGTTGCCCAGGGAAGTTGTGAATGCTCCATCCCTGGCAGTGCTCAAGGCCAGGCTGGACAGAGCCTTGGGTGACATGGTTTTATGGGAGGTGTTGCTGCCCATGGCAGGGGGTTGGAACTAGATGATCTTAAGGTCCTTTCCAACCCTAACTATTCTATGGTTGTAGACTGTACTCATAAATTCTGTATATGGCCAGGTGAAACCTGAGAATGCTGCAAAGAGACCCCTGTAAAGAGATCCGTACTGTAAGCTGGGTTAACTAAATCATGCAAGATCACAAATGGAGTCAGACAATTAACTACACCCTGCAGCAGAATTGCCAGAAGTGAGTGCATACTCCTGGAGTCATACCATCTGGCAAACGGATTCTAAGTAAAATGTCAAACTACTCACAACTCACAGGACATGGTTACATTGTCATCAATTTCTACACTGGTAAGAAAACAAAAGCCTTCCCAGCATCTTAAAAATTCTGGCTGCATCTTTGTTTCTTCCTCTAATTAAATGAATTTAATCAGAGGTAATAGATACAATAGACCAAAAACAGTTTCATGCAAGAATTACTGTGCATTCCAAGTCCAGAATTTCTGGCTATTATGGTTAAGCAACAAAATTGCTGACAGCTTTCTGTAGCAATCTGACAGCCTAGAAACAAATCATGAATTTCAGTCTCATTTTTCTGAACTGTTCCACACACTGAAGATTATACAGTCATTCTCACTACAGCTCCAACAAATATGAGGGCTTTCATCAATATTCTGCAATATCCCCTTAGGAAAGCTACTTCTTTCTGATCAGCAGCAGTATTTATTAGATCTTAGTTCTCAGAACAAAACTGGTTTCATAATCGCCCTTGCCAAATGCGGCAATCTCAGAAGTTCAGAAAGACCCTGAACCAGGACTGTGCTATCTGAGGCTATTCAGGCTTCCAGTTACTTTCTCTAAATAGGAATGAAAAAACCTTTTCTCTCAATCTCATTTTTGTATTCATCCAAGGCCTGTCCTACTTAATTTTTGCAATTGTTAGACACTTACAAATCTGCTCAATGAGAAGACCAAATTTAGATCAAGGCTGTACATGCAAGCTAGCCTGTTTGTGTTCCAAGAAGGAAAATAGTGATGGCCTCATCAGAGCAGTAAATGGTTGAGAGACAGCTGATGAACGTGAGAAGCAATTTACAATTGTTTAGTCTCTGCACCTCATCACAGTTCTTTCAGCATCATGTCTTTTAACTGTCCTGTTTCTTTGAGGCCCTACAGATACAAATTACTCGTTTATTTTGAAAATCAAAAATGGCACTGAAATGCATCACTCCAAAGCTGAGGACTAAGAAGGCAAACAAAGTGGGTACATCACGGTAGAGATGCTCAACTCTATCACCTTCTGCCTCTTTGGAGTGGGAATACATCACTAGCATCCATCGACTCCAATTGTTATGCCACTCCCTTCTTCTCAGAGGGAAACAAAGGGCTAAACTGAGGGGAACTGGAAGCATCACCATGGTTGTTTAAATACAATCCAAGTTCAGGTCCTACATGCATGTCATACAGGCTTCACAGAATCTACAGCCTGAATCAATTGACTGATCTAGCCCTCCTAGAAGAAAAGCTTTGTTCCTCATATACAATGCTTTGCTGTTAAAGATGGGGAAAGTATTCACCATGGCAAACTTAGAAAGCAAAATGGCATACTTAAAGTAAACAGAGCAAAATATGTAAGATCTAAATTTCTCCACAGTCCAGAAATGCACAGAAAGCCTGTAAAAAGTAGGGTGGGGAGAAGGGAAGGGAAGAAAACCATATCCTGCTATTTTAACAACTGAAAAATATAATTTAAGACTTCCAGACTTCTATTTATGCTGTATAATGATGAATATGTATTGCAATCTCAGTTTCTAACACAGCCAGACCCCTGTTTTGATTCTGAACCATTATAGAAAAAAAATTGTCTAAAATATTTCCACTGTAATATTCCCTTTTTAAAGCACCTAGAAGTTACGGGAAATTAAGTAGGAAATAAAATTAAATTAGTATAGTAACATTTCCATTTTATCTGTCTTTTGTCAAATATATTACATTAGCAGGCTTAACAAACCAGTACATTTATCAGTTATCTTTTGTCTAGAATTTGCAGATAAATTTCTGTAACAAAATTCTTCAAATACATGTATTAAGAAGGAGCAAAATAAACAAAGTATTGAATTCTTAAAAGGAAACTATACATAGCATTCACACTGAAAAAAAGAGCTCTGCCAAGAAGTCTTTAATGGTGAAAAATAAAATCATAGATTAAATAGAGAGAAGGAAAACCAAGAAAAAAGCAAAGCCTTCCATAAGGCAAATTGTAATTAAATAAATGAATCTAATAAAATATGTGGAATGGAGTTACAGAAAAAAAAATTGATAACTATCAAGAGACAACACCGGGCAAGAACAGTTTATCTATCCTAACAATTTTCGAGTATAAACGTTAGCTACAGATCATGTGTAAGAATACACAATAATAAATACCTTTTATAATAATGTGCCTTACTGGCTCTTCCTAGTGAAGAGGCATAGGAGAAACTCTTTAAGAACACACTCCTACTTCTTACATCCCTCTGCAGAGATATTTGGCACCGATGATGTGACACTTCTGAAGGCCTCAGACCTTTTCTACAGCCCTTATTAATCCTTTTTTATATGGCTCCTCTGGCTATAGAAAAATATCACAGTTTATAAAGATCTGGACTAGATGGCCTAAGGTATTACTGATATTAGCAGGGGGAAAGAACATGAAGGTGTGTGTCTACATGGCTAATTATTAAATAAATTACTGAAGAAAACAGATATTAAACACACACAGCACTTTCTGGGACCAGTCTTTGTTTGCAAATCAAAATCATAATTAGCAGCACATATTATCAGGATTGTTAATTTGTGCTCCCTCTACTGGTTAATTCACCCTGTAGACACAAAAGTAATTGTCAAAAAAAAACCAGACTCTTGTGCTGCAATTCAACGGCCCCAAAAACCTGAAACCAAATTATGTTATTAAAGAAAAGCCTCATATACAGCTGATGTTTTTACACACCAATCAGTTCTAAATGTTACCTTAGCTCAGAAACGTCAGAATGGAAGCAAAAAGGATCTTGCCGTTCAAAAATATGTTTCTTATCACACCAGTTTGTTTTGTGTGCTTAGTTCATACAAATTCCACTTCCTTTAGACTTAGAAATGCAATTAAACGTTTCAAATTATGAATCATTGCAAGAAGTTGCTGTTAATTGGATTTTTAATCGAAAGCTCCTTTTTTTCCTCCTTCTCACACAAGGTACCATCAGCAACTAAGTGGCACAGCAGCCTAGATCAAAAGACAACTTGGGCTGGAAGGCAGGGTTTGGCAGCCCATCTGATCCAGCCCCTGCTCACAGCTTCAGTCTGAATGCTCAGGGACTTGTCCCTTTGACTCCTGAGTATCTCCAACGCTGGCAACTCTGCAGCCTCTCAAGGTACCTCATTTCATAATTAATAATGCTCCCCATTGTGAGAAACATCTCACAGCATATGTGATATGTTTGTTAGATACAAATCAAGCATAATTCAAAGTCAGAATATAAGCAAACAGCAAACTTGTAGCAAAACTCAGGAAAAAACAGTTTACCAAAAATCATGGGATCTGATCACCATTACTACGAGTCACAAGCAGCGTACTTCCTCGGCAATGCAAATGTCACTAGCAGCTTGAATCACCTTTAAGAACCAAAGACCATCTTACTTTTTAATTTTGATGTTATAATACCTATGGGATTCTGCATTTCATCTGAAGCTTACAAAATATACTCTATAAATATTTATATAGCATACAGCAGATCCTCTGACTCTTCATCCCATGAAGCACAAGTAATATTCACATATCCACAGGTTTTCTGATTACTTCTCCTGGAGAGATAATTTAAATACTAATTTAAAATGTCAGATTCTGACAGAGAACTGTTTAAATAATCTTTAAGTGGAGTGAGGTGTAGTAAGCATTAATGTATTAGTACAATTACTTTTAGTTAGCAAAAGTGGAAATAATGGCCATTTTTATTTATCTTGTGAAGTACTGGGTGTTTTTTTATTAATAGGCTTCGGGTTTTTAGATGAGCAAGACAAACTTTCATTGTTATGTACAGATTAGAAATGTAAACACTTAACACTTCCCACTACAATCGACTTCACAATTGATTCAGAGCATTATCTCAACAAAGCAAAGAGCCAGTGTGACAAAGAGCGCTACTGCCCTCTAACGAGCCAGACGACAAAAGCTCCTCTGAAACAGCATTTCCTGAAAAAATTGAAGTTGCTACATCCATGGATTATAAGAAAACTTAAAAAAAAAAAAAAAAAAAAAAAAAAAAAAGGAAAGAAAGGAGTATATAAGCTAAATTCATGCCAAATTGCTGCAAAAAAAGGTACACACAAATTTTGGGAGAAAAGAAAAAAAAAAAAAATATCTAGTACCTACGATTTTCAGGTAACAGCACACAAAGAGATCACGAAGACCCAACCTACAGCACAAAAATTATGCTCCAACACTTCTGTCAGTATATAAGCAGATATTAACCAATCTTAAACCTATGCTATACAAGGATGTAATTATTCAGAAAAAAAACCAACCTGTAGTTACCTTCACACCTTCACCCAGATTCTTAAACTTTAGTGTCTGTGGTGTGAGAGCATCAGTACATTTTTCTTAGAATCATACAGAATCATAGAATCAGCTAGGTTGGCAAAGAGCTTTTAAATCATCCAGTCCAACCATTACCCCAGGACTTTCAAGACCACCACTAAACCATGTCACTGAGGACCTCGTCTACATGGTTTTTGAACACTTCCAGGGTTGGTGACTTCACCACTTCCCTGGGCAGCCTGCTCCAATGCCTGATCAACCTCTCTGTGAAGAAATTTTTCCTATTATCCAATCTAAACCTCCCCTGGCACAGCCTGAGGCCGCTACCTCTTGTTGTATTGTTTGTTACTCGGGAGAAGAGACCAACCCCACCTCACGGCAACCTCCTTTCAGGTAGTTGTAGACAGCGATAAGGTCCCCGCTGAACCTCCTCTTCCCCAGACCAAACCCTCCCAGTTCCCTCAGCTGTTCCTCATCAGATTTGTGCTCCAGACCCTTCATCAGCTTCACTGCCCTTCTCTGGACCCACTCCAGCATCTCAATGTCTCGCTTGTAGCGAGGGGCCCAGAACTGAACACAGGATTCAAGGTGCAGCCTCACCAGTGTAGTACAGGGGGATGATCACTGCCCTGGCCAGGCTGGCCACACTACTGCTGATACAGGCCAGGATGCTGTTGGCCTTATTGGCTGCCTGGGTACAAGCTGGCTCAAGTTCAGAGGCATCAATCAGCACCTCCAGGTCCTTTTCCACCAAGCAGCTTTCCAGCCATATTCCATGGGGTTGCTATGGCCCAAGGGCAGGACCCAGCACTTTGCCTTGTTGACCCTCATACCACTGGCCACAGCCCATAGATCCCGCCTGTCCAGATCCCTCTGCAGAGCCTTCCTATCCTCCAGCAGATCAACACTCTCACTCAAGTTGGTTCTGTCTGCAGATTTACTGAGGGTGCGCTTGATCCCCTCATCCAGATCATCAATGAAGATATTAAACAACACAGGCCCTAATACCAAGCCCCAAGGGACACCACCAGTTGCCAGCTAGATGTGATGCCATTTACTACCACTCTTTGGGCTTGGCCAGACAGCCAGTTTCCAACCCACGAAAGAATATACCTCTCCAGGCCATGAGCAGCCAATTTCTCCAAGAGAATGATGTGCGAGACAGTGTCAAATGCTTCACTTAAGTCCAACTAGACAATGTCCACAGCCTCATCAACTAGGTGGGTCATCTTATCTTAGAAGATCAGGTTGGCCAAGCAGGACAAATATTGTATTGTTCAATCTAAATGCCAGTTACAAGTCTATTCTAGGCTTATAACTACAGCAACACAATTCTGATCTTGGCACCCAATTATACACACAGAAAGAGAGAAGAAATCAAAAAAATCCACTTGCTGAATCCCGTTTGTAAAGGAAACAGACAAACTTTCTGTGAGATTTTCCCCTCAATTTTAAAAAAATTGTTTTGCCACAGAATTTAATCTGCATGCAGCGCTGCCCAATGCAGCTTGGACATAAAATATTGCCTAGTTCCTGTATTTGCATTTCAAAAATACATATTGCAGTGAACTGCAGAAAAACACACAACTGCTGCCAGTCCTGGTGAGAAGAAGAGACATAAGCTGTGTATTCTATTATTCTACCATCTATCAGAAATTCCACTTACATTAGTAAAATTACTGTGATGCAATAAATGCAGTGCTAAAGCAGAACCGAGTTCTGACTTTTCCCTTCAAATCTCTTATACTGATTTGTTCATAGATAAACATTCTGACAGAAGCCACAGAAGCAAAACCTCCAAGTTTTGTTAGAAAGATAAGGTTAAAAATAATTCATGAGTTTAATTTAAAACATGCTAGCTAACAAAAGATACAGATCTTACGAATAAAGAAATTTGTTCATTAGTGGGCTTTGTCACCAAAACACCACCATTCACTAAAATCCTTGAACTTAAAACTGCACCTTAAAACCTCCAAATACTGCCTTCCTGTGCCCCCACATACTACGTCACCATTCATATAAATGCATCATTAGCACAGAAAGGTTGCAAGTGATGACTAATAACTGCACACACGGTAGAAAGTTGCAAGCTACTAGGCATTAGAGGTGTAAGAGGCACCAATCACATGCTAGGTGATAAAAATAAATTAACTACAGAGTTATAGAGACCTAAAATAACCATATCCATATTTCTGCATTATATTACAGTCCAAACAGCTGGTAACACAGCAGTCAGCCTACGCAATATATGTACTATTATATCAGTACTTCACAGTTCCAAGTGCTTACTATAATTTTAAAAAATACAAAAAAGAAAACACAGGCAAGGCTAACAATGACCAAGAGTTCCAACTGATGCCTCAGAACTTGGAACATAAGAGCATCACCACAACTCATTCCAACTCTGTCAGGCATGCATTTCTTACCTTTGAATCTTCATTGTTCACTCCCAGCTCTAGCACAGCTCTAGGAGACTTCAGCTTTGCTTGCATGGACTCTGCCAGTTGAAGATTAAGCTGCCATCCAATTGTTTCAAGCTATAAAACACAAATTCAGATTACAATCAGATGGTGCAGAGCCACTCAGGTCAACTTTCAATATTGTGCATGGTCTGTGTCTGAACACAATGTCAGGCTCTGCAAACAGTAAGCATTTTTATGCAGTGCCGATTCTGCAACTTCTCCCGGATTCCAAGACGAGTTTGCTTCTCTCTTGCTCTATTTATCATTCAAACTGCCTGTGATCACCCAAAATAAAGCAACTTCATATGCTTCAGATCTGCTGGAACCAATCCATAAAACACAACTAAAACAAGGTAGTTTCCCCTTGTGTAAGTTTATCAGCAAAACTGCAGATTCAATTTTATTTCATATTTATTTTTCTTTTATGAAAAAGAAAAAACTACCAGTAAATGGTAAACCAGCTAAAAATCATAATTTCTCAATCAACAGATCTACTCATGTGTGTTCTACCATATAGAGATGTTAATGACAAAAATGATTCTGTTCTGCTTTTTAAATTGTTACTACTGAAAAGAAGCCAAAAACCAGTTAAGCATGTCAGCAACAGAATTTCAGTAGAAAGCTATGCAAAAATAGGTGTTAAATTGCTTTTTAATCCATTAACCTAAAATGATACTTCAAACATTATCAAGCTACATCTCATGCATAAATGAAATACACAAGAACAGAGCTACAAGTCACAGAATCACAGAATAACTAGGGTTGGAAAGGACCTCTAGAGATCATGTAGTCCAACTCTTCCATGAAATAACCTACCAGGCCTTCCCAAATAAAGAAAAGCATGAAACTAAAGTCTTCCCATCTGGCAAGTTAATTTGCATACAAGTTCTTTTTAATCTTGTATCTCCCCTCTGCTAGAAAAAGACTGTGTCTGACTTGGTAAAAGTGAAAGTGTGCCACATCTCAGTTAATCTCATACCAGTCAAACAATTCAGCTAAAATCGTCAACAACATAAAGCCATCCCAGAGGCACTGTACTCTGAACAGGAGAGAAGCCAATACATGCCCTACATCCTACAGCGACAGTAATCTCTAGATGAAAAGATAAGAGAGAAAGTGGCAGAAACATCTTCCACTGGCACAGCTCAAAGAGAATTTCCAAAATTTATTGCAGCTATGCCATTTATATTTACACATTAATGTATGCTATATTGCATTTCTTTGTATAATTGCATCAACATTAAGCCAATTATGTAAAAAACACTGAGCCATACAACTAAGCACACTGAACGGAAAATTACACGTCATGACCTACCAACCACCCCTTTGAGTCCAAGATGGTCAAGGTGTTTAGCCAAGGCCAAACAAAGTTAATGTAAAGACAGAGTCTCAGGCTGACTTTACACCATACAGGAATTAGACAATAGGAAGAACTTCACCATGTCTGCCTGCAGTCTGTAAGCTGCTCTGCAGTCAATACCCCTATTCAGGCTTCATTCTGTAGTAAAAATAAGGAAACATATAAATCAGGCCAATGAACGCATGCTTACAACACAAAACGGCCACAGCTAAAATACTCTAAATGTGGTCTAGGTCATTTTGTGGTAGCCATAGTTTCAGTATGCCTCCCGCCAATGAAATAAGTATGCCTTAAAAGACAAGTTCTATAAATTCTGAAAGCAGATTTATTTTTAATCATAACTCTCTGGTTTGATTTCCTCTAAATAAAAGGCCATTGCCCAACCCAAAAGTACAGCACAGTACAAATTAGATTCTGTGAATGTGCCCAAGTCAGTCACAAGAATAGACAAGTCTGCTAATCCCCTGTGCTGGTAAGTATCTCAAATCCTCCAGCAAATTATACCAGAATCATAGCTGGAAAATGTTATTTCTCTCCATGGACTTCGATAAAATCAAGTAAATATATTACCTCTGACTCTCTAAAGAGCACAAAGATCTTAGCATCCTGCCTTACTAGGTTTTTGATCAAGAAGTTCAGTTCATAGAATCACAGAATCATAGAAGAGTTAGGGGTGGAAAGGACCTTAAGATCATCAAGTTCCAACTCCCCTGACACGGGCAGGGACACCTCACACTAAACCATGTCACCCAAGGCTCTGTCCAACCCGGTCTTGAACACTGCCAGAGACGGAGCATTCACAACTTCCCTGGGCAACCCATTCCAGTGCCTCACCACCCTTACAGTAAAGAACTTCTTCCTTCTATCCAGTCTAAACTTTCTCATTAACCAAGACCACCAAGTCCATCTCTGCAGGGCTGCTCTGAATCTCTTCTCTGCCCAACCTGGAGCTGTGCCTAGGATTGCTCCGACCCAAGTGTAAGACCTTGCACTTGGCATGGTTAAACTTCATCAGGTTGGCATTAGCCCACCTCACTAGAGTATCAAGGTCACCCTGGATGGCATTCCTTCCCTCCTACATATCAACCGAACCACTCAGCTTGGTGTCATTGGCAAACTTGCTGAGGGCACACTCAATCCCTCTGTCCGTGTCACCGAGAAATGATGTTGAACAAGACCGGTCTCAACACTGATCCCTGAGAGACACCACTCGTTACTAGTTTCCAGCTGGACATTGAGCCATTGAGAACAACTCTTTGCGTGCGACGGTCCAGCCAGTTCTTTATCCACCGAGTGGTCCACCTATCAAATTGATGTCTCTCCAGTTTAGACAGAAGGATGTCATGTGAGACAGTGTCAAAGGCTTTACACAAGTCCAGGTAGATGACATCAACTGCTCTGCCCCTGTCCATCACTTCCGTAGCCCCTTCATAGAAGGACACCAAATTGGTCAGGCAGGATTTCCCCTTAGTGAAGCCATGCTGGCTGTCACCAACCACCTTGTTGGTTTTCATGCGCCTCAGCATGCCTTCCAGGAGAATCCGCTCCAAGATTTTGCCAGGCACAGAGGTGAGACTGACTGGTCTGTAATTCCCCGGCTCATCCATTTTCCCCTTCTTGAAAATGGGGGTTATATTTCCCTTTTCCAGTCATCGGGAACTTCACCTGACTGCCATGATTTTTCAAATATGATGGGCAGTGGCTTAGCAACTTCATTCACCACTACTTCAGGACCCACGAATGGATTTCATCAGGTCTCATGTTCAGGTTCTTAAGATGGTCTCAAACCACATCCTTTCCTACAGTGGGCCCAAGGTCTTCATTCTACAGTCCCTGCATCTGCCTTCCAAGACTTGGGTGGTGTGGTCAGAGCATTTGTCAATGAAGACTGAGGCGAAGAAGTCATTAAGAACCTCAGTTTTCTCCAAATCCAGGGTACCCAGTTCTCCTGACAGCTTCCAGAGACGGTCCACGTTGTCCCTAATCTGTCATTTATTTGCAAAGTACCTATAGAATCCCTTCCTCTTATCTTTCACATCCCTAGCCAAGTCTAATTCAAAGTGGGCCTTAGCTTTCCTCGCCTGGTCCCTAGCTTCCCGGACAACATCTCTGTACTCTTCCCAGGCCGCCTGACCTTGCTTCCTTGCTTTATAAGCATACTTTTTCCTTCGAAGTTTCCTCAGCAGCTCCTTATCCATCCAAGGAGGTCTCCTGGCCCTCCTGAAGCACTTTCTTCTGGTTGGGATGCATCGCTCCTGAGCTTGCAGCAGGTGATTCTTGAATATCAACCAACAGTCTTGGGCCCCCCTGCCCTCTAGGACTATATCCCATGGACTCTTACTGAGCAGGTTCCTGAAGAGGCCAAAGTCTGCTCTCTTGAAGTCCAGGGCAGTGAGCTTGCTGCACGCTCTTCTCACTGTCCTGAGGATCTCGAACTCAACCATCTCACGATCGCTACAACCAAGGCTGCCCTGGAGCATCCCATTTCCAACCAACCCTTCTCTGTTGGTGAGGACGAGGTCAAGCATGGCACCTCTCCTTGTCAGCTCCTCTATTACTTGCAGAAGGAAGCTGTCTTCCACAGAATCAAGGAACCTCCTGGACTGCTTGTGCCAGGCTGTACCGTCCCTCCAACAGGTATCGGTGGTTGAAGTCCCCCATAAGGACAAGGGCCTCCAAGCATGATGCTGTTCCTATCTGTCTATAGAGCATTTCATCACAGAGTCCTCTTGATCAGGCGGTCTGTAACAGATCCCCACAGTAATGTCTCCCAAAGCTGTTCTCCCTAAAGTTCAGTTCAGTTAAAGAACCCTAACAAAAGTGATAACGATCAACAGAGAAGGATCCAAATGCTGACATAAGGGCTAATGGCAGGAGCATCCCAAAGCAGGCATCAGGAAACAATACCATCTATTTTGATAAAACACCGACTCACTAAGGTCATGGAGACAGTGAGCAAGCTCTGGAATACAACAGCTCTTCATATACACAGTCACTAAGGTTCGAGCCCTACACTCCTCAATTTAGAAATCACTTGCTATCAGTTACTTAAACAGTTTATTGTAGTAACACAGAAACCAAGCCTTAATCAGGTTAGCAGCTTATCCAGGGTTACAAAACAATGCCTCTAGAGACAAGAACAATATCCCAGGAAGCCTGAAATTTAAAAACTTTTCTAAAATTCCCAAACAGTGTACTGCATGCAGCATAAAAAACAAACCATCCAAAGTAAAGAAATCCAAATTTATGCCTTCTATTTCACTTTCAATACACAACTGTCCAGGAATATTGTAGGAGGCTCAAAACAAATACTATGTATGTGGCAGCATAGTGGCCTGAGTTTACAGATGAACAGCTGCCATAACTCTTTTTTTATACTGCCTTACCTTAAAACAAGTTTGTTTTCCTGTAAAATTCATGTGTTGTTTCTGTTTTAAATACAGTTGTATGAGAACAATTTTTGATTAACAATGAGCGTGACTCCTAAGGCTTCAAAATGGTCTGTTTTCTTGAAAGAAAAATGTATCACGTATTTTGCTACAGTCGTGTTTAGCTAAATGACATTCAACATCCTGAAATAGCAATTACCTTTTGAGAGTGGTGACGTGTTTCTACATAGCATTTGTGTCAAGGCATAGCATTTGGTAACCATGAAGTGGTACATATTTTAGAGCCTATTTTTTCAGAAATTAAAGGACCAAAACATTATTTTAACTTCTAATATAAAACTTGTTACAGAAAACAAATGTCAGGAGAGACTATATGGTGGCAGAATCTGCAATATATTACCTGAAAAGCATTTACTGGGGAGGGGGAATGTATTTCTCCATAGCTACTGTGAAAATAAAGCCATGGTTTTAGTTACTGTCTTAGCTTCTCTTTCACAATCTCTTATCAGTAGCTTAGAAATGTGCAAGCTACCTTGCCACTGCAACAACAAACACTTCTAAAAATGTACTGTAATTTAGTGCTGTAAGTTGTCACTGGTATCTCTGACACTTACTAAACCTCAGAGTTACATTTAGAAAACAAAAAACAGGTACAAGCAAGGAAAGGAACAACATAAATGCTAAATAAAACCAATATTAAGCACATATGAAAATGCTTCAGATATGCTGCCTGAACCCTATGGCAAATGATTCAGGGCAACAAAATGTGAGGAAGCTTTCAACAACCACAGTAATCCTCAGCTCCTGTGTCCATTTTGTTCCACTCAGGCTTCTGAAAAGGATACCATGACAGATGGGAGTAAAAGGCAAGCAAGAATCAATGCACTTCTCCCTTCCAGCACTCACCCAATACTTCGCCACAGAAAAGTTAAGGAGTTATACCTACTAAACCATCCCTATATCCCCTATATTGTGCTTCCCAGTGGCCATCCATGTTTGTCCCGGGGGCACATCCACGCGAGAGAGCTGCCATATTCCCTAATTTGACAGGATCTGACTCTTTATCCGTAGGTCACTAACACCTTTACAGATATATAAATACATCACCTCTGGTCTGTGATATCCACAGTCATTTTCCTCCAGCGTAAAACATAGGTGCTTCCAACTCATGCCCACTGTCATGTCCACCAGACTGCTTTCCATACTAAATAGCAGATAAGTAGTACAGCATAATATTTTATGCATTAGGGTAAGATGATCAGCAATCTAACGTTACTAAAATGTTTGAGTCGAAGTCCCCCTCTGCAAATAGCCTATGTACACTAAATGTCCAGTCAGCTTTCACAGCTTATCTAACACAAACTTTAAGCATGGTCTCCAATCAAATAAAGCATTTCACATAGCCAAAATTAACTTCCACCATTTCTCTCATAACTTACAGCCCACTATGGTGTCACATTCTGTCATCTCTTTCTCACGTTTTCACCACAGTTCCTTACTTTCACTTTTGACTGTCCACAAACATTACTACAAATTACACCAAATTGAGAAGAAATTCAAGAAATCAGATAAACATGGAAAGTTTCCATATTATTGTCAAAAAAAAAAAAATTCTTCTCTGCCAACTATGGAAAGATATTTATCTGATAGTCTTCAATAAGAAACCAAATACCTGTTCTTTGGCAAGGGAATTCAGGCTTAAAAAAAAAAAAAAAAAAAAAAAACAAGGAGAAAACAGTCACCTTAGCTATATAAGAATCAGTGTCTCAGTCTCAAAAACTGAGGACTACAATCTGAAAGTGAAAGCAGACGGGATGTCCAGAACAGGCATGTTGAGGGACTCCAATCCAAACAACCAAAACCAAAACCAAAGTGACTGAGAAACTCAAACTGAAATAAATAAATAAATAAATAAATAAATAAATAAATAAATAAATAAATGGCAGGGACCTTAAATTAAGAAAAGAAAATAAGTGAGATTATAAAAAAAAAAAAAAAAGGGGGGGGGGGGAACTCAAAGAGGAAACAGAATTTCAGAAAATACATAATCACCTCAAATGTCTTCCCAGTTCTCCCAACTTCAGCCTTTCGAAACTTCTGGAGCATGGTTCAGTATTTTTAAGTAAGGAGATGGAAAGTCAGTACTGAAGCAGTTAAAGGGGATATTTTGATCTTACATGTATTGAGATCACATATCCTGTATGTCTCTACACCCATGAAAACTGGAAGCTTGTTTTAATTTCAAAGGGAAAACTGGAATTTTCATACAAATGACCCACTCCTAGAAGGTGAAGCTTCCAGAAGGCTATCTAATATCATGAACGCATCATTACACGAACTATAGGAAATTAGTACTGCTGCCCTCAGAACTCACTGAATGCGGCACAAACAGCTTATTTCCCACCACAGTGCAAGCACAATGCCAAGCATCACACAGACCACTATTTGTCACCTATGGGTAATTCATGGTTTGGCATCTATATTTCCCTTAGAAAATGTTGTAAACATTTAAGTAAACAAAGCACTGAACCTGCAAGAATTACAGTATGGATATACTGCCTGGACACACAAAATCAACACAAGTGAGGCTTTTATAAGTGCCAGACATTTCAGGCAGGTATGAAATGGCTGATCGTATTACAACTCAAACTTAACATATTAAGATCTAATTATTTCACTCAGATTATTGCACTCCATTCTCTTGCAAGATTTTCGTTTTCAGAACACCTAGCTTTCCCTAAATAAAACACTATGTACTTAATTTCTGTGTAATACTAAAACATAAAAACCAGTCTTCAGTTAATGAGAGAATAATTACACTATATTCAGAACACATACACGATTTGGAACATGCGGGCAAATGCAATTAATCAGAACTGTAGGTTAAATACAATTTAACAGGGCACTGTAGACACACAGGGAAGATCATGAACATCCTGGTATACCCATTATTAGCCTCTCAGACAAAGAAAAAGCTCTACATATTTCTACAGGGAGAGAGAGAAAATGCTGGTTAGAATTTACCAAAAAAAAAAGAAACAGAATTCTCAAAATTAGTTTCATCCTGAAGTCCAGAAGGTGATTCAGAGCATCCCTGCAGAGGACTTGAGGGTGTTGTCAATGAGAAAGTGAACATGAACCAGCTTCAGTGTGCACTCGCAGCCCAGAAAGCCAACCGTCTCCTGGGCTGCATCGAAAGGAACATGACCAGCAGGTCGAGGGAAGTGATCCTGCCCCTCTACTCTGCTCTCGTGAGACCTCACTTGGAGTATTGTGTGCAGTTCTGGTGTCCTCAACATAAAAAGGACATGGAACTGTCCTTTGGAGCAAGTCCAGAGGAGGGCCACAAAAGAAATATTTTATAAATAAATAAATAAATAAATACGGAAAACATGTGCCATTTTAGAGAGCAAATGTTGTCCATCACCCTAAAGCAAATAAATAAATAAATAAATAAACAAGGCAAACGTGTGCCTTTTCAGAGAGCAAATGTTGTCCATCACCCTGAAGTTGCTAAGGGGCTGTTAAAGCTTTCCAACCTGAGTGATGAGAATTTTAAAGCAGACTAAGTTTGTGGCCCACAGTCAGAAGTAAAAGCCAGTAAGAGTAACCGTTAGAATAGCTAGGCCACACGTTGTAAATATTGAGAAAATAAACATGTATTAAGGAAATTATGGGATGATGCTAAATCTTATTCATCTAGTTCATAATGCATGCATCAGTTTGGTTGGACTGGCCTCTAGTGACATTACCAATTTGAGCACAGCTGAAAATAAAACAATATTCCTTTTGAAAATCATAATCTTGGCACAAAACTGAGTGCTTCTAATAATCTATCTCTTGCCATATTGGCAGTGCTGAAGGACTTGACTAATGTAGACATCTCCATTCTTGATTGCCAGCAGCTTCCTAGGGCACAGAATGCGGGTTTAGAGTTGCATAGCTGAGAAGTAACATCCAAGTCTCCTGACTGAGTCAATACTCAAAGAGCCACTTCAGGGTAGTTAAGTGCATCTACAGTTACTTTCCTTCACAGGCAGCGTGAGGACAGGCGAAAGCACTGCAGTTGACCTCCTCTTCATGCGGTTCTTAAAAACTGCATAACAAAAAGTCAAAAAAACTTCTTACTCACTCTCTTTACAAGTACCACAGGGAACAATCTCCTGTTAGGCAGAAGCCCAAGAACCTATTCCAGATAAAGTACAATGGTGACAGGAATACAGAAATGGGTTCATACTCTACTGGTCCTCTACTGGCCCACCCATTATTTTCAAATACTTCACCCCCCATTTTGAGAGGCCATTCAGTCCAAAATTATCATTATTTGTGGTAATTTAGATGTTACTTTCATATCCTGAGAACAACATCTATATGCTTGTTCCTACAAACCTTTTTCTGTAAAAAGAAAACAAAATAATATTCAAATGTAATGGCATTATTTTTCAGACTTACACTCCCCTCATCTATTTCTATCAAATCTCGTACAGCTATGAGAGCACTCTATCAGTTTACACAGCTATAGCTCTTGGAAGTAAGCTCTGCTTCACTACATCAGTGCTGGAGTGCTCACTTAGTTAAAAGGCTACGTTAACTCAGAGCTGGTAATTAAAGATTCCAAAGTCTAAACTTCTACAACTACAGTATTAAGAGTGAGTAACTAACACTATAGAAAAATGCATAACAGGGGCATTCTGGACAGTCCAGGCTTCAGTCCATTCTTGAAGCTGGGAAAATGAGGTTCAAGAACTACCCTCAAACAGCCCCAGTGTGAGCAAAAACTAAGAGATACTTTAAAAACTGAGCCTGACAAATTCAGAAAGTGCACTATACGATGTGACTGCTTGAAGTAAGGGGGAAAATTAACCACGTCTATGCCCCCACGTACCTTAGAAAGAAACCTATCCGGTCCCCAAAGGTAACGATTACAGAAAGAGAAAAATTAAATTCTGTTATAACAAATGAGATTAGAATTTCTCTGATTAACTCTGGTACTAACTCGTCCATTTCAGCTATTTTTCTCTTTGAGAGGAACGGCCCAACTTTAAAGATGAAAACATTTCCTGGAACAACCAGAAAGAGCTATTTACGTAAATATTACTATCATTGATGCTGTTATGAACAGTGAAGTGAGAGGTAAAGGGATATAAAAGATATCTTTGGCAAATCTTCTTCTCATATGATTATGACAGTATGTATCACACTCACACAAAACATTTAAAAATGTTTCCAACTAACAAAGTATTTTGAGGAAATAATCCGTTACATAGGGACTTTTCCTGGTGCAGATCTTTCATTTACAAAACACTTATTTCAGCTGTTCTAACCAAATAACCAGAGGAAAATTAGTATTGATATCTCTTCACTCAGTTTAATTCTTAGAATTACAGACTCATAGAATAGTTAGGGTTGGAAAAGACCTTAAGATCATCAAGTTCCAACCCCCCTGCCATGGGCAGGGACACCTCCCACTAAACCATGCCATCCAAGGCTCTGTCCAACCTGGCCTTGAGCACTGCCAGGGATGCAGCATCCACAATTTCCTTGGGCAACCCATTCCAGTACCTCATCATCCTTACAGTAAAGAACTTCTTCCTTATATCCAATCTAAACCTCCCCTGTTTAAGTTTGAGCCCGTTACCCCTTGTCCTATCACCACAGTCCCTAATGAAGAGTCTCTCTTTGGTATCCTTGTAGGCCACCTTCAGATACTGGAAGGCTGCTTTGAGGTCTCCGTGCAGCCTTCTCTTCTCCAGACTGAACAGCCCCAGCTTTCTCGGCTTATCTTCATACGGGAGGTGCTCCAGTCCCCTGATCATCCTCGTGCCCCTCCTCTGCACTTGTTCTAACAGTTCCATGTCCTTTTTATGTTGAGGACACCAGAACTGCACACAATACTCCAAGGGAGGTCTCACAAGAGCAGGGGAGAGGGGCAGGATCACCTCCCTCGACCTGCTGGTCACGCTCCTTTTGACACAGCCCAGGAGACGGTTGGCTTTCTGGGCTGCAAGCGCACACTGCTGGCTCATGTTCATTTTCTCATCGACCAACACCCCCAAGTCCTTCTCCACAGGGCTGCTCTGAATCTCTTCTCTGCCCAATCTGTAGCTGTGCCTGGCATTGCTCCGACCCAGCTGTAGGACCTTGCACTTGGCATGGTTAAACTTCATCAGGTTGGCATCAACCCACCTCACAAACATCTCAAGGTCCCTCTGGATGGCATTCCTTCCCTCCAATGTATCAACCGAACCACACAGCTTGGTGTCATCGGCAAACTTGATGAGGGTGCACTCAACCCCAATTCTTGAAATCTCAAATTCTTGAAATCTCAGTTCTTGAAAGAGTAACTCCTGTAGTCCCTCCATTGAAGACAAAGTACGCCTCACTGCATTAAAATAAAGTTGGAATACTAGTATTTTAAAGTTTGGGGGTCCCCTCCCTTCATCTTTCAACAATCAAATTGAAAAAAATGTACTAAGTCATAATTACATAAAGAGCTTTAAATTAAAAGAAAGCACTTCAACACTTACATATGATTTTAATAAATTAACTATCAGTTTTGTAAGGATGGGATAGGACTAAAGGTGTATTACATGTTAAGTAAAGCACTGGTCTAACACACTAACTTCAGACCTGTGTCACACCAACATAAAACTAGAGCAAAGCAGTGAGTCTGCTCTTCAGAATTTACAACCTCAGATGCTAATTCCACTCTTCATCAGCACACTCAGCATTGCAGAATCTAAACTCCAAATTATATATGAAAATGTCAGTTTCGCTTGCTGTGATGATGGAAATAATCTAGGTAAGAGGCCAAGAGAAGGATGACAAAACATGTCTGACTGTGAACTCCAAAAACTCTCACCATCTGCTTAAGAAAAGCATGCTAGTGCAGAGGAGACACCAGCATGATTAAGCAAGAAGTGTACTCACTATAGCAAACAATATTAAAACAGAAAAAAAGATTTATGTTTTTAAGAGAAAGGCATAAATTTCCAATCACCACAGGTAGGGTCTTCATCACAGAAATATTCTGTAATCAGGAGGAGAGTGCTTCCTTTAAAATGAGCCCCAGATCAAACAACAGCTTCCTATTGATGGGAAACTCTAGCACTGGGGACGCTGGAGATGACTGCACAAACACACTGATTTCTATTCTCTGTTGTTGCTACTGACTTCAGCTGTATTAAGATGGCATGAATATCTTCAAAGGAAGTTCTGGATATTGCAGCTTCTTTTCAGTAGGCTGTAACTTCCTCACCTGCTCCATGGATGAGAAAGTCAGCATTGAAACAGCTGGATTTTAACATTGGATTTTAACATTGGATGCATCCAATCCTCTACCACATTTTTAATAGCAACAGAAAATACTATTACCAGAGTATTTCAAACTCTGTCCCCTCTACAACACATATTCAACTTCAATATAATTCAGTATCCCTGCTTTATAAATGAACTACTGAGGCATTTTGTGGTTTCAGTGAAATGTACTCTTCAATGGCAGATTTAAGACCTGTAAAACTTAATTTTTATACAGATACACAAGCTGCAAATTGAATCCTCAGCTGACAGTACCAGCCAAATCTTCAAATTAAACCCAAGACGTGGAGTAGACATTACAAAAATGCTATATAACAATCAATAAAACCTTACCTACATCCGCACATGCACCTATCCATAAAACAAAGTCAGTATAGTAGGTTGTTTTTCTGAAAAAGCATGGAAGTCTGTAATAAAGATAGTCACAACATGTGCACAGCCAAGCTAAACAGAGGTTACAGTCAACTATAGTGCCTATTACTAAATTCGAAGACCAGACTTTGCAACCTTAATGACAGTTTTGTACTGATGTATCTTAGTCATGTAGTCACAAGAAAATAAGAATCATTGGATGGATTTTATCTACCCAGTCACAGTACTAGAACGCAACATCAAACGTGATTCTACCTCAATCCCATAGCTACTGCAAGACCATAAGCAAACAGAAATTAAACAAGAAGAAAAGAAACAACTATGTTTTTCACCAACAGACAAGAATAATCTTCCAGGCCCTGAAGTAGTACCACACGCTATGATTGTCTCTAACTAGAAATAGTCGTAGTTGTAAGGTAAGACCAAGGAAAGGGTTAGACTGTGCCAGGTAGACGGACAGTGAATTTACAGGATCCTGTAAAAAGACTGACCAAATATAGCACAATTTTCAAAGGAAAAAAATTCTGAAAGCTTAAAAAACAGGGAGAAAATATTTACATGGCTTTGTGTCTTAGTCTCACAAGAAGACACTATAAGACCAAGCAACCAAAGGTATATTGGGCCAAATACCCAGTCAAGTGACTAAAACAAGTCAGTGGGATAGACAGGCACTAACTTCCCCAAATGACATCAGTAACTGTAGGAAGCAATAAAATAAAAAATAAACTAAACTAAACTAAAATAAAATAAAAGTAAAAACTGTTTTAATTTCATAAAGTGGGAGTTTCAGCTTGTAATTAATGCTAGGAAAAGCAAGAGGAGCAAGCAAAAACGCCAGTACTTCAGTTACCTGACAGAGAGAATCTGAATATTAGAAATGTATTAAAAATATAGACTGAGATTTAACTCTACAAGGAGAAGCTGCACAAATTACGTACCTAAAGCCATCTTATTTGGTAATATGTAGGATGAACTAGACTTTTCATCCACAACTGGCTCTTTCCTGGAAGGTTAACTTTCTCTGACTTCCCATTCTTTTCTGCAAGGATAGTCCTATATCTCTTCAGCAAACCTTACTTGCACATATGCCAGGAAAAGTGATATTTTCAGACTTCTTCATTCAATATTCAAAACAAAGCCCCTCACATCTTTGAAGTTAAAAAAAGTAAGAGACACACACCAAAGAGTACCAGTGTACTTCAAAAGGGAGGAAATGAAATAATGCTACATGAAATTGGTAGAGTAAGATTAGTTCTAAGAAGCAACAACTTCAAAAGAGTTTTCTCTAACTGAAGTTACTGCAGGTTTTCATCTTTACATGTATTTTAACTGATAAGCAGCTAGCTTAAAAGCAAACAGAAAGTAACTATATGACAAACATTAGAAACAGCATTCAAGTTTCTAAAACCCTAGTATTCAGCGATTCACTTTGTGCAAAAGGCAAAAGTGGTGCTGTGCTCCATCTCTCTCTCTCTCTGGGAAATTTGTGGGCACAGAATTACAGTAAATATATGCACCATTCTAAGAGCACTTCTTTATGGAAAAGACATAGCTGACTGGCTCTTTTATCTAGCAAGAGAATATATAGCAAGACCCAACGGCGGGAAAATGAAGTTAGACAGATTTTAATTACAGACAAGGCACACATTTTTATTAATCATAAAAAATACCCCAGAAATTACCTGTCATTTCATGCCTTGAAATCACAATAAGATCTTTGTTTCAAAAGCTCTTTTACGTATTGAAGAAAATTACAGTTTGCATTACAGAGGAAGTTGTGAAAGATAAGCACGGTACCCTCTTATAACCTTAAAAGACAGTATTTAGCATGCAGAAAAAGAACAGATGTTTCCAATGTTTTACAACATTCTCAAAATTTACCTTCCAACCTTTATCATTTACATGTTCTTGGTAGAAGGCAGAAGCAGGTAAAGAGGGCTACAAAGAAACTCATAAAAAAATACCTCAAAATGTAGTAACTAAAAATTTTAAACAGAATACCTACTAACAAAGCTGGGTAAACGGAAGATTAAACAGATTCATTTGTGCTGTAGCTGGCTGTTAAAATAAATCTCAGTATGCATAAAACTGTGCCTTTGCTACATCTTTCAACATTTGCAATTTCTTTGCCACTGTCTGTGATGGCATCATTTAAGCAAGTTGGCTCACAATTCATTGTGACAACGTCCACTGTCTTTGTGGCCTCTATTTGTCACTGTAAGAATGACTAGTGGACCAACCACTAACAAGAAACTGAAAGATTCTTTCTGTTTGAGCTGTATTTCTCCTTATTTTGCATTTCTTCTGGTATCAAAAAGAATCTTTCCCCCATGACACGCAGAGAGCACACCAGCTCTCTTCTTTTTTGTCATAACCACCATAGGATGCATGTGTTTCAGAGCATATCTGTAGATTTGCCAGCATTTAGCAGAGGGAATTTAGCATATTCGCATTACATATACACTCCTTAGCAAGAAAACCAGTTTCTGAGAAAACTGCTTTCAGAGTTTTCCCATATGGCTTCAAACAGCCAGTCGAGATACAGAACTGACAGCTCTGACAAGAATTTTAGGTACGAAATTTCACTAGTTGCATTCCCACGCATCATTATATTAAGTAATGCTGTCTGAAGGCTATAAAAAACTTCTCCTGCTTGGCAACATAGTATTCTCATCTTTTCCATTATACATATTTTAAAGATGCCCTGAACAGTTTTTCAAAACAAGAAAGCTATGAGGCATTTAGTTTGACCTGTCTCTAAAACAGATTTATGCAGAGTACAGAGATACACAGAACATAATGGGTACAGGGTTAGAAGCAACAGAAAATTGATAAAAAACTGCCATGACAAGTCAGAGTAAATCTTATTAAAAATCTAGCTCTTCTTCACACAGAAAATACATTTTAATCTAATCAATATGTGCCCTGATTTCTGAACTGATACGTTACCAAGCAAAGACTTGAAAACTGGATCAGACTGATATCAGACTACTACCACTGGCCTACCATTCTAGAGGCCAAACTAAGAATGCATTCAAAGAAGAAAAACTCTAGGACAAATACCATCATTCTAATTGACTAGGATTGTATCATACAGCAGAAATAATGTAATAAAGGAACTGCCATGAGTAAAGTCACAAAGAACCAATCTATGTAACAGAATAATAAACATAATTAATAACCCTGTGCAGCTGAAGACTGCCTATAAAATGAACAAAAATTAAAAGATGGAATGAAGAAAAAAGATACTACTGAACAGTACGGCCTTACTTTAATGCTAATTCCTATTCATTTCTCAAGATAGTAAAGTCCTACCAGCTAAACAGTCTGAAAAAAAAACAAAACAAACCCAAAAAGAAACCACCCTGTGTTCAAAAGAGAACATTTTTTCTCTAACAATTAGAAGCACTGTTCAGTATACCAGAGAAAACTTCACCTAATCAGTATTCTGGAAAATACTTCTTCTGTTGTTACTCTAAAAAACTCAGTTTGGCTTGTCATCCAGAACTATCAGCCAGCACATTACCACCTACATCTCTCGCATGTAACTTACAGACTCAGAACGCTAGCTTTTACGAACTTGTAGTCTGCAGAGAAGAATTTGGATTTAGAGAAATAACATCGCAATACAAGCAAAATATCTGCAAAAAGTTGTTTCACTTAGTGGTCCGGAATCCAAATCTGAGCACTTTTTCAAGCCAAAAGATACACTGGCCTACTCACTCAGAAAAGGAGATAAGCCAGATTAATTAGTAATACAATGAAGTAATAATCCTTAGCAGTCAGCTACCCACTAGATTTGGCCATGCTAATCAATCCTCAATTCTTCCTTCAATTTGCCCAAAAGTTCTAATGTTTGCTTAATGTGCTGCCTTTAAAACAGAAATTAAAGATTATTGCCTGGTCCTTTTTGTGTACACTACAGAAATAGACTTAATGGCACCATTTCAATACTTTCAAAATAGACAACATCCAAGTACCAGGTACCAGCAGAGACTAAAGAGTTATTTTGCCACTTCGATTTTAGTAAAACACTTTAAAACAAAGAAAAAAATCCTACTATCTCTTTCTTAGTTACACTGTAAACTCTGTCTCATACAGTTTCCCTGGACACCCTCTCATGCTGAAACAGAACTACTAGGACTTCAATAACACTAATCATGACCCCAATTCTGCACTTGGACCCAGATAAACAATTCTATGCACACACCCACTAATCCCAAGATCAAGAAAATTCAGAGTTGATAAGTGTACAGAAAACCACATGGCAAGTAAAAGCATGAAATATTCACATATACTCCAAATTCTAAATTAATACATAGGCCAGCATGCCACCTAAACAAGTCAGTAAATTCCCTACCAAACATGCAGTGACAATCAAATACCCTGTATATATTTTTAAAAGGGGATGAAAAAAAACCCCTCTCTTTTTCATAGAATCATAGAATGGTTTGGGTTGGAGGGGACCTTAAAGATCCCAATCCCTTGCCACAGACAGGGACACCTTCTTCCAGAGCAGGTTGCTCCAAGCCCCATTCAGTCTGGCCTTGAATACTGCCAGGGATGGGGCAGCTACAACTTCTCTGGGCAATATGCAGAGTACTGGCAGCAGGCTGACAGAGGTGATACTCAACAATGGTGAGGCTTCACCTGGAATACTATAAATAGTGCTGGGCTCCCCAGTACATGGACATACAGGAGACAGTACAGCAAAGCACACAAAGATGCTGAAGGGACTGGAGAACTTCACATATGAGGAAAGGCTGAGAGAAGCGGGATGGTTCGGCCTGGAAAAGAGAGGACTTATCAATGTATACAAATACATGAAGGGAGGGTGGAGAGAGAAGACACAGCCAGGCTCTTTTCTGTGGTCCCCACTAACAGGATGAGAGGGAATGGGCACAAACTAAAACACAAGAGGCTCTGACTGAACACAAGAACACACATTTGCTCTTCAGGGGTGACTGAGCACTGGTAGAGGTTGCCCAGAGAGGTGGCACACACTTCATTCTTAGAGATACTCAAACACTGTCTGGACAGAGTCCTAAGCAACTGGCTCTAGATGGCCCTGCTTGAGCAGAGGGGTTGGGCTAGGTGACATCCACAGGTTCCTTCCAGCCTCAACCATTCTGTGATTATGTTGCTGGCAACTGTGACAACAGAAATTACATGTTATTTTTCTGTACCTAATATTGCTTCTGTGAGAGAAGTGAACAGTGAAAGACAGGAACTCGTACATGGCCAAGTAAACAAGAACAGTGGGCTCATTTATAGTATCAATTGTTTTACATCACAATGAAAGGCTCATACAGTCATTACTGCACTCATGTGACATTACAAGGAGATTCGTAAGATTATAAACAGATTGCAAGTTCTTCCATTAACCTATGCAATTCTAAGAATACTTTATCTCTGTGTGCCTTCTTAGCAGAAGAATACATGCTTTATTCAGCCATCAGTTTTGCGAACTTAATCTGTCACTTAAGGAAAAGTTATCATGAACTTCAAGTTTCTCACTCAACTAAAGTCTAAAAGATTAAGATTTTAGAGGTTTTCAAAACAAACCAAGAAAGTAAATTCAAGTTCAAACTCAAATTAAACCTTAACATCTACACTCACAATCAAACTTGACACTTAACTTGTCATCTGGGATAGGAAAAGAAAAGGAAAAAAAGGGGTGGGGTGAAAATGAGGATTTAAGAGCTACATACCTGTATTTAAACCTGCTTTCATGCCAAAAAAAAAAAAAAAAAAGTAACTTGCACTATGATATTTCTGCACTTGTTTTTCTGCAAGTTTAATTACAAATGACAGTTTAAAACTGCTTTATATGGGATGTAATCTACCACCAAAATGTCATTCCATTATTTGAGAATCTCTGACAGCATAACATACACCAGAAGCACTGTATGTTGCAGGGCTGCAGACAAGAAACAGATCAATATGACCCCCAAACCAGGCCATCAAAAGGACCACAGGTGTACGCACCTTGTGGTACAAGCTCCACGTGAAAGAGGATCAAAAGTGCTTTTATTAGTTTCTCACATGCTGAAGACCCAGCAGTAAAATATGATTTACTGCCTAGTCTGTCTGAAGAAAATTCTCAGACAGCTGCTTTGTAGGCTATCTGTCTCCAGAACTGCCTTCTATTCTGCACACGTATGCTGTATTTTGGACAGTCAGCCATATAACCTTCTGTAATTTCACTTGGTTTTCAAATTACTCACCTCCTCCAATGGATAGCTATACTTGCCTATATACTCCCCATATTGCTGACCTTTTAAACTTTGGAACTTGTATGCTTGGCATAGGGAAATACTATCTCAAAAAGTATTTAGGCTCAGAAGCCTAAAATATCTTCTTCAACTCAAACCGTTTTTTCGCATACTTACATTATCAGCCATTTACTTGTTTAGCTTCATGAGTTACCGTAATTTTGTACATTAAAATTCTGAAAGTTTTGTTCCTAAAATTACCCAGTTTTACAAAGGATCAAGTTTAAATACTTCAGAAAAATCAATCATAATGCAATTCTGGGTATTTTTAGCCTGTTCCACAGACACAACTTGTCTTTTTTAAAATGTGCATTTTACACCTAAGTGAAATTCTAGGTTTATTTAGGTTTAAACCCGATGGTATAACTCATGACGCTCTACTTCTGTCAGCGTATCAGGTGTTCCTTTAATACAAAATAAATTTCATATGTACATTTTACTAACTAAATCATAAAGTAACAAACCGAATTTTATCCCAACAAGCTATATATAACAATGATAAAAATAAAGTGAGAATAATTAAATCAGTGCTCCACAATTCTTTCAAACCATTTGATCCTGCCTGACACTGCTGTGCTCTGTATACATCTCCTTATACAGTTGAAGACTTATTATCAATTGACAGATAACTGCACCTTCTCATAAATGCAGATAGCCAGGCCTCAAGATACAATGAGACTTTCACACTATGTACCAAAGTTTTAGCTGGTAACAGCCACATATGAAGGACAATTATGTTATCACAGAAACATAACTCAGAATTGTAGTAAGTATCTTACAAAATCCACTACCCAACCACCTTACAAAATTAAAGACAACAGCTCAGGTACACTTCAAGTACAGAGAATCTACAGGCTGATGAGCTAAACCACTAAAAGTGTTCATGAACACATTTTACCCTTGCCCAATTGCAAGGCATGTTCACAAACATCTCCAAGTTGTATGTACGTTGCATTATTTTACGTTGCTAATAGTGCACATACCACAGAATCACAGAATGGTTTGGGTTGGAAGAGACCTTAAAGATAGCTAGTTTCAACCCCCTGCCACAGGCAGGGACACCTTCGACTAGACCAGGTCACTCAAGCCTCATCTAACCTGGCCTTGAGCACTCCCAAGGATGAAGGGGCCACAACTTCTCTGGGCAACCTGCAGCAGTATCCCACCACTCTAACAGTAAAGAATTTCTTCATAATATCTAACCTAAATCTACTCTCTTTTCGCTTAAAGCCATTCCCCTTTGTCCTGTCACTACCTGCCCTTGTAAGAAGTCCCTTTCCAGGTTTCTTGTAGGTGCCTTTAGACACTGAAAGGGGTTCTAAGGTCTCCCTGGAGCCTTCTCTTTTCCTGGCTAAACAAGAGCAACTCTTTTAGCCTGTCTCCATAGCAGAGATGCTCCAGCCCTCTGATCATCTTCGTGGCCTTCCTCTAGACTCATTCTAAAAGGTTCACATCCTTCTTATGTTGGGAGTCAGGTTCCAACAGCTCAGATAACATATAACTTTTCTTTAAAGTGGAACTCCACTGCTTCAGTCACAATCTCTGCATCTTGATTTACAGTCCTTGCTTTAAAATAAACCTGCTAGGGGGGGAAAAAAAAAAAAAAAAAAAAAAAAAAGACACAAAAAAAACCCATTACCTTCTGAGGGTTCAAAACCCTCTGCCTGAACTTTTCAATTGTATCTTGACCTGCAGCTGCCCATGCACTGGCAAATGCTTCAGCTTTGTCTTGATCCAGGTGAATGCTTTGCAGCTGTTGTTGCAATGAAGCAGGCTTCAAATTATGATAAACTGCCTGTTAAAAGGAAAAATAGCTGCTGTTATTGAGCACTGTTCCACAAGTTGTGCCAGATATACTCTATCACAGGTGGCCACCACATTCACACAAGATGTTTACTAGCAACTCTACTGTGGGACTGCAAGCACCCTGCTAGTCTTAATGCTCTGAGAAGAGGGTTACACTTTTCTATCTTAATGGTATCACAAAATCTAATATTACAAATTACTTTTCACAAGACAGAAGAATTATGAAAAAAAATGCATATACAAGCTAGAACTGAGTATATGTTTCTACTGTACATACTATCAAAGCAGCTATCATAAAAAAAAAAAAAGCTTTGAAGTTAACTGTGAAGAAAGAAGAGCTTTTCCAAATTCCACATTGCTCAAGTACACCTGAATGACAAGGTCATAGAAAGCTTGCTTCTTTTCTAATGCTGTGAGAACTTACTACATTTCCATGAAATGAATCAATAACATTGTGGCTGTGACAATTTCTAACTTACCATATTTACCAGGTAATACACTGGCTTCCCAACCTGAGTAGTGGTAGAATGTAGGATCAGAAAGCCTTCTCTGTTTAGAACATACTTAGCTCTACACCACACAGTCACTACTCATTCAGGCACTAAAGCTACATCAAGTGTGTCTGTTCACCAAAGTAAGGGCTGCTTCTGCGCATGAGAATTTTCCATAACTGACACTTCATGTAACTTAAGCAGTGCTCATTAGTGTTATCTAATATTTTCCTTACGGGAATAAAAAAAAAGCATGGCTGGCCTGCTTACAACGAATAAGAGGAAAGACTGTCTCTCATAATCATTAACACTTCCTCTCAGAGTCATGTAGGCTTTGCTTCCACAACCTATGTTTAGATTTGCTAGTAACTCATTCCACAAATGCACTGAGTCCAATCCAAATCAGGAAAGCATGCAAAGAAAAGTGGTAAAATCATACCCCCAAAGCATATATAATATACTACAGACACGTTTTCCCTAATTCCTTTTTAACTTACATTCTATATTTTTTTAATCTACAATGTGATAAAAATATATATTTATCAATTCATAATGATAAAAAGGTACCTGTTCCAAAATGAATGATATAGTTTCAAGAACTAGATGAAGATCCTGCTTTTCCAATGAAAAAGCTATCTGAAGTTTTTCTTCCTCCTCTTCACTGAAGGTACTCTCAGCCTGAAGCACAAAAACGGTTAGTTCTGACAGTCCACTTATCAACCAAAACCATACTTGCCAAAATAAAAACCTTCTCCTCATTTTTACAAGCAACGTGGCTGTCCAGTAGTTCCTGAATAGAAATAACAAAGTAAAGCTTTTTTCCAAACAGAAAAATACAATGCAATTCCTCTCACTGAAAATCAAGAGTAAAGCCAACAGTATCATATGAGAAGTTATGAGAATTACTTGAAATACGTCGAGAAAATACTCTCTCTTTGCACATGAGGAACACTAAAGAAATATTTTTCTTTCAACTATCAGACTACCCCCAACAACCTTTAATAAATAAAAATGAGAAAAATATTAAGTGTGTTACTTGAACCAGACCTCAAAGAAAACAGAAGGCAGAACTGTAGTGGAGTTAGTTACATAAGCTTCTTCCACTCTGCGTACTCTTCTGAAAACCCATGCTTACAAAGAAATTAAAGGCCTAATGTATGCTTATTTTCACAGTCAGATTTGAATCAATACCCTACTGTATTACTGAATATTACTGAGAATGTGCTGTACTTTAAAAATAATCAGTTACATTTACAGCAGCAAATTAAATAGTAATTTAAATGCAGATATTGCCATCTTTTAAAACTTAATTACCAACAAATCTATGCTACATACAACAAAACACCATATTTAGATTACTTAGCAATCCAAAACTGCAAAGCTACACAGAAAAGCAATTCAGCTGTCAGAATAAACGAAATAAGGCAATTACACAAAAACTTAAGTGATCACAACATTTGTAAACAAGAATATCAAATTGGAAACATTATTTGAATCACTGGCTGTTAGAAGAAAATGCAGAACTCTGAGTATCTGCTTTGCTAAGTAAGTTTATTTAAAGTTTCCAGCAATCTAACATGGCCTAGAGTCAGACAATTTCGAATGAGTAGGCTAAATTACAAGCACCATATCAGCTCCTGTAAATGCTGACTGAAATTGAGAAAAGGTATTAAACTGCTAATGAGTAGAAAAAAAAAAAAAAAAAAAAAAAACCACACCAAAACCACCACAAAACAAAAACAAAACAAAAAAAATCCAACCCACACACAATCAAAAAAAACCACAAGTTTGTGACACTTTTCAATTGATAATAACCTAATACCCATGCAAAGCAATGGAGACAATTAACAGCAGTAACAACGCATCCAACCGAGTAAGTCTGGTGAAAAACTAAAAAAAAACAAATAAGTCAGTCAAATAATCAAACCAATCATTATAGTCTCAGAATTATGACCTTTAATACATTTATATTTTCTATCTGTGCTGCTCCTAACCTGGAATACTTTAACATTTAATTTGTGTATATAGGTGTATAGAAAACAAATTCTGTATTTCTTTTTATATTTTTTTAAACTCAAAACAAGGAAATTAACAAAATCTGACACTGAAAGACACAGAAATCCAACAAAATAACTTCCAATGTAGCATTTATCTTACGGTTTCCCAACAACAGTTACTGCCAAGGTTAGATTTAGTCTCCGTTTGACTTTCTGGTATAGTGCAATGAAATTAACTATGGATCTTATTTCTTTGTCATCTGTTCTGCAACTAAAAAAAAATCACACAACCAAAAACAAGAAAACCAAATGCAAGCTTCTATAAAGATGAGAAAAATATTCACTAAAAGTTATGGACTTTATTCTAACCTGCATTCCACAAATGCTTTTGGTTGATGAACATACAAAAGCGAAAAACAAAAAGTAAATATAAGAATCATAGAACAGCTTCGGTTAGAAGGGGCCTTAAAGCTCATCCAGTCCCAACCCCCTGTCACGGTCAGGGACACCTTCCACCAGACCAGGTTGCTGAAAGTCTCATCCAACCTGGCCTTGAACACTGCCAGGGATGGGGCAGCCACAGCTTCTATGGGAAACCTGTGCCAGCGCCTCAGCACCCTCACATGGAAGAACTTTTTGCGAATATCCTCTTTCAGTTTAAAGCCATTCCCGCTTGTCCTGTCACTACATGTCCCTGCAAAAAAATCCCCCTCCAACTTTCTTGTCAGCTCCATTTAGGTACTGGAAGGCTGCTTTATTTTAGCATTTAGCGTTTCCATTTCAAGGTCAAGTGGTGTTTGTGCAAAAATCTAATAACCTCGCATCTCCTCCGACAGCATTCTCAGAGACGCCAGCACATGGAGTAGATGGAACCAGGTTCTAACAGGCACAACTGGTTCCCACACCATTCGCTTTCTGCCACATTATTCGTTCTTATTTCGTTCACCTGAAACAGTTCTGAACAATTAGCGACGAATGAAACTCAGATTAATATGTATCTATATATAAATGTAAGTAATTGCCCGTTACAAAACCAGCGTGTGGTACCTGTCCCAGAGAGGAGCTCGCAGCACCTGCACCGAAGAGGGACTCGGCCCTGCCCCCTTCCCGCCGCACGGGACGCGGCAGCTGCGGGGTCGCAAAGTCAAGCTGTTCCGCTCCGAGCACACTGGTACCGCTGACACACCCCTGCGGCTTTGCCTAGCAGGACCCGGCGGAGCCTCCGCGCACCGCATCGAGCACCCCCTCCGCCTGCTCCCCCCGCCGACCCACCTACCCCTCTACCTCCCTACCTTCAGGTGCAGCTTCTGGAGAAGGCGGGAGAGGAGCCGCGGGAACCGGCCCGAGTCCATGGCATTGAGCAGCGACACGGCCCTGCGGATGCTGCGCGGCAGGAGAGGAGGCAGTCAGGGGGGCCGGGCCCGCCGCGCCCCGGCACCACGGCAAGGTCCTGCCCCCGACTCACCCGACTCACCCGCCTCAACCCGCCATGATGGCAGCGGCACCGCGGCCGAGGCAGTATTTACCTGTCACTCTCCTGAACGACGGGCGCCGCCATGACTGCCACTACAACCCCGCCCCACGACGGCAGCCCGGCGGAGCCAAGCGCTGCCACGCCCCCGCGCGGGGCGGCCGCAGTGGGCCGCGAGCCACGTCGAACGGCCCAGAGCGAAGGCGGAGGGGAGTAAGTGCGGCCTCGGGGCGCGGTGAGAGGCAGGCTGACAGCGTCTCCCTCGCGGGTTTGTAGCACCCGCACCCGCAGGAGAGGCTGCTGCTGAAGTACTCGGGTTTAAAGGATTTAAAGACGGGCTGGCGCCTGGCGGAAGGCGCTTTCCGCGGTGTTTCCCGCTCCGTTATGTCTCCTCAGTGCTCATTTTGCTCTGGTGTGGGTTGTGCGGAGCTCCGCAGCCCCTCTAGATTCCACAGAGCCTTTCTGTTCCCCTGTGGTACCACGCAGCCAGCTCCAAACCACGGGCCAGGGAGCTTGTTAGTACACCACGAGCTCGTAATTAAGTGACGCTTTCAGCGTCATACAAATGGTTCCAGAAGCCATGGAACTAACAGTGGCTATCGGCTTTCCCGTCCTCCCCAAATAACCTTGGGCCATCCCATCCATGCACAGGACCGAGCGCCCAGTGCCAAGTGTGTGCTGGCTGGTGAGCTGCATGAACAGAAAGGCATTAACATTTGAGCTCGAAGGGAAGCAGCAGTGGATGGGGTATTTCCACTCCTTGAGTGAATGTAATGCCTGTGAGTCCTCTGGTTTCCAACAGCTTCGGCTGAAATTTTAAAAATGAGCTAAAAGTCAATAGGACAAGCAAATAGGAACAAGCAGCATGACTGTGTAAACCTTATTTTCCTAGGAAGCCAACTAAAAACATGTAAAAATCTGTGAAAGACCTCTGAATGTGGCTGTAAAGGTTTATAAGATACCTCCAGAAGGGTTAGGTGAATGGTACTCAATTATGACATGCTGAAGGGGCAGGTGAGAACTGTCTGGAAATACGGTACTGTGAAGAAATGTTTTACAGACAAATATACTGAAATGTCACCTCTACTGAAGTGAAGGGAATGTAGTAATTAATTTCAATAGCACCAGGATTTCAGCCAGGACATTTGAAAAGGCAATGTATTTTAAATAAACTCAGCCTTAAGAACCAACTTCAGGGAATATGAATGACAAACCTGGCCATATTCCAACAGAATTTGGAAGTAGAGAATTCTTGGCTAAGACTTTAACAACATTTGTACTATAGCTCTTACCAGAAGTTAGACCAACAGCCACTGTTATGAAAAGCTGCTGCATTTTTCAAGCTATTGTTCTGCGGTGAAATATAATTACATTTGACTGTTTCATCTGTTTTTCTGTACTCTTACAAAACATGAAAAGACAATATCGTAGGAAGAAATTTATTTGGCTGGAAAAAAGAAATGAGTGTTTTAGTCCATGCTGCAATAATGTAACTTCTTGTTCTAGGAAACCTCCCCCCGAGAGCAGACTTTTATAAAGTTTGCACAGTCAAAATGAACAAGGGTGACTAGAAGTCTAGACAATTGTTTGCTTACTTTAAAAAGTCCCAGTTGATAGAGGTATTGGATGTGCGACTCAGGTTTGCTGCCGGTTCTCTGGTTTTATAATCATGTGGCCCTATTTTAAAATTTTTTTTCACACTTTTACTTCATTAAATCATAGAATCATAGAATAGTTAGGGTTGGAGAGGACCTTAAGATCATCGAGTTCCAACCCCCCTGCCATGGGCAGGGACACCTCCCACTAAACCATGCCATTCAAGGCTATGTCCAACCCCACCTTGAACGCCGCCAGGGATGAAGCATTCACAACTTCCCCGGGCAACCCATTCCAGTGCCTCACCACCCTTCCAGTAAAGAATTTCTTCCTCAGATCCAACCTAAACTTCCCGTTTAAGTTTGAACCCGTTACCCCTTGTCCTCTCACTACAGTCCCTAAGGAAGAGTCCTTCCCCAGCATCCCTATAGGCCCCCTTCAGATACTGGAAGGCTGCCCTGAGGTCTCCACGCAGCCTTCTCTTCTCCAGGCTGAACAGCCCCATTTTTCTCAGCCTATCTTCATATGGGAGGTGCTCCAGTCCCCTGATCGTCCTTGTGGCCCTCCTCTGGACTTATTCTAACAGTTCCATGTCCTTTTTATGTTGAGGACACCAGAACTGCACACAATACTCCAAGTGAGGTCTCACGAGGACAGAGTAGAGGGGCAGGATCACCTCCCTCGACCTGCTGGTCACGCTCCTTTTGATGCAGCCCAGGATACGGTTGGCTTTCTAGGCTGCAAGCGCACACTGCCGGCTCATGTTCATTTTCTCATCGACCAACACCCCCAAGTCCTTCTCCACAGGGCTGCTCTGAATCTCTTCCCTGCCCAAATGATTATTGAAAGTGAACAGTCAAAATAATGAACATTAAAAACTCAACTGGACAAGATCCTGTTCTTTAGCACACCTTTGCATCTTTAAAGTCGTAATATTTAATGGCCTTCACTTTCATTGTGGCCTCTCCTGAGCCACGTGATAATAATTTTATTGATATTTCCTTTAAATTGCATGTTGTTCTAGGAACAGTTGTAAATACCCAAAGCAGTATGCAAGGACAGCTGCTACGTTTTTTTCTGCAGAGCTGTGACAACTGATATCAAGAAGTATACACAAATTGCTAAATAACAAGGGTCTTCAGTGGACGGCTTTATAGCTTTAAGTCTAATGAAGCACACTGAAGGTAAACGATGCTGTGCACAGCTCTTCCTTTGATTTTGGAGTTTTGAAGTTTGTAAATAGCAGCAGATGCACAGTGAAGTCTTTGAAATCAAGAGGATCCAAGTAAAACAATGGCCAGGCACACAGGAGGTTAGTAGAGAAAGAACCATCTTTACCTACACAAAAATCATATGGGAGCACATTCATCAGTTCCATGAGATCAGCTTCTTTGTAGTAATAACATCTAAGAAAGCAGAGGATGAGTATCTCTTTCCAGATAGGTATGTATTGTGAGCAAGGGAAATACAGTGGAAGACACAATGAATTCAAATTAAACAATCAATTTTTAGGCAAGATACTAAAAGATGATATCTTAAGTAGGCTGTAGTTTGATATGTACCAGTACTTTCATCTGTCCTTAAGCTACAGCAGGAGCACTGGTAGCCATGAGCAAAGCAGCCACATGGGACAAGGATAAGACAGGCAAAATTGATTTGCAGTGTCACAAACTGTTTAACCTGCATAATCCAGGACAGGGGGCAGAGAGGGGAGGAAGAGAAGGACCAACAGACCTTATAGAACAGTTCACTCATTTGCTTCCCCATATTTTAAACACCAGCTTTCTAAAGCAAATTTATTCCATAGGGAAAAGCATCCTCTGTTTAGACTGACATGAGGTAAAAAGATGATCTAGTGTCATCTGGAGAGTGGCAAATTTCATAACTGGCTAAGGAATGTTCTCTGCCTTTTCTGGTAAGGGATTTTATTTAAAACCACAATGTCATGCAGTGTGGCATTATGTAACAGCCTAACAAAAACTATCAGATATGGGCATTGTTATTTTTATGTACGTTATCTACCTCTGAATTTCACAGTCAGTATAAATATATGTATGACACTGGTCTTTTTTTCTCTTCTCTTCCCACCTCCTCCCCCCCACCCCCCCAGTGTACAAGTGCCCTTATCTGGTGGGTTTTTTGGGTTTTGTGCTATTATTTTCAAGGTTGCACTAACTGCATTTGTGATGGAGTTCTCTTACACTTCACATTTAGCTATGAGTGTGATAAAGGCACAGTCCATGTTAAAAACACAGAGTGACACCAATTAATTCAGTAATTGGACAATCTGAGTTTAATCACATTACTCAAAAAATTGAACATGTAGCTTTACCACAGGAATCCACTTGAGAAACTGATCGGGTTTTTGCCTTTAAGTGGAAAGAAAGTGAAGCTAATTCAAACCTGACCAATTCAGATCTTGAGATTATTTCAAAGAAAGGCTTCCATCTTCCTGTCCATGTAAATCAGCAATTGTCTTCTTGAAGAGTTGCTTATTTAATCAATTCCAGAATGAGTCTGACACACCTGGAACAAGAAACCAGTCCCTGACTACACTGGAAGGATTTCCATCTACCCAAAGAAATACAGGTCAGAGATGATGTGGGCTTTTTGGACTTCCAGTACAAGTCAAAGGATACTTTGGGATCAGTGGGGTGTATGAGAGAATGACATCAGATCTGACTGCCACACAGAGAGTGTTTTAACCACCATAGCAAATATTCCTGTGAATTTTTTTTTTTTTTTTTTGTACTGGGTGTTTTTATGTTACAAGCTTAAGCACTAAGGTGTCACTAACTGAGAGGAGCAACAAATCTTTCTGAGGTATCAAGTCTGAAGGAGGCTGTGGTGTTAAGGCATTACCAGGATCTGATCCAGGAAGTTTATTCTACAGGCAGGTATCTCCACACTGGAGAGGAGGTCTTTGCCTGCAGAGAATGGCCACTTGTAGGGGAGAAAAGTGGTCCGACATTCAAAAGTTGGGACAGTCACCTCAAAAACGAGCAGAGTGCCCAGGCCCAGAGAATGATTCCTCCACTAGCAGCACGCTCCTGGAGTTTGCCTGCAGCAACTTGCAGCCTTCCCCCCTTCAAGATCCAGAGATCCCTCACTCCTCAGAAAGTTTGTGCATGCCCATCATGAATAAAAAGACCTACCTTCGCAGAAGACTGGTTGCAAGTTATGGTATTTGAAATCCGTCATGCCTTACATGAAGAGGAAACTCCTGGAAATGAAGAGACTTTTCTGTCCAAAGGCATAATTAACCAATCCATTTACCTCTAGGTATATAATTAATGACTGATCAAGGCTGAGTGTGCCATATGCTGTAAAAAAAAAAATAAAGTACTGACTGAACATGTTGGTTTCAGTCTTGCAGGCTAAGCAGCAAGAAAGAATTGCATAGTTGTTTCTGTTCTCCTCTGCTTTATTTATGGAGGGACATGGAAAGTGGTGACCTAGTTTCAAAGGAATGTTATCTCAAATGACTCCTGCCTCATGTTATACAAGACATAAATGCACAAGAAGGAAAAGACACTTGCACAAGCATTCACAAAACAGCTGTGTCACACATCTGCGTAAATGAACAAGAAATCAGCAAGAAAATTATTACAGGTAACATGGTTCAGCTTCACAGGGTTGGAAAATTGTCTTTCACAGCAGTCCAGACACCTTCAGCTTTAGAAAATCAAGAGCACTGACTAGGTATCTCAGTAAAGCGCACAACGATGAGGAAGAATGAAATAGATACTTTCATGTAATGGAAAAGATTAAAGTCTGCTAGGCAGGCAGCAATAAAGAAGCACTGACAGGCACTTCACTAGAGACAATTCATAAAGCCAAGATTTGCTTTAATAAAATGTGAAGGACGAACTTTGTACACGCACGAAAATGACAAGAACAAAATCAATCAGTCAAGAAATGGAAATACACTGATCGCATTCCCATCTTCAGTCTCAATTTTCTCATAAACCCATTTCCTATTGCAGCGACATTCCGCTCCGCATTTGTTTGAATTACATTTGGGGCAAGGATAGAAGCAACCCATGCAGGTCTCTTCCAGGCAATCACACAAATCAAAGTTATTACAAAGCAGCCTGCCATGTCTGTCATACTTCTTTGCAGGTCTGCAAAAGAGAAGAAAAAGTGATTGTCACAGAATGTTTCAACATGTACGAAGACTAAACCAAACAACTGTGGAAAACATCTGTCCGGGAACAAATATTTTCTCTTTAACAACCTCACATCATAATGAAATACCAGCATTACATCCTAATTGCAACAGCCACTGTTATTAAAAATGAAAGTATGCTAAGGAAGTAAATCAAAGCTCTCTCAAGTCACACAGAAAGCTTGTTTTCCCAACACAGCTTGCATGTGTAATAAGAAATTTTGCTGCAAAATATTAATGATTTTATTAGTTTAATTTATATTCAGTAAAGAGCATACCAGCCATTTTTTTAAAGTAAAATATGTAATAAATTAGCACATCTTACTTGGGCTTCTTAAAAAACACTTGTTTCATCTGCGACATGCGTGCTTTCTTTTTCTGCTCTCTAGTTTCAGGATTGAAGTCAGCTACCTGAGGTCCTGGATTTTGAAAGGCTAAGGATTTTAATTGTTTCTCCAGTTGCTGATAGAAATAAACAAGAGAAAGATTATAATTAATGCAACAGATATTTATTAACTGCCAAGTGTCCTCCTGGCTTTTCAATTACGTTAAATTCATATTCTTGATAACTCAAAACAGCACAGGTGGGAAAGAGAAGCAAAACTCCACCTAAATTTAGATCACATTGTTTGAAATGCTTTCCTGTCTGTTAATTGAGTATTCCTTTGCCCAGCTGTATATGCTGAGAGGAGACGAAAAACCATTACTCTGCATACACATGACTGGTACAGTGGCATGAAGTTTGAAAGTCATCTTGTGGGAGACAGTATCATGTATTTTTTAGTTCAACCTTATCCATAATGTAAAGACAAGTATTTGTAATTATAAGCATCACAACTGGATTTGCCTGTATCTTAACTGTTCTCTCAGATGCCTAGAAACCATCTTTGCCCAAACAATCTGGGGGCCATAGAAATGACTTGCAAAGCAACTACTGCATGAAGGGAGCATTTGCACAAGTCAGAAGTATGAAAAAACACAGATAAAAATAAGCTAAACTGAGCAGAGATTTTGTGAAACAGGAGGGAGCATTTTCTTGCCTATTTTATGGAATTCATATCTGTAATTAGCTAAAACTGCTAAATAGTTCTGGAAGCTAGAACATCAGGTCTATGTATTGCCATTTCACACAGACAGTGTATGTTGACAGTCATGTCTAAAGTCAATGCAAAGAAACATGGGCCTTGTGTCAAATAATTTCTCTTTGGGCAGTGACTGTGGACATCAAACATACACTTGTAATTCACTATGCAATGGCACAAGCATACATGCAGATTTATCTTTTCTCCTCTTTGGTAAATGGAGCTGATTTGCCACCCCTCAGCTTCCCCAGTGTGTCATCCCTTTCAAGGTTCACAGTGATTTTTCACAAACAAGTGATCACCTTCATTGCTTCTCCTGGGGAAAAGAGTGGCAGTTCAGTCCAATCTGCTGATACAGTGATTTAGAAGTACCCACGTGAAGTCACTTGAGTGTACTTGTTTACAACGTAGTTGGTGCCATGCGTCTTCAGTTGCATCTTCCTGAAAACCTATAGGGCAATCTCATGCACCTACACTATTCAGACACTTCTTTTTCTTTTGAGTATGGGGGAGGTCTTCAGTGCAGAAGACACGCTTCAGCTTCATCATTGTTCACAATCATAAATTATGCAATTTTAAGTTGAAACATATAATAAACTATGGAGATAGTCCTTCCTCAAAGAACTCTCTTATTTCACCACTTACTGTATCATTGAGCTCGGAAGTGTTCTTAGCCCTCTAAATCACTGCACTGCAAACTTGACTCATTTCACTGTTATTACTGATATTTCCCTATTTACTCTAGCTTTTTATTTCTGTAATTATGTAAGAAATTGAAGGCAATCAGTATTTTGATAATAAAATGGCACTGACTAAGTCATACCAATTGTTTTTGTGTTACTGAACCATCCTTCTCAGGAGAGACATTTCCTTCTGCAGATGTTTCCTGGGCAAAATTGCTTTTCTTCCAGTTTTCTTCTGTGAGATCACTCATTTTTGGCCACCCTTGTGAAATACATACGTATGTTAAGACATATACAGAAGTGTGAGAGCCACAGAATTTTAAGTGAAAGTTTTGAGATAAGCAGGTGATATCCATACTAGGCTTTATGTATTCTTAGCCAACAGCAAATGCAGAACAAATGTTGCTCAGTATCAGCCTCGATTAAACTGTATTAAAATAATGTAACTAATATAACAAAAGCTGTATCACCAAAGCCACTGTACAATTGGTTAAGCAAACCTCGGAAAATCTCTAGTGTTTAAATAACAGAAAAACTGAAAGAAATGCTGTCATCTGTGATTCTGTAGCTGAAACTGCTTCACCGCCTTGCCAGCTTTAACATAAACGTCAGAAACGGTATTCTCACAGAACGCGTAAGAGCAATGGCGGACGGGCGGTGGAAAACAGCACGCAGGAGCAGTCTTTTCGCTTACCAGCAGGCGACACTGTTGCGCTAGCTGCCGTTCTTTTTGCAAGCCTCCGAAAAAGAGCGGCCGCGGCGGCGTTGGGGGTAGCAGAAGGGGTCTGGCCATATTCTCTGACATTATTTATAGACACCCAAAGCTTGTGTGTCGGAGTTGTGTCTCTGGCAACGAGGCTACTCCCCACAGATTCACAATTTTCTTTCTGAGGATTTCAACCAATGGCCTAAAAGTAAATTTCTTGGCTTTTACATCTCAGTCCTGAAACATTTTGTGTATAAATAGAATGTGTAAGTTCTAGGATTAATAGAAAAAAAGTGAATCACCCACTCTATTCACAAAGCACCGGGGGAAGACTTTGAGTTCGGCAAGTCTGTCCTACAAAGGCCATCCATGACCTCTCTGCAGCCACACAGAATGGCAGTGGTAACTGTTCAGGATGGATTTACCTACTTATAACCCATCTTGTGAAGCTACTTAGTTAAAATTTTTTTTGCAATATATGCGGTGCCAGTGCCTTCAGACTTTTACCCCAAACACCACCAGAAGTATTTAAGCTTTTTTGGAGTTCCCTCAACCCTTCCCCAGGTGCTGCTCAGTCGCTTCCATTGCCTCTCAAAGGTAGTGCAGTTGTCTTTGTCAGGTTACCCTGCACTTTAGGATTGTTACCCAAACACTGTCCCAAAAATGATCTTCATTTCACCACTGCCAAAGGACCAGCAGAAGAGGAGACGCAGGAGAGGAGTGCAGGCCTTTAGTTCCTTCTGTTGTAGCCCCTCCCTGCAAGGTGCCAGTCAAAGTGGGAACAGCAATGAGAAGAGACCTTGTAGTAACAGGAGGGGATGCGTTTTTTCAGAGGTGAGAAAAATAAACTTCAGCCTGTTTCAGACAGGATTTCCCTTTCTCCTCTTCAGTGACTTCAAGAATGACTGAAGATTATGACAGTTTAGTCCTGGGACTTGAGCATCTTTCTATAAAAGCATTATAAAAGGAAAGCTATTACCATGCAATTAGTATGTGTTGTATGGGGGAGCCTGCTTTCCCACTGGAAATTTGCTATGGGCCCACAAATAAAACAAAAATGAAGGCCACTGCTCCAGAGAAAGTGAGTATTTCTCTTCATTTCTACTCAAGTTGAATTCCTGATAAGGATTTGCTTCCTACATCTCCTCTTATGTCCAAACCATACATCCAGCACTGTTAAAGCATTTCATGAGTATGTGCATATGCATGACCACCATCCATGCCTGTTTTATTACAGTCTACAGGGCTCAGGAGCAGAACAGCCATCAGGAGCTACCAGTGTAAGCATGCAGAATTTCCGTGTGTCCTCTGGTAATGTAAATATTTGACTCCTTTGGCAACTAGGTCCAGATAACTACCAGTTATCTGCAGCCAAATGCACAAAAATCAGAAAGCCACTTTTTAAATACTTGCAGAAAAGGAATAAGCATCTTGATCCAAATGTGTTTCAAATGCCCTTGCACCTCAGTGGAAATGCCCCACACAGAAAATTTGGCACATTTCTGCCTCCATCTGTATTGTAAAGATAAAGTGTTAAATTTTAATCTCCAGGAAAAATACTCAAAAATGAGGCAGAGTGTGACTGGGAGACTGTGCGACATTCAGAAATTGGTGAAACACACACGACTGATTATCCTCCACAGCATGTTCTGAAGGGGAATAAAAGAACAAGGGAGACTTCAAGACTTACACATCCACTCTCACATCTGCAAAACCTAGTTATCCAAAGCGAAGTATTCTTGGCCATAAAGCAGATTTTTTTCATCTACTATTTTTGTCTGGCCATCGTGATAATTCAGGAGCAATGCATTGATGCATAGTCTCGTCCATAAAAATTTCAATTCTGTGAACAACCATCAATTGCACTGTTCCTCCAATAAACCCTGTGTTCTCCCACACCTTCTAAATACAGCACATACTTCCTGTAGGCGATAATCCACATTTTAACATCCCACCATGGCCATAGTGTATAGCTGAGAATTTGCAATTTCAGCACAGATCACTGGCACAGCTGACAAGGCTAAAAGCATATTAAGGGAGGAAGACAATCAGAGCCTCTATTATATTAAAAGAGACTTGGTCTTATCCAAGAGACAGATGTTTCTGCTCAAAGAACAGTTTCAGAAGATGCTGGGATTTGGAAGGAACAGCATTCGTTTATGATTTTCATAAGAGGAATATTTTCCTGTATCTGCTCTTTCAAGAATATTCCTATTATGATCCTTGCAGATTGCACTGCTGAATATTTCAACTTGTGCAAAACATGATGAGCAGCATTCCAGATACTTCTGGCTGCTTGATCTCAGCAGCATAAAGCTAGTACCTCTGCAGAGCTTGCCAGAGTGAATGCATATTGTTTTCAAGTTGTATTTGTTCATCCCATTGGAAACTTTCTGGCTGAGATCTATAAGTATGTTCACCACCTACACCAGGGCAAAACAAGATGCTGTCCCTATAGCTTTAATCCCTCTATGCCCACACAGATTAGACAGACCCATTGCAACAGTCCCGTGTTCCTCATAGCCTAGTCCTGAAGAGAAGTCAGTGGGCTCAGAAACCAGCAGTCAGGCTTGTGACACGTTCAGGTATGCATCTTGAAATCTCTGTAGGACATCTGATGCCAGCCAAATTAAGATTGAGAATAAATTAACCTTTTTTAGGATGAAGTATGGACTGAGCTGTAAAGATGTGGAAAGGCCACTCACCAACTAGTCCATGCCTTCTCTCATAGCCCTAAATGTGCCATGTGTGGTTAGAAGATGGCCTTGAAGCCAAATGGAGACACAGACAAGGCAAAGAAATAGGTCTCATCTCTTGTAACTCAGATTGTTTCACAGAAAACTGATCAGCATGGCGACAGAGCAATGGCCCATTCTGTGACAGGAGCCTGGAGGAACAAACGCTGCCCTCTCCAGTAAAATAAAACAAATCCCCATGAATTTTCCCTCACAAACCCAGAGTTTTTCTGCCATATCTGGAAGTGAGGGATTCTCTGGCTTGAAATCTAATACAATTATAAAATCATGTGCATCTTCTGGTTGTCATGCAATAGGAAGAAGTGATCTGCCAGACTTACCTCCTGAAAACCTGCAGTTCTGAATGGCTTATATTCAGTTCAGAGCAGACAGCAAGAGAGAAAGGAGGTTCTCCAGAATTTTAAATTGTACTTGCCAAAGGAAAGGGCTGGCACAGTGTAGGTTTATTGCCACACAATTCCTCTAGTAGTGGAAGTATGACATCAGCCCTAGAGCAAACGAAACAGAAGACAAATAATCAAAATAGCGCTCCCCAGAGAAGGAGACTGGAAAAAATGCCAGGTAACTAAAGGACCTCACACTTTCTGCCTCATTAATTATGGCTTTAAAATAGTACAAAGAGTGGAAACAGAGAAATTATATACACTGGGGTGAGAATCCTCATTTATTAATTGCACCTGTGGTATGTTCACAGAGCAAATGTATACTTCCTAGAGCTTTCTTTTTCTTGAAGGCAAACAAAAAAAAAATTGTCATAACTACTGCATTGTACAAAAATTAAGATTTTTTTTTTAATAGCATGGATGTAATGAAGGAATATTTTACCACATCAGACAAATATTTTCGATTCTGTTCACCATCTCCAACCATCTCCCAGCTCAAGTGACAATGCAACCTCACCATTCAGCTTGCTGTCTTTCAGGATTGTTGCACTAGTGCAGACAACTCAGGCTCCTCGTGATACCTCTGCATGCCAGTTTACAGCATGCTGCAATCACTTACGGCTTCCATTACTCTTTAGAACACAGCTAAATATTAATAAACATCCTGTAGTGATTTAAGCCCAGCCGACAACTCAGCACCACACACGTGTTTGCTCACTCTCCTCCTCCCCCCCTTCCTGCTCCTTCCCCCCCCTCCTCATTGCCCCCCGCTGCTCCGGGCAGGGTGGGGAGGAGAATTGAAAGAATGTAAAACCCACAGGTTGAGAAAAGCACAGTCCAATAACTGAAATATAATACAAAACTACTGCTACTACTACTACTAATAAGGGAAATAACAAGAGGAGAGAATATAAAATTAAAAAGGGAGAGGAAAAAAAAAAAGAGAAGAGAAGAGAAGAGAAGAGAAGAAAAGAAAAGAAAAGAAAAGAAAAGAAAAGAGAAAAGAAAAGAAAAGAGAAAAGAAAAGAAAAGAAAAGAAAAGAAAAGAAAAGAAAAGAAAAGAAAAGAAAAGAAAAGAAAAGAAAAGAAAAGAAAAGAAAAGAAAAGAAAAGAAAAGAAAAGAAAAGAAAAGAAAAGAAAAGAAAAGAAAAGAAGACAAGTGATGCACAATACAATTGCTCACCATCTGCCGACGAACACCCAGCCTGACCCAAGCACTGATCTCGGCCTTCCAGGTGACTCCGCCCAGTTTATATACTGGGCATGATGTGCTGTGGTACAGAATACCCCTTTGGCTAGTTTGGGTCAAGTGTCCTGTCCTTGCTCCCTCCTGGCTTCTTGAGCCCCTCCTCATTGGCAGAGCATGAGAGAATGAAAAGTCCTTGACCATGATAAGCACTGCTCAGCAATAACTAAAACATTGGTGTGTTATCAGCATTGTTCTCAGACTAAAGCCAAAACATAGCACTGCACCAGCTACTAGGAAGAAAAATAACTGTTACAACTGAACCCAGGACACATAGAATCATACAATCATAGAACAGTTAGGGCTGGAAAGGACCTTAAGACCATCTAGTTCCAACCCCCCTGCCATGGGTAGGGACACCTCACACTAGACCATGTCACCCAAGGCTCTGTCCAGCCTGGCCTGTCAAGTTTTATAAATACTCCTGTTGTGCTTAGACAAATAGTCTAACATGTCTAACATCCATCCATTGCCTGGGGCATTGCACAAACCAGTCTGAGGGCAAGTAAACTTACTATTTACCATACTATTTTCTTTCCCTCAAAACACTTTGAAAACCAAAAGCCAATGTGACATTCCAGCAGCAGACATTAGCTAGGTGATTTAAATGCTCCTACGTATACCTCATTTTGTTTCACAAACTGTTTTTCTTGCTGTGAAAATCAAACAGGAATGTCTCAAGGGAGAAAAGAAAAAAAAACAATCCTGTTTTTCTTGTTGTGAAAATCAAACAGGAATGTCTCAAGGGGGAAAAGAAAAAAATCAATCTCCAAGGTATTCATACAACAGCAAGACACAAACAAAAACAACCTACAAACTACATAATGAAGAAAATTGAATTAATGCTATAAATACAAAATTTATAATTAAACAAGCCTACACTTAATACCTATTTTTCTTCCATTTTGCTAATACTTACGCTGATGTATCACAACTTTATTGTTTGTGCATGAGTTATATTTATCATGGCATGCATGATAGTATGAAGCCTGCAATCTCCTCAGAATAGTTTTCAGTGAGTGGATGTTAGGCTACAAATAAGTGAGGATGTACAAGTAAGATTAAAATCTTAGGTGACATTTAGAGAGATTGATTCTGGTGGTTAAACTCCTAAATGGTTCCTCCAGGAACAAGACTTCCCCACCGTGAGCATGTGACTGTAAATACACCTCCAGATACATGATACAATTGTACCTAAGGGGTTTGTGGGGAGAAAAACAGAGGAATTGTTAGAAAGATTTCTTCTAAGCTTCCTGGCCATCATTCATAGTTTAGTTGCTTGCTCCTTGTACACCTAGGTGCTCTCTGCCGTGCAGTGCACTCAGTAGCAGCCTGCAGCCAGCACAAACAGGGCAGCTGAAGAGAGGAAAAAATACATTTTCCAGTATTAAAAACTAACGTGTAATGTTCTTATCCTACTGGGAAACGGTTCCCTGGAGGACTACGATTTCTTTGTTAAACATTAACACAGAGCAAGGTCTTAGAGGTGTTCCTCTTACAGACAATTTTCCCCTTTTCCTCGTCCTCCCAACACCCATTTTTTTCTAAACTGCCAGGTTTATCGGGTGTTTCTACCTCTGGATTTTTCCTTTCTGGATTTTCAAATCAGCAACAGCCGAGGATGAGGCGGGAGGGAACTGACAGGGAGCATATGGAAAACAGGTGGATAATTCGGATAGTTATACTGGCAGAGACGCCAAGGGAAGAGGCTGTGAAACGTTTGTGTGAGGGACACGGGAAGAACAAAACACCTTTCTCCAAAGACTGTCAGTCCTCCTGGTCGACCAGCCCGGCGCCCCAGCTGCTCACAGACCAACCAGCTCATGGCTTATTTAGCGACGAGTCTTCCACACAAGCAAAAGACAGCAAAAAGAGCCGCTTTCTCCTGTTCACCGCTCCGTTACCGAGGCCGAAGACCGAGGCGCGGCGCTGCTGTCGTTACCACGGCTGGCTTCAGGCGGGGCCGCCGTAGCAGCTAGCCCCCGTCTGCCCCAGCCTTTGTGCCGGTTTCGTCCCTGCCTGTGTTCCCGCCCCTCAGCGGCTCGGTGGCCGAGGGCCCCCCCTGCTCTCTCGGCCCTTGCTGCTAGATGTACGGCGTAACAACCGCCCTTTTTCAACCTCTGCGTTCCGCTCCTACCGGCTGCGGGGCTGTGAAAAGGCGAGAGGCCAGTGCTGGTCGCAGTGTTCCAATCAGCTGTGGGACACACTGAGCCTCTCGGCCAGGCTGGCGGCGCCCTGGAAGCGCCAGCTAGCAAAGGACTAGAATGTCGGCGAGCAGAGGGGCTAGGGAAAGAAACAAAGAGCGAGAAACAGCAACGCGAGCGCAGAGCCAGCGAGGCAGGCGGGCAAGGAGCTGCTGCGGGCGCCGCGGGAGGGAAACACCTGCGGCCCCAGGACAGGACGGGGGTGGAGGAGGCGGACATGCCCTGAGGGAACTGCGGTCTGTGAGAGGGACCCCGCGATGGGGAGGGAAGGAGCCTAACGAGGAGGGAACGAGCGGGGAGAGGAGTGGTTGCATGACCTCAACTGTCATTGCTCCCGAGGAGCCACGGCCTGACCTCAACCCATTACTCCTCCCGTCTGGGCTGCTCGTGAGGAGGAAACGGAGTTGAGTGTGGAGATGAGCCTAGTGAAACGCGAGGGTGGCGGGAAGGTGGTGGTTTATTTTTTGATTGTGTTTCTTGCTCCCCGAGTTTACTCTAATTGGCAATAAATCAAAGTAATTTCCCCAAGGAAATCTGTTTTGCTCATGATGTTAAGTGATCTCCCTGGCTTTAACTCAACACACGAGTACTTTTCTCCCCAGCCAGGTAAGGTCAGCGCACCATCACTGATCAGGTCCCTGCCACAGAGAACATTGCATCACAAAGAATGATAATCACAAAAGATCTCAGTGCCCTGTTAAACACAGTTAAACAAAGTTAAACACAGAATTGATCACTTACAAAGATGCAGTTGGCAAGCATCAAGGAGTAACCCTGAGAGGTGTGCCCACTCAAGGGGAGATCACCACTATTTAGTAAGCTGCTTGGCAGGGAGTGTTCAAAGAAAGCTCACTTAGGCTGTCATATTTATGGAATAAAGTGAGCCAAATGGCTCTCATCCAAATTCCGTGCAATGGGAAAGATATGCATGGCACTCCTTATACTCACAACCTCCCTCATTCCTTGACAAATGAGTCTCGGAAGAACCACCTGCTTTCCTTTGTATGAATCACATGGTCAGTGTTCAGTTTGCAAGCTCGTATGCACGAATGCTCACCATGTCACCCTGTTCCTGTGTGGGCTTTCAGAGAACAGGTTGGAGTGAGAGAAGTTCTTGGCCCAGCTATATGCTAGCCCTTTCCTGCCTTTGGGACCTGCACCAGAATACCACTGGTCTGGCCAAGGAGTTGGATCCAGCCATCACACTCCTGAACCTCTGGGCTAGGGGATCAACATACAACAGCTCTTTTTGTCCTCTCTGAATCACTGCACAAGAGGAATGCATTGAGGCCACATCTCTATTCATTTATGGCACTGTAGACTCTGTTCCCTTTTCCCTACCCCATACTTGCCCTTCTGGGACTTGAAACAACACTGAAAGGAGCAGGCAGTTCCACCTGCCTCATCCATGTGTGCTATCAATGAAGCCAGGTGGCATATGTCTTGCATCTTGACCACCCAGGCCCCACAACCAGCTGCTTTCTCCTAACCTGTCTGGGAGGCTCCTTGTGATGCCAGAGTGGGGTGGCAGGGCAGCTTTGCTGTGAGGTGCAGAGGAGCAGTTTGCTGGTACTCTTGGATCTTGACCTAAGCACCGCTGAAGTCTCTCTTCCTACTGGGAAGAGCTTGGCTTGCAGAGAAACTGCATGGACAGTGCATGGCAGCAGGAGGACATGGGATTTCTTATGGCCAGCTGTGGCATTTGAAGGGAAGCTGGAAGCTGTGGGCTGTGGGGCAGCTCGTGATGGTTATTGCAGCAGAGACTGCCAGGCTACATTGATCAGCACTGTCAGGGTTTAGGCAGTGGGGGCTATTGATGGGTCAGGAACACCCTGTGCCTTCAAGCCAGCTCAGAAATGGACAAAACCAGCCCCAAACCACCAGAGCAGTACAGAGGCAGGAGGAAATGATGGAAACTGAAGGAGACACGTGGAACATGTTGGGGACACAGCTGGAGATACGCACCTGGGAGACAGGGCTTGATGCCAGAGGAAGGATGCCCCCCCAGGCAACTGCAGCCCATGGACAACTCATGCCAGGGCAGGGACACTGGTGAGGAACTGCAGATGACCAGCGCTGGGGCAGGGGCACACCTGAGGAAATATCAACCCTGTTCTAGATGAACAACACAGGATCAAAAAAAATACAACATGATCCTTCAAAATACCTCAGGTTGAGTTTCTTTGGGGAAAGGAAGTAAGGCAAGCAATGCACTTAAGAGACTGAACTTTTCCCGCTTTACACTATTCTCATCTCTCTTGGGTCTCACCTTGCTCCTGCAGCTTCCCTCATTTGCTCATCCTGTTCCCAGATTTGCTCATTTGTTCTCATCCTGTCTCTTCTTTGTACCCCTGGTCCTCTCAGCCATTTTCATCCTCCCTACCCATCTATTCTGGACTAAACTTCCCGTAACAAGGTTTTACCCTTAAGCCCAGTAGGTGCAAACCATTTCCTTCCACTGATGAGTAACCACTCCACCTTTCCCTGTGGTCCTAATGCTGCCCCACTCCTTCCATTGCACAAACTCTTCCCCATTCCTGATAGCTCCAGAGTCACCTGCCCTGTCATTCATGCATGCTGTAAAGGCAAAACAAGTGGAACTTTTTGATTTCCACACTGTCAAGGCAGAGAACAGGACTCAAGTAAAACAGCTGGTCTTTCCCCACCATATATATTTTTGTTTTTCTCCTCAGTCTACTAAATGCACACCACCTCTCACTGGAAATTGTCATCACAATTACATGCCCCATAGCAGCTTCACAGACTGTGTAAGTACTGTAAAAGCTTATTTTCTGGAGTCCATGTCCTCATACTCATTTTTGATAAACTTTCTTTTACCGCAACTCCACTTGCAATAAAGCAGCTTTCCCAGCTTTCCCTGGATTCCTCCTATGCCTGTCTCCTTGCCTTGCTGCATCTCAAATCTGTCACTCTCCAGACCTCTGTGTTCAACTTATACTCAACAGCAGCAAGAACTACCATTGAATAGCTGCCAGTATTACATGCCACCAAGTGCAAATGTGTGGACTGACCTCACTTGGAGTATTGTGTGCTGTTCTGGTGTCCTCAACATAAAAAGGACATGGAACTGTTAGAACAAGTCCAGAGGAGGGCCACGAGGATGATCAGGGGACTGGAGCACCTCCCATATGAAGATAGGCTGAGAAAATTGGGGCTGTTCAGCCTAGAGAAGAGAAGGCTGCGTGGAGACCTCATAGCAGCCTTCCAATACCTGAAGGGGCCTATAAAGATGCTGGGGAGGGACTCTTCCTTAGGGACTGTAGTGAGAGGACAAGGGGTAACGGGTTCAAACTTAAACAGGGGAAGTTTAGATAGGATCTGAGGAAGAAATTCTTTACTGTAAGGGTGGTGAGGCCCTGGAATGGGTTGCCCAGGGAAGTTGTGAATGCTCCATCCCTGGCGGCGTTCAAGGTGGGGTTGGACATAGCCTTGGATGGCATGGTTTAGTGGGAGGTGTCCCTGCCCATGGCAGGGGGGTTGGAACTCGATGATCTTGAGGTCCTTTCCAACCCTAACTATTCTATGATTCTATGATTCTGTGAAGCAAGAGTGATTCAGATCTGCTCCTACTCAGGTAGCTTACGTAGCAATCACCTTCACCATTTGCCTCTGCCATGAAAACTGCTGCTATTCTGCAATACAGAATGTCAGCCAAGAGGCATACATTAGTTAGGAACCACTATTTGAAAGTAATTTCTTATTTAAAATTGCTTTACTGGTTATTTACGTATTGGCATTTGTAATTAAAGAGTTTTCTTTTGGTAGAAATAAGAAAAATATTTAAAAAAAATAAGGAAGAGTAGTTGGAAAGGATGAATGGTTACTCATGGTTGGAAAGAAATGGTTTGGACCTATTGAGCTTAGGAGTAAAATGTTATGGGAAGTTTAGTCCATAAATACTGTAATAATGACTTTCTTGAGCTTTGCTTAGCCCATCTGATGAGACATGCAGAGTCAGTGATTAACTGGTGTGAAGTCAGGAAATGCTGAAGCAAAACCTCCCTAATTCATCACAGCCCCGATGAATTCCTCTGCTTTCTGAATCGGCTTGACAAGGACTGTCAAGAATACCCTTAACTGGATCAAATGCTAAAGAGTTCAGATGATTCTGTCACAAACGTGGCTGCACCAGTTGGTAATTCCCATAAAGGGAGCCTCTGAGAGTCTCAAAATAGTTACAATTTTTCTCTGCAGCCATTTGGGAGCAGAGGAGATTCATTGCAGCCAACATGGCAATGTTTTCCTTAAATGTATTTAGAGGCTGCCAGTGAAAAATTCTTTTTATTAACAAGGCTGCTTTTTATTCCTTGTCTCCTCACAGTGTGGTACTCTTTAAGTTCTTGGGTTTCATGCATTCCATATGACTTTGTTTTCTATGTTAACCTGAGCACCAGTACAGTAATTTTGGCATAATACTGTTACTCCACAAGTAAATAAATTGCATGGACTAAGGATCCCATACTTCTTCAACCACAAGATACTATGGTTTGCTGATACTGATGGACTGAATTCTGTCTGTCATCATGCAAAAAGCAAGATGATTAACCCTGTGTCTACATCAGAGCGCAGGTCAGTGCAGTAAGAACTTGGTGATGTTCCAGAGGGCTTAGTTTAGACTAGTTGCATTCTAGTGCCACAGACAAAAAGACCATCAAATAGTGGTGTCTATCAGTTGCACACCAGGAGCTCATAATCTCTTAGACAAATTTTATACAAAAAGAATACACTTCAGCCCACTCCAAGACTGTCCTGGGGGTTGAAGCATGCTAAACAGAGACAACTGGGAGGATCTCTTCAAATGCACATTCCTAATCAAACACAAATGTGAATGTAAACAATACATTGCAAATGTACATGGTAAGTACAGATTTGCTAAGGAAAAATAGAGTTTGAAGGACAAGGCATTCGTTACCATTAAAATTTGAGGTTTCTTCAGTCCTTTCCTCCCTACAGCTCTGGAAGCATTCTCAAACTTCTGCTTCGTGGCACTGTTCTGAATTATTGTCCACTTAGCCATTTACAAACACAGAAGTGGAGAGAGACAGATTAAATGACTTGCCCAAGATCACAGTACAAATCATAAGCAAAACAGAATATAAAACTTTTCCAGCTTCCTTATGTGTTTTTGCCACAAATTTGTACCACACTTTCTATTTTGATATACAGAAAAAGACAAAGGATTTAGGACTAAATCTGTATGCTACATTATTATTAGCAATACATCCTTACTAACAACTCATCCAGTAGGAAATAAATTTAGTCACAATATGAAAATATACCTCTCATTTATTTTGCTGAATATTTACTTTGTGAATTATTTTAGCTTTACTTTCCAGTTGGGAAGAAAACCACAGGACTCATAAAAATATGCTTTATCTTTAATTACATCTTAAAATGAATACCAAAATTCTAGTGAATCACTCTGTAAAATATACTGAAAATTGTTCTCCACATCAATCATCCAGATTTTTCTGTAACCACTTGGCAACTTTGATTAGCAGTTCTCTCCTTTCCATATTTTCAATTTTTGCAAGCTCCAGTAGTAGAGTAGTAGCCACTCTCTCATCCTTTTCCAGTGTAGCATTATAAAAAGTCTGCAACTGAAGAAAAACACGTGAGCTTGGTTCCTGTAACTTCACATGCAGCAAGCAACTGTGTACCTGACAGGTGAGTTAGAAGTGCACAGAAAATGGAAACACTAAACTTGATGGGGTGAGGTTACTGATTTGCATATCCTTTCAAAATGCAGCCAACTTAACCAGTAGTGATAGCAACACACAGTGTCTAGGACTAGTTGGATAACAGAATCCTCTTGTGCTGCCTGTTCTACAATCACAGAACAAGAAATCTTTCCAATCAGTCTAATGAGCAGAAGACAAGAGGCCTGAAGAATAACAAAGAAACATATGGCAGGAGTTGGAAATGAACAATAAGAGAAACTATATTGATGTCAGCACAAAAACCAGCAACCTGATATGCCAGCAGCCCAACTTTTGGTGCATGATCATGGCAAAGGTGATCTCTACAGGCAGATTTTAAAGAGGAAAATAAGACAGCTTTTGATAATATTTATTGGGTCTCAGTTCCAGATCTGAAGGTTAATATAAAGGCTGGCACTGCTATTGCTTTTGCTATGCCAGGGAGTTAACTTGTTCCTAAAGAAGAAAAAAATTTACAGTTCATGAATGTTGAAGAGCTATTTCTTTGACTTTAGGAGCGAACTCTCAGAATTGCTCTCCTCATTAGCATCCCTTCTCAGTTACTTGCTGTATGCATGCATCACTCAACAGCAAAAAAAGGAAAGCAAAACTTTTCTTGCAATGACAAGATACTAGCTGTACGGGGCTGGCACAGAAACGTGGATCCCTCGCAGACAGCACAAAAGTTGAGTTTTGAGGAAAGAAAACAATATTTTGGCAAAAAATCTGAGAAGACTTGGACTGGAGGCAAAAGAGCAAGAAAAGAGTATGAAATAAACAGTGATTTGTCACAGGCAGTAATGTGGATTATTGCAGGGAACAAAATAAGACAGCCTGGAGCCACCTCACATAGATTTCCACCCTTCAGCAGGTTTCCCAAAGCTCATTCCGTTTTTCCAGATGTACAGCAGACCAATTAGAAAATACTGTTTATGGGCTTGTCTGGGCTGCCACACAGTGAAAAGGAAAGAACTGTATCACATGTGTAGGCCACCAATTCAGCACACAGGCAGGCAACCTCTTACACTGTAGTTAAGCGGAGCAGGACAATGTCTGTCACTTCACAAAAGTGGACTTTCATGCCATGCTTAACAACCAAATGCGCACACAAACTGCAGGGCTTGGGTGCATGTTCACATGCTTATTTCTCAAATGAGGAAGTATAATTTTTCTCAATATCTTGACACAGCAACATTGTACAATATATTGTTATTTCTTTAAAAAACAAGAGATTTAAATACCTGTACTTACAAACTGACAATAAAGTTAAAACTAACTCCTCTGATTTACCTCTTGGATCTGTACATCTGTATTGACAAATCTTCCCATGACTTTTAATACATCATGTAGTAATTCCTTCCCGTACCTGTAACATTTAGATGAAGGTCCTTCAAACAGCATGTTAGCAAGCATACCAAATTTTATCTCATTTGAAAATATTCTCACTATTTAGTTATTATTTACCATGCTGGAAATATCAACTAAGCTGAAGTTTGCAACTCTGTGCTCTTTTTTCCCCTTTTAAAGAAATTAACACTCAATTTAGACATTAAAGCAGGATGAAACACACTAATTACCCTTTATTTTTATTTCACAGGAAGATCTGGTATTCCTACTTCAGTGAAGTGAATTCTTTGCTTAAAATTGATAGCCTCTGTGAGCCCATACAGCCAAACTGAGCTAGAAAAGCTAACCAGTATGATTCTAACAACTTGGCGTTTCTGTTGGTATCTTGAGAATAATGTATAAATTAACACCCACACTATTCTTTTAGTTTGAAAATAATGGGTCACTTTCCCACCAAATTACTCACCAGAAAAACTCTGTGAGGGAACAAACTGGTGTGACACAAACATGCTACAACATGCCTTTTCTAGTGTTAGCAATAAAAATACACATTTGAATGCTCCTAGATTCTTGGCTACACTGCCACTAATAACTGCTGATGGTGTCCTCTGCCACCGAAGACAGCAAGAATGTACTGTCAGAGCCCAGCTGCTTTTCACCATTGCCAAGGAGAGAGGGAGTCTTTGATCAGATATGAAAATACTTGCTTTGCTTGAGACGAGTAGCCCAAGTTCACCTGCAGTTTACCTGCATTAGTTCAGGGAGGCTGGAGATGGGTTAGGGCTCAAGTCAGTGAATATTAACTGTAGTTGGTCTTTGTAGCGCTCACACACCTGTATGCTCCAATCCCCCATCTGCCCATACTTTTTTTGGAGAAGAGGTTACAATCTTACTCCAGTATTTTACACACATGCTTGTGAAATGCTAGTGGATAAACCCATTTCTAAAGTCGGATTTTCCAGGAAATTTAACATTTAAAAGCACTAAACCAGTCATGAACAGGCTGTTTTTTTAAGCATTGTGTCTTCTCTGACATTAAGCCCTTAACAGGGTTGAATTCTCTGAAAACCCTCCTCTGCATACTTAAGGAATTGCATCAACTATTACAAAAAAGCCATCTCTGGAGCGAAAATCTGCACCTGCATTTTACAGCTCAAACATAGAGATGGAAGAAGAAGCCAAGGAGCCACAGAAATAAAGTCAACCCAGAGCTGGTTGCTTACCATACCTTTCACTTAAAATTGGCCAATTTTCTGTAACAAATTCCCAAGCTATACGGTTCCCAATATCCTTAGTCACTGCATATAAGATGACGACCGAAGTGTAATTGGCAGAAAATAGTGTATCACTGAGTCCATACTGCAAGTATCTGTTAGAAAAGAAGGGAATAATTGTACCTATCACTTGTTGTTTAACAGTGATCTGGAAATACTCAGTTCAGGAAAATTTCCTGCTTCAACAAATACCACGATGTGGAAGGTTATACCAAAGTTGGTGTCAGTCTGAAATGTGTACTCAGCTTGGGTTTTGTCCTTATATCAGTGAAACCTCCTGTTCTTACCCACTGATTCTTCACTCATCAGTAAAATTAGGGTCTGTTAGGTTATATGTTCTTTTCCTATCTGTGTTACAGATAGACAACCCCTCCACCAGACAACCCTGTGTTCTATATACACAAAGATATACTTTGATCAAGGTCACCTGTAAAGTAACCACGACTCTTTGGCACAGCTCATGGCAGACAGCAGGATATCTTTATCTTCCTTTGTGGAGTCAGTACGGTTATACATTTCCCATGCAAAATTCCATTCTTTATCACTTCCCACTGCAACACCATAGCAGCAGACCGTTCTTCTAATTAAAAAGGGAATTCTGCAAAGCAAAATAAGATTAAGAGGTACTGTATTGTTGTAAAGTCAAAACCAACAATTAACCCATTAACCGGAAAAAAAAAATATTTACAGCTAAAAGTTGCACAAGAAAGGAAATATAAAATAGCAATCTAAATAAAGCCAGGATATTTGATGGCTTTATCAATGATTTAAATATTTTAAAAGCATGCAGTTTAAAGGAAAACCAAAAATGTTTTTTAGAACAGTTGGACCAAGCTATTTTGTGTATGTACAGTGTCAATGCCATTCTTTCACATTACAGCCTAGGACATGGATCACATCATTAGAGTGTATGGCTGCACATAGCATCACCCCAGATAAGCCTTTTCAAAGCTTCTCCAGTGAATGCATCCAGAAGGAAGAGCAATGTGCAGCACAAACATAAACATAAAGGACATTTCTCCATGCAACAGGCGGCCTCCTGTTTTTCCCACACCAAGGGAGAGCCCTCAACATGCCCATTTTCATAACAGAATCTGAATGTGAACACTCCATATGCAAAGGCTTGAACGGAAGATTTCTCCTTTGGCAATGACGTATCTCTGATATTAAAACATTGTCAGTGCTTTCCAGTGATAACAATATATTCTACTGTGCAGGTGTCTGAAAACAGTTTAAATTAATGACATTTTTAACTAATTCTCTGTAGGAGAATGAGTCCCATTGCTACAAATGAAATATTTAACATCCCGATGGCATGCTGTTAATCTGGTTAGCGTTGCTTGAGCCCGAGACTGTAAGTAAGAGGTATGAAAACTATCTTCCATTAGGTCACAAGAGAGATTTGGAAAAAGAGATAAGTTTCTGGTCACAAAAGCTATTCTTCAGGCCCCAAACTGGAAGCAGCACATTCAAATGTAAATGTAATTTGAGAAAAATTCCTTTGCATTTCAGTAGACTATCCTAGAGAAAATGGGAATGATACCAGCAGAAAGAGAAAAAATATTATTCAGGGAGAAATCTATAGGACAGCAATCTTCAAAGCCAAGGTAGAGACATATAAGTTATGAACTCTGGAAATTTAAAAGAACTACTGGAAAGGAGGGAGAGAATCAGGTGTTTTGCATGGCAGACATCACTTATCAAGAACTGAAAATGCAAAATGCAGGGATTTTGATTGTCTTTTTTTGGGTGAAGAATTTCACTGGCATAATTTCTGAAAAAGTTGGCAATTTTTGTGTTTACTGGAAAAAATTAGTTTGGATTCATTTACCTGGATATGTGCTGGATCATAAGGCATTTGTCACCAAGAATGATGGTTACCAACATTGAGAGATTATGTCACAGTAAAGAATAGTCCTATGAGAAATCCTTTTATGACATATCTTATTTGAGTAAAAGGTCTAGTAATTTGTTTAATAATCATTTTGTAATGCTGCAGAAGGAGGCCATTGTAGGGTAATGCAGGGTAAAGCTGTTTTGGCTAAGTTACAGCTATTCATTTTGCTACTGCAGCTGTTCCAGTAGTTTCATGAAAATACTGGTTGCTGAGTGTGAAGCTCTTGTGGGTGAAGAGCATATAGGCTCTCTATACCATTTGACTGCAGCTCTGATGTTCAGCATTCAAGGCAGGCTGTATGGGCACCCTACTATGGGACAATGGTCTATTGGCTGGTAACACCTGTGGTGGTTTATATTGTATAGCTCACAGAGGAAGTCCACTGTGGATGACAGGGACTTTGGAACTTCAGGTTATATTAGATGAGGGGTGGGGCCTATTAGTCTTGATATTTTTCCTGGGAGTTGTTGTGTGGTTTGATATTACTGGCCTGCCAGGATTCTCTTATTTCTGAATCTTGGGGAAGATACAAAAAGCTGCTGGGAAGAAAGGTAGATTATTTTACATCATTTTCCTACAGCCAATGCAGAGGTGACATAGTGATTTCTTAAGTTTTGAGGACAATGGTAGCATATGGTTACCTTTAGTAAATAAAACAGCAACATTCTCCCTCCCTTTATAAACTAATTTCCTTCTCTCAAAAGAAGACAAGCCAGAAACAGCACCACAGTGAATACATTAATTTAGCTGCCTTCACTTCACTCCTATAAGCAAAAAAGAGTAAAACTGAAAAACTGGTTTTGAATCACAGCTCTTGGCTTGTTTTTTCTGTGGAACAGATGAAAATGCACCTCATCAAGTCCAGTTAAGTTCTACCAGGAACTATTTGGAAATGTTCAGCTGAAATTTGGTCACCTTATCTGAAAGGGAAAAGCATTGTATGTGTGCAGTTCTAGTGTCCTCAACATAAGAAGGACATAGAATTGTTGGAGCAAGACCAGAGGAGGGCCACGAGGATGATCAGGGAGGTGGACCACCTCCCATATGAAGACAGGCTGAGGAAGTTGGGGCTGTTCAGCCTGGAGAAGAGAAGGCTACATGGAGACCTCGTAGCAGCCTTCCAGTATCTGAAGGGGGCCTACAAGGGTGCTGGGAAAGGGACTCTTCATTAGGGACTGTAGCAACAGGACGAGGTAATAGGTTCAAACTAAAACAGGGGATGTTCAGATCGAATATAAAGAAGTTCTTTACTGTGAGGGTGGTGAGGCACTGGAATGGGTTGCCCAAGGAAGTTGTGAATGCTCCACCCCTGGCAGTGTTCAAGGCCAGGCTGGACAGAGCCTTGGGTACATGGTCTACTGTGAGATGTCCCTGCCCATGGTAGGGGGCTGGAACTAGATGATCTTAAGGTCCTGTCCAAGCCAAACCATTCTGTGATTTTATGATTATATCCTTCCACAGACATGAGAATCCTGCTGAGTTCCACATGTGGCGGAACAGCTATAGTGTGATGTTACAAATTTTCCTCTCAGAAAGGAGAATGTAAGAGCATCTATTCATAAAGTTTACTGTGCCCTATTCCTTTTCTATTCCAGCATATGAAAAGCTTCCTCTTCAAGTGAACAGGAACTATGATCTGTCACTTGAAACATAGGAAGTGTCATATCCCCTATGTTTTCTTTCTTTAAAACATGGGGTTTTTTTTACAGTTAATAAAATTCATAGTTGCATTTTGTTCCACGCTTGCAGCTATGTGAAGTATGAGGCTGTAAAGTCCCTTTGAACTTATATCAGTGCCAGGAAGGAGAGTGAAATTAATCTTCTCTGTGTAATTTAAAACCAGCTCAGCTGATATATTTCACAGACTTTTCAGCTCTTCAACTCAGACAAGGTATGTAGCATTCCTCCAGGAAAAAAACATTTCAAATATTATTAATAGGGGAAGATTGATGTCTGTTTGGAAAGTAGCCTGAGAATTCAGTATAGCATTGTTGCTTTTAGTATTGGATAGTAAGAATATTCTCTCTGGAACATAACAGAATGTCTTTAGGCTATTTGAACTTTTCAGCTTAACCGCAAAGTAAAATTTGTTTGTTTGGTTGGTTTTTTTATGAGGATGATCACTATGAAGCTATTTAAAAAAACACAAACATAAATGTACAAGTTCATTCTACTTAGCCAGCTACATATATCAACAGTAACAACTAAATATTTGTTACAACAAATAAAAGTAATAATAAACTGAATATTCACTTACCAGTGCCAATACAATTTGACTATTGCATAGAAAAACATCAAAAGAAAGAGGGAGGAAAAGAGAATAAGAATTTCAGTACATCATAATTCTTCTTTAACAATGCAGTACTCATACAGAAAGCCTGCTCCTGGTAGAGCCCAGGCTCTGTCCTCGCAGACCAGAAATCCGACCACCAGGCTTCAGTATCAGCGTAAGAACTGACAGTTGTTCCTAGCACTTCTTTACATGAACACAAAACATGCAAGGCACTTTGATGGATTCACCATGGACAGATGCCTGTATCATACAGACATCATTTTACTCAGTATTTCTAAAAGAAGCTTAGAAACTGAGTTGGTATATGGTACACCTAAGGCTGTACTGAAGCAAAGGGACTGGACAATATGTGATAGTGGGCATAACCTGATCACCAATTGGCTAAACAGATTTTGGTCTTCATGGCAAAAAAATCTATATCCTCCAGCCTGTAAAGTCTACGAAAAAGCAGTAATTATAAAATCATCAAGAAGTTTGGATCTGGGGAAGACAAGGAGGCTGGGGGGCACAGCTAGGCATAAATTCTGTCCTTCTAGAAAGAAAGAAAAGCAGTATACAGGAGCATTTCTCTTTCTGCTTCCCCTGTGTAAGAGCCCTTTAACTTCCCACCTCACTTACACATGCACACCTCTTCAGAGCACATCATCATTCTTACTTGTACTCAGGGTTGTCCATCCATTTAGCATACAGTTCAGATGACAGGTTCAAACAGTCTTGGAGGCCCAGCCAGCACGCTGTTGCAAAAAGCTTTTCCAAATATACTCTTGAAGGGAAGCCAAAATATCAAGAATAAAAGATACATATTCTACATTTGGAATACCTGAACTGTGCTTGACCAGCACAGATTCACAGAATCAATCATTACAACTGGAAGGGACCTTTGGAGGTCATCTAGTCTAACCCTGCTGCCAAGCACAGCCACCTACAGCAGGTTACACAGGAATGTGTCTAAATGTGTTTTGGATATCTCCAGAAAAGGAGACTCCACAACCCTCCTTGGGCAGCCTGTTCCAGTGCCCTGCCACCCTCAGTGTAAAGAAGTTCTTCCTCATGTTGAGGTTTCAGCCATTAACCGAGAAGAACCTCTACTAGAAATAGTTGAGGTTTAATGAAAAATAAGAATTCATAAATAAATAAATAAATAAACTACCAATAATAGTAGTTGCAACATCAATATTCATGGACATTAATGAGATTATGAACATACTATAATTTTTCTGGGTTGTTTTGTTTGTTTGTTTGTTTTGTTGTTTTTTGTTTGTTTGTTTTGTGGTTTTGTTTGTTTGTTTGTTTGTTTGTGGTCTATATCCCTCTTGGGAGTTTTAAGAAACTAATTGCACCTAGTCCAAATCACTCTTACATTCAGGACTGTGGCTGCAGTGGCCTTGGAAAATGAAGCGTATTAAAGTTCTAGTGATTGATCCATAAATCACATCTAAAGTTCATTGCTGTCAGGTTTTCACCAACTAGCAGCAGCCTGTTGAGCCTATTCTCTAATCAAGAAAGCTACCACTTAGATCATTAAACTATCATCTTTTATGTTCACTAAATAGAGCATCATAAGTAACACATTCTTACAGGACAATAAAAATTGTAATTCAGTTACATTGAGATCAATTTGACCATTTTTCCTGTATCCTGTATTGAAATTTAGAGGCAAATTACAGTGTATCAGATCCATTCACATCAGAAAAAATTTTTGAAAAAAGCAGAATACTTACTGAGCAAAATAGTCATCTTCCAAAGCATCAACATTTTCATGAATAAAACCTGCATAATAATGGTATATTGGCAACATTCTCTTTAAAAGGTATTTCTTTTAAAAGAAGGGAAAGAAAAATTACTTTAATTTAGATGCAAGTTTTTATTTTACTGTATTTTTCCTTATTTTCTCAGATTTATCTTAAATATTTACCACTGTTAATTTCTTAACAAAACACCACATTAAAATAAACTGTATAAATTGGGTCTAAAATTCAGTACACCTGCACATCCATTCAAACTGGGAAGTTACCATTTCACATCACTAGGACCTTTAAACTTGTTATGAAAGAAAACAAATGCTCATTCTCAGGAGAAAAAAAGAAATCAAACAGAAAACAAACAGAAAAAGAACAAGTCAATACTTCGGAAAATATGATAGAAAATACTTCTCGCATATTTTAAACATACCTTTACTTTAGAATTTAAGAGAACTACTACTGTGGGTTTGTACTTTAAACCAAAGTGAAATCTTCAAGTAGAAGTGAAGGAAATAGGTAAGACACTGTCATCTCAAGTAGCTCAAATATGTGAAAGAATCCTCTCATTTAGTATCAAAACCCAATCCCTTTTTTCTCTCCATGAAGACAAAATGGAAGGCAGTACAAACCACACAGCACATACATACTATATGCCCTTTATACATAACAGTGTTACTCCTGTTACTAACCACTGACCGTTTATTACTGACTGATAGCTGTATTTTTCAGATCGTCAGTTTTTCAAAAACCCAGGATCAAGGTTACTCAAATAATTTTATATATCTCTGCTTTATAATAAAAATTGCTTGAAGTTCAATGATATTTTTATCATTGACTGATATATACAAATAAGTAACTCCATCTATTAAAAAAAGAAAAAAAAAAAGGCAAATCATGCAAAGGGAACAAGAAGAACTATCACCCATCATAGCCATCATTACTTTCTTGAGAATTTAAAAAGCATTCATTTTAGTCCATTTATCTAAAAGGTCTAGTATCTTTGCTATCTAACAAAAAAGTTGATACCTTTAACAGTGGATATACTTCATAGTTTTTCAGAGTGCTTTCCAAATTCTCAGGTACTAGGTTTAACAAAACCATATTCCATATGAAGAGTTCATCTTCTCTGGCAAGGTATTTTGTTAGTTCAAGTGCTGTTTCAATCTGAATATATCCAAACCTATTTGAAAATAAAAAAACCTCATACTTGAGTGTGTCTAATCACATTAATCACCTACCATGAATATCTGTTTATTTATGAAACTGACAAAACATCAGAAAACTGCATGGAAAGCGACCTAGAAAAAATGTTGGAAAAATAGAGCTCTCATGTTTATTACAGCGGCACTCTCAAAGTAACAGGACAATCATGGCAGTAAGCGTGGCAGCATGCAAACTATTCTGCTTGTGCCTTTATGACACAGCATAAGCACATTTACAGCACAAGCACGTTTACAGCACACATCAGTCTCACTAGAACAAAATGAAGTAAAAGAGCACTGGTATGAGTTTTAATACGTTTGTATTTTTATTGCTTTAACAATGTATTTTCATTACAGGTTCTTTTGTAGAATATAAATTATTGTAAAAAACAATCAATTTCATTCACATGTACATTATTTGTGAATGAACAACTTCAGCGTGGCATTTCTGGGCCTCAGTATGAAATAAGCACAGAATTATTTTTTTCTCAATTAAATTCCAATTCAAGCCGTCTCCTGCAGGACAGAAACATTTCTAGTGTATTTACATAGAAGCACCGTTCTATACTTTACAGTTACATTCCTTATTAAATACTAATTTTGAGCTCTCTTATGAGAAAGGGCATTTGTATGAGAGAAGAAATGGGAATTTTTACTTTCTCCTCCCAGGGCTACCTCCACAGGCTCTGAGGGGGTGCAATATGCTTTGGCCACCTCCTCCCTTAGCTCCCACATCATGGGTATCTGATGCCTCTGTGATCTGTGGTACATTTAAGGCACAGACATATGTTGCTTCTTCAGCTGCCTACAGTACCACTGACCTCTCTAGCACCAAGACATGAACAGTGGAGTCATCCATCAGCCAGGGAAATTGAAGAGTTATTAACAGTGATACAGGACATCATAGCTGAGATAGCTGAGAATAAATTACGGGAAATTCAGACTTTCATTCAGAATCTTTCTTCTGTTACAACAAATATAGGTTAATCCTTAAAAAACTCATGACAGTGCCATTACTTAAAATATTTTCTGAGAGTTGGAACAAAACTTAGAAGAATTTTTGAAAGAAATCGCTCAGCACTGACAGAAGAATGGATTAAACACTTAACACCCCCAGTGTTTTGCCAAAACAGCTGTTGTTCTTATGAGGCACATATCGGCAGGAATGAGCAAAGCAGAAGTAGCAATGTTGAATGCAATCATGTAGTTTAATCATTTTCTACGACATACTCGAAACATACTTACTGTGTCAATGCAAAAACATCATCTATCAGCTGGAACCTGCTGACAGCAGGAATAGCCTGCAGAGAGTATTTATGGCGGTGTTAATAGATCTAAAACATGTCATTAAGAGTTTAAAAAAGCTTTACTGTGTTTCAGAAGGATAAGGCACTTTTTCTAAGCCAAAATCTTCTACAAAAAGTCATGAAATGGATCCTGCACTTTAACCTGAAATTACATATGTGCTTTTAGGGACGTTTGTATATATAAATATATAGCTACATAATATAAATATACAGCAACAGTACATCAAGCATGGAATTTCAAGACCCCTCTTACTTGCATGCTGAAATTCAAATTAAAACATGGAAATGCTACATTTCCTAAAAACATCCTAGTTCTATCATTTTAATACATTTTTAACTTCTGATGCTTCAGCTCAGAGTGCATCCTCTAATTAGACCAGAGCAAAGTATCTGGCACTATCATGAATTAAATGCAAACCCCTGCCTACAATTTGTGCTCTTGTTAGGACTGCTGGTCCTTCCTCATCTCCTCCCTGCTTCTATGCCCTACAGCTTGACTGCTGCTCAAGAGAGTCTTCCCACCGACTGGTGCCAAGTCAGCACACCCCTCATTTCCTACTGCCTTAGATTTGCTGTGGAAGAAAAAAGCCTAGAAAAAAATCAGTGTGCCATAAAAAGGTTTAGCCACACCCCATGTTCCTATCACCCTCATTTCCCGACCTTCTGGAGAAGTTGTCTGACTGCACTGATTACTGTGATGCTGAAAGCTGAAACTTTCTCACTGTTCTTAACAAAACCAATGAGTTGACATTACTATTGGAACCCCTGGCTCACTCCTGGGTGAAGCAACATTAAAAACCATCCAACCCCATATACAGCCACAGGTACGGACTGTTCTGTACCACTTTCACCTTCAGCGCAAACTGTGGCAAGTCAGAGGTATCTATAGTGTCTGTAGGGGACTGAAAGAGCGCAAGTAGAACTGATTAGGACTTCTGAGAAAAATCTAAAAAAAAACCACCAAAAAAACCCAAAACAAAAGGAACAAAAACAAACAAACAAAAACCAACACAAAAACAACCAAAACCACCCAAGTCAGATGACTTTTTTCTGGAAATTATACTGGCAGAAATACTCTGATTTGTGGAAATGTGGAAATAAAAAGCTTTCTTGCAGCTTTCCTTCTCCATGGTTACCAAACAGCAGATAAAGCTCAATCACATATGCATACCAATAACTCTTGAGCCAAATTTCAGGTACTGAAAGAACCATTAGCTTTTAAGACAACTTTGAAGACAGAATGCCATTTCACGCCTTTATTTTTCATGCATATGTGAAATTACTTGGGCCTGTTCCTCTCCCACTATGAAAGGCTGCCAGTTTCTTTAGTGGTGCAACAGTGGATCATTTCTTCTTATTTGACACACAAATTTCTCACTATTCCAGATTTTCATCAGTGTGATTACTAGTAAGAACTGCAAGAAGAAATACATGGAAAGAGTCTGTTTATAAGCCTGAGAAGAGAAATGTGATCTTACCTTTGGATCATTTTCAAGCAAGTGTGCTAATCTTTTTAAGTTTAACTGATCATAGTTTACTCTGTAGTATCCATTTAAATTTACATTCAGCAGGACCCAGTCATATTCTGATTCTGATACTTGCATTTCAGGAAACACTTCTGTAAAGTGACATGAAAGTGTTTCATTGTATTTTCTGTGCACTGCTAAATTCTCTTCACAAGTTAAATGAGATGGAAAAGTGGCACATGACAGATAGCAGCTTAACCATTTAAAACCAGCTAGAATAGAGCACCAGCAGTATTTCATCTACAATAGCATATTGGTTCAACGCTGTGCTAATCATCAAGAGCACTTTTAGATCCAGCTAAGACAGCAAAATTATGTTCCTCCACTACCGAGGCTGAGTGAAATATGTTCTACCATATCAAAACCATCCTTCTAATGTGCCTTCTGTTGCTGCATGGATGTCTCAGGGACAGTGACCAACACTATTACCTGGGCAGAAGCTACAAATGTAGACATTGCCTGAGGAGCCCTCAACCAACAGGACAGGCTTTTAACACTGTGCAGTGCAGAACTGAATGAACACGCTTGGCACTGCTTGGAGCTTTGAGTTTAACGCATTCAGAAGTATGATTCATTAGCTCCTGCAGAGCTATTTACAGCAACAAAACAAATGCAAAATCATTTGATGTTTCCTCTTTATGTATTGTTATGCCACTGCAGCAATTTTTCCAAAATTCAAGTTAACACTTTGTATTAAATCCCTCATTTTCATTTTCCAAAAGTACTGTGATGAACACCTCTTAATGATAACAACACTTCTCCACCAGAAGAGAACTCACGGGAGTTCTCAAAATAGTTACTGAATTTAAAATTACCCTTAACATTTCCATGTTTGTAAATAAGCATTTGGATTATTTATTCATCAAAAAGTCAAAAATAAAATTATTTTTTTAATCTAAAAACATGAATGCAAGTTCCTTGACTGAATAGTGTCTGATAAGTTTGCTACATGGCTTTCAAATACAAGTGAAATATGTTTTATCTCCTTATTCGATTCAAATGCATCCTGTGTAGAGTTGAGTTAGCTGTGTTTTTATTAGTTTGGTTTTAGCATGCACGAACGTATACATTACTTACTGCTGCTTTTATCTAACCACATTAAGGGCTGTGATGATCCATTTCTCATCCAAGAAATAGGAATAATCCATGTGTTACTTAAATTAAAAAAGGAATAACATGATCAATTCTTAAGCTTAAAAACACCCCACTCTCAGCTTATGCTAAACTAGATTGCAAATGAGTTCCTCCTTACAAGAATCTCCATCTACCTTCTCTCTTCTGACACACAAAACCTCATCAGATGGTGGTACCTACGCTGAATCAGTACTTAGGATCACCAAAGAGTTTAAGCATCTAGAATACTGCCCGTATTTGAGCATCACTGTATCTCTGTGATATGTTTTCCTTCTTCAGGCAATAATTTCATTCTCCTCAGTTACAGCACTTCATCCTATTTCTGGAGAATGTAAAGCTCCTTTTCAGAAGGGTGTCCACTAAAAAAAGCCCCCAGGCCAGCAATACAATTGTAATTCCGACAGCTGTAATTTCCTTTCTGAGGAAATGTAAAACTCCTGGTGAAAACAGAGGAAAGCTTCAAAACCTGAAAAATTCTGCAATACATAAAACCCTACCAGCACAGAATCACAGAATCATAGAATGGTTTGGGTTGGAAGAGACCTTAAAGATCATCTAGTTCCAAGCTCCGGCCATGGGCACGTCCTGGATTTTCTTACATTCACTTCATTCAATTCATGGTATTGCCTCTTGCTAACTTAGTAAGGATTTAACATTTGTAACCTGGGACTCCTTATTTGGGCTAACCAAAAACACTGAACGGTCTCCAAATCCTGGAGCCTGGGAGCAAAGGAAACTGTATGGTTCTTGTTAAGATTTCTTCTGGCTGTTTGTAGGACCAGCAATAGCAGCCAGGGGAAAACTGCTTTGGGTTTTGCTCTCCTTTATACTTTTTACCTGTATGAGAACTCATCTCATGGGCCCTGTCCTTTCATCCCAACACTCGTGACAACTGCTGAATTTCATGAAAGTTCAGGCTTCAGCCATAAGTTTCCAAAGTGGGCAGCTCCTTCTATCACCATTTTTAGACATCTAAATAAGCAGCACAGCTTTCAAACAGATTAGGCAACGCTCACTGACAGGAACTTCAGAGCTGTGTGTCAGGTACCAGGCACTTTCCTAGAAAATGCTTAAATGAAACCCCTTTATCTTTTCCAAGCTGAAGAGGCTGGGAATATGTAAGCTGCAAAGAAGCTATAGCATGGTTCATCCAGATCCTCAGTCTGCACAACCAAGGGAGGAGGAAAGGAGAAAACACCAGGCAAAACTCCTGCCCTGCAACCTATTCCTGCTCCTGCAACCTATTCCTGCTCCTGCAACCTATTCCTGCCCTGTGTCTGTCCTTAAAAAACCATTATGTGGCTGGAAATGCCACTACTCCAGAGGAAAGCAACCTTTTGGCAAAGCAAGCGGCTTGCAGAATTGCTGCAACCTCCAGACTCCAACACTTTTTACTTAGTTGCTTGTGACAAGAAAAAAACATGAAGTTAAAAAATCAGATAGTCAAAACAGAATGTCCTAACTGAAGAGTTTCCTGCAAAAAATAGGGTATAAACATACAACAAAACCACAAACTAAACATACTTGTAAGAATCAGTGCTGTTTTCATTCTTTTTATTAAGAAATTGTTCCTGACTGATTGTGCCAGTGGTTAGATTTAATGTTAAAACTGGAAACCCATTTTGGCATGTCCAGGAATCCATTATTTGTTTTACAGATGCTGGCAACTGAACTTCATTCTGTGCATCTATGACCTACAAGAGAAACAAGAATTATAAATAGTTACGATAAAAAGGTAGTTACTGATACTGCTTCAGCAACACTCTAGGGGTTGTTCTAAAATATTAGAGAAAATATAATTGCTTAGCAGTTTACTGGCCTTTGATTCATGAAAAAAAAGCCCAGTGTAACAAAGTCCACATGACATTATTGACATCATAACAAAGACAGAGTAAGCCTCTTTAGAAATTATGAAATACTGAGATGATATTTCTCATTCTTATTGCTAACCTGCATTCTGACTGCTAACCTTTCTCTTCTTAGTGTTAATATATTTACACACCTCTATGGCTATGACAAACCTGATTTATTGATTTCATTCAAATAAAGCTGCATAACAGAAACTTTTAAGTGACCACCTAATGAACAAAATTAATAGTAAAGGCAAATTGAAAAATCTGCTAAGCTGTAGTCCCACCTAGCATGAATTGGACATGCTCTGTTAGTTGAAAAAATGGGACAGCCTTGCATATATGAAATTGTGGCACTCTAGTTCTTAACCTAAGAATGAGTCTGCAACACAATGGAAGCCTTCTTTAGATGACCAGGAAACTGGAATTTTAATAAATAAACCTATTCTTTGCACCTGTTTTCCTATTCACATTTCTGCCAAAACCCAGCAAAGGGTGAAAATGTTGAACTGCTGCCCTGGGTATAGACTGTGCTGGATCTGTGACTTATCAGCATCTTAATCACCAGGCCCAGAGCATCACACACTCTGATCTGGCAAAGCTTAGACCCCAGAAGAATAGGCTATGCAATTTCCTGTAGGCTTACGCAACCTCCATGAAACCCAAAACTCCACCTGGCCCTGAATTCCCATCTCATCTCTCTACTCCTGTACTTAGCTCCACTGGTCTCAGGTGCAGCAAAGCAGCCAAATAAACAGTTTTAAAGGCATTAGCCAAAAGAGACAGCAAAGCAAATGTTACGCAACAGACTGAACTAGGGATACCCAAAATATAGTGCAGTGTTCTACAGATAGTACACAGCCTAAATATGGACTTTGGCAAATACCAGGGCAAGAATACTAGAGAAAAAATGAGTACCATCTGTATGTGGGTCCAGAGATCATCTTGGTTAGCATTTGAGAAAGAAAATTCTTTCAGATATGACTGTATGGAAACAAACAGAAACATCAGAATTCATGAGGGTTCAATGAAAAATGTCAGCAAGACAAACAAGTATTTGTACAGTTGTAATTTTTCAGGCATATAAATCAAGATGAAGGCGTTAGTTTTTCTAACTTACAGTCAGTGCTCTGATAAACAACTTCTCAGTCAGAAAACCAGAAAGCATCCAGGTAATAGAAGCCCCCTGGAGCACAAAAAAAAAAAGATAGGAGAAAACATGAGTTATTATTGTGATTATTATTGCAATATTTTTTTGAAGTATATTCCAGAGAAATTACTCAGGGCACTCCTATGCTTCATATTTCATGGAGGTTAAAAATATTTTCACCATTTCTTTCATAGACAAACACATCTGCAACATCCAGTAATTTTTCCTGTGAAGCAGAAAAAGTTTTGAATGCCAAAACAACCTACAAAAAGCACTATAATTCAACGGTTCCTCTCTAACCTACTTTGTACTGTTAGTTTAGAATATACAAGAAATCGGAAGAATTTTGTGTCTTTTAACCTTGCTGTAGGTGATGCTGTCAAACAGAGATATTAAAGAAAATGATTCTTTGATCCGTTCTTCAGTCTCTGACAGTGATCGAACTCCTCTTTCATTGTCTTCCCTTAAGACAGGTTGTACAACATGATCATAAAAAATTTTATCCTGCAAGAAGAAGACAAATCCAAGTGAGCTGAACAGAAAATACTTGTTCTCAGGACAGACTACAGATTATGGGATTAGCACTAGTAAAAAGAGTTATCAATAAACAAGGACCAATCCTTTTTCCCTGTCCCTTGATTTCCCATGAACTAAAAGGGGCCTCATACCCAATCCACATACAACATTAGTAATCAGTAAAAATTTTACACCTGAGAAGATTGAGCCTGACAAAGACAATTATGGTGTGATCCTCATGGAAAAAATAAAGCAACTATATCAAGCAATAAGTGAACAGATACTGGAAAGTAAAAACCTGTATTGGATGCTTGGAAAAGAGCTTGGACAGGCAGGGGGGCAAACCACCAGCTACAGGACTCAGGAGAGAAAACTAGATTTGCTACATGACAGACCTAGGGCAAAACTCCAATTCCTTGTCACTGCAGAATTGCAGCTGCCCAGCCATCCTCTGTGCCAGCTGCAGATGAGCTCCATGTGATCACAGCAGATGGGGACCCTCCAGGGAACAATCAAAACCTGCTGGTCCTTCCCAGGGGAGTTAAATTGCTAATACCATTGTTTAATTAAATCCCATCTCCTGCACCTTCCTTTTCTTTGTACATGGTGAAACTTTGCTACTTTAGTTTACTTGAGTAAGCATTTGTACTTACCAGTGAAAGCTTGGGTTCAACAATGATAGCTCCCAGGTACTCAAAGTAAGACGCCAGTCCCTCATTAAGCCACAGGTCATTCCACCAGTTCATTGTAACCAGATTTCCAAACCACTTAAGCAGAAAGAAAAAAATGTCTCAACATCTCTTTGGACTGCTATTTTAATTTTTGCAGGTTAAACACACATATCTATGCTGAAGTAATTTTATTTAATGTACAATAAAATGTTGGATATTCCTTCAGACATTGAAAATTGAGTAGAAAAAGATGTACCTTAGAAAAAGCCAGATGTTCTGGGCAGTTATTTTTTAATTTCATACCATCAGTCTCGATGTCATTCTTTCACTCTATTTACTTTTAAATACTTCCCAATAAAATGTAAATATCTAAAAGATTATTATCAGGCTATGGTTAAAAGTAGGGCTTTTATCAAGCAATCATAAAAACATTTTTCCATGTTCTTAACAAAAGAAAATTGTCAAGCGAATGATAAACATAACTGGGGAAACAACCATTTCCAAAATCAGCAAATCCCTATCCTGGCAAGTAATAAAACTTCTACCACAGCTGCTATGTACTCATATTTGGCAGTTCATATTTAACAAAAAACTGATTGCTTGTGAATTTGTATTTTATTTGTTAATTCTTAAAAAACGTGAACTACAGCTTTGTTTTAAAATAGTGTTTAATTAAGTCCTGACATTTGTTTCATTTGCTTGCAATAATAGCACTTTGCTCATCTGAAGGACTGAAAAGTCACAGACCTTGTCAAAAAGGCATACAAGTGCATCAGAGAAGTTAAACTCTTTTGCTAACTTTGTTGACAAAGTGCAAACAGTTGTTGCTCTGGCAAACAACAGTAAATTAAGCAAAGTCAATAAATAAGTGAAATTGCATTATCATTCCAAACCCAGTAAGAAAAATCTGGAAAATCTCTATGAAAACTGGAAAAAGGTACAGTGTAAAATGTTAATTTTCTTCTATCATATCACCAGGTATTTCTTACAGAAAAACAAATACCTTTTGAATTCAGACATGCATTGCCACTACAGAAGAATACTTATGAACTCCATTAATTCTCCCACCAGAGTACTAAGTATATTGTTTTTAGAGAGCACTGTGTCACCCCTACAGTATTTTCTGGAATGGCATTCGGGTACTGTGTAAGATAAAAAATAAGTAGTCCGTTAACAGTTTGGTATCAATGAGTCCTGCAGTCAGTATGCAGTCTGTAATATGACAGAATCTGCTTTCAATATTGATTTATCAGCAGAACATATATTCAAATACTCTTTCAGTACTCCAGTGCTCATACCCCCTATCATCAAGTCACTGTTTTTCTTCTAATAATCAGTGATCGCAGCATCAGCCATCAGAAGGAAACAACATCAGAGGCAAATAAATGTACAGAATATTTTACCACGTGCCTGGTGTCCCAGCTCATGTGACACAATTATGGCAATCATTGCCTTTCTGCTTGTGAATTTATCACTTGGTCGGTACATCAGTGATGATTCATGGAAAGTCATTAGCCCCCAGTTTTCCATAGCACCTGCTCCAAAATCAGGCAGTGCAACCAGATCTAAATTGATTCAAATAGAGAAAAAAAAATGTACCTTTAAAATTTTCAGAAGTAGAATGCTCACATGATTTTAATGCTCACTCAGGTCCAGCGTGCAATTATAGGATACTATGTCTTACTGGTTCTTTGTGGCATTATGGCAACGCTTGTGTAAATGGTCTGTGAAATTTCTTCTTGTCATACATTCCATCTATGATGGCTGCTCCTTCACGAAACCATAAAATAAATTCCCATGAAGCCCAGATCTGTACTGTGTCTTGTACATACAAATATTTTGAACAAAAATGAAGGCTGTATTCTGCCAGTGCTAGGAGAGAATATATTCACTTCTGGCTGTCAGAAATCTGTTTAAGTTTCTCGTGTGTTTGGGAAAGATCGTACTTAACTGTTTCTTTCCTAGCAACTGATAAAAAAAAATAAATCTTGCTCTTTTGGCTCTGTGAGTAGAGGGATCCTTTCCACTCTTATTTGAAAGGTGCCTCAGAAACATCATTTCTTTGTTTCCACAGTATGGCTGTTACCTCTGTAGTCCCCTTCTGACTTACGCAGAGAGAACAGTTTACAGTTCAAATGTGAGGGCTGGATGAAACATCAAGGATCTCAAAGAAAGATATCCTGTTTAAACTCAGCCGCAAAGAGCAAAATTTGGAAAACTTGTGCATTTTGGAAGAGCATTTTGGAAGCAGTCACAAGCTTGTGCTACAAACTACCTGATCATGAGCCAGTCCCAGTCCAAAAGCTAGGCAACTAATGTAAGGGTGGTGCTGAACGCAAGCAAAGCTAGACTGCATCTCAGTGGGGCTTATCACCTCAGGCTTACTGAAATGCATTGAAATGTAAATGAAAAATGTATTTCCTTTTCTATGGGGCAGCCCTCATCTAGCCAGCTTGGGGGAAGAGAGCTCACTTATAACTGCATTAGAATCAGGTGAAAACAAACTCTTAAATAATTCTTAATTTCACATTTTGAGTTTGCAAAAGAGGTATCTACAAGTAGCTATTTTGGTTGATCTAATCCTATCGATGTTTAAGCAGAACTTCAAAGAAAGTCTGTGGGAAATCCAGTTTGTATTGCATGACATTATGGTGGGACTGTAATGGTTTTACAGCACTCAGAGAAAGTGAAATCTTATCTTACAAGAACCCTGCAAGAATTTCTTCTACTTCAATTTTGTAAGACTTTTATACCAATTAATTAATGTACTGACACTGCTACTAAATAGAAGAACACAAGCACAGAACAGAATTGCCTACAGCCCTTGAATAGCTTCCATGATTTCTAAGATAATAAAATTTAAAATGAAGACTGCATATATTACATTTTCCATAAGAAGTGTAGTGAGTAATTATACAAGTTACTCTAAATGCAGGGGGAGTTATATTTACACAGATGAAAATTTATTTTATTTCAAGTGCCAAGATACAGGTCTGACAAATCAGCAGAAAAGAAGGGAGGGAAATTCTTCCCCCAGAGTCTTTCTCTCTGCTAAGATCATGTGCAGGTCCAACACTCATTTTAAATAAGAACTGCCTCTGTGCTCTCAATATTCTTATAATATTTGTATAAAGGTGCATGTTTCCCCACAATATTCATGCTGAAGCCCTTGGGAATCCAAGTACAAGTAGCGGACAAACTATATAGTAGAACTACATAAACCACATGATGGCACACTTTTTTCTAGACTGAAGCTTGGTTTTACATACCTGATGACCATTTTAAATAGAAACACATGTTTTCCTGCTGGAGTGTTTTTTCTGAGGAGGAATGTGCAGGAACATACAGCCAACTCACAGGTAAGACAAGAACATATTGAAGAAAGCAAGGAATGCTTTGGGGAGACATGGGTTACAGTAAGCGCGGATTTACTAGGACATAAAGACTACAACTTTTGCCTGGTATGGTCTATACATCCGGAAATAGTCATGTAACTGAACAACTCTTCTATCCACTTTGTAGTCCCATCAGCCCCTCTATTAGGAAATTATGGTTTAGAAGAATGAGTGTGATGTGAATGTAAGAGTTCTGAGTTAGGAGTTAATAAGACCCATGATACAGAAAGGAGAATTCAGTGAGTTAGAGCTTAGGGGTTTTTTTGCATGAATGTGGTACGCCGTAGAAAGAGAATACTGCAAAAGAACCCATTGCCTCTGCGAACTATACACCACCAGCAGGTATTTCTGGTCCATTTAAGAAAATAAGTAATCTCACCTGTCTTTGACAGAGGATAGCTGACATTAAGTAAGTCTTCCAGAAATGAAAATATTGGGCCTGTGACATTTAAAGCATAGTCAACATACCCACTTTTAACTGCCTCTTTCCGAGCCCAAATACGTATCTGTAATATAACAAGGAAGCATTATTTTAGACATCCCTCATATTTTACTCTTCTTCTCTTCCATGAATCATTGTTTGAAAATGCTGTCTGCCCACAGCAGGCCGTATAATGAAGTTTTTAATGAAAAAGATCCCAACTCAAGTTTTGCTAGACCTAACAAAATGGGTCACAAAATGAGCCTGCTAAAATCTAGGAGAGTTCCAGTACTTCAGAAGGGCCAAGATTTGAATCCAACTATAAACTGCTGGAACAAATGGACTCCTAGTTTTTCTTTTATTAAATGGGAAATGCTGTAAAACTATTTAGAATCACATATCTTAAGCCATTGTTTTCCATCCAGTGAGTTGGGGTGACAAACTTTCCCACTCATTCCCTGAAGAGAGAGAAATGGATATTCAGACAGTGTCTGCAGTGCAAGCACACACATTTCTCCTCTTGAGCTTCCACAGCCTGAAACAGACCACTGGCCTCCCATTGTTGCTGGAGAAAGCAGACAGCATCTGAGCAGGTCACATCTGTACCTCTGAGTAATGAAGACAGCAGCAGCAAGCAAAGCTTTCTCCTCCCATCCTCATTTGCTTTGTCATGGTACTGAGAAGGGCAGCGGCTTGTCCACAGGGCTGGAGTACACTGAGAAAAGGTTTATGTCTCTCTCCATCATGTATTTCCAGATGTGAGATCCCCTAGGTGCCTAATAGCTCAAGCACCCCTGCACTTCTTGCATCTAAATGCAATACATGGTCTCACAAGGAGCTGCACAGCCAAATCCTAACATCACAGTTGGAAAGCATTAGGATTTGACTTACAAGGGCAAAAATAAAGTATATTTGATTAGTAGAGTATCCTCTGCCTCTGAGTCTCTCTTTTCAGCCAAGGCCTCAGAAGAAATCCAAGGACCAGATCATTTCATTTTGCAAAACCTGAACACAGTGGACTGCTAAATAGCCTAATCCTAGCAAAACCTAAACACAATGGACAACTAACTATCCTAATCCTAGTACGAGTTTTGAGTTACAATACCAGTGTTTCGGGTTATGAATTACTTACCAGAAATGATAAAACAGAGACCATAAACATGCTCACACAAGCACTCCAGAGGCGCAAACTGACCATCCCTTTCTGAAACCAAGGGGCAAAATGCCCTTTCCACTTTATTTCACAAAAGGAATAGAGTTCAGTTTTCCTTCTGAGAAACACTTGCTTGAATGCTTTGATTTGCTAACTCCTGTCACTATAGATCAGCCCAAAAGGCACCACTGGGAGACTAGGCATCCAGCACGTTCTATACAGGGGACAGCAGGTATGACATACCAAGCCAAATCTTCACTTTTGAGAGGAGCTAATACTGTGCTACGGTCAACCCCACGTTGCCTTCTCACCCTGTCCCACCATTCCCTAGCAGGATGACAGTGAACTAACCATGAAATTAACACTGTGCTCTCATTTATTAACAATAGCAAGTATATGCTAGCCTTAATAGCTTTATTCTTATTTTGGAACAACTTGATACATCTTTTCCTTGTTGACTTTCAGCAAAAGAAGTGGAATACCTGGTGTCAATGGAGTAGATTTTTTTACAGCTTTCCTCAAGAAGCTTTGGCCGTTGTAGTGTCAGAGCAAAACTGAATACTCACTGATTAAGAAGCTTCAAACACAAAACAGTCAGTTTTGGAGGCTAAGAAAGTGTCCACTGGAGAATAAAAGGTTAAAATTCTAGCATACAAAATGCCTGGAGCACAGTATTGCTCCTAATGCTGTCATGACACTGCTCCTGAAAGGGCCTTGAAGAACAAGGCATTGAACTTCAGGTAACTTTTTACAACTAAGACAACTAAGAAGACAAGCAGACCCTGAATTATGACCAGTATTTTCTGCAGAACAGATGCTCCTGAAGTTTTAACATACTGAGCCCAAACCTACTTGTGAAATTCTATGAAACTAACAGAACATGACAAAAAACTAATTATCCTACAGGAAAGCTTTCTGCAGAAATATCTGCAGGATAAATGTTAGCAGTTTTGCTACATAAGCAAATAGTTTTGGAAGGGAAAGCACAGTTAATTTCTGTGATACTGTCTATAAAGCACATGATGCACTACTGAGCCAATTTCTGTTGTTAACTGCCGTAATGTGTTATGCAGCCTCATATTTACCTCGTTTCCCCGCTCGGTTCTGGTGACATAATCAAAATCACAAACCACAAAAGCAGTCAAGTAAGTTGACATTTTCAGCGAAGTGTTGAATTTGGTAATAGTCCACAGGCTTCCATTCTCATCCTTCATTTCTGATATATCTAGAAAAAATAACAAAGACATATTCAGACCATTGCTTTTCCATAACAAACAAGGAATTTTGTGTTTTCTGCACTTTTTTTTTATATCTCTCTTTGACATACTTTATTTCTGCTCTAACTCCACATGTTTCTGGTAGAAGGCAAGCAGCCAGACTCATTGCTACTGCCACGTATCAGAGTCGTGACCTTCCATGCAAAGACCAAAAATCCACTCTTGAGCTTCTTAACTGAAGTCTTGGAAGGATATCAAACTGCGTCAGTTTGAGGATGTGGGCAAACTGTAGACAATTCATCCCATGCTGCATACCTCTCTGCTGCATAGATCATATGATCTATTGTGACTGAAATATAGAACATGTATGCCCAAGAATTATGAAATACGTTATCAGATACCTTCCTTCTGAGTAAGGTGGACATGGACAAGATTCCCAAAGGAAGCAAATGCTTCAAACGATTCTCACAGAGATCCCACTTATTGTGAATCCTAAGTTACATAGCTTCCATGCAAATCTCATCAGACTTCCTTGCTAGGGCTGAAAATTATTTAGGGGAAAAATAGAGATTTGTGGCACTAAATTGCAGAAAAAAAACAAACAAAAAAAAAAACAAAAACAAAAACAAAAACAAAAACAAAAAAAAAAAAAAAAAAAAAAAAAAAACATTAAAAAGGAGGCAAGAGATCCACAAGATTTCTCTAAGAACACTAATTTACAGAATTTGTTTGAAATCTTATACTCCCCACACATCCCACATGAGATTCCAGCAAGGGACATGAGGAGCATCACCAGAGCCTGAAAGTCTTCTTGTTTTTATTTTGCAGATACCCAGGAAGGTAAAGTGTCTCTACCTGGTAAAATAATTCTTTGTATGTTGTAAACATGTCTTAAAATCTACTTAGAATGAAATGAATCCCTTAATACCACAATTATAGGCTTTGCATACTGGGACTGCTCTTCTGTTTTAAGCAGATGTCATGCAGTAAGACAGACACACTGACTAAGCAGTAAATGCCAGGAATCAAACCCTATGCAGCCTCCAGCAATCAGAGGAGAGCACATCACAACTGGAAAACTATGGAATTATTGCCATCAGAGACATTAATTAGAATAACTGTTTCCAAATTTTTTATAAGTTCACAAGCACAGATTTTCTTTGAGTTTTCAAGGTGTTACGACATGGACAACAACAGAACACTGCTGTATCAGATGATATAATCTGTTATAGATAGATAAATTACACCCCTTTAAAAAGTAGTTTAGGAAAAAAACAAACAAAAAAACAAAATATGTCTACTTGCTTTTTACCTACCAATAGCAGGCATGTTGGAAAGAGCCACATAGCTGGGGTCATGGACAATTCTGATATTAAATGTGGCTTTCATGGCAGGTTCGTCAAAGCATGGGTAAACTGTCCTGGCATATGTTGGTTCCAATTGAGAGGCAATCAGCATACTGTATTAAAAATAAGAGTATGATTAATCCAGCATGGTAGTTCTGATAAAAATCATACAGTGCATGAAAATGTGAAAGCAGGAAAAGCAAGAAGTGAATCACAGATATGCAGATTTGGAATAGGTTTGGTTATTATTTAAGTCCCTGATGAAATCCCCATACCCAACAGACAGTTCAGTTTGGATGCTTCTAGAGAAACGCATCCTTTTCTAATTAGGGCTTTTTTTTTTTATTATTATTTTTATTTTTTTTCCTCACCAGCCTTTTCCAGATACCAAATGTTAAATACTTGAACTCTGCTAGTTTGTTTATTAAGACAGAGTTGATTGAAGTTTTGCACACAACAGGCTAGTGCTCAAAAATGATACAATGCCCATCTTTAATTTCATAATCACAATCTCTCTGTACATCTGCCCCTCTCTCTAATGCATGCACTCTGAATAAGGCATTTTAATAAAAAATTGTAGCAACTGTTAGGTAACTACATATACCAGCACTTGCACACTTCTCACAAATCACATAAAGAACCTCCAGTGAGAATAGCACCAATGCTGACCCAGTGCATGGCAAGCCCAGGAAAATATTCAAGAGGACTCTTTTCTACCTTGTGCTCTGGCACCTTGCCTCACTCAGGGCAGAGCTCTGTGATACACAGCGCTGGATGTAGTCCTCCTGTTTGAACTGACTGAACTTGGGTCCAGGCAGATGCTCAGCAAGCAGGCCAAACCAAAGTTAATCCTATTGTGAGAAGCTATCAATGAGAATTTGGCACCAAACCCAAAAAATGGGTGTGGCTGGAGATTGGGCTGATGAATAGCCAAAACTGCATCAACAGCAGAAAATCCAACTACAAATCAACCACTTCAGACCATAAATATGGGCAGCCAACAGGGTCTGTTGAGCTCTTCATCTGTAGCACAGTGGTGATCTCCCCTTGTATAGGGACATCCTTCCAGGTTACCCTTGAGGCTGAGAGATCCCTTTCCGGACACTAGGCATCAATGGGCTGGTAAGTGGCATTTTCTGCAGGCATGTAACATTTAAGATACATACAGTAAGCTCATGCAATATTTTCTGTATGCGATACTAACCTTAAGTGTAGTTAATACCACCAAGCCATCTGTACCTATTAAATATTTTACATACCTAAATTTACTGATTAGAACTCAGTAAACTAACTACCAGATCAAATCTTTTTGAGTGACCTCTGACTCTTCCACTGGCTGTAATCAAAAGATAAATGACCATGTCCCATGGCCAAAGTATCAAAGAAGAGCTGGGCTCTTCGCAGTAGGATATCTGTACTAGGAATTAGGAAAAATACACATGCAGTGGTTCTTAAAGCTCCATACCTGACAGCAAGTAGTAGCCAGCAGCTGGGCATACCAGAATGGCATAATCTCCTGTTTCAATGACCTCAATACTATCACAAGGCTAGTATTTTTCAGCTGTAGTGGAGGTGCTCCTTGAAAATGTATTCACACCAGGTCTACGAAAGCTTACGTTTAGCACAGAGACATCCTAAATGGGCCAGAAGCCATCAGGACAACACCCGTACAGTAAGTAACAATATGTAATAGTCAGAACTGCACTACGCTGTGGAGTAACAAGTCTGATCCACACTACAAGCACAGCATGACTGCAGCTGATTGTGATCTGTAGCACTGAACCATGTCTGAAACCTAAGGTTCCATCTTTTCTTGTTGCCTGAAATTAATGGATTAGCTTTCCATTGATAATCACACCACTTCACAGAAGACATGGATTATGTGAGATTAGATCCTTCTTCCATTGTCAGCAGTGTTTTCCACTGAGTTCCAAAGGACAGCCCTCTAGGAGCCTTTTCTTTTGCAAGATGTTTGGCTATTGCCATTTTAATAGATGTGCTACCTAACCCTGTTCATAGCTGATCTAATCAACTCACTGCTGAAAGCACTGGCAGCTAATCTACACTACATCATCCGCATTGCTGATGTTCGGGAACAGTGTTAGTATCAACAAGACAACAGCAAAAACGCAGTATTCTCAAAACATGGTACACTTTGCATTTAACAGATGTATCTGATACTGTACCATAACACAATTTAATGACATTTCAAAGAACACATGTTGAACACATGTTGATACACAGTGACTACTGGGACAACAACATCTGCTCTAAAGTGAGGAACCGCGAGAGAGAGAGAGAGAGAGAGAGAGCAGCACAGTGTATCTGCTTCCTGCCTGTCAGGGCAGGAAGATTTTCTTTACTGACTTGATTCCCTGCAGAGTCAACTGTGGCAGCCACCAGCTGCATTCCTGAATGTAGCTGAAGCTCCACCTGAGACAGCAGTATCACCTCCTCTCCTCCTTCATCCTGTCCAACAACAGAAAGTGATTTAAACTTCTGCCAAGGTTGCACAGGAGCAGCAAAAGTGATCAGCCACTTCACTGGGGGAATCGCCCACTGAAAATACCCTATCTCTTTCTTCCGGTGCAGCTGAGTATGCTTTTGCACAATCAGTTGTGCAACCAGTCACAGCTTGGTTCTAGGAAACACTGAGCAACCCCACAACTGCAGATTCCCCCATACTGATGCAGTTTTCCGACCCAGGAGGCTCTGTAACAGCAGAAACTGGTGCAGAAACTGGTGCAGACACTTAGCAAATCTGCTCACAAGAAATTCTTGTTCAAGAATACAAAATAGCGTGTACTGGGCAAAAGCATCATGATAAAAAAGAAACATTAAGATGGATTAAATGTCATTTTTTTAGCAGGACTCCAAATAGAAAGGGAAAATGGGAATGTTTCATGCATCTTATACAAATCACTGGTGTTTCAAACACACATTACCTCATATAATTTGTCAGAATGAGTCATTGTTGGGACTTTTTTCTTAGTTGTATTGTTGTGGGGGTTTTTTTAAGCTGAAGGCATTAGCATGAAATGAAGTACTTGCAAACTTTTTTCCACACTGAAATATTGTAACAAATCAAATTACCCAAAAGGAAATTTTTTTTTAAGCCTAACACTGCCTAAGCAGACATATAAATTCTCCTCTTAAGCCTACAGTTTCGTGCATGTATTTCGTTTTCTTCTTTCTAAGTATCATATGATGTCTCCTTCCCCTAGTAAAACAAAATTGAAGCCAGAATACTTTTAAAAAATGAGAAACAAACAGATAACAGGATCTGTTAGCCGTATTTGACAATTTACACTAAATGGTTGGTTTGTTTGTTTTTAAATTAGTGCCTAAAAACAAGCACAGGAAGATGAGGAATGCATCATGTATAGGACATTAACACCAACTGGACACTGTTTTAATTGATTGAAAAAAAGCTTAATTATAGAAGAAATGCTTTATGTTGATGCAAAAAAGGATATTCTTCTAAAAAATGCCTTCTCAGTGAAATGATATTATTGTGATACTGATAGCATAATGGGTATTTGTGTTCATATCTTGTATAACTGATTTCTTCCATTTTAAAAATACGAAGCATTAAACTGTCAAACAAATCCTGAAGTGGCTCCAAGTAAAGGATTTTCACAGTGAGCGGAAAGAATCTTGTTCTGTCCTCAACACGGTCTGTTTTTCAGGTGAACAGTGCTCAGCATAAATATGCAGCTCAAGAAAACACCAAACCTGTTACTTGCTCCGATCTCTCTCTGTGCCTGTACTGTTCTTACCCGCCGATTCATATAAAACAGAAGTGTTTCATAAGATCGAAGAATGCTGCAGAAGAACTGTATCAATGCTGTTCTAATCCCCTTTGACCTCATTCTAGTAATTGGTGCCAAAGCAGCTGATAAAAATCATCACAAAAACTGTATTTCATTACATTTTGGGATGCCTGCTAACACCAAACCTATCCAGTCAAGTATTTTATACAGGTTGCATAGGACATGCGCAGAGTGGCTGCTGAACAAGACTCTCAAGAGATTTTGAAACACTGCTGTAACAGTGACATACAGCCTGTACTTCAGGGTACACCCCACATGGATACTCTAACCCTAGAGTAGCATATACAAGGTAACTCACAGCAGTACAAGATCTGTATGCAGAATGATGCTACAACAAACCTCCTGCATCATATACGTTTGAGCTCGCACTGCTAGAGAAGAAGGGCAAAGGCGGTTTCTGTATCTCTCTGACTACCCAGATCCTGGCATGGACTCTTCCAGCTGTATGTAGAGTACAGATTCCTCATTTCAATGAGAAAGCCTTCAAATTTATAGTGCTGGTGAAGTGGGAGCATCCTTCTTCTTTACTTCCTTCACTCCTGCAATCACTGCAGACATGGGCAGTGCACTACGCATAGAGTGCTCCCATTTTTCAGAGTTTTCTTTTGTGTCTAAGACGTGATCAGGTGGGGAGTACAAACTGTCAACCACAGTAAAAACATCTGCAGTTATCAATGATCAAACTGATAACAAACGACTTCCATGCTGGAAAATCAGTGAAGTTTGGGCTTTGGTTTTTCCTCTTTTCCACAAAGGTGAGGTTTGCACTTCTGAAAATAGCTGTGTCCGCAGCCTTCCCACACCACCTTATCGGCGTGTTCCAGCTCCAGCTTGGAAAGAGGACGGAACGGTACTTTTTATCAACTTGATAACTCTGCCAGTCTGTCAACAACAATGGGGATATCTGATCAAGATAAAAAGCCTGTGCCAGATGGAACAAACATTCCAGGGACTTTGCTTCCCTTTAGTCGGTTAGTAGCACCTATAGTAAACGTTCGGAGCAATGTAGGGATATTCCAGCTGCTCCAGCCAATGAGCCGGCTTCAATTGGATCTCGGCTCAAATGCCTCTACACAAATGCCCGTAGTATGGGGAACAAACAAGAGGAATTAGAGATGTGTGCACATCTACGGGGGTATGATATCATAGGCATCACAGAAACATGGTGGGATGGTTCCTATGACTGGTGTGTTGGAATGGAAGGTTACCGGCTCTTTAGGAAAGACAGGCCCGGCAGACGGGGAGGGGGAGTTGCTATTTATGTTAGGGATAGGCTAGACAGTATGGAACTCTGTCTGGGGACAGGTGAGCAGTCGACAGAGAGTTTGTGGGTCAGGGTTAAAGGGAGAACAGCGATGGGTGACATTATTGTGGGGATCTGTTACAGACCGCCTGACCAAGGGGACTTGCTGGACGAAGCGCTCCATAGGCAGATAGGAGCAGCCTCACGCTTGCAGGCCCTTGTTCTCATGGGAGACTTCAACCACCCTGATATCTGTTGGAGGGATGGTACGGCCCGGCACAAGCAATCCAGAAGGTTCCTCGATTGTGTGGAAGACAACTTCCTTCTGCAAGTAATAGAGGAGCCGACAAGGAGAAGTGCCATGCTTGACCTCGTCCTCACCAACAGGGAAGGGCTGGTTGGGAATGTAATGCTCCAAGGCAGCCTTGATTGCAGCGATCATGAGATGGTCGAGTTTGAGATCCTCAGGCCAGTGAGAAGAGCGTGCAGCAAGCTCACTGCCCTGGACTTCAAGAGAGCAGACTTTGGCCTCTTCAGGAACCTGCTCAGTAAGGTTCCATGGGAAACAGCCCTAGAGGGCAGGGGGGCCCAAGACTGTTGGTTGATATTCAAGGATCACCTGCTGCAAGCTCAGGAGCGATGCATCCCAACTAGAAGGAAGTTCAGCAGGAGGGCCAGGAGACCTCCTTGGATGGATAAGGAGCTGCTGAGCAAAATTCGAAAGAAAAAAGAGGCTTATAAAAGGTGGAAGCAAGGTCAGGCGGCCTGGGGAGAATACAGGGATGTTGTCTGGGAAGCTAGGGACCAGGTTAGGAAAGCTAAGGCCCAGTTAGAATTAAACTTGGCTAGGGATGTTAAGGATAACAGGAAGGGATTTTATAGGTACATTGCCGATAAGAGACAGGTTAGGGACACCATGGGCCCTCTCCAGAAGCTATCGGGAGAACTGGCTACCCTGGATTTGGAGAAGGCTGAGGTTCTTAATGACTTCTTTGCCTCAGTCTTCACCGGCAAATGCTCTGACCACACCACCCAAGTCTTGGAAGGCAGACGCGGGGACGGTGAGGGTGGGGACCCTGGGCCCACTGTGGGGGAGGTTCTTGTTCAGGACCACCTTAGGAACCTGAATGTATACAAGTCAATGGGACCAGATGAAATCCATCCAAGGGTCCTGAAGGAGCTGGCGAATGAAGTTGCTAAGCCACTGTCCATCATATTTGAAAAATCATGGCAGTGAGGTGAAGTTCCCGATGACTGGAAAAAGGGAAATATAACCCCCATTTTTAAGAAGGGAAAAATGGATGACCCAGGGAATTACAGACCAGTCAGTCTCACCTCTGTGCCTGGCAAAATCTTGGAGCGGATTCTCCTGGAAGGCATGCTAAGGCACATGAAAACCAACAAGGTGCTTGGTGACAGCCAGCATGGCTTCACTAAGGGGAAATCCTGCCTAACCAATCTGGTGGCCTTCTAGGAAGGGGCTACGGAACTGATGGACAGGGGCAGAGCGGTTGATGTCATCTACCTGGACTTGTGTAAAGCCTTTGACACTGTCTCACATGACATCCTTGTCTCTAAGTTGGAGAGACATCAATTTGATAGGTGGACCACTGGTGGATAAAGAACTGGCTGGATGGCCGCACGCAAAGAGTAGTGCTCAGTGGCTCAGTGTCCAGCTGGAGACCAGTAACGAGTGGTGTCCCCCAGGGATCGGTGTTGGGACCGGTTTTGTTCAACATCTTTGTGGGTGACATGGACAGTGGGATTGAGTGCGCCCTCAGCAAGTTTGCCGATGACACCAAGCTGTGTGGTTCGGTTGATACATTGGAGGGAAGGAATGCCATCCAGAGGGACCTTGACACGCTTGTGAGGTGGGCTGATGCCAACCTGATGAAGTTTAACCATGCTAAATGCAAAGTCCTCCACCTGGGTCGGAGCAATGCCAGGCACAGCTACAGAGTGGGCGGGGAGGAGATTCAGAGCAGCCCTGCGGAGAAGGACTTGGGGGTGTGGGTTGATGAAAAAATGAACATGAGCCGGCAGTGTGCGCTTGTAGCCCAGAAGGCCAACCGTATCCTGGGCTGCATCAAAAGGAGTGTGACCAGCAGGTCAAGGGAGGTGATCCTGCCCCTCTACTCTGCTCTTGTGAGACCTCCCTTGGAGTATTGTGTGCAGTTCTGGTGTCCTCAACATAAAAAGGACATGGAAGTGTTAGAACAAGTCCAGAGGAGGGCCACGAAGATGATCAGGGGACTGGAGCACCTCTCATATGAAGATAGGCTGAGAAAATTGGGGCTGTTCAGCCTGGAGAAGAGAAGGCTGCATGGAGACCTCATAGCAGCCTTCCAATACCTGAAGGGGGCCTATAGGGATGCTGGGGAGGGACTCTTCATTAGGGACTGTGGTGAGAGGACAAGGGGTAATGGGTTTAAACTTAAACAGGGGAGGTTTAGATTGGATCTGACGAAGAAATTCTTTACTGTGAGGGTGGTGGGGTGCTGGAATGGGTTGCCCAGGGAAGTTGTGAATGCTTCATCCCTGGCGGCGTTCAAGGTGGGGTTGGACATAGCCTTGGATGGCATGGTTTAGTGGGAGGTGTCCCTGCCCATGGCGGGGGGGTTGGAACTCGATGATCTTGAGGTCCTTTCCAACCCTAACTATTCTATGATTCTATGATTCTATGACTGTCTATTGAAAGCTTGCCCTCCTCTGCTTAAACTCTTCTGAAACATGAGGCATCCAGTGGTTCCACAAGCACCAACTACAAAAAACACTGAGACTTCTAGTGCATGCAGGAGATACAGGAGTATTCATGACCACAGACAAACAGCACATTGTCCGTTAGAGCTGGTGGTTTAATTTAGGCGCTGCAGTCAGAAGCCTTCATAGGAACCAGATCTCAAAGATCTGATGCAGCCAGGTGCAAGTCACTTGAGAAGAGCTACAGGACAGTCTGCTGGAGATCCTGGTTTCCTCACAGGACAGTAACTGGCTTTGTACTGACAGCTGAAGGGCACTGAATGTTTTTAAATGGCTTCTGATCTATATAATCTATTAGAATCCAACTTTTTCCATCAGTAACACTTGCTAGAGGTTACAGACTACATTCCTCAAAACACACCTCTTCCATAAAACAGGAAGGCAAAACCCCCTCCGTGTAACTGGACCCCATCAGATTAGGAAATGGCTGGTGAAGCCATGACTTAATTCTTAGAGAAGGAAAAGGTAACAAGTTCCTGTTGCATACTCTTGATTCAGAAAAAGACTAAAGCAGAAAAGATATTAAAAATCTGTTCAAGAATATCAGGAATGTGGGCAGTAATAAGTAACCAAAACAATAGATTACATCTGGAGTCAGTGGCTTTCCTTTGACTTATTTCAGTGCCTGAACACCACTGACATCTCTTTAGCCAGACTGCAGTCTCACATTTCATTAGTGCTTCATGATGAGCTAAGAATGAAATGGAACAACTGTCATAAAGCCTCTAAACAACTGGAAATTGAAATATATACTTCATTTTAATGATTTAAAAATGTTTCTCTCTTATTTTCTACTGTGGCAGCACAGCTGACATTAGGTTTTGTTGTTGTTGCTGTTTTTTCAGATCATCCAAGTTTTACATTGCCTGAACCAAAAAATGTCACAGTCTAATTCACTGTTTCTTAGACAGGAATTGACACACTTGTGAGGTCGGCTGATGCCAACCTGATGAAGTTAAACCATGCCAAGTGCAAGGTCCTACACCTGGGTGAGGGCAATCCCAGGCACAGCTACAGGTTGGGCAGAGAAGAGATTCAGAGCAGCCCTGTGGAGAAGGACTTGGGGGTGTTGGTTGATGAAAAAATGAACATGAGCCGGCAGTGTGCGCTTGCAGCCCAGAAAGCCAACCATATCCTGGGCTGCATCAAAAGGAGCGTGACCAGCAGGTCGAGGGAGGTGATCCTGCCCCTCTACTCTGCTCTCGTGAGACCTCACTTGGAGTATTGCGTGCAGTTCTGGTGTCCTCAACATAAAAAGGACATGGAACTGTTAGAACAAGTGCAGAGGAGGGCCACGAGGATGATCAGGGGACTGGAGCACCTCTCGTATGAAGATAGGCTGAGAAAGTTGGGGCTGTTCAGCCTGGAGAAGAGAAGGCTGCGTGGAGACCTCATAGCAGCCTTCCAGTATCTGAAGGGGGCCTGTAAAGATGCTGGGAGGGACTCTTCATTAGGGACTGTGGTGATAGGACAAAGGGTAACGGGTTCAAACTTAAACAGGGGAGGTTTAGATTGGATCTGAAGAAGAAATTCTTTACTGTAAGGGTGGTGAGGCACTGGAATGGGTTGCCCAGGGAAGTTGTGAATGCTCCATCGCTGGTGGTGTTCAAGGCCAGGTTGGACAGAGCCTTAGGTGACATGGTTTAGTGGGAGGTGTCCCTGCCCATGGCAGGGGGGTTGGAAACTTGATGATCTTAAGGTCCTTTCCAACCCTAACTATTCTATGGTTGTATGATTGCATGAATACAGTACCAGAGAGCACACTGACACAGTATTAAGTAGTTAAGTGCTTGTTCTTTTCTTACTTCTTTGGATTTTTTTTTAATCATGTAAATTACACAATGTGTTCTAGATTTGCCTTAGCTCAAAAGTTGCACAAATAATCCTGTGAATAACAGTCAGTGAATGAATAGATAGAAACTGAAGAAAACCAGAATATATTTCCTAAATATACTTATTAGCGTACTGCATTTTTCAATTGGGCAAACCAACTTACACCCTTTTCCTCAAAAAAAAAAACAATGCCTGCGTAAGTTAAACTTTCCAGATGTGGCAGGCAGTGCTACCAGTGAAGATTTACACAGGAGCTGGCACATGAAAAGCCAACTCATTGAGGAAAAAAACACAAGGTCCTCCTCCACCTCAATAAAAACTATTATTCTTGGTTTCCTATTATTATGGTTCATACAGGGACTTATATATATGGATCTTGCAGGTAACTGAATACTACCTCCTTGAACAAGTAATCTATGAACTGCCAAGATACAGTTTATTTTAGTGGATTCATTGATAGGCTGGGAGCCAAGAACATGTGAATTTTAACTCATTTTCCTTTTGATTCACTGATTGCTGTTCCTCAACCATTCATTACATCTTTAATTATTAAAAGGAAATAATTTTAAAATAAGCGATGTATCTGCCCCTTCTTTAAACACCCTGTCTTCTACTGGAACTATTTAAATCATAATCTTAAGGTTCACTTTTCTTTACCAAGTTTCACATCCAGAAGTTTATAACGCAATTCATCTTGAGAATATCACCAATAAAGAAAAATTAACGAGGAAACATTATTTTGAGGGCAAAAATATGTATTAAATGATTGTTTGGTAAACTCGCACTACCCCAGTACAGATTCTCCAGGTCAAAAGAAAAGGAAAGCATCCTAATAGCACTCACTAAGGAAATGACTGGCTGGTTGTTGACAGCTGAACAACTTCAGGTACAACAGCACCTACAAAGTCCAGACTGCCTAAAGCAGCCACCATCCTACTCCACCATACTTCTCAAATTGCGGGTGGTCAGCTCATTCCCAAACACACATCTGAAATGCTCGGTTCTAGCTAAAGACGTGCTTCCCCCAGACACAGGCAGAGGAGAGAAGGAGCTGTCACTGCTACACTGCCATGTGTGGGGCAAGGATGAAGACTCTTAGCTGGATTGTGGCTTCCAGGAACAGGGTGTTGTCTGACCCCTTGCTGCCCTTCAAAGACACAGAAAGAGAGACTAGAAATCACCCAGGAAACATTGCTTTCCCACTGGAGACACTCTTTCCTCTGCCATTGACAGACCTCTGGCTGACAGGCCCTCAGTAAACACTCCAGACTCACTCCTGAGCAGCAGGAGGAGATCTCCACAAACCATCTCAGCAAGGGTCTTTACAAGCAGGTGTTGTGGATGAACTCGGCTGCTGAAGGAAAGCCAGGGCAGCCCTGCTGCTGCTCTCTGCAGACAGCGGCCACCATGGTGCACAGCGCTGAATTTCTGACAGGTTACCTTCGCAGCCCGCAATGTGCACCAGCGGAAAAGGTGCGGACTGCCCATAGCCCCTGCCCCGTACAGGGTAGCCCCGCCGTGTGGAATATCCATCTCTCGCCACCCCAGGCAGCGGGTGCCGCTCAGCACCGGCACCACTGGACACGCAGCAGCACCCAGGGTCGCGTCCGACGCCTCCACACCACGGGTGGCCCTGCCGCCGAGCCGGGACACCACCGGTGCCGTCGACGGAGGAGCACGGAGTGCTCGGCGGCCGCCGCAGCCTACCTGCTCAGTCCCTGGTCGGTGTACCGGGTGAGGAAGAGCCCGTCGAAGTCCTCCTCCAGCCTGCCCTGGAAGCCCAGCTGCAGCACGTAGCGGCGCCCGGCCCGCAGGCGGCCGCGCAGCTCCAGCACCGCCACCTCGCTCGCTGCATCCAGCCGCAGCCCCGCCACCTCCACGAAGGCGCCTGCCCCGGACAAGGGGCCGCGCACGATGGCGGCCCCGCGACTCCGCAGCCCGGAGCTGTGGAGCACCGCAGAGTCCGTGTCCTGCAGGCAGTGCACCGTGATGTTCACCTGCCCGCTGAAGGCGAACGGTCCCGCCTGCCCCGGCCGCACTTGCGGCCACAGCTCCAGGTCGTAGTGCAGAGGCAGGAGGTTGCGCGGCAGCCGGCGGTCGGACGCGGCGGCGGGAGCCGGCCCCGGCGGCGCGGTGAGCCTGGGGGCGGTGGGCGAGGGGCGCGGCGGCCGCGGCGACGGCGGCTCCTCCTGCCGGCAGCGTCCGTAGAGGGCGGCGAGCGCCAGCAGCGCGGCCAGCAGCGCCATCAGCAGCGCGGCCAGCAGGGCGGCGGCCCTGCGCCCCACGTACAGCCCTCGGGCACCCATCGGCCGCTCTGCGTCGCCGACCGCCCGCCACCGCCCGTACTTACGGGGCGCGCCTGAGGGCGGGCCGGTCTAGGGGAGGTGGTTCTCCCCTCCCAGGGAAGCCGCTCCCGGGAGGGCGGCTCCGGTGGGGTGGGCAGCCCGGGGATCCGCGGGCTGCCCCCTGGCCATCTGCTGAAGCAGGCAGCCTGCGGGGATCGCGACGGCAGGCAGCCGAGCAGCGGCGGCTGAAGTCCCGGAGTGCGGGGTCGGCGACGGTGCTCGATGGGATCCATGCCAGAGGGCCGCGGGGAGCAGTGAGAACGGCACAGCCTGACGGACGGCGTTGCACACATGGGACGGCGTCGGCAGCCCCCAGCGCACCCCGTCCGAGGCTGGGCACAGGGCGGCGGCGGGGGGCTGCAGAAAGCGCCGGTAGCAGGGGCCGCCGTCGATACCGGCAAAAGAAAAACACCACACCCACAAATACTTTTTCACCACCGTGGCAGGAGAAGGGTGAAAAAAACGGGGGGTGGGGGTGTGGGGGGGTGTCACTGTTTGAAGTGTGCAGTGTTAGACCTGATAGGCTCTTGAGGGAAATCGAAGTATTAAACAGTTTGGAAGAAGACATCAAGTACGGAAAGCCCCTGACACACAAAAAAAAAAAAAAGAAAAAAAGTACTACTAAAAACCTATGGGTTCCTGAGAAATCGTCCTCATTTAGACCCTCACTTTACTGCATGGTTCAGTTGAGGCTATCAACATCACCACGCTGTGCGTACATATTTAACCCCATTACAATCAATAGGATTAATCCCGTGTTCTCATGTATGTTAAAACACATACTTAAAGGTTTTGGGGAGTTGAGGCTGGATGGCCATCAAGGCTGCAAAATTGAGCCTTTTGTCATTGTGTAAAACTTGCCTGTTGGGCTTGTTCAGTTGCAGCTCATCTTCCAAATAACTATGAGCCATGCACTGACAGAAGCAATAGCCAGGAAGAGTGGCCCTTGTGTGCCATTGCCTCGTTTTAATCTGGACTACAGCAGGTCCCCTCTCTCCATTTTTTTAATGCACTCCCTTCCCCACTGTTTTGAACCCTAATCAATACCTTTGGGCTTGTATTTCACACAACAGCCACCCTCAACACCAAAACAGCTCTGCAAAATTGAGGCATTGGATTAACTATTACAGTCTGGTTTGTTGCCAGAGTTGCAGCTAAACCAGCTAAAGGAAATTCACCTCAATGACCTAACACTAAAGGTTATCCCTTCAGCTGATATATTTGTTAATTGGGAGAGATATCTTTTCCGTGGTCTTGTACAGAATACAGCTATTGCTTTTCTCATGCTGAGCACAGCAGGGCTGGCTGCTACAGGTCTAGGCAATAGCTCTGACCACTGAACAAAGAAAGTTTCTGGTTCCAGCAGAAGACCATAATCTGTTGTTTTCCTGTCGCTTGAGGGATGGGGGGATCCCCTCTGCCAGCCTGTCCCCCTGGTTGTGGGCTCTCCCACTCTTCTTGCCTCATCTGCCGCTTGCCCCAATGCATTTGCTGCTGTTAGCCATTAGCTTCCCAACAGGCTGTCTTCTGGCACTGGCCCATCTTCTGCTGCTTTCTTTCACACAGTTTGACTTGTAATGCTTCTGTTTCTGTGCTTTTTGCGCATTTTGTTCTCATTTACCCCAGTCTTCCCCACCCATGCTCTGGGACCTGTGTCTGTTTCTCTGGTTCAGGCCTCTGTACTCTTTCCACTCCATCCACCATCCCTTTACCCTTATGTCCTTGCACATGCCTCACATACCTCTACTCTTCATCTTGCACATCAGCAGCCTCTCCCTTTTCTCCTATCATGTTTTGTAACATCCATTATACTGCCGTTGTATTAAGACTTCACAGCAATCTCCAACAAACTTCTTGGAGGTCGCTGGACCTGCAATCTTACCACAGCCCCGATGAACTAACTGCCCTCAAACAAGCAAGGCCTGCTGCATATCACTTAGAAGACTTCACAGAAAATGTGCTCAAGCTTTTAGGAAAGTATCTTTTCCCTCTTATTGTCACCGTAAGCTTGGGCAGCAGTCTGTGTGTCCACAGAGTTGCTCCATTCCATGGTAGTGCTGACACTACAGAAACTGGGTAAGATGAATGATCAAGAGCTGCCCAAAGATGCCAAAGTTCGGGGATGAAAAGGCAATGCTGCAAAGAAGGAGGTGACAGGAAGAAGGAGTCACAGAGTGCACCAGTATTCCTGAGGCAAGTGTCCAGACACTGTAGAAAATTATGGAGGATTTCCATGCCCTGCTGTCTGAATGTTTTTCATACACCCTTGATATTGTTCAGTAAAACCATGCTCATCCATTCACCCCCTCAAAACAAGGCACAGGCAAAATCAAAACTGTGAGGCATTTCATGCCACGCTTGTGAAAACAGGCAGGATTGCTCACTGGTCAGCCTGTAAGTAGTGCAGACCCCACAGAAGAGTTGTCCTTCTTAATGGTGCAGGATATGTTTTAAAGTTTGCCGTTCATATCCATAAAACATACTTTTTTCCTCATTTGCAGTGGAGAATTCAAACCTGCTTCTTTCCTCAATTAACACGTAATAAACCCACAGCAGTTATGACTTACAATAAATATTTTAAGAACTGTTGTTTAACTACCTTTGCCTCCCAGACAATTTCTAGCAGTTACCTTATAAAGTGACTGGTGGGTGAAGGCTTTTATCAATCCAAAACTGTGGATTCTCCTCATAGGAGCACACACACGCGTGTGTTTGCAATGGGAAGATACTGTGCATACGGTACACAATGTGTGAATAGGTCCTATTGCCACTATTGCAGTTCGCTCTCCTGCTAATCTTCTTTGCAGAGCTGAGATATCTGAATGACATGTTTGTGAAGCCAAAGCCACAGGAGATCCTGGGCCACAGTCTTATGCTCAGGCCACAACTCACCCCAAATCCTGACCTTGGATGGAAACAGGAGGGTTGTATTTAAGTCAGCAGAAGTCTCTAGTACATATCTGGAGGTAGAAACAAATCACCAGTTACAAAAGAGGTCAGACAGCTGTGTTGCTCTGAAGGACACCAGAGCATCCAACAAACGTCACTGTCTTGTTCCAGAAAAAGGGGTCTGTGCCATGCTCACTAGCTGCTCAAAGTCCTATCAGTGTCCACTGCATTCTAAACAGAGAGATGTCATGCAACAGCATGAGATCCACTATCCATTAGAGTGCAGTAAGGAAAAAAGGCACTTCAGGTGGCAGCCGGCCAGGAAATTTGACATGAAATTCCGATTAGCAAAATATCACAATGACCCATCCTTGAAGCTCATCAAGCTTTTCTGGTTAACAATATGGTTTTCATAAAGAATACTGTGATATCATAATAAATCATATAGTACTGAATGCTAGGAAAAAGAATAATAGCATGCCTAAGCAACATGAAATAATTGATAGGCTGAAAGGTGATTTCCCTAAATCACATTGTTAGTGGTTTGTTTAACCTCATTTGAGAAGTTCTGAGTGATGGAATGTAAGGCAATTCAGCAGTGGGAGCTGGGGGTGATCAGCACTCCTGAAAGTTTATCAGAACTGTGGATCTTGTTTCCTTTACAGCTTTTAGGGAGGTGCCTGAGATCAATGCTCCTTCTAGGCCTTCAGTGCACCGCCTTCATCCATGAAATCCCTAGGTCTACTTTTTTTTAACTTGGTCTGCTCATTTTATGTGCTGTAATTTGCTCTGCGTCAGTTACTTTCCTTTTTCAATAGAGCAGCCCATGTATCTGAGCTGAAATGTTATGATGCCTGCATTTATCTGTGACAGCAGCTATTCCGTGAGAGATGCTGAAGTTACAGACTTTTACTATTGCTCTGAAGGTCTGATTTAGTGGATATTTCAGGTTCCCTAGCTGTCTGAAATAAGAAGTACAAGCAATAGGTAGAGATACATAGTTAACATAGCTCCAAACAAGTGCTGCGCCCGTGAACTAAGCATGAGTAGTTGAGGACCATAAGTTCTCACTGCACAAATCAAAGAAGTCCTCAGCTTTCCTGCAGACTCAGGATGAGTCCCTTCTGACATCCTTTATGGAGTATTTATCTTCAGTATCAAAGGGACCACAGAGGTTACTAGTTACCAAGTAGTAGGAATTAGACTTGAAAGAACAGGGTTTCCTTTCCCTAATAACATAAAAACCCCACCACCAAAAATGCTGTTTCAATGTTTCTGTTCTAAAGAGACTTCTCACACTCCCTTATAGATCTGTCAGTGGATAGAAGGTTTACACACTGGCACAGTAGCAACTGAGCATGGATCTGTACTTATGTTGACAAAATTGTTTTAACTGGCCTGTACAGAAAGGGAATGTAGAAAAAACTTCCTCTTTAAAAGGGTCAAATTTGACCAAGAATTTGAGTATCATCAAAAATCCTGATATTGAAAACTCAGAGTAACATTGTGAAGTGTCTTTGCATGGTGGTCACTATCTGAGCAGGGAAAGTGCTTTCACCATAGAGAGTCTAATTAAAAGATTGCGTGTCTGCATGAAATGTGGCCATTATTGGTAATGATGCCTGACACTGTAGTTGAAGTAGTTTTTCACTCGTGCTTTAAAACAATGTTCCTGGATGACTCAGACCAACAGGCCACTGATAATCCTCTGTCTTGCAAACTACCAAACCACTAAAAATTTGTAACGTTTGTTCTCGTTTGATGTCCTGGCTGTGAACCTTTTACCAAGGCCTTGCCAGCTGCCTCTGTAGAGCTATGAACCAATACATGGTTTGGATCTAAACACCGAGCAGTGAGTAGCAGCAACAATTCTAACCAGCGGACAAAGACAGCAACTGGGGCAACACCAAGAGATTTCTTTGTGTGCTTCTGATTGTGGAGGACAACAGAGGAATGCCTAAATGGTATGGGTAAAATAAGGTCATGATGAACCATGAAACTGTGTGTTGATTGGTGTGTCCCATGAGCAGAGCTGTGCTCGGAGCTGGGAAAGACTAGTTTCAAACAGCTCAGGGAGCTCAAAGGGGCAAGAGAGGCCTGCAGCCCTGCTTGAAGGTATGATACCTGGTAGAGCCACCTCCTCAGAGGGAAGGGTCAGAAAGCATCTCCAGGGAGCAGGAGGAGATCCACAGAACAGTGTGGAAAGTAACCAACAAGTAACCACAGCAGACACAAAAACCACTATCCAGAACATGAGCAGGAGATGAAAATTACACCACAGCTGGAATTAAGGAGGGCTGCAGTTTTATCAGTAATTTTTTTATATGGTTGGTAATTCTGTCAGTTGGCTTCTAAGCTGTGGCAGGCAATTAAGAGACTGATAGACCAAGACTTGCAGCTGAGGATATGTGAGAAAGAAGTGTGTCATGTGTTCACCAAGTTGCTTATTAGTAAGAAAAAAATCACCCTGTAACAATACACTTTTGATTGGAATGGAGTTTTGAAAAACAGTTTTTAAGGATTTAATAAGAAAAGGATGAGTGAATGCAGGAATCAGTTGCAGCATGTGAAGCTTTGCTCCAGATGGCATTTAACTTTTTCTTTTGTGAAGTTTAATGTTTTCTGGTTGTTCCTGTGCTTAAACCCGACTTGAATAGGTACCAGCTTTTCTCCAAATATGCCTAATTTTCAGCCTTCTGCCTGGTGAGACTTATGAAAGTGAGCAAACATTTGACAGGAAATAACTTGCAAGTGGATTGGTTTTTTTTTTATGGCATTAAATGTCAGTAGATTGATATTGCTTAATATGATGAATTGTAGCACTTTCAAAGTTGTTGGCCCTTTTATTAAGTGTTTTACAAGCTTTCAGATGCCTGGTATTTTTCTGGCAACTTCACTGAAATTAACCAGGAATGTACTGTTTGTCCCTTTAGTGCTGGTTGTGCTGAGATTTATCAGCTCTCTAGGAGGAACAGTAAGCTCAAGTTTGAAGAACTGACATATTGGAATTCTGTAAACTTTTTCTCACCCATTGAGTTGGACCAAGCACAGAAGTGTCTCCCCTCGTTTCATCTGCCTTTGTTGCAAATAGGGCTCTTGGATGGTATGCAAGCCCGAGATTGCAACAGACAAGTACAGGAAATGCTTCACAAAGCTTACTTCAGCCCTGGAGCTGCTCAGGAAGCTGAAAGGGAAATAAGTAGAACCTTAGAGTATCTGGCTTGCTCTCCTGTTAGGACAGCAAAAGAGAGCAAGGGCTATTCCTGCTGGAAATGACCTGTTTATCCACACTAGGCAGGTGCCAGCCAGACTGGCTGTCTGGAGCAGCAGGCAGTGTTCAGTCTTTGTCTGGACTTTTGAAACTGGTCCTCTGGTGCACCTCATGCACTCCAGCCACTGATGGGCACTCAGTCCAGACAAGAAGAGAGAGGTCCAGGACACCACATGTAAGCCGAAGTTAACTCCCTGGAAACGTATATGCTTTGAGGACTGGCTCCTCTGTATCAGCTCCTTTGTTCTATAGGTCCACTCCTTCCTGGCCACCTTATCTGTATATCTTAACCTTTCTTGCCTCACTGTCCTAGGAAACGCCTGTTGTGTGCTGACACTTAGCCCTGCAACAGAGCATTCTGATTGCACATCTGGATCATCATCATTATCATCATCATTATCCTCTGAAAAAAATAATACTTCAGATAATGACAGATTGGTTTTAAATCTGTCCTCTTAGCTTATCAGTTGAGATGTTTCATATGTTTTGTGATGCGCCAAATATTCCAAAATTGCTGAAAAATGAGGACAGTTGCTTCCTCATACTTGTGTTTGGTTTTTTTGTTGATTGGCTGTTTTTTGGGGGGTTTTGGTTGGTTTTTTTGTTTGTTTGTTTGTTTGTTTTGTTTTGTTTGTTTGTTTTCTTCCTATTAAAATCTTAACTAAGCCAGTCAGACTGTGCAATACCTCAAAATTTCTGGTGTGAATTCACATGCTGGCAGAGAACTAAACAAGTCTTCAGCAGCTTTAAAGCTTACGGGTTGTCCTTATCCCAAGAACCTGGGCATCAGATTTTGCAACATACGCTTCTAGAATAAATTCATAAAACACTTCCTGAATCATTATCAGTCCAACAAACCTGTGCTTCATTGCAGAATGTGGCTATGTGTCAACTTGTGATCAAATTAGACAGAGGTCTGTGTATCCCTACAGACTCTAGAAAGCCTGTTTTCCAGAGCCTTTTTCTGGCAGACCCTTGACAGAAACATACTAAAGCCTGATTTATAAGTGGCATAAAACATGTCTCCAAACCCAAAGTTTAACTCTTTGGAATGTTGTTCTTGCACCTCAGAACACTGTGCTTGTTTAACATTCTTGTCTTGGTGCAGCCTGCAATTGCAGTTCTCCATTCCTGCTTGCTAGATTTGTACTTGTCTGATTTCATCTGACCCCTAAATGCTCTGATCCCTTCAGACAAAAAAGAGGAAGATCTCTGCTGAAACCTGTATGATTGGCAGGCAAATAGTTTGAATATTTGGGGCAAATCTCCATACTTGGTGGCATGCAACATGGCACAAGAGAGAACCTGCGTGTGACAGAAGTCAAGGAAGTGTTTCAAAATGCGCAAATTACAAATTATAATTCATAAATCTTTTGTGTGGATAGACCTGGGAAGAGAATATACACTCTGCTGTTGTAAAATTTGGTTTCCTATGGAGAGTATGACATAGAATAGGATGCAGAAATTAGATGTCCCTACTCACAATAGGATAGGAATAAAGTTTGCATCTAAAATTAATGTGTACAGAACAGTAATGCTGGTGGCTACTAGACCCTATCTATGGTGCATCAAAAGTCATAACAGAATAAAGGAAGTGGATCAGCCTCTGAATGACTCCTTCTATTAATATAAAACCCACTTCTGTGCATTTGTCTGTGTTTTAAAAACTATCATTACAAAACTCAGAGCTTCTTGCAGGACTAATGATACAGCAGATGCCTCTGAGGATAGCTCAGCCATTGTAATAGATTTGGGGAAATATTTCTGATCTTTTTTTGCAGGCTGATCCATGCCACTGGCTCCTAAGTGTGCCATGGTGGTTTCTGAGATGATACTAGAAAGGTGTTAGGAGAACACAGCCAGGATGCAATTCTGGAAAGATGGAGTTGGTGGTATGAAGATCAGTGATAAGACAACTCCCAGCTGATGGCAAGGTGAGGAGAAATGGTAGAAAGCCACAGGTCTTAGAAGGCAGAAGGTGGTATCACTAGTTTATTCAGGGAATAGTTTCTGATGGATTAAAGTCTAGCTGCAGGAATGCTACAGTTTTACTAGAAAGTGCAGATGGAGGGCTTGTGCCACTTATAATCAGCCTCAAGATTCAAATCATCAAATCTCTGTGAGGGACAGAGGCACTTGTCACAAAACCAAGGATCCCAAATACTTCATGTCTGCTATGGGGTGAAGAAGCAGAGTTGCCATGTCAAAAATAAAAGAAAAATAAAAGGAAAAAAGAGTGACCAAAGGCTAAGGCAAGTTCAGCCTGAGAAAGCTTGGGTACCTGCAACATATATTATCAGTTTGCTCTGAAAACAGAAAGAATGCTGTCGTACAGAAGTGGGCTGATAGACACACTGTTCATTCTGAAATCAGCAAAACTGATTTAGCAAGGCAAGAAGAGAGGGAAGGTTATCAGGCAGATAAACCAAAACAAATACTGAGGAAAAAGCAAGAACATTCTGGGAAAGCAGTCAAAACTTCAGGCTATGAGAAGCTTAATGCTGACACTGGGGAAGAGCACAGTTCTGTAGTGCTAGCCATGCAGAAGAAGGTTGCACACAGTATTCTTCCCACCCCATCACCTGGCAAGACTTTGGGATCATCTGCTGTGGCGACAGGACCTCCTTCTGTGAGCAGGGCAGACAAGTTTTAGAAAAGTGCTTTCTTGGACTTTGCATGAAGGAAAAGAAGCTGTCCCATGACAAACCGAATAAGCCACGTGTCCTTCTCTTGTAGCTTGTCTACATCATACCAGTATTGTTTCTTATATTGTCAGCTGGTGACTTCTAGAAATTGCATAAGCCACTCAGTTACTTGGAGAGAAAAATGATTCATGTATTTTTGATGAACTGTACTCCTTATGACACTTTTCTTTTCCCACAGCTGTCCCAAACTGGTTTTGTTGGTATGTTGAAGGACCTTTTGGTCACTTCCTTTACTGCTATGGTATCGCACTGATGTGGTGTCATGTCCATCTTTAAATACCAGTATGCCACTAGATCTCTCTCTTTTTCAAGGATTTAGTATTATCATACATCACTCTTGGCCTTACATCATTCACACCTGGTTCTGGAAGGACCACTGCACAGATCATATATTTCCTTATAGTTTGGAAAAACAAGGGGGTCACAACCTGTCTCAACAGTATCACTGTAGTGCCAAGATCTAGAGGAGTACATGGCAAAGGGAAGCAAATAGACAGAGGCCTTGCCAGGGTAGCCTCCAGTGCTATGATAAAAGAAAGGGCTCTTGCATAAGAACAATAATGGACAACAACAGGACATATGCACACATTTTTAGTCCCTGCTGCATATTATGCATGGGTCTTTTTTTCTTCTCTGGAGTCTCTCCTGATTGGAATTAAGTAACCTTATGATCACAACTGCAGTTTTAAACAGGATTTAAAACCTGGAATCCTCAATATCTATGTCCTAGCCCCTGAAACTGACCCCGAGAAAGAGATAAACCTCAAAGCCCAAGCAGATGTCCAACATAACTATATCAGGATTAACATGGTCTCACTTACAGAAAGGAATTTTTAAATAACTTTAGTTCTGGGGACCTCATGGGAAGCTATTGGAAGCTTTTCAAGCAAGCTCAGTTTTTATTACTAACCCCACACCCATTTTATGGACTCACCAAATGATGTCCAGGATGAACAATCTATGCTTTGTGGTGTTTCCTTTTCTGAAGTATCAAACACTCCTGGTTTCGATTACCACTTTCAAGCACCCCCTCAGTCCATGTACTCATTTAATATTCCCTCAGTCCCTAGTTGCATGACTTCTTCCCTCACTATGTGCTCAAAATTGTGCCTGTGCCAATAAAATGTGAACTCTGAAGTGTTTATTTCTGTAATACAACAAAGTAAGTGTTCTCTTTGCCTTTCAGATGACTACTGTTCCATACTCCAGCCGATGGCATCTCAGAGGTTATAAAGAGACTTTTCATAGCAAAGGCTTTTTCCTGCTGCGGTTGATACACAAAGATGAATCATAGCATCGAAAGTGTATGGCCTTACATCTCAGGAGCATCTTGACTTTATAGCTACCTTGAGCCTCAATAGGTGTCTTTCCATCTAGACATTTCAAAATGAAGATAAATGAAGTAAAGCTACTCAAAATATGAAAAAAAAGAATGATTTTGGCATGAATCATGGAAGGCAAGAACGTAATTCCAGGGCTGGTAAAAAGTGATACCAACACTGGCCTTCTACTGCAACAAATTTTTTGAGACTACTGCATAGAGCAACATCACTCGTCTTTTGCTGATACTCCAAATGCTTTCTGTGCATCTTGATCAAACTGAAGATAACATTTTAAAGATGACTCACAACATGTGGTTGGGACATGCCTGTTTTGCATGGATTACATTAAAGTATATTCAACAAACATTTCCCCCAAACACTGCACAGGAAAAAGCTGAGATGTCTCACCTACACTGAACAAAGAGTATTACTTTTCTTGTCTTACAGTCATTTAGACATATGTATCCCATTTACTCCATCAGGTATATTTCTGCTGTCTACTGATACACAAAAATAGTATGGACTCTGTAAAGGATCAAAAAGCACTGGCCAAAACAATCACTTTGTGTTTTATGCATCGCTTTTGTCCACCACTCTTTTCTCTCTGCTCACTTGAGGGCATGCTAATCCAGGGGTTAGGTCCTGAGAACTTGTTTAGACAGACAGCCCATTATGAAATCTTCAAATTTGCTCCATGTTTGTGTGAGGAGATCTTTGGGATTCACAGAATTTATAGATGGAGCTGAAGAATCCTGATAACATAATCTGAAAAACTCCAGTTTCTTTCCTCTGGTTTCCCTACTGGTGTCATAGAATGTGGGCTAGCCATTATAGGTGTTTCTTCAATTCCTAGGATGGCTGACTGTGCAAAACATTAACTTCAAGTGCAGCCTTTGACCTCTCTGCCAAATCTGGCTCCATTCTCCTTCATCCTTATTCTCCTTTCCATATTTTTGTTGTTAGGGGTGTAAGTATTTTCTTTTTTTAAAGCTGGATACAGTAAGAGTACATCAGAAGTACCTTTTGCAATAATTTTTCCAATCTCATTTCAAAAGACATGGAAATCTCAAACACTGAACCCTAATGACTTGTCTCCATTTGGGTTTTAGAAGCACAAAGGACAAAACACAGACCTCACATCAACTGAGTTCTTTCTGCAAGTCTCTAGATCACAATCCCTGGCCAGTGCTGTCATAAGATACAGAGTGGGTACAGACTAGCCAGGAAGCAAGTATAGACAGCAGTGCAATTAATATGGCATTATATGGTTGTACAGCATTTAACCACTGCTTCTGGGGGCCAGAAAGATGTTGTCAAATGGAAAAAGCAGCATAGAGCACAACAAACAATACAGCTTTGAAAGAAATATCTGCCCTCATCATAATCTTCCATTACCCCTTTAGGAGGTACCTCTTCTCATACACATTACTTTCTTTCTCCTTGATAATTTGACTTCCCTTAAACAATTTTGTTTGGATGGTAAAACGCACCAAGTTACAGTGTTCAACTCCATTCTCAGTTTCTTTACTTCCCTCTGTTCACATTCTCTACATTATAAAATCATTCTATTGGTAGAGAATCTTCTCAGACAATGAATAATTTTTCAAAATAGTATTAGGGGAAGTATCCCAAAAAACATGTTGGAACAAATGCAGCTATCAGGACTCTGTCTCTGAATAGAACAGCTCCATATATTCACTTTGATGGCTTTTATTTCTCAAACTCGGAATATTTTTAAGGTTTAGTTGGTGTAATTGTGTTGTTTGGGTTTTCTTTAAAAGCAAGTGAGCCAAATCCCTGGCAGCCTGCCACTTTTGTTATGCTGCTTAATCATTCTTTTCCTTCACTCATGAAATAGATACTTCAGTTGCATAAGCGTATTTTATTTTACCATAAAATGACAATCTGGAATCACTTCAAATATCTTAATGGTTCCTTTTTGTGGGTAGTATGTAGCAGAAATAATGGAGCTTGGAGATCATCCCAATAATTGTCTCAGTACTCTCCCCAAATTCATTGTGTCATCCCTAAACAAAGTGGTGTGATACTAATAGGCAAGAACTGAAGACTTCACCATGGGGATTGGTCACTGCATTCTAAGATTATGACTGTCCTGAAACTGCAACCAAGCTGACAGTTGCCCAACAACTGTTGTTGCCATCCCTGTTGCCATGCTCTATCTCTTACTACCAGCAGAGAGTGTTTATCAGATAGGTTCCCCAGTGCCCCAGCACCTCGCAGCTCAATGGACCTGTTGTTGCTACCACAGCACAGGGAAGATAGGGCCAAGCTAAAATGTCACCTTGGAGACATCTTTCACTTGCACAGCCATCAGTTTTTCTTGTCTGAGCTCTCATTACAGTATGCCTTATATATTCAGTAGCAAAGAGTAACTAAAAATTTTTATCATCCAAGTATCTATCCGGCAGTTGTGAAATAGTGGTTTTCACCAGCAGTCCAAAGCAGCCAGCAGGACTCAGGTACCAAAACGAGCCTATTGCCTCGTCTACCACCAAACCTGCCTCTGAAATGATTTCTAATCACATACATGTGCCTCACATGCAGAAAACTGAGGGAATCCAGTGTGCTAGGTATAGTGGTTCGACACATCAACACTTGCCATTTTCATGACTATTATTCTAAACAAAGACGCTTTTCTGAAATTAGCTGACGGGAAAAGACGTACTGTGGTGGGGACAAACTTGGAATTGGAAAGAAGAATGGGATTCATACCATACAAGTATAAATTTCACAGGTAAAAGGAAGATGTCCATGTATCCGTAATTGGGGAATGTCATACATATTGCTAGTTGATATAACATAAATTTCCGAGAGCCCCTTTTTTAAAATTTAGCATTGCACTGCTGTAAGTATATATCCATTATTACTTTTCTGCTGGCTGATCCTGAAACAGACCCCTGGATACCTGTAGAAAATACTACATCTTTTGCACGCAACTGGTTATTTAGAAGAAAAACATTGAATGTGAACATACACAGCTGGTTACAGGCGTTTGAAGATTTTCTTATTCTGTATTGTAAATACTGTCAGTAAAGCACTTTGTTGCAATTGCTAAAGAAAAAGGCAGACAAGCAGCAAGACAACATTTCTGGAATTTTTAAGTTAAAAACAAGAATTCCAGGAATGGTCCAAACAAGCAGAGAACTGAAACAATAGATTTCCAATGGGAGGAGTAACAAAATAAAAAAGGAAAAAAAAGGAAATTACAAACATCTGCTCACTTATTTACATTACACATTTAAATACATGTGAAAAGACTGCTGCCTCAGAATCAAAAGAGAAATTAGTAAAGGCCTAATATTACATCTTCTATGCTAAAAACTTCAGAAAATTAGCCTAGAGAATCCTTGTGGTTGCTTCCAAAAATATCTTGCCTTTTCACTTTTGTATAAAATTGATCACCACAGCAACATGGCTGCAGTATCAGAAAATGCACACGTAGAGGGAACTAAGCATCTTGTCATACGGAAAGGACCACATCCTCCAACAGCCTCAGAAATCATATCATGACCATGAAATCCACTGGGACCATCTGGTGAAATGAAGAAAAGCTGTGCAAGTGGAGAGTTTGCTAGGTTCCAGCAAAATAAGTAAGTATGAAACAGCTTAGCAATACAGGTCTAAGTAGCAAAAAAATACTAGGGGCTTGCATCTGGTACTGCAGCTTTTTTTCTTCTATTTTCATAGAATCATGGAATTCCAGGTTGGAAGAGACGTCAAGGATCAGCTGGTCTTATCTTTCTTGGCAAACCATGACCCAGACTTGGTGGCCCATTGCCCTGTCCAGCCAAATCGTGAAAGTGTCCATTATTGGTGAGTCCACCACCTCCCTGGGGAGATTGTTCCAATGGCTGATTGCTCTCAGTGTGAAAAATTTCCTTCTTGTGTCCAGTCAGAACGTCCCCAGCAGTAACTTGTGCCCATTACCCAGTGTCTTTTCCACATGACTCCTTGTAAAAAGGGAGACTCCATCTTCTTTGTAGTCAGCCTTTAAACACTGAAACATGGTGATAAAGTCTCCCCTGAGCCTTCCTTTCTCCGGGATGAACAAACCCAGTTCTAACAGCCTTTACTCATGCAGCGTCCTAGCCCTTGGGTCATCTTTGTGGCTCTTCTTTTGGCCCTCTCCAGCCTGTCCGCATCCTTTTTGCATAGCAGGGCCCAAAACTGAGCACAGTGTTCCAGGTATGGCCTGAAAAGTGCTGAATAGATTGGGACAATGACATTTTTATCTGCTGGTGATGCCCTTGTGGAGGTAACGCAGCATCCCAACATCTTCCTTTGCCACAGCTGCACAGCGATCGCTCATACTGAGCTTGTTGTCCATCAGCACTCACAGTCCCTTTCCACAGAGCTGCTCTGCAGCCAGACAGATCCCAGTCTGTGCTGCTGTCCTAGGTTGTGTTTTCCCAGGTTCAAGATCTTACACTTGGCCTTGCTGAACTTTGTCAGGTTCTTGTTAGCCCACTCTTCCAGCTTATCCAGGTCATCCTTCAGGGTGGCTCTCCTCTCTGAAGTGTCCAGTTCCCCACGCAGTTTGGTATCATCACCAAACTTCATCAGGGTACATTCAGTCCCATCTTCCAGATCATTTATGAAGACACAGAACAATATTGGGCCCAATATCGATCGCTTGGGGACCCCATTAGTGACAGGTCACCAGCTGGAAAGGAAGCTGTTCACCACCATCTTCTGGGTGCAGGCAGTCAGCCACTTCTCTACTCACTGCACAGACTACTCTTCGAGACCATAACACATTGGTTTCTTTAGGAGAAATTAGGAAACCTTATCAAAAGCCTCAGGTAGACAACATCCACCACTCACCCCAAATCAACTGAGCAGATTACTTTATTGTATTTTTTTTTATGTATTATTATTCGATTGTGTCTTTGCTTATTCTTCAAGATCCTCTCAAAACTCAGATGGTAACGCTAAAGATTCAATCCTTAGCTTTACTCTTGCCAACTGTAGAGAGAAGTTCATAGCTGTTAGTTAGCACACTTATTGAGGCAAATCTTGCTACATAGCCATGATAGAATATGGGTATATCTTCAGCAGCAAACAGGAAACATTAATTTTGGCGGATAATATGAAAATGACACTTTAACATAAAGTAAAGCATTTCAAAAGTATTGGACTGTACAATTTCAAAATCATTTTCATGTTCAAGTGTGTTTCAAATTATTCATATTTTCATTTTACACAGTAATTTTCTTTGCTTTATCTTTTTAAATATCAGTTATGAAACAGTGAACAATGAAATGCCTGACTATAATTTCCTACTTCTGTAATTAATTTACTGAGTAAAATTTAATACACCTATTAGCAAAATACCTAAAGTAATTCTAACAGCAAAATTAATTAAATCCACATATATAATAAAAAGAAAACAAAAATACGTACAATAAAAATAAGGAATAAAGCCACCTCTACAAAGCTCTAAATTTGAAGTGGAACATTTAAAGTTCAGCAAAAACTTCAATTAAAGGGAAATGAAAAATAAGTAGAAATGCAGGAATTTTTCACCAATTGGATTTACTGCTGCAACCAGCTCTGTGCTTTCTGGTGATGTGATATATACAGGCAAGAATGTCACCAAGTGGCAAATCTTTAGCTCTCTGGTACCAAAGGAGGGTACAATTTCACCTTACACGTCTCTAGTGGCACCACTGGGTTTATAGGTTCCTCCTTCAGTCTTGACTGTCTCTTCCTGCCTGTGCAGCTGTTCACCCCCACCCATGCTGAGCCAATGTTATGGTCTGTGAGAGCAATGGGAAAGAATATGAAGCCACTCTGTCCCTTTAAAGAGGAAATGAAGAGAGAAGAAGGAAGCAATAATGAAGTGGCACGGCATGGCGTGGCACTTTTCCTAATTAAAATCTAAACATCTGAGAACTGACAAGCAAAGCAAACCCCAGATTAGCTTAACAAGACTGGATTTTTATCGAGAATATTAGTAAAAAACCAAATTAGTGCAAATGGTATGACATTGCCTCCTAAACTTTGTGTTTATACTCTGTTGAACTAACAAACTAATGACTTGCATGGGGGTTAAACCAACTTGTCCCACACAGCACTGGCTGAGGAAGACAGACAGCATGGCTTCACTAAGGGGAAATCCTGCCTGACCAATCTGGTGGCCTTCTATGAAGGGGCTACAGAACTGATGGACAGGGGTAGAGCAGCTGATGTCATCTACCTGGACTTGTGCAAAGCATTTCACACTGTCTCACATGACATCCTTCTCTCTAAGTTGGAGAGACATCAATTTGATAGGTGGACCACTCGGTGGATAAAGAACTGGCTGGATGGCCGCACACAAAGAGTTGTACTCAATGGCTCAAGGTCCAGCTGGGGAACAGTAACGAGTGGTGTCCCTCAGGGATCGGTGTTGGGACCAGTCTTGTTCAACATCTTTGTGGGTGACATGGACAGTGGGATTGAGTGTGCCCTCAGCAAGTTTGCCGATGACACCAAGCTGTGTGGTTCGGTTGATATGTTGGAGGGAAAAAATGCCATCCAGAGGGACCTAGACACGCTTGTGAGGTGGGCTGATGCCAACCTGATGAAGTTTAACAATGCCAAGTGCAAGGTCCTGCACCTGGGTCGGAGCAATGCCAGGCACAGCTAGAGGTTGGGCAGGGAAGAGATTCAGAGCAGCCCTGCGGAGAAGGACTTGGGGGTGTTGGTCGATCAGAAAATGAACATGAGCCTGCAGTGTGCACTCACAACCCAGAAAGCCAGCTGAATCCTGGGCTGCATCAAAAGGAGCATGACCAGCAGGTCGAGGGAGGTGCTCCTGCCCCTCTACTCTGCTCTCGTGAGACCTCACTTGGAGTATTGTGTGCAGTTCTGGTGTCCTCAACATAAAAAGGACATGGAACTGTTGGAACAAGTCCAGAGGAGGGCCACGAGGATGATGAGGGGACTGGAGCACCTCCTGTATGAAGATAGGATGAGAAAATTGGGGCTGTTCAGCCTGGAGAAGAGAAGGCTGCGTGGAGACCTCATAGCAGCCTTCCAATACCTGAAGGGGGCTTATAAGGATGCTGGGGAGGGACTCTTCATTAGGGACTGTAGTGATAGGACAAGGGGTAACGGATTCAAACTTAAACTGGAGAAGTTTAGGTTGGATCTGAGGAAGAAATTCTTTACTGTAAGGGTGGTGAGGCCCTGGAATGGGTTGTCCAGGGAAGTTGTGAATGCTTCATCCCTGGCGGCGTTCAAGGTGGGGTTGGACATAGCCTTGGATGGCATGGTTTAGTGGGAGGTGTCCCTGCCCATGGCAGGGGGGCTGGAACTCGATGATCTTAAGGTCTTTTCCAAACCTAACTATTCTATGATTGTATGATTCTATAATAACATTAACATAAAGAAAACATTCTCAGAGGAGCAGACAGGAATGGAACCAAATCACCTTTTTCTTGGCCACATCAAGATTGTTTTTTCTCTTGAGCCCAGAGAAGTCAATTAAAATCACTGTCCTCCACATTTGAGGTGTTTGGCTGAGAAACAGTGCAGGAATCCCGCATAAATTATCATTGATTCTAAACTTACTGTATGCTGTTATAGAGCCTACAATGTTAAAGAGCTTTACATGGTCCTAGGATTTCTAAGGCAAAGGTAATAAGCTCACAAGAAAGTTTTGTAGAGTATTTCTCAACTGAAGAAACATGGTGTAATGGATGACTGTTTATTTTTCAGCTTAAGTCATTGTAAGATAAAAGACTTTATCCCAATGCAAATATAGCAGAAAATGGAAAATGTAAACCATCTGCCTGTGAAAAAATGTAAAGGATTTATGGAATGGTTTGGAGGACTTCTGCACAATGTATAACCCATAGCAAGCTTTTGCTTTTGATCAAGAGACAGGATATGCTGAAACAGCCACAGACTCTTTGTGAGCTCATGGTAAAAAAAGCCACAGCGGTTGGTGGAGACACAATTCTGACTTTAACATGTGTAAGGAGACACTTAGTCCCAGACCTATTCACTTTAGCATTTTACCACCTTTGCATTTATTGTCTCAGGCTGTTTAACAGAGAGAGCTTTACTCTATAGACTTAGAGATATTTGAATAAGCCAGCTATACTCCCAAACTTCTCAGAAAGATTATGCAGCATATACTGTCTGTATATGCCACAGAAGCATCAGAAGAAAGCCCACCATTTGGCTCTCTATGTATGAACTTGGTGTTTTTTAGAATGGAAGTCATAGAACATATATGAAGATTCAGAAAAACATCTAAAAATTGCTCCAGTAAAATGGCTGATGTAATCATCAGATTCATTCAATTTTAATACCAGGAAAGACAAGAGGCCTCACTGGATTCAGTTAATTCATCTGGGTTTGACAGGTGAGAGTAAAACTGTGGTCTCAGGCGGCAGGAGGCTTTGCAGACAGGAAATCACAGGAATAGAACGTCTCGGGGAGAAAGCTTAGCCCAAGATTTATGTTCTGTTATTGTTATTCAATAACCAATGAAGCCTAACCCCTCAAAACATAGCTAAACTATGCAGTTATAGGGCACACTGGTATTTCACAGGCCAGCAATTCTTTTCTATGCAGCAAGATCATGGTAAAGCAGACATACTCTTTAAGGGCACATCAGCATGCTCCAGGTCCTATAAAAAACTGAGGAGCAGCATGAGGTTGTTGTACTGAATTACCCTTTCACACTTTTTGTACGGCACCTGTTTCTGCATCTCCTATCAGGAGCTCATCTTCCTTTCCGCTTCTTGCAGTTTATCTGCCTTACCTTTGCACTTTTTAATGGACTGCTAACGCTGAATCCTCTCAAGACTGGAGAAGAGAGGCAGGAGACACTCCTGCACAACCAGGCAGCAGAGATCCTGAGACTGATGAGCAACCTGGCAATCCATCATGCGCACATGATATGGAGGAGCCTTTATAAAGGAATAATGTCATGTGTTATGGTAAAATCTATCTGGTTCTAAAAAGCATCTTATCATACAGACAGAGCAAGCAGCTGCCCCTCTCCAGGAAGGTAAGTCAAGGTAATAATGAGTAGAGGCAACAATTACTGAAGCATACTAAAATGGCACAATGGTCATGGGTGATCCATCCATTTGCTAAACACAAAATATTTGGTAAAAAGAGAAGGACAGAAAATAGGGGTGTTGAGCATTAGAAGAAAACATTATTTTTCACCTGCATGGAGTAGTCAATTTTGCTGTAGTTTTATTCAGAGAATGAATTGAGTATTTTACTTGAAGTAGATAGATACTTAGTTCTCTTCACAATAAATAGATAGATAGATAGACAGACAGATAGATAGATATTTAATTCTCCATAATTTTGAGCTCCTGTGATGGAACAGGAGGGCTATCTGTTAAGTACCTTTGTGGTAAAAAAAAATGGCCGAATCAGAAAGACATTTTATATGTAATTGCTGTAACAGCAATTATTAAAAGTTGTTTTGTGAGCTGTAAGATACGCATCTATCATTTTTAATATCTCAAGTTAGCTATTTTTATGTTTCCGTTACATGGTATTTACTTGTACTGAATAGCTTATATTTTTGGATCCAGTTAAAATAGCCACTTTTTTAAACAGTCTTGTTTCTTGAGACTTGAATATAATTGCCCTGGCCACATGAAGAAAGCTCTCCTGAGATGAAAAGACCTCTTGAGAGTAGTCAAGTTACATCACTTACAGTAATGTGGATTATATAAAATATAGGAGTTAAATTTTAAGTTCTAGCAACAAAGAGTAGAAATGATTTCAAATAAACAGTTTTCTTTAACACATACCCATAGTTGCAGCAAAAACACAGAGAAAGGGGGAAAATAAATGGATACAAGAAGAATCAGGATTAGCATTCATGTGAGGGCTAAAGCACTCTTTTTTTTACCCCTGTGGATGTAGATCCCATGATAATTACATACGCTATGTGGTTATGACATCACAACTCCCATAAACACAGTCTCTTAGGATTGTGATTTGAATGACTGCGTATATCAGTTGATTTATTTGAATACAGATGGAATGGCTGGGTGATGGAAAACACATAAAACTTTCCAAACCCTAAATAAATTTATCCAATCCTAAATAATAACTCAGCTGGGAAGTGAGAGATGGTTTTGGCTACTCTATTAAAGAGGGCAAAAATTTCAAGAAAAGGATCCTTAGAGCTTGAATTTTGTTCTTTATACATCATGTAATTAAGACTGAGGAACAGTCTTATGTAAGACTCAGCTGACTCTGAGTCCATTTACTAATTTACAAAAGAATCCTCCAGCTCAGTGGCATTCTGCTGGCTTTTAACCTGAACTTCATTACCCAGCTCTGGTAGATTACTAGTTTTTTAAATCTATCTGTACTACAATCGTGCCATCCAAATGTCTCAAATAGCTTATGCTATGCCTATCAATCATAGAATCATAGAATCATAGAACAGTTGGAGTTGGAAAGGACCTTAAGATCATCTAGTTCCAACCCCCCTGCCATGGGCAGGGACACCTCCCACTAAACCATGCCATCCAAATGGCAGATATTCTTACTAGCATTACAGCATACCTGTCCCAGGAAGAAAGCTTTTCAGTCTCTTCTTCACACTTCTGAACCTGTTGATCCATTTCATCCTGTGTGGCAGAATTGGACACCTCAAAGATATTTAGTTACCCAGATTTTACATATATACAGAGAGAGAAAATGAAATCTGGCATTTGTACTGAAGGCAAAGCTGGAGAAACAGCTATTCCCCATTCCCCTTGGCATAGGGTGGTGGGCCATTCATCCCATGAGCATTGGCTGACCGTTCAGCACATTGCACTGCCTAGCTCATTAGGTCATTCTGAACTCTAGAGTGTTTCTCCCCTCACCTTAGAAATACAGGGAGGAGAAAAAGAAAAAGGCCAAGAACATAGAGGCAAATGCTGAGCTGGAAAGATTGCCAGCGCAGGAAGATCTCAAGTTACTGAGATGCAGATCTCAGGGGATGCTGGAAGGGAAACTAGCTTATTGCAGGAAGAGGTGGTAGGTGACAGAGTGTACAGATCTGCAGATCTGGAGGAAATTAGGCTTCATTAGTTCTGTTGCTCATAGAATAACTTGTCCTCCCTTATCATGTTTCAGCAAGCATATGGAGCATAACTCTTCTGATGGCATCTTCTGAACTGGGTGAATACTTAAGGGCTACATTCTAATATAGGTTCTGTTTTTCTACTTGTTATGCATTAGATGAAAGTGTTATGGGGTACTGCTGCTCAAAAGTAATGCTTGGCTAAAGATGTCCAGATAAGAATGGGTAATCATTCCAGTTACAGGACACAACACATGTGCCCAGCAGGGAGGAAAGGAGGAGGCAAATTTCGTTCACAAATTTCAGATAAGGAAGGTTTCAGCTGGAAAAATGTCTCTGTTGCAACCAGTAACTGCCTCCCCACACTTAAAAAAAAAAAACCAGACAGATAGTTTCTCCCTTTTGTAGTAATTCTTTTACTTTTATTTAACAGGAAATCTGAGACTATCATGCAGCTGTCTGCATTGCCTTTGCAGCTGGAATAAATTAGTGTACATTTATTCTGCTTAATTTAGGACGAGAAACATCAGTACACCTTTACCTGTCTCAAAATCCAAGCTAATCAGCTTGGCAATGATCCAAATCCCAAGACAAGATGCTTTGGTCCTCAGTGAACCTGAAAAGGTCCCAGGTCACTGGGAGCTTCAGGATACGCAGCACCTTCCAGAATCACCTGTTTGGTTCTGTGGATGTTGGCCTCTTGTCATTGCGTGGTTAACAAGGGTATACTTGACCACACGATGCCTCAGGAAGACGCATTCACCCAGACATTGGTTGCTGGGCTTTACTTAACGATTAAGTCTCGTTTCTTTCCTCAGCATCTCTATTGGCTATTTTCACATGCATTACCCTGCGCTGGTAGCTAGAATGCCAGAAGCCCGGCTCTCCACGGAAGAAGATCATCTGTGAAATCTAGGCACAGGAAGGCACTCCAACCCTTTTTTCTTTTTTTAAATCTTATTTGACGTTTTGTTTTTTCTGAACTTTGGAAGCTAATTTGCGTAAGTGGGTAGGTGGAGACCTGCAATTTCTTCTTGTCTTTGCACACACAGCCATATTTTGAGCCACTTGGGAATGTTATTATTTGTGGTTTGATATGTCCTGTGGTTTCAAAATGATGCTGAGCTTGTCATTGAGGTTACCCTGGAGAGACAGACAGATTTGTTTAGACCAGTCTTTGCCAGTCTTTGCTAGTCTTTGCACTTGATAGAAGAGCTTGTGCACACTGTAACATCTGAGAGGCTTCCAGTATTAGAGGTCTCCAAAGAGTACAGGAAAGTACAAAAATGCATCAAGTAACACTGGCAAATTTGATCATGGGGTTCATCCCCCCATCTTACTTTCAAGACCCTTTATGAAACTTGTTTAGTGCCTTAGTGCAGATAAATAATTACTTCGTTAAATAAAGCTACTCTACCTTCACAGCAAGATCTACCTTTCAGTTTCCATTGTTCCTGTCAGTCCTACCCACGGAGGTGCAAGGATGGGAAGGAAGATGATTTGACCAGTGCTGCTCCACCCCAGAAACATAGATGACAACTTTGTTTCCTTTCCAGTGTACAGCGTGTACAGATTGATGGCTCCCACTGATACTGTCTGGAGTCCTGAATGGTTGGCTCTGCTGAAAAGTTCAGCTCTGTATTTTGGTAAAACTAGCATGATTTGAAACCCACATTCTCTATGCTCACTGCTCTGGATATCCATTTCTTGCTACCAAAGACTAAGAAGAAATATCTGCTCATGGGTTGCCCAGGGAAGTTGTGAATGCTTCATCCCTGGCGGTGTTCAAGGCAGGGTTAGACATAGCCTTGGATGGCATGGTTTAGTGTGAGGTGCCCCTGCCCATGGCAGGGGGTTGGAACTAGATGATCTTAAGGTCCTTTCCAACCCTAACTGTTCTATGATTCTATGATTAACCTGCAAAATCAATAAAGAGTATGGCTTGTGGCGTCTCCATACAACCTTCATAACTTCAATTAGTTGGAGGGATATGATGAATGATACGAAGAGATAAAGTTTTATATAAAGAAATAATAGTAACTGTAAACACGGACACCTTTCTCCCTGTGTAATGTTAACTGCAACTTGAAATTAAGACTCTTCTTTATCTTTTGGAAATATTAGATTTTTGCTGTTGCATTATACACAAAATAAAAATGCTTCTATTGGTTTGAGATGTTACATACTAAAGCAATAATCTTTTATAATGGTTTTAACAGGAGATAGATGAATGTGTTGGATATTGTATGTTTTCAGAACAAGAAAAAAACCATGCAAATTAAGTGAAGGTCAAATTTCTTGTGGTTGAACCCATGAAGTAAGTACAGAACATATTTTGTTTGTATCTTGGGGGAACAAACTGTTTTTATGGTGGAGTAGTTGTATTACACTAAAGCAAGCAATGTAAGGTATTGCATTTCAAAATCACATATTCATAAAGTAGGAAACGTACTGACATCCAACATAAGCAGCCTCAATCACAAAAACTGGAAACAATTCTGAAAACCAAAAATTTAAAAAACCTCACCTTTGTTTTCTAAACAATGATATACAAAGGAGGAAGAAAAGCTTCACTGAATGCTGGTGTAAACCTTCATATCACTAGGCTCTAACAGTGAAAACCTGTTTATCATGCATGACTTTCTTATGTGCATCTAATTCAGACTGGTCATTCAAAATGGCTACAGTTGAAACATCCTGTCTTGCTAAACCCACTAAACTTTTCATGATCCAGGTCTCCATGATGCAGTATTTTACCTTAATTCCCATACTTGTGTTTCACTAGGAAAATGTATGATAAAAATAAACATTGTACAGCGTCTTTACTGAACATGACCTGGCAGGTATTTTGTAAGTTTTACTAGTAAACCTTAAGAAGGTGGTATCTTAAGACAATAACAATTGAGAAACGGTTAGGAGGAGTGTCTGGAAACCTGTTGGACTTCGAAAACTGTCCCTGCTCTATCCAAGGAGAAAACCAAGATCCTTTGAGATTTGCTGCAAAGAATAAGAGAATGAGGAGCTCAGAATACAGAATAACATTTGTTACTGGAACTACTATTTAACTGCAGGGCACTGGCAGTTCATGCACAGATGTTCCTTTGGGAGCTCGTTTGGATTTAAGCAAAAATTGTATGCAGTAAACACCCTCAGCAAAAATCCTTGTCAGCTCTGACACCTTCATTAACGGCTGCAGTTGAAACTAATCAACATCTTTCAAATCTCTCATTTTGCAAAATTCCTAACCTGCTGAATTGATGCCCCTCTCCCAAGATAAACAAGCTGCTCTGTATTATGAGTGGTTGCATTTGGGAATTACCATGTGGTAGGAAATTATGACATTTCTAAATAAACAATGATATTGACCACTAAAATGATAAGCCTCCATTTGTGATCCACTGAAACACAAGATGGATCTAATATTCCTAACAGAGGAGTAACTTCAGCTCATTAGTTTTAGGGAAACAAATAAACAGCGTGTTTCTATCAGTGAGTCACATTGACTAATATAATTGCACAATAAAGTGCAGATTTAATAGGATACTTCTGTATGCCTGAAGTCTGTCAACCTTTTCAAAGAACAATGTCCTTGTCACTTTTCCCTTTCCCAAGCACAGCTGATCACTAAGCAGCATTAGTCCACCTTCACAGCCAGGACAGTTTAGGTAACAATCCTTAATCTTTTTTATATGGGGACATTCATACTGTCACTACACAAGTGCTACATAAAGAAGTAACACATTCCTCTTCACTGGATGTGCCAGTTAGCTTAAACACTGCGTGCTGGTGGAGCTTAAGTGTACTACTACATAAGCAGATCTGAAAACATCTCAGTCACACCTACTCAGGTTAAGAATATTTAAAAATCTCAAGGCTCTCCTCATAATAACTGGGACAGGAAAGTGAACATATTTAAGTAAACCCCAAATTTCAAATCAGAGATTCAAGTACGATGTCTTCACAACCTCTTAGGGATCAACATTTTGCAGGCTATTACTTCTTCATTATGGAGATACAATTTTGCAGATTTGAAGTGCACTTTAGGCAGCTACAACTCTAACTTCCTGGTTGCTTAACTTTTCTAAAATTCTGTTCATTAAGAAAACACAGGAAAGAGAACAGAGTTTACCTAAATTGGAAGTTTTGTCTGGGGATGTGTTGCGGTTGGGGCATTGCTTAAAAATGCAGAAACACCATGATAAATTAAGTTTAATTATGACAGTTGTGATTATACCTCAATCACCACAAAATTGTAGATCATGTGTTCATTGCACAGTTATCTTGGCAAACCTGCCCTGTAAGTATGGCTATGGTTTATTCAGCTTGGATAAAGCACCTTTTCAAATTTAAAAAAGTGTTTAGAGAAGTAGTAGAAAAAAGGGTATTGTACTCTGTCTATCTATCTATCTGTCTGTCTCTTCTATTCTCCCTCCTGCACTGATTGCTGCACATTAGCTTAAAGTTTCACAAGTTAACAAATTTCTAGTAGATCTCTGATCCCATTTTCCTCTGTAAGCATCAGCAATAACTCCTAGATACCCTCCTTGATTTACATTCTTCTCTTTGCTAGTCCCTCCATCCAAACAGTTCCACAACCAGAAAGGCACATGCAGTACAATTTAATTGTAAGTTAGTACTAAAACAATACACTAATAAAACCAACACAACTGTTATGTATTCATTCCAAGACCGAGAAGTTTTATAGCTCTCTTTGGACCTGTATACTTTGGCGAACATGCTAGAGTAAGTCATGCGAGCCCTCTAGCATGAATAAAATTGATTTTGTTCTGGAGCAATTTGTATTCACAAAATAGAATAAATGTGGGTTTGGTATTGAGATTTCATTTATGGTGGAAAAGTCTGTCCACCTGGAGAAAACATTCCAGAGCAGTCTGAAAAGAAAATTTCCTCCATAGTCCTCCCCAGTGGCTTGATAGGATCCAAACTGTTTGTCCAGTCAAACGGCTCCGCAGCAAAGTCACAGCCCTTCCTGATTTTCCCATCTGGTGGTCCCCCAGCAAACTTTACCCCGTGCAGCAGAGTCTCCTGGTAGCATCTTTATTCCCACTCTCCCAATCCTACATCTGTGAGTCACCTCTTTGGTTTTTCTTCAGCGATTTCCTCATATGCCCTCTGTGTGCCTGTTCTCCTTCCCATGGCTTTCTCCACCACATCTCTCTCAAACTGCTATTCCCAAACAGTCCTCAACTCATTCTCTCCTTCCCAAGAAACTCCTTTTTGTCGTTTCTAGTCCAATACCAAATTTTTCTATTTATTTTCTTTGAATCTATTAAATTAATGGACACCATCAAAACCAGACTGATTCCAAGCAAGGAAGCTAAACAGCTTCTCATCCAGAAAAATGAGAGTTACAGTTGCTTCTCCAGCTAAACAGGGGGTCTGCTGCTCCCCACATGTGCTGTGAGCCAATGGATTAGTGGATCTGCCTAAACATAAAGCTGTGAACCCTAACTTTTATCACACCACCCATAAGCCACTGCTCCGCTTGAACTGCCTCCCCAAAACTCTCACTGCAAAAAAACTCTGAAGGAGGGCACAGATTTTCTTACATATATGGAAACCCAGAAACTCTAGGGAAAGCAAAAGAGAAAATTTTGTTGAGGCAAATGAAATATATTGTGTAATAATTAACTTCGGGACAACATAAAATTGTATTATAATACACTTGCACTGGCCCTGTGCTGAAACTCTGTGTGCTAAACAGGTCTTTGTTTTGTCACCGAAAACTCCCAATTCTTCAGCATGATGTTCAAATGTAATAAAAAGACTAAATAAATGAAAAGCCACTTGCAACATGCCTTCTGGCGATGCACTGTCCCTCTTCCCTTTACTGATCTCCTTAACGTGAAATATCCCACATTCAGCCTCCCCTCTGCAGTACAGACACAGCTCTGCTTTTCCACCTGCTGTGGGGAGGGTCTGCAGCCTGAAGCCACAGCAGCACATCCTCAGTCCTTGTAGGGCTCCCAGAATCATGAGGCTGCACAAAGTCCCCATCATGACTGGAAAGAAAGGGGAAGACAGCGCAATCACATGACTGAACCACAAGAAGCAGACGCACACATTGAAGGGCTCATTTCCTCAGCTCTTCTAATGATTGAATGGTGCTAATGGTGCCATCTCCGGCTAACAGAGATACAATCTGCAGGAGCAGCCTGGAAGGAAGTGTGTCTGCACTTTGAAACTAGCTTACAACTTTCTTATCTCCACTAGTGATTCCAGCCTTCCCAAATGGTGTGACCCTCCCAACATACTTGAACTGCTGTTCAGAATTTCATTCCTAAAAATTAATGACAAAGGCCAGTGGGAACGAAGAGGAGAGACATTTGAAATTCCACAGGCATGTCCTCCTAAGAGCAGTTTTACTGCTACAGTGCACATCAAACAGTGTGAGGATATTATTCACCAATACAGTGAAACTCCTAGAGGAACACCTAACTGCTGAGTTACTAAATACATCTCTAAAATATGAAAGAAGCTGTTATTGTCACTCTTGGTTCTGATCAAGAAACTTTGTGTTGCTTATATGCATTTATATTTCAGTTCTTAGAAATCAAATGATATCTGAAAACTTTAAAAACTTTACACCAAGAAAACCCACTGACTTCGGCATATTGTTCATCCTTTGGGTGGGCAGGAGAGAAACTTTCTTACAAGAGAACATCTCTGGGAATCTTTTGGCACTGAAATTAACACACATACTGATGGAATCCAACTCTCTACTTTTACCCTGTTATTTACTCACTAAGGAGTACTGCTGTGAGGGCAGTAGGGAAAAGGGGATGTGAGGGAACTCATGCACACACCTTGAGTATGCACCCCCCCCAGCAGCCCTATTACCTGTTCTGTGTCAGAAATAGCACACACATGGTGTAAGCGATTTCTTGTATTTGCAAACACTTTAAATCATAGAATCATAGAATAGTTAGGGTTGGAAAAGATCTTAAGATCATCCAGTTCCAACCCCCCTGCCATGGGCAGGGACACCTCCCATAAAACCATGTCACCCAAGGCTATGTCCAACCCCGCCTTGAAGACGGCCAATGATGGAGCATTCACAGCTTCCCTGGGCAACCCATTCCAGTGCCTCACCACCCTTACAGTAAAGAATTTCTTCCTCATAGCCAATCTAAACTTCCCCTGTTTAAGTTTGAACCCGTTACCCCTTCTCCTCTCACTACAGTCCCTAATGAAGAGTCCCTCCCCAGCATCCCTATAGGCCCCCTTCAGATACTGGAAGGCTGCTATGAGGTCTCCACGCAGCCTTCTCTTCTCCAGGCTGAACAGCCCCAACTTTCTCAGCCTATCTTCATACAGGAGGTGCTCCAGTCCCCTGATCATCCTCATAGGCCCTCCTCTGCACTTGTTCCAACAATTCCATGTCCTTTTTATGTTGAGGACACCAGAACTGCACACAATACTCCAAGGGAGGTCTCACGAGAGCAGAGTACAGGGGCAGGATCACCTCCCTCGACCTGCTGGTCACACTCCTTTTGATGCAGCCCAGGATTCAGCTGGCTTTCTGGGCTGCAAGCACACACTGAAGCTGGCTCATGTTCATTTTCTCATCGACCAACACCCCCAAGTCCTTCTCCACAGGGCTGCTCTGAATCTCTTCCCTGCCCAACCTCTAGCTGTGCCTGGCATTGCTCCGACCCAGGTGTAGGACCTTGCACTTGGCATGGTTTAACTTCATCAGGTTGGCATCAGCCCACCTCACAAACGTGTCAAGGTCCCTCTGGATGGCATTCCTTCCCTCCAGTGTATCAACCGAACTACACAGCTTGGTGTCATCGGCAAACTTGCTGAGGGCGCACTCAATCCCACTGTCCATGTCACCCACAAAGATGTTGAACAAGACCGGTCCCAACACCGATCCCTGGGGGACACCACTCGTTACTGGTCTCCAGCTGGACACTGAGCCACTGAGCACTACTCTTTGCGTGCGGCCATCCAGCCAGTTCTTTATCCACTGAGTGGTCCACCTATCAAATTGATGTCTCTCCAACTTAGAGACAAGGATGTCATGCGAGACAGTGTCAAAGGCTTTACACAAGTCCAGGTAGATGACATCAACTGCTCTACCCCTGTCCATCAGTTCTGTAGCCCCTTCCTAGAAGGCCACCAGATTGGTCAGGCAGGATTTCCCCTTAGTGAAGCCATGCTGGCTGTCACCAAGCACCTTGTTGGTTTTCATGTGCCTCAGCATGCCTTCCAGGAGAATCCGCTCCAAGATTTTGCCAGGCACATTGCTGAGACTGACTGGTCTGTAATTCCCTGGCTCATCCATTTTCCCCTTCTTAAAAATGGGGGTTATATTTCCCTTTTTCCAGTCATCGGGAACTTCACCTGACTGCCATGATTTTCCAAATATGATGGACAGTGCTAAGCAACTTTATTTACCAGCTCCTTCAGGACTTGTGGATGAATTTCATCAGGTCCCATGGATGTGTGCACATTCAGGTTCTGAAGCTGATCTCGAACCAGATCCTCTCCTACAGTGGGCCCAAGGTCTTCATTCTCACAGTCCCTGCAATTCTAATTTAATACTATATAGCACTTAGACAAAGACACAGCAAGTTTTCTCTTTTCTCATACTCAGATCCATTTGCTTCCTTCTTGTATCTTTCTGTTACTGCTTCCGCATCACTTACATCAGCTTTAGACAGATGCTTGTCAGAAAAGTAGAATTAGACCAATCAGCAACTGTCAGAAAAAACACACATATTTTAGAAGCAGTTTAAAACTTGCTACCTTTGTCTTTACCTGAAAAATACCTGGTTTTGCAAAGGCTTGTCCATTTTCCCACAGTTAACCTAATAAATTAATTCACAACTCTGTCATATTTTTATCCCTAGACTATAAAATGACCTGCTTAGCGCCTTCTTCTTTCATAACGTTCCTTATCCTTCGTTTTCATTCTGCTTTTCTTTTGGGCAGCATTTTTTTTTAAGCTACTCTGCAAACTACCAAGTCTCTTCTGAACATTTCCCTCCTGGGAAATCTTAGTGAGATTCAGCAGGAAGCCCTTCTTCATACATACTTATAAAAGAATGAATTGAAAATAACGAGTTCATGCATGAAGCATCCTACTACCTTTTTTCTTGGGTTTGGTTGGGATAGAGTTAATGTTCTTCACAGCAGCTCATTTGGCGCTGTGTTTTGGATTTGTGACCCAAACGGCTAGATAGCATGCCCATGTTCCAGCTGTGGCTAAGCAGTGCTTTTGCAACTCCAAGGTCTTTTCTCAAGCTGCCCAGTCAGTGAGCAGGCTGGGGGTGCACAAGAAACTAAGAGGGGGCACAGCCAGGACAGCTGCAATTTGCATTGTGCTAGCCCACAGTGCTTGGGTAGGAATAGTTTAGTAAACTGCAATCTAACTTACACTAAAAAGATACTATAATGTCATTAAACTACTTAAATGGGCTGTAACAGGCTCCTAAGAATGGAAACTTTCAGGGCCAATGAAGTTTATTTAATGGAACGACACTTTCAAGCTTTTGGAATCTGTGGCACTGCTGCCAGAAGGAAAAGGATGAGCCCTATTTCTCACCTTGCTACAGATCTCCTGGGTGACTCTAAATTGTGAAACGCTTTTGCTCTTCCTACTTGCTGCTGCTTTTTTTTCCTGATGATCTTCTCAGCAATAGCACCTCTTGCTGGAGAGTTGCAGTTTAGGCTTTTTGTGTAGCCCCATACCACCCAAGAGAACTGTAACACCTCATAAGGCGTCCTCGCACAATCAGTCCTATTTGTTATCAACCTCTCACATTAACTTTCTCCGTCCTTTGCCTGCACCATGGCTCCAGCATGCAGGTCTGTGTAAGGGCTTGTCCCTGACCAACATTTATATGCCCTTGTTTTTAAGCTAACCTGAGCCAGGGTGCAGATGCCTGTGTTAATATATTTTTACGTAGCAATATATTCTGGGAGCTGCCAGGGCAATCACATCTTGAATGAGTGCACACCATCTTGCAGAGGGACAGCAGTCAGGACATGTCCTGCTGGACTTTGCTGGAGGTATCCGCGATGATACCTGTCCTGAAAAGGCACAAAAGAATGACAGACAGCCCTCCCTGGTGAAGCAGACTTTGTACAAAGATGTAGGCAAGCTAGTCTGTAACACACAAGACATCAGGGTGTCTCAGGAAGGAACAGAACCATGAGTTCTATCCTGGGCTGACCAAAACAATTTCTGACATCAAGTAAAACAGCACCTCACATGGGAATGGGATGGCTATTTGAATCATGCAAGATCTTTCCTGTCCTGAAACACATCAGCACAATAAAGACCATTTTGAATGCAGAGTCCATTCTGGTTTTGCTTTTCTCCATGCACTTCTGCGATCAGGTTGGTCAGATTTGTTGGGTTGGGCCTTTGGAGCGGGAGATGTGGGTCACTTACCATGGCCACACCAAAGGCAAAAGTTTCTTAGCTGCACACACAGAGCATTGATCATGTAGGCATCCTGCCATACACAAGTCCTGCAGGTGCCCTGAAGACATCTGAAGCTGTGAAATTCAACTTGTGTCTGACAAGTGCTGAAAATGACAGCAGAAGAAGGTCCATGGGTCAGGCTGTGAAAGCCAAATACAGGAGGGATGCCATACACATGTCCATCCAAGCAGCTCACAGTCATGGTTTTAGGCCTGCTTTTAGCTCCAGCTCTGGTGACCTGTTTGTAGAGAGAATTTGGAATTGGGATTTGCTCCACTCCTGGTGCTGTCCTGTTGGCTGGCCAGACAGCAGAGCCAGCCCAGAAAGGAACACCTGGAGCCTGCGTGGGCTGCTGAGCCTCAGAAGAGTTAACCTGAGCAGGAAAGCAGTGGAATATGGCAGAAGTGCCTGTCACTGTGCTTTGTGGGATGGATGACAGAACAATCCAAATGTGTCCAGCACTGAAGCCAGAGACACACCCAGTCTTTGCAAAGAGGAGATGCCTTGATCCATTCAGACCACGCTGTCACAGCACACCTAATGCATCACAAAGCCAAAACTTCTGCAGGGAAGAAATGTGGCTGCTAAGCTGGCATTGCAATGTGACTACCTTTGTGATTCCAAGTATGGAATGGACACAATAACATTACCTGAGCTTCTTCAGTGTTTTGCGATGAACACTGAGCAACAAAAATTGCAAGGACAGATAATTTCCTCATTTGAAAAGAGGAAGAGAGATTTAGAATTCGTAATGATAATCATAAAAGTAAATAACAAAATATTATTTTTGTGTGAAATGAGCTGTTTACCTTTAGTCAGTTTTGGGAGTACTTGGCTGCTTTCCTTGCTCCTGGTAAAATTATGAATACTCGGTGCAGAAGTTGAGAAATCTATCTTGTGTGAGACTTAGGCTCTGTCTTTCTTCGACAGTTATGAACAGGAAATTATTTGATTTGTGACATTTTAATCTCCAGTTCCTTCAGTATTTTATGCCCCACATACACTATGATTCTGAATCAAGGGGCTTTATGAGGTAACCCTTAGAACGTTAGCAAGTTCCCACTCAGCTGTCTGCATAGGCCTAAGGAAAATTCAGGACTAATTTTAGCATTTATTGGAGTGTGCTACTAGAAATGAAAGGTCACATGCTCACAGGAAGACGGTGCCAGGCTTGGTTTCTGGCTTGAACCTGTTTCTCTTTCGCAACAAGTGATGCTTCCCTCCACCCGCTCCTGTCAAGCAGAATAAATCATAGCAGCAACATCTGTTTAAGAGGAGGAATTCTGTATACACTTGTTGTGTGTAAAGTATTCCCTCTTCCCAAAACATATTCAAAACAGTGCTTCGCTAGCCAGGGAGGAGAGGGTAGCACACCGACACAGTACATGTATGGTCTGTGCTGTCAGTACTGCAGACAGCATCCTCAGCTGATGCTAACGTGAGATACTGCTCCTTTAGTGAAGAAGAGTCAGAAGATTTTTCTGCAGTACTCACTGCCCTGTCCCTGTGGGAGAACTAGCTGCTCTGTTTCAAGTCTATGGAGGCAATTGGGCACTCACTCTCTGGAACTTCTATGCTTTCTGCCCTTTCTCTATTTGTTTACAAGAATCCATCTTGCAAGAAGGAAGAAAATCATCCATCTGTTCCATCTGGGCTTTCAGAGAAAGTCTTCGGATTCTGAAGGGAAAATGCTTCCAACACCTTTCCTCTCAACACTGGAGAGGTAGTCGGTACCCCAAAAAGAATTCTTCCCAACACAGAAAACTTAGTTGCCAGAACTGGCAGTTGCTCTCACAGGCAGGCTAAGCAGACTTACTCTTCTTCCCATTACTAAGTTTCACAATGAATATCTCTGAATTTGAAAGGCATAATTCATAATGAGACTGTCACAGTTCAAAGACAATCCAAATAGCCACAACACTCAAACCGGAAGCTTGCTTCCAGAGGGTACTTCACTCTGCATCCCCAGAATACAAACAAATGTGGAAAATACTTATCTTGTGGAATAATGAGACGTGCGATACAGGGATCTTCTGACAATACAGAAACAAGAGGTATGAAGAAATGCAGGAAAAATAGATTACGACATCCTGAAGGCTTAATTGCTAATTTGTATTAATTTCACAAAGTCTCCTTGAAATTATCTCCGTGCATGATTTATCAAGGACTATCAAGAAGTAGTACAGAAAATACTTACTTCAGTAAGTTGCCAGGATCACATGTGATCACATGCCATGATCATATGAAATTCTCTACCCCAGAGAATTTCACTAGCAGGAAACTGAATTGAACAGGAAAGAAAACGTAATGTGGGAAACCAATAAATGAGGTGTTATCTCCGGTACCACACATACCAAATAGTCTCAGCTACTGTTTAATAATGTTTCATTTGCAGTTCTAAGAAATGCTTGGTTAGCAAAAATGGCTGTCAAGGATCCATTTACACATGCTGGCACTCTGATGAATGCCACTAAAACGCAGGCCCTATGGAGATCATAGAATCATAGAATAGTTAGGATTGGAAAAGACCTTAAGATCATCCAGTTCCAACCCCCCTGCCATGGGCAGGGACACCTCCCATAAAACCATGTCACCCAAGGCTATGTCAAACCCCACCTTGAAGACGGCCAATGATGGAGCATTCACAACTTCCCTGGGCAAACCATTCCAGTGCCTCACCACCCTTACAGTAAAGAATTTCTTCCTCAGATCCAATCTAAACTTCCCCTGTTTAAGTTTGAACCTGTTACCCCTTCTCCTCTCACCACAGTCCCTAATGAAGAGTCCCTCCCCAGCATCCCTATAGGCCCCCTTCAGGTATTGGAAGGCTGCTATGAGGTCTCCACGCAGCCTTCTCTTCTCCAGGCTGAACAGCCCCAATTTTCTCAGCCTATCTTCATATGGGAGGTGCTCCAGTCCCCTGATCATCCTTGTGGCCCTCCCTGCACTTGTTCTAACAATTCCATGTCCTTTTTATGTTGAGGACACCAGAACTGCACACAATACTCCAAGGGAGGTCTCACGAGAGCAGAGTACAGGGGCAGGATCACCTCCCTCGACCTGCTGGTCATGCTCCTTTTGATGCAGCCCAGGATTCGGCTGGCTTTCTGGGCTGCAAGCACACACTGAAGCTGGCTCATGTTCATTTTCTCATCGACCAACACCCCCAAGTCCTTCTCCGCAGGGCTGCTCTGAATCTCTTCCCTGCCCAACCTCTAGCTGTGCCTGGCATTGCTCCGACCCAGGTGTAGGACCTTGCACTTGGCATGGTTTAACTTCATCAGGTTGGCATCAGCCCACCTCACAAGCGTGTCAAGGTCCCTCTGGATGGCATTCCTTCCCTCCAATGTATCAACCAAACCACACAGCTTGGTGTCATCGGCAAACTTGCTGAGGGCGCACTCAATCCCACTGTCCATGTCACCCACAAAGATGTTGAACAAGACCGGTCCCAACACCGATCCCTGGGGGACACCACTCGTTACTGGTCTCCAGCTGGACACTGAGCCACTGAGCACTACTCTTTGCGTGCGGCCATCCAGCCAGTTCTTTATCCACCGAGTGGTCCACCTATCAAATTGATGTCTCTCCAACTTAGAGACAAGGATGTCATGTGAGACAGTGTCAAAGGCTTTACACAAGTCCAGGTAGATGACATCAGCTGCTCTGCCCCTGTCCATCAGTTCTGTAGCCCCTTCCTAGAAGGCCACCAGATTGGTCAGGCAGGATTTCCCCTTAGTGAAGCCATGCTGGCTGTCACCAAGCACCTTGTTGGTTTTCATGTGCCTCAGCATGCCTTCCAGGAGAATCCGCTCCAAGATTTTGCCAGGCACAGAGGTGAGACTAACTGGTCTGTAGTTCCCCGGCTCATCCATTTTCCCCTTCTTGAAAATGGGGGTTATATTTCCCTTTTTCCAGTCATCGGGAACTTCACCTGACTGCCAGGATTTTTCAAATATGATGGACAGTGGCTTAGCAACTTCATTTGCCAGCTCCTTCAGGACCCTTGGATGGATTTCATCCGGTCCCATGGACTTGTATACATTCAGGTTCCTAAGGTGGTCCTGAACAAGAACCTCCCCCACAGTGGGCCCAGGGTCCCCACCCTCACCGTCCCCGCGTCTGCCTTCCAAGACTTGGGTGGTATGGTCAGAGCATTTGCCGGTGAAGACTGAGGCAAAGAAGTCATTAAGAACCTCAGCCTTCTCCAAATCCATGGTACCTAGTTCTCACGATTACTTCTGGAGAGGACCCACATTGTCCCTAACCTGTCTTTTATTTGCAATGTACCTATAAAATCCCTTCCTGTTATCCTTAACATCCCTAGCCAAGTTTAATTCTAAGTGGGCCTTAGCTTTCCTAACCTGGTCCCTAGCTTCCCAGACAACATCCCTGTATTCTTCCCAGGCCGCCTGACCTTGCTTCCACCTTTTATAAGCCTCTTTTTTCCTTTGTATTTTGCTCAGCAGCTCCTTATCTATCCAAGGAGGTCTCCTGGCCCTCCTGCTGAACTTCCTTCTAGTTGGGATGCATTGCTCCTGAGCTTGCAGCAGGTGATCCTTGAATATCAACCAACAGTCTTGGGCCCCCCTGCCCTCTAGGGCTCTATCCCATGGAACCTTACTGGGCAGGTTCCTGAAGAGGCCAAAGTCTGCTCTCTTGAAGTCCAGGGCAGTGAGCTTGCTGCACGCTCTTCTCACTGTCCTGAGGATCTCAAACTCAACCATCTCATGATGGCTACAATCAAGGCTGCCCTGGAGCATCACATTCCCAATCAGCCCTTCCCTGTTGGTGAGGACGAGGTCAAGCATGGCACCTCTCCTTCTCAGCTCCTCTATTACTTGCAGAAGGAAGTTGTCTTCCACACAATCGAGGAACCTTCTGGATTGCTTGTGCCGGGCCGTACCATCCCTCCAACAGATATCAGGGTGGTTGAAGTCTCCCATGAGAACAAGGGCCTGCAAGCGTGAGGCTGCTCCTATCTGCCTATGGAGCGCTTCGTCCAGCAAGTCCCCTTGGTCAGGCGGTCTGTAACAGATCCCCACAATAATGTCACCCATCGCTGTTCTCCCTTTAACCCTGACCCACAAACTCTCTGTCGACTGCTCACCTGTCCCCAGACAGAGTTCCATACTCTCTAGCCTATCCCTAACATAAATAGCAACTCCCTCTCCCCGCCTACCGGGCCTGTCTTTCCTAAAGAGCCGGTAACCTTCCATTCCAACACACCAGTCATAGGAGCCATCCCACCATGTTTCTGTGATGCCTATCATATCATACCCCCGTAGATGTGCACACATCTCCAATTCCTCTTGTTTGTTCCCCAGGCTATGGGCATTTGTGTAGAGGCATTTGAGCCGAGATCCAATTGAAGCCGGGTCATTGGCTGGAGCAGCTGGAATATCCCTACATTGCTCCGAATGTTTACTATAGGTGCTACCAACCGACTGGGTGTGTTGGGATGGAATGCTGCCCCCTCCCCCAACACATCTGCGGCTGAAGGATGATTCAAGATGACCTCTTCTCCTTTTTAACGACAGTTAGTGCAAAAGGTTGATATTTTATATACTTTCATATACACATACACACACACACAAATGTATATTAAGGCTTGGGGGTGCGTGATTATAAAAGCATTAAAACATTTAAATTTATAATCAGGAACTTAATCATTTGCAGCCCACAGCTAATTTCCATTTTAAATCCCAAGCACTAGTTAAGAGGTCACCAAAGAAAGAATTCAAAAGGTGCATCGTTTTCACGAAGGTGATGAATAGAAGCAAATGAGCATTGTGGAAAACCTCTGAACATTTGCAATACAAAGCAAGCCCTAGAAGGTAGAGTTAGAATACCACTTCCGTAACTTCTATCAATCAAGAATCCCATCTTCCTCTGACTGATTTAAGGCCTGCCAGTGCCAAATGACATGGTAAAAAGAAATGATCTGAAGATCATATGGTAATCTGAAAACAGTCCTCTGGCAGAGGGGTGGCCAATAGACAGGTTCAGCTACCCCGGGGAAGCCCACATTCTCATACCACCTCTTCTTATTTAAGAAGAAAAAAAAAAAGAAAACCACCATTCAGGCTTTCTGTATGGTACTTCTTCTGCACACGAGAGATTTCTCTTTGAAAGCAGTGTGGCTTTACTGTGTGTCCTTGGTTCAGCAGTAGCAGTAATTTTTCTCCTTCTTAGTAGCTCGTGCAGTGCTGTGGTTTTGACTTTCAGCCTGGAAACAGTGCTGATAACACCGATGTTTTTAGTTACTGCTCAGTAACGTTTACTCTGATCAAGGGCTTCCTGAGTCTCATGCTCTGCCAGGGAGCAGGGGAAGCCAGGAGGAAGCAGAGACAGAACACCTGATCCAAACTAGCCAAAGAGGTATTCCATACCACAGCACGTCATGCCCACTATATAAACTGGGGGCAGTTACCCAGAAAGGAGATCACTGCTCAGTCAAGCTGGGTATCAGTCAGCGGGTGGTGAGCGGTTGTATTCTCTTCCCTTGTTATTTCCCTTATCATTATTATTATTGGTGGTAGCAGCAGTGGTTTGTGTTATACCTGAGTTATTGGACTGTTCTTATTTCAACCCATGCCAGTTACATTCTTTTGATTCTCATCCCCATCCCTCCAGGAGAGGGGGGAGGAAGAGGGGGGGGGGAGCTAAGGACATCGTGGCAGATTTACGGCTGGGCTTAAACCAGAACAACAGCTTAAAATGAAGTCCTAATTGCTAAGATCTAGTTCACAAAAATGAATGAAAGCTTAGCTACTGATAGATAAGAGGTGAGAAATTAATCTGAAATATGCTTCATGTCAAGATGCATCTCAGACATTTTCTCTAAGGATTTGGAAAAATAATTGATTCAAGTAAATTCAGACAAGATTTCTCTGCAAGGAACAAAGCCTTAGGTACATAAGCTTACAAATCTGAAAATGAAGAGAGAGGAAAAAAGTGAGACAAAAAATAGAGGACTTGGAAGAATTTCTGAAATTGTGAGCTCCTCTCACAAATAGCCAGAATGCTCTGCGCTCTGTAAGTCAGAGTACCATTTTGGCAGCAGCACTAACTAGAGCCTCAAAGGGGGAACAATGCAGAAAATTTTCAGCATCTTTACTTTGAATGTGACATGGTCTATGCATTAAGCAGAAAAATGAAAGTTACAAAAGCAGTTAAAATCCAACAGTTCCAGATTAGTACTAGTTAAGCTGTCTAACTTGGGCATACTAAAAAATACTGCATAGGGGAAAAAAAATGCCACGTTTCGTTCTCCCCATTTCTTCAGTGGAAATAAGAAAGTTTTCTACTTAAACCCCACCTGAAATTTCCTGAAGCCTCAAACTAAGAAAGTTAATTTTCAAGAGATATGGAGAGGGCAATTTGGTTTTCAAAAACATTTATAAAATAGTGTTACTTGATGCTTCTTAAATGTAGTACGAACAACATATATGAAGCTTCTTTTTCTCCTCCTTAAGAAATAGATTAAAATTCTTTGGATTGTACCAGATATTCTACTTCATACGTAATTTCTCTTTCTCTTTTTATCACTCAAAAGGGACCAGCGATAGTTACTATGGAACAAACAGAAAATGTGATGTGATTCCAAGTTCATCCTATGGGGTATGTCTTAACATTCAGCTCCAAGAATGCTTGATTTATATGGAATCCAAATTTCTGAAGTAACACAGGGCCTGTCAGACTAGTTCTGAAATGTGTTCCCCTTGGTACAATTATTACTGTATTTTCATACACAGTATTAGGTGCATAATTTTTGGAGAAGAAAACTTTACAGGAATCCTTAGGTATGCCAATGATATTTTTATTGTTTATTTAAACAGACTTGTACATCACACAGAGCTTAAAAGCATGATTATAAAAAATGAGCACTACCTGCTTTACTTTTTCTTAAATCACAGAAGAGTAGAAAAGCTGAGCAACTTACACAGAGGTGATTGCATTTAGATTTTCTGAGGTCTTGACAACACTAAACATCTTATAAATCTAGTTCTCAAACTACAGAATCACAAATACCACCAGTCACAGAGGCACTATTAAAGTATCCTCATTTATCTTTCCAGGGTGCCTTTACCACCTTACTTGAAACACACATGTTTACAGTTCTGAGCTGCCCAATTTTCTCACCCTATTCTGTACTTTTCACATAACACATGGAAATCTTTTTCTCAAAACAAATCAGACCATCAGAAAGTCTAACAGATTGTGTAAGTATCTTCTCAACATCTATATGTAAACAGAAGTCATCAGATCTTCAGTAAAGGCAATTTTTCCTTCAGAATAATAATGAACAGCCTTGTGAGAAATGTAAAGAGGCAATATGTTCAACACAATATCCCCATGTAATTCCTTCAGAGATTAAGCTACAACATTAATGCCTGCTACAACATCATTTATATATACTCAACTGGCTCCATGAATAGGAAATAACATGACTTATTGCAAAGAGTAGATTTCGGACAAACAGGTATTTCGAAGTCCAGTTTATTATTTTACTTTGACAAAACAAGAGTTTGATGTTTTCATGCAACATTTGCACTGAAGTCTTAGATAATCATGACAAACAGCAGAAATTGTTAAGGAATGCACTAATTATAGACTTCAGTGAACATACAAAAAACTTCGGCATTATAGGTTGTACAAAGTAAAGAACATCTTAAATATATTCCCAAAATACTGAGCAGCTGAGACACAGTGATATGCCTTACAAGGGCATAGGAATGTAATTTGGAAATAACATGGGAACTACCCATTTCCTTTAATTTCACAAACAAGACAAAAGCAACATTCAACTCCACACAGATTTTCAAATTATGTCTATACAGTACCTTGAATTTTATCCAAATAGTAAAAGTTAGACACGTTGTTTATTAAGTAAACAATTACGTGATAAATCTCTGTTACATTTCTTTCCTGGTTTTACCTGGAGTAGCCATGTTATCTAAAAGAGGGCAGGTTTGGCACTTTTATACTGATGTCACCAATATTTATATTTCTCGGGATCTCTGGCAGATTCATATTCTTCACAGCTGAAACAGCCCGGGCTGGAGCTCCTGCTAAACCAGCCTGTGTATAAAGTGAGGAAAAACACAAGTCAGGCAAAGTTGGTCACAAGAAAATTCACCAGCAATACACACAGACAACTAACTTTTCAAGTATTTCCATGGTTACACAATTATAAAGACCAGATGGTAATTGTGTTTGGAATGAAATGGGTTATTTGGAAATATTAAACCAGAAAGAGAAAACAGGTCACACATTCCTTTTTATATGGTAAAACATATAATGGCAACTTGATGGAAAAGTATGTGGGGAGGAACAGGAGGCTTATCCAAGCGTGTGTAACATGTACATTACAGAACAGACAATCTTCAGGTATATCTCATATGCTGCCTTTTCTCTTACCTATTCTAAGAGTTTACATGACTGACAGTTCACTAACGTTGGTAATAGGTTCAGAATATATAACCTCAAAGTAATAAGCTACTGAATGTCAGTTGAACCATATTACTTATCTAAATGACTATATAAATGTGTGCATACATACATGGTATTTCATGTTTGTTAAAATGAAAAGGATAAATACTTTGCTTTTGTGGCTAATAAAAAGCATGCAGAGATCATTTCTACAGACCAACTGGAGTTATTGATTATCCCACAGTACCAAATTAAATGCTAACATACCTGTAGCCCCCAGGCACACTGGAACATGACAAAACAACTTGGTTATGCCAAATTAAACGTTGAAGTAACTATTTTGTATTAAAGTCCTCTACTGTGCATAGTCTCTATCTAAAACCAGAGCCTTCCTGAATAAACATGCAAGTTTTGCAATATAGAAGTAATCTTATTACTGACTCCCATTTAGTTCTACGTTTTAGGTAAGAAGACTATGTTTACACACTAAGGTATATTACTGAAGTGCTAACAAACAGCATTCAGCTGTAATGATTTACAGCTCAGAGGTCTGAAGACATACAGAACTGGATCCTTCCATGTTGCTGCTGAAGATCACCTCTTCAAAACCTTGTTATTTCAAGGACTATTAAAAAAAGGCCTATCATTAAGTATTGTATTTGATGCTGTGTATAAAAAGTACTAACAAGTATGGAAATGTTTCTCCTAAAAGTTCAGCTTCCCTGTGTGTATTTAGAATTAGCTGTGTGGTTTTACTTCAGGCTTTCCACAAAAGGGTAAACATAATTTTTGTTCTTGCTGGGGAAAAAGAAAAAAAAAAATAATCCTGGAAGATTTTAAAAACAGTGCTCATATTTGCAGAAAACGACATCATATTCTATGATACTTGAATATGTAAAAAATTAACTTTTATGTTTTAAAAGTAGGATTAAACTATTCAGAAAGAATAAAACCCAAAAAATAATTTTCAGAACTGCTATGGTTCTTGAGTGTGGCACCTTGCAGGCCCAGTAAAAAGGAACAATCCACAACAAACAAGAACATGCTAAGAACTGGTTAAACAAAAGACTAAACCTGTAGAAATGGTTTTATTGTAAGAGTGTCAAAGACTGAGAGCACTTGCAGATAAAATAATTCTGAACAAGGAATACAGCAAAAGAAAAAAACAAACAAAAAAAAAAACCAAAAAACCAACAACAACAACAAAAAAAAAACAGAAAAGTTTGAGTCATATTTGATTGTTAAACAGCGTTGGTATGTGACTACTGCTTAAAGTATAACCTTTCCAGAGTCTTTATTTTCACTGAAATTCATTGCAATTACAGGGTATAATTACTGAGAAGTACACCTGACTTCTGCGGTGGTGCCCACGTGCACTACTGCACAAAAGGATACAGATGGTCCATATTCTCTTCAGATAACAACTCTACTTTTCATAGGCTGTCCAAAAATAGTATTTTCTCCCTTTGACTACTCTTCACAAGAAATAAATGTAAAGTCAAATTAACGTAAGAGTTCCACTTAAAATCGTACCTTCCGTTTCCCTTCTCTCTTCAAAAACATAACCCATAGTCAAAGTAAAACCGATTAAAGTTTCCAATTTTGAACTTACCCTTTTATATCATGTGGAAAGGCTAAAGCATCATAAATCCCTAGATTTTAGTCACAGGGGGATTCCAAGTACCATGAACAGAGACCAGAAAACCATGAATCATCTGTTACAACATCCCCCCTGCCAAACCCTCATATATGAGAAATGCCAGAGTTGGGTAAGGCATGTAGGGGTAGAGGAGAAAGCGCAGGAAATCTTAAATCTCAAATGCAACTAAATAATTTGCTCTCACTTTGGCCCTGCATAATCCAAATTATTGGCTCGGAAGTACAGACTAAGTAAAACTAAGAAGGTATGAAAAGGTATTTTCAAAGACTCTTTTTCCTGGGTTTCCCTTAACATCACGATGTCTATCAGATCATTTACTTTTTCATTTGCTGTTTCATTTGCAGCACCTTCATGAAGGGGAAAACCTGGACCTAACACTAGAAGTTTTAAGAAATCCAAGCATCCAAAATCTTCATTCCTGAATCTGCAATATCTTAGAGGTGCAGCATGAGACACTGCAATTCATTTCTGTCTATTAAAAAAGAGTACAGAAGATATCAAGCTGCTCAGCACTCTTCTTCTATATTTGAGAACTTGGAAATACTAATTTGAAACCAAGAGGTAACTACCAGTGAAGACTTCCCAGATTCAAAAAAAAAAAAAAAAAAAAAAAAGCATTTCCTTTTTATTTGGTCCTATCCTTTAAATTCTGTATTCAGCAACTTTCTGAAAAGATCTGCAAGCAAAATCAAAAGCGAGGCAATGTAAACTGTTTTCACAGAGAAGATGAGAATACTAATACAGTATTAACAAAAGCAATGAATTTGTAACTGAAACAATGGGAAACCAGAAAAATATCTGAAGTGATGGACATGGTCCACACAAACAGGTATGGCTGGCAATTCAAGACAAAGATGCCTTCTAGTTGACTACTATGGAGATTCCTTACCCTAATTTAACAGAAGTTTATTATTCTTAAGGGACAAATAAAAGTTTTTGTATAACTGGTTATTATTTTTACCTACCTGCAGCTATCCTCTTTACACAGACTTAGCCCCTGCCTCCCGCCCCAATGGCACAGGATACAACGGAGACACAATTGAGAATTATTTAAAACACCACAATTGACATGACCCTGCCACCCCCTACACAGTCACAACTTCCATCAGTCACATTTCACAAGGACAATTCTGGATCAGGATCAGCAAAGATCCCTGACAAAAGCATGATGAATTTCAGACTACCTCTTTTTTTTTTGACATCAAGATTGGTTTTCACTATCACATGCTGGAGCAGAGATTTTCAAACTATTACATTCTCTTCTCCTGTAATTCTCTATATTAAGTGGGTTTGTAAGTCAATATGCATAGCAGAATGTGATTTATCACAATTAACATGAACCCTATCAATCACAATAGTCACATACAGTATTTCTAAGAGAGAACCACCATTTCATAAAAATGTCTAATGGATAAAATGACTGAAAAGTACTTAAACTTCCAAACTGGATAACTAACACATTATTTCAAACAAAATGTAATAATACAAATACCTTAGCACTCCTTTTTAGCGTGTCAACAGGTGAACTAGTATGCAGTCTTCCATTTATTTATTTACAATTTCTTTTACAGAAAGTGAACTGTGCTTACAAGGTTACTACAAGAAGTACTTCCAGCCCAGTGTGCCTTTAATGAGTTCTATAGAGGTACCTGGTTAAAGAGCCATCACTGTAACACTGAGCTGGACAAGTTTCAACTGCCTTTTTTGTAAAATAACTCAGTGGGTAAGTTGGTGAGGTGCAAAGAAAAACTGCTTCACTTGAAAAAACAGAAACAAAAAAAAAACAAAAACAAAAAAACAAAACACGTAGCAAGCTTTAAACATGCAGCGAATGATGGTTGTCTGTCACAGCAAGTGAATGACTAAAGCAAGTGAAATTGAAACTTAAGGTAAGACATATTAATAAAATTTCGGAAATACAGTACGAATTGCATACAGCTGGTATTACAGACCACCACATTTTTGCCATAGCTGCTTTGTATTCTCAATGTAATTTGTTATTGGAGGTTGCACTTTAATGTTGAAATGCTGTGTATTAGAATTTTAGATTCAGTTACTCTAAAAAAAGCATGTAAACATGCTCATAAACTTTCAGAGTGAAAAAGCAATGGCATTTACATTGAAAAAAAAACTATTTTAAAGGTTGAAATAGATACTTTTAATAACAGAACTTTCATTCTACTGGTCCTAGCTTACCAAGTGCCACCATGACCTGTTGTTAGTTTACTTAGGTCCTTATTTATCACTATAGGAATCCATTTTCTTAATTCTTATCACCCTTTCTCATAATGCCCCACTAATAACGTCATATGAAAGTGATCTCAGACACAGTTTTACTCTTTAAAAAGAAATGCAGATCATTTCAAAAAAGTATTGCACATCACAAACGTAGTTAATATGCATATACAAATTAAAAAAATAATATTCAAACTTCCATCCCAAACAACTCTACACAGAGCTAGCTATCCCTAAAGTAAACATATAAAAATACACAGCCTACTGGAAAACAAAATAATGAAGGCTAACGCTTTGCAAAATAAGCCACCCTTTTCCAGGTATTTTGGAGGTACTACGACCTTCTGCTGCTGGTGTTTCAAACCAATGCTTCTTTCCAAAACAAGTATGACTTCAAAGCAGCAGGGTTATGAAACCATGAACGGATGCAATACATAATATAAAGGAATGATCATGTCCCCTGCTTATGAAGTTAAATAAATGAACATAATTAGAGAAAAAACAAAATGAAGTCTGCAAGTATATCAAAATGAGGCCAAACAGATAAGAAGACTTAAGACATACTCTCAGAAATTTTAAGCACTTGAACCACAAAGAGAGCAATGGATGGGAATGATTAATCGTTTGTTTGTTTTTCATTGCCAGACCCAAAAATAAAAAAAGAGTATGTGTGAGCAGAACAGAAAAAAATCAGCTTTGCACAAATAATAAGAAGAAAACAGAAATCAAGTTCCCTACTGCTACAATGAAATACAAATTGTACGTTAGAAGTGTTGACATATTAGGCAGAAGAAGGTCATTTGCTTGATTTTCTTCTTGTGCTATAGCATACTTCAAATTTAGGTAAAATGTTTCATACTTCCCAAAACTATTCTACAACTTAGTGCTACTAAATCCAATTACAGAATTATAGGTATTAAATCTTGAAGGTATTACATTATCTTAGATCATGTAAAAAGTAAAGAGCAAAGTTACTCATAATCAAATAAACTTCATCTGCTTAAGATTCCAGCTATTTAAGATACCCCTGTAGTTTGAATACACAGATACTTAAAATAAGTGGAAATGATTTTTTAAGTATTGCGATTAACATTGACTGACATTTGAACTGCCGAGCTGAACTGTTACAAATAGCAAATGATGGAGGACAATGACCATAAATTGAACTTCAAAAATACACTTTCCTTCTCCTTTTTCATTTCCTTGTCAATATTCATGTTCATTGACTGCAGTTACCAAAATATCTTAAAGCAAAATCCAGTGATTCAGATTGCAAGGGCAGCAAATACACATCTGAAGTTGAGTACATACTGACAGCCCTTCTCATTTTATGTTTGATATACTTCAGGTTAAAAGATCTTTACAAATTGCACTGATAATTTTATTCTGTATGCATAAAATTATTTGAGTTTGTTAGGTCTGGTGTTTGGTTGGGGTTTTGTTTTTCTGTTTGTTTTGGTTTTGTTTCATTTTTTTTAATGTCTTTTTTCCCCGAAACTTATTCTGACACTTCTCTTTGCAAACTGGCAAAAGTTCTTTGTTTTCATTTGGAAACACTAAATGGTGAAGCAAAAAGGTTCATATTTACCATTTTAAGTTATCAGGTACAAAATTCTCCCAATAAGGAAGCTATTTCTATTATATCATCACACCATACTTTGTTATCTGTGTGTTCAATTTTTAGTTAGTTTTGCCTTTTTTTTTAAGTATTCATACAAGTTTATATTCTTTTGTTTCTTAAACAATGATAAAAATAAAAGTTAAATTCTAAAATGCAGGAAGAGAAATAAAATAAAAAAATGATGCCAATGGAAAGCTAGTAAAATACACTATAGCCAATAAAAAGATGAGGGAACTACAAGAAGAAACTAGCACAAAAAGTAGGCTACAAGGACTAGTATGGGTATTTTTACACATAATTTTTGAGTCTGGCCTACATAATTTATTGCCTTTGACATCATTTTGCTTTCCCTTTTTGTTAAAAGTACATTTTTTCTAAAAGTCAGCAATACCTTTGTCTACCTGTCCTGTCTGGGAGACTGAAAGATAAAGGTCTGCAAGAGAGAAGAATGGAAAGAGCTAGAAAAGATCAGGAGGTTCGGAAAAAATGAGGTCCAACTTAAAAGTCTAAATCACACGCAGTTGAACACTCCAAATAGAGGAGAGGTAGCCCAGGTTTATCTATAATATTTTCAGAGGCTCTGGATAAATTCCCAATGACCCCTCTCCCAAAAATTCCCTCCCTTAATCACAGTGATCCTTAGGCTTTAGGAGGATTGACCAGAAATCCATTCACAGATAAACACTAAACTGAAAGGCAGGGAAATGCATTTAAGACAACATTTCTCTGGGTAGAAACAGAATTTCCGGCATAGCCCACCCAAGCAATGTAAAAGCTGGATCAGAAATCAAAGCTAGGGACTCCCTCATCATGGTTTATATAAATAATCTCTGTTGAAAGCATTAACAAATTTTTTGAGTTAGTAATTTTGCTCAACTACTTCTGAATTTATAAATACATTCAAATTTCTTCACTGAATTCTAACTGAAAGCCTGTTTAGAAACTTGATAACATAACTAAACAAATACCTTATATCGAATGGCTAAATTCTGTATATTATGGGAAGCCAGGTGAACACAATAAAAAATTCATTTTTGAAAATATAGTTCAGTTACAACTTGATTAGCTTCATCATTTCTACTATAAAAGAAAAGATAATTAAACCTTAAAGCAGCTATTTTATGGATGCAAGACAAAAGTCTAACAAGCCAAACAGATAAAAATGAGAGTGCTGTGGCCCAGGTGGCAGCCCTATGATCTACAGACTATATCAATAATAATTATTACATTTCTAAAAATAATCTTTTAAATTAAATTAAACTGAGAAGATCCACTAGTTTTGATTTCTCACTGACCAGCATTCAAAAATATTATTATATTATTACTCGTTTTGATTTACACAAAATGGATTTGCTTGTATCTTGAAAATACGTATTTAGGAAAGACATGTTCAAAGACTTACAATCTTGATCAGAAAGACAAAAGCAAAAAGAAATAGCAATCAGGAAACTTCTGTGAATATACATGAAACAAATTATTAATGATCTGAGCAAATAGTTACCAGGTATTGTGAAGTATCTCAGCATAACAGTGTCTCAACTGTTAAACTTGAAAAGAAAGAGTCACTGAACTAAGAAAAAGAAATTTGCTGCGAGCAAACTGTGAATTGCTCCACTCAACCCCAGTCACCAAGTGATTTAATTTATCACTGCCACTTCTTTACCTTTTATAATTCATTGCTGAGTGGAAAGGAACAGATTGTTACTTGCCCTGCATATGCTCTGAACTCTACATTGGTTTTTTTTTACATCTTCTACCACCTATTTTTATACTAAATGCATCTTACAGAAGAATGACTTACTGATGAATAATGGAAAACACCAAGCATTGCAGCTGGCTGCACTGAATTGATGTGTTTCAGATGAGTAGTTAGAGACTGGTCTACAGTTGATTTAGTAACAGAATTCACGTAATTAAGAATAAATACCTTAATTAAGTGCTTTCAGGTAAAACCAATATGCACATAATACATGGTAGAACATAGTTGCTCAGTAAGTTCAGCTTCTGGGACCCTATGTTACTTTTCCATCAAATAAAGAAAAATATATGTATACAGAAGTTATTAAAATATAGCAAAAAATTACATGAATTAGGAGAAAAAAAATTGCAAAATTAGGAGAATGGTATATATTGTACCAGAAAAAAGCTGAAGAATTCATTTCTCTCTTTGTTGCACTGAAGTTAAAATTAGGAAGTTCTCTGGGTCTTGTCCTAAAATGTCATTTAGTTCACACTTACGTGACCTGCAATATTTCAATCTACTCAGCTGACTTCAACTTTAGAAACAGTCTCCAATTCAAGCAAAAGTTTGTTCAGAAATCTGAGTATTACACTTCCAAAATCAGATGATGTGTTCTGTGGAATTACTCTTAGCAATAAGAATTAATCACAAACTAAGCTAAGATGTGCTAGTAATATTTTGGCTTACAAGACATGCCTAGTGATGTTAAAGGAACAGTAATATTCAGTCATAGCTAAAGTAATTCTAAACCCCTTTTTTAGTCTAAGTTTTTCCTATACACAAATTGAACAACTGTTGAATTGAAAAGGGATTCCCACAACTTATGTGAATAACCCCCACTCAGACTGCTACGGGCATACACAGAGCATCACTTTCTTACTCAAATCTACTCAGCTGAAGACCAAATGTTCAGATTACCAAAATGGAAGAATTCGTATTTACTTTGAAGGTCTAAAACTGGGCTTTAAATTCTATCCAGTCCATTTCAGTCCAATTTCTTGTTTTGCATTGCAATATTATTATTGTGACACTAAATATGCTGCAATTAATTTCAGGCGCTAGAAACATTCTAGCAGACAGGAATACATAGTCTTTGTATATGCACTTTAGTTCTTTATCTACTTTTATTTAAGTGTTAGAGTCACTAGTCCAGCGTAATAAATACATTGGAAATAAAATATTTTCTTCATGAGAAAGTTAAAGAACTACAGAAGTATGCCAATAACAATGGCTCACAACACTATTATACACAAATAGCAAGAACTAAGCAGCAGCAACTCTAAGCAATTATTACTTATGATGAAAGATACAACATTCTAACCTAAAGATAAATTGTCAATTTTCAGCATTAGAAGCAAGCAGCTGTATATAGTCTACAACTGAAGGACAAACAGCATTAGATAGCACGCATTTACTGCAACCATGTTTTTAAGCTCAGAAACCACACAGTGCATCACTCTTACCTCAGATTTCTCCAGTTTATTTTGAGCATCAATCTGAGTGACAATTTCATTCATGTTGGTCTCCAAAACCATTCCACCCATGACCATTTCAGCCAATATATTATGGACCTGAAAAAGACCGAAAGATAATTCAAAAATGCAGTATGTTCTAAATGCATCTGGACAGATCATACCCAGATTCCTCAATACAGAAACATATATTTTGTAAGTCACTTAATGTTAGCAATTTATTTAAAACCATTTGTGAACAAAGCTCATAACTTCATGTTCATTTCTCCAATATCTTCTTGTTCATAGTTCTGCTACAAACTCATCAGCTATACCACTTAATTTATTAATACTATAAGAAACTTTCACCTTCATCTTTCTTTCAGGACTTGGTTTCTATCCAAGGACTTTGGACAAGAGTTCCAATTAATATCCATAGCAGCAATACCTTTAAAGAGCAGGTTCTAAAAGATTAAACAAATTGCTCACGAATGGATGTATAAAAACTACTTTTGGCTACGTCTCTGCAGGAAGAGACATAGTGATGCTCACCCACCACAGGTATGAAGACTAGGCTTATAAGGAGAATTAACATACCTGAGCTACACCACGAACAGGGAGTTTCAGCTTCTAGGACTAAGACTAACAACTAGGTCTCAAACTGTAGGACTACATAAGCCATCTGGAGACATTAATGAAAAGGATATGTCTACATAGCCCTCTTCCCTGCAACCCTGACATGGGGATGTAAGCCCTGCTTCATGAATCTCTGCTTCAAGAGTCTGCATTTGCACTTTATTGAAGACTTTTTTTTCTTTTTTAAGGCATACTTTCATATAGTTTCTAGTGAAAATCAAGAGATAATATGTAACGTGTAATATTTTAATTCCATTATAATTCTAAGGACAAGGAACATTTTATTACTTTATTACTTTTCTGAAATAAACACACTGTACAATCTGATACTTCAAAGCATAATTCTGCTGCTATTCTGGACAGTCTTGCAATTTTCTTGTGGATCAAGGATAGAAGTAAACCTCCAAATCAAACAATTCTAAAGATGAGATGCAAGTAGTATATCACAAACCACCACACTTCCTATTTTTGTGCCATACCTCAGGAACAAAACTGAAGAGTTGCTTCCCTGATAAATTATTAATGTATTTCAGTATAAATATACAATTATTGTGTCTAGAGAGGCTAAAAACAGCTCTTCCTTTCTGCCTATTGCTGCTGAGTATAGCTTTAAGAATCAAATAAATACTTAGGAGAAAGAATAACAATCCTTACTTGAATTCTTGACTCAAGGTTTCATTCATCTTTTATTTTGGAAATAGGCTGCTTCTGCTAAAGTATATAATTAGTATTTAGGCTTCACATTTTTTTCAGAGCTTGAAAATTCTAGCCTAAACATCTAACCAAATTTTAGCTTCCTTTGAAAAACAGTTTTCAAAAAGAAAATACCATCTCATGTCTGATACAAAGGAAAATATTCTCCAAGAAATTTAACATGTTGAAGCACCTCAATTCTCTGTATTTTATTAGAAAGATGTTTCTCATAAAGCATAAAATAATACTTATGTGAAGGAATACTACTGAAGGAAACGCTACGGAGTAACAGCTTGGACAGCATAGAAGCTAAAGGATTCTGCAGCTAAAGATCAAACTCTTTGCCACAAAATGATTGCAGTGTTTCCGTTTTTTACGCTCAGAATCCAACATATGAGCCACTGAAATTCTTCTGTACTTTAATATGCCATTTTGTAAACAACCAACATGTTCCAGCCAGACTGGAAATCCTAATGACTTGTCATGAGCATGATATCAGTTTAAACACCTACTCAAGGTCATTTGCATTTCACTGTCTGGTCAAGGTACAAACGCTTCTTCCAAAAGAACTTTCTGATTTTTAAGCAAACTGAGTCAGTTCCAAATGGTTGTTTCAGATACCTCACTTGTTACTGTTTTCAGTCCACTTTTAGTGATTCTTGTCTTGCTTTCCTTTTGCATCTTTTGCTGTTGATGCAATAAAATTTTCACAGATGGGGAAAGGTGACCACACAGAAAGGAACAGTAGGCACAAAACGCAACCGAAGAAATAAATTCTGTATATTCAATTCTCAGCCTTTTAAGTTAATACTCCAAGAGATGCCAACGACCTTTAAATAAAAGATTACTTTAGTAATTCCTTTAGTATTAGCATTTCTCAAAACTAGCTTAATAAATAAACAAACCACTTTTTCCTGGTAACTGGGACTATTCAAACAAGATTGGTTCTCAATGGCTGAAAAAAGACACAATGCCTGTTTAAGATTTAGAAGAGAAAGATTCACACAGCATTTAAATTACATAATCACAGCATCTGAAAGGCAACTGCCAGCCTCACCTGGGAAACCCTGTAAATTTCAGTTGTGAGGAATATAATACTTAACCATAAACAAAACAGAACAAATTATTTCTTGAAACTAAGTCCTACTCTGAGAGTATTCAGATGTCTCCAATTTTACAATTACATGTGCAGTAACACCATGCAAATCTCCCATATTATTATTTTTCCTCAGAAAAACATAGCTTTCAAGTCTTAAAAATAGTATGTTGAAACTGTCTAGATCTGACAATTAAATTAGACTCACTGCAGAGTTTAAAACCAAGTTATCAGTTGAACCAAACATTTTACTTGACAAGAAGTATTACAGGAGTTCACCACAGTACCTTGTCTACATGGAAAATTAAATCCAGTTCACAGACATTTTCAAAACATTTGTCTAGTGTCTCCACAAATACCTGCAAAAAGGAAAAAAAGCCAGAGGTCAAACTATAACAGAAACTCAATAGTTTCATCAGGGAAGATTTAAGGCATTAAAAGCATATATAGAAATTATGTGGTTAACATTTTTATGCCAACAGTATGTTCTCTGCAGCGGGCAAAACTGTATGCACAAGTCAGTTTCTGTTACACCACCGCTAAAAATCAGAGTTTTAAGCAATAGGTGGTTCTTAAAAAATAGTAACATCATCTATGCTACAATTTTCTCAGCTGTGATTCAAAGTGTTCCTTCTCATTCCAACCCAATTATTAAACAAAAATCAGCTAATTTTTCATTATTATTATTATTATTTTTAACAATTACTATGTTGCAAGCATCTCCTGGTTAACCAGACTACTTTTAACTACTTCGCCATACAGAGACACATGAGCGATGCAAACTGTCAGCATCATGCAAGTTTGTCAGCATTACGGCTGCCGGTAACAGTACAGCAGCTTTCACCTGGTTTACAGACCTGCCGAATTCAGGATGGACCAAGAAAAAAGGTAGCTGTCCTAACTGTCTTAATGTCACACCTGCTGATCCTGCCAGGCATACCACCAAATAAATTTAGAGAAGGCCAGCAGTGTGTACCCAGGCAAATAACCCCTCCCTGAATCTAGAATATAAGCACACAAAACAGAAAAATCAAAGCAACTGCCGAAGTCTGGCCACTGATGATCTTTGCCAGATATGAACTGCGCATTACCCTGCTCCAGGTACTTCTGTGACAGATTTCCTGGCACTCAGCCAGTATTGGTACACTAATTGCATCCCAGACTTCAATTAGGCCTGATAATGAAAAGATGATTGTACTTGCACTTGTGAAGCTCCTGAATGCTTCATTCAACACAAAGTGCTTGTGGCAAGTACTGACAAGACTCCAGTCCTAGAGAGCTATAAGCACAGTTTCCTTTATGCAAGGGATAACTCCTATTCAGATGAGATGTCAAGACCGCTAAGTTAAACATATGCTTTATTAGTGACAAATAAATAAGATGCAACTTGTGGGGAATTCTGATCTCAGTTTTGTTGCAAGACCGTTTTGTCACAATATGCATTTAATATTTTTTATTAAGCTGTCACTGTATGCCTTTTTTTTTTTTCTCAATTCTAACATCAAACTCTAAAGCAGAAATATGGAAGAAGTTGAACACTTGGTTTCAATTCCCTCTCTTTTCAACATGGCTTATTAATCCCATCTTGGTCTTTGAGAGGAACCAGATTTCAAACTGCCTAAGCTCAGAGAAATAAGAATAAAAAGCCATGTTTTGCTGACAAAAATTATAAAATAGTTTAGGTTGGAAAAGATCATCAAGTCCAACTGTTAATCTAACACTGCCAAGTCCATAACTAAACCATGTCACTGAGCAGCACATCTACAAATCTTCTCTTTTGAGTCATCAGGAATGGTGACTTAAGCACCTTCCTGGGCAGCCTGTTCCAGTACTTGACAACCTTTTAGGTGAAGAAATTTTTTCTACTATCCAACCTAAGCCTCCCCAATGCAAGTTGAGGCCATTTCTTCTCATCCTACCACTTCTTACTTGAGAGAAGAGACTGATCCCCACCTCACTACAACCTCCTTCTAGGTAGCTGTAGAGAGCGATAAGTTCTCTCCTAACCCTCCTCTTCTCCAGACTAAACACCCCCAGTTCCTTCAGCCGTTCCTCATCAGACTTGTGCTCTAGGCCCTTCACTAGTTTCATGGCTCTTCTCTGGACCCACTCCAGCACCTCAACGTCTCTCTTGTAGTGAGGGGCCCAAAACTGAACACAGGATTCAAGGTGTATCCTCACCATTGCCAAGTACAGAGGGATGATCATTTTCCTGGCCCTGCTGGCCACACTATTTCATCAGAAAGGAAGCCACTGGCCTGCTTAGCTGCCTGAGAACAAGCTGGCTCATGTTCAGAGGCATCAATCAGCACCCCCAGGTCCTTTTCTGTGGGCAGCTTTCCAGCCACTCTTCCCCCAGCCTGTAGCATTGCATGAGGTTGTTGTGGCCCAAGGGCAGAACGTAGCACTTTTCGTTAAACCTCATACCACTGGCCACAGCCAAATGATTCAGCCTGTCCAGATCCCTCTGCAGAGCCTTCCTATCCTCTGGCAGATCAACACTTCCACCCAACTTGGGAGGTGCACTCGACCTTACCTACTGAGGGTGCACTCTATCCCCTCATCCAGGCCACTGATAAAGATATCAAACAGAACTGGCCCCAGTACTGAGCCCTGGGGAACACCGCTTGTGACCAGCCACCGACTGGATTTAAGTCTATTTATCACCACTCTTTGTGGATAAAAGGACTGCTTCTATAGGCACAGATTTATGTCTGCAGACCAGTGAAACAGATCAGCATGATATTAGCCATTTTCAGTTGTCTACTTTGGGTATCCATGAAGAAACATTATTTTCACATCTGAAACCCTGATCTCAAGATCCCGCTTACACTTATTCTCCGGTAACAGAGAGGAGGATCACCGTCTGTTATTTCTGTAACTACTATTATCAGACTACATCTAACTGATATTCCATGTGTTCAGAACAAAGATTATTCTTTAATACCAAAATACCAATTCATAACTTAAACTAGGAACATACAGCGTTTTCACAGACAGACTCAAGACAGTAAAGTTCATTGACAACAGTTAACTAAGTAAATGAAAGTTTCAGTACAATTTAACAGAAGCACAAAGCAAAGCAGATTTTTCTTCTTCAATTAGTTGTTAATCTGTTGAGATAAAACCAGAGTTGTATAAAGAAGGAATGTGAGCAAAGTGAAAAACTTACAAGTTAAGCAGAACAAACTACACAGTTCACAACTATGTACAGCAAGACAAATGACCAGAGATGTTCTCTTACTTTCCTTGTACCTTAGGAGAATGTGGTTACAAGGACAATGCTGTTTCATATCAACTGCAGGAAGAAGATTGGAAATAGATTGCAAACGTTACCTTTATCCAAAGGTTTTAGTTACAAAAGCTGATAGTTTGATGCAATTAAAAAAATACATATTCCTCATATACATCACTAAGTTTGCACATGAATTTACATACTCATTGACATCCATCTAGTTCCTTCGAAAATAAATGAACATGTTAAAACAAAACCAACTCAAAAAATCTCAAAAAAGGCCCTTGCTAATCTGTATTTAGTAGCAGCTTGTATGTCCACACATCAACAAGACATATGTTTTATTCTTGTGACCTTCTTCCAGTAACCAGGTCTTCCCCGATAAGAACACCTGAATCACAGTTAAAATGGTTACTTTTAAACCTTTGCCCATTACATAGGGACAACACAACCCACTGAATCAAGCCACAGATCTCTGCTGCAATGAATGACGAGTAACATGTATCAAACATTTTTTATTCTAAGGGAAATCAGCAGGCACTGAGTATTCTTCAAGGAGATTTTTCACTGGCTAAATATTTCTCATGGAAATTTCAGAAACTTCCTCAATCTTCCATTCACAGGGAAGAGTTCACACAGAGTAATGTCAGCACTGACAAAGTACACATCCATTATGAGCAACTAGTCTTTAAAAGCATTAGTCTGCAAGGTGAACTAGATTTTTCATACTAACATTCCTTAACCAACTTAATTTAAAATGTCCTCAAATAATCAATATGGCAAATAAAATTAAAGCCTTCATCATAATTTTAGCTGAGATTCAAGTGAATTGCACACTGTGGCAAGCAGTGATAGAATTTAAGTACTTCAGTAATTGCTCCAGATGCTGCAGTCACAATTTCCAGAAGAAAAAACACACCAATTGTTTTGGGACACACACTCACCCTCCACACATCAGTTCAAATGAGCCTTATGGTGTTCTTGCAAAAGAACCATAAATAAATGAGTCAAATAGCAGGAAAATAAGGATACATGGAATATATGCACGATGTATTACTAGCTCCCCCTTGTGCTTAATTTTTTAAATCACAATCTTTCAAAGAAATACCCAAGCATATCCCCATGGAAGTAAAAAAGGGTGGAGCGGGGGGTGGGGAGAACATAAGAAAATAAAAGGAAAAATAAAAAAGTGGGGGAAAAAAATATTAAAAACTCCATACTTTTGTAGTAAGTGTGCTTTAATAAAGCCAGATACACACCTGGAGAGTAAAGTATATGAAGCAAAATACCAAATTGTTATTGGATACATACAAACTCCCTATAGAGAGCAGTATGTCAAAACATAAAACACCATCTTTACCATGAAGAGCTTTTTAGGTCAGTATGGCTTTTTTGTTCTTAATTCCTGCCCTTCGCTTTTCACTGAACTCTAAAATAAATTACTAGTGTTACCTGAGAACTATTTAGTGATTGTTCTGCTGTCAAAATAGGTATCCCAGTTATATGCCTCTCCCTGTTTCTTACTGAACATCCTTACCTTGATAGGCTATATACAACTTTTCATGGAAGACTGATCCCATATTTAGCTGCTTATTGAGTCAACATGCCTTGGAAGTACATCAATGTGCTAAACTCCTAAAAAATTCTCAGTTGCTATAAGTTTTTAGGTCCCTAGGTTAGTTACGTACCATTTAAATGTCACTCAATTTCTCAACATGGCAGCCTACAGCTAGTTTTATTTTCTTATGTATTTAATTTCCATGCGCTATAACCTTACACTTCACAGGCTAATGAGAAGAGCCTGAAATAACTACAACTCATGAATTAATTCACACTGAATCCAAAAGACTGCAAAACCTATCAAAAGCATAGCACAAATGCTGACGCATCTCCCATCCAATTAATCAAAAATAAACAGAAGCTTGTGCTTATTAAAAAAAAGAAAGAAAATGGACAAATATCAACAGCATGAATTTGCCTGAACTGTTCAAACACATTTAGCTTGAAGACGGTATAAAATCTGAGGGAGAGTGTAGATTTGCAACACATACAGTGTATTCATTAAGCCTGAACCAAGACGACTTATGAATCAGTTCTGATCTAATGGTGATGTAACAGGCCTTCACATAAGTACCTTAAGTACTACAACAAAACCTTTATGCTGAAAATAACTGCAGACTGAATACGTAATCTAAGCTACCATAGACTTACTCAGTTTACAAGAGAGAAAACCCCTTTGTTCTGGGTTCATTTCACCAGTTTATTTTCATGAGATCATAATCTGACCCTCCACATAACTACTTAAACAATTCGGTATATATATAATCTCTAACAAATTCCAAATGTCTTACTCTTACCTGTGCTGTCTCTGAACTATAGTAAACAAAGATGTAGGAGAGTGGTTCAACACTTCTCAACCAAAAAAAAGAACCAGACAAAACATATTTGCTGGAGTAGATGTATATGTGTAAATACTGCCAGTCTGCATTGCAACTGAGGTTCAGACGTACTAATAAACTTTGAGGGCACTTTTCCAGTGCAAGATACATTTAAATTTGATTGCTATTGCTAAGAAATTAAACAGATCCTTCTTGTGAGCCAGACTGGAAAGTAAAAATGTTTAACTGATCTCTGTATACTTTCTACTATAATCAAATGGTTGAACTACAGCAACCTAGAAAAATGGGAATAATGAACAGCTGCCAGTCCTATGGTGAGACCTTTCATAACCAAAATCATATGGGTAAGAAAAAAGTAAAGTATTTCTATAAATAGAAATAGCATTCTTATTATTTCTGATTCCTTCAAGTAATTATACTGACAAGTAATTAAACACTGGGGCGTAATGAAAAAGATGATAAACGTAAAGACTGAGAGATTATAATCCATCAAAGTATTTCTGGTACATGAAGCAACACAATTTAAAGAAAATTTTACCATGTCCCTAATTTAGAGAATTTGAGGGCTATAAAAATATATGTAGTAGTAAGCTCAAGCAATTTGCTTCAACACCTTAAAGTTAAGTTTAGGTTACACTATGTAACTGGAAATAACTGAAAGCTATTGATGTGACATTTTTTATATGCCATAATGAATAAAATCTTAATTGAACTTGCATAGGGGCCCTGCAAAATATAACAGCTCAGACTGATTGACCTAGTCTTTCCTATCCTTATTATCTGATTAAATATATTTATAATATCCATTTTATCTGAAAAACATCCCTAAGTTACATGAAATATTAACATGCTTCTTTTCTCTTTTCATAAATATTTTAGCACTTCCAAGTAAGAAGACACACTATGCAACAAGCAACTAAGGAACTCTGTATAAGAAACTACTAAGAACAGTTAAGGCCATTGTACACTTAATTGTATACCAACTCAGTAACTTGCATTGCTCAGATACTGCAGAATGCTTCTATTACCAAAGGTGATACAAGCAGATCTGAAAAAAAGAGCTTCCTTCCCTGCTACCCATCAGCCAGGCAGAAAGACAATCAGGATCTACTGTTCAGAAGGGCACTAAATACTGAAGAGCAGCTTTCAACACTAACAGGTGACCATTAGAAGCTATACAGCTCCAAGAAAGGTCTGCAGGGAACTGTGATGCCTTTAAGACTCACAGCGCTTTCTTCAGTGAAATGATCAACAGATACAGGCCTATTTCTCAGGATACCACAGATTTTACTTATTTAATAAACTAATAACCTTGATGTCCAAGGTTCTGAAAGGCTTAGGAGTAAGTGAATCATACATATACACCCAAGACCCATTTTATGTAATGACATATTTTTTTCCACATCTGACTACACTAAAAATCATCAGTGAAATTGTTTATGTGCAAATTTGAAATTGGAAAATTCACTGGTATAGTCAGAGTTCTCTTGACATAAGTGTTCGTATTACCAGGACTAATTTTATTGCTGAGTTGATACAGACACATTTAACAGTTTAAATCACACCTGCTGTATTGGGAGCCTTGCAGAAGACATTGTATTGAAGGAGTCTGTAATCTTAAACAGGACACGTCTGCTCTAATAGGCTCCAGAAGCCTGTATCTTGTTAACGTCATCTTTAACTTATCATGTCTTTGGGAAAGGTGAACTATAGTTGCGCCAAAGAGTGGAATGCACTGATCCTGACCAAGAGACTGTTGTATGGTTAGGAATTAGTGATCCGCGTTAACCCTTGAACTGAGTAGGCACAGGCCTGTACTGTGCTGCACAAACTCCTTGGCTGCGAGATAAACTCAGCCAGCTCACTGTAACAGAGGACCTTGCAGGAAGCTCCTGCTTGGTACCAGTGACTGCACCACTTGTATGACCTTGTCTTTACCTCAAACTGCAGCAGGAAGTTGTCTGAGAACTCTCTTTAGGTAAAGAGTTGTTTTCTTGTGAGGATGTTACATAATAGCTCAAAGGTCCAATAAAGGGAGAGCTTCTCTCCATGGACAGGAAACACTCTGCACAGCACACTGTGAGAAAGTCCACCCTGGTTTTCATCATTGATGCTGCATGAATATGAGATACAGCAAGGGTTGTAACATTTACTATCCACATTCCTATTCTTCTGTTTTACTGAACAGTGAACTTACTAAGTCATTTTAATTCTTATTGAGACTCAGAAAGAACCTCTACTTCTTTCTCCTAACTTCTCCCCACCCACCTCTCAGTGCAGAACATATGACTAGGGCAGCATTTCCTCTCGTTTTCTAAGGTACATCTGACCCAAAGCTCATAAGCCATAAGGAAAGTTTCAACCAAAGAAGTTCTGGATGTGTTAATCCATTATATATTTGTAGTGAATACATATATATGTGTATGTCTGTGTACACACACAGACACATAGACACAGAGAGAACCTTACCTATCAAGGTTCTCATAATCCAGATTTCTCTAGCAAATGTTTGAACTGCACTGTTTTTTGCCTGCAGAACAAGGCCTTGAAAAGCTGCAGCAAAAAATAGCTGCTGATTTTTCAGTCAGTTCCAAACAGTCTGTTTCCTTATTTTTCATCAGTTTGGGAAACAACTTTTTCAAAGACAGTCCAGAAAACAAAAAATTAACATACTATCAAAAAATACTTTCTGATTGCAAATAATTTCATGCGTGTCCACAGTATGAAAGCCACCTTCACTTCCAAGTATCACAGAAAAAAACACAGTTAAATACTGAAGCTCTCAAGTACTTAGAAGTTCACTTACTAATAAAACAAAGCAGAAAAAAAATCTTACTTGTATGAGGTCTAAAATGCCAAGCTCACTTTCTGAAGAATCCACACAGAAGACAAAATACAAGGTGGCATAGTGTCGGTAAATAAGTTTGTTGTCAGATCCACCTATTAATCTAAACAGGAAAAAAAAAACAGGAAAGCTTAGTTAGCCTCTCAGGATAAGATGGGCAAATCCTCACAGTTATTCCAGTTAATAGGAGGCCTACTGTTAATGGTTGGCTAGAACTTTCCCAAATGCAACAGTACCACAACTTTTATTTTTGCGATATAATCACATCAGAAGAATATTAGGTACCAAACAGCCGAAACTACATGTATCACACAAGCACAGTTACTGTTGTCCACATGGATATTAATTATATCAACATATGCACAATTTTATTAAAATCAATTCAAATAGATAATGCAGTTTCATAAAATAAAATTATTGAATGTACTTCCATTACACGCTAACAGGCACCGTACAAGGATTAATCTGCTTTACAGATTAACAGGGCACGTGTCTATGAATTCTTCCCTGCCCTTCTCCGAGGAGCATCAACGGGAAACTATAATGTAGACTGACATTTGGATTACAGAAATGGCCTTAAGTCAGGTTTATGATCCACTTAATAACCAAGAACATGTAACTCTCGCACGCTACAAAATGTTTGGTATCTTGAGAAATAACACTGTACCACAACCAATAGTTTGTGATGCAATGTTAAAGTCACAGAAGCAATTACATTTTTATGGACTCACTAATCATGAAGTTACTAAACAAGAAGATAAGAGGTCTGAACAGGTGTTTCCTTCCTTTTCTTCTGCTATAGCCTTCCCAAAGAAGGTACATAAATCATAAGATGTATTCTTCAGATCACCGACATTTGCTTTGAGCAACAGGAGGCTCACTCAAAGAGAAATTCAAATATTTTGTAGCTTGAGGCTTGTGGCTACGTATATAATAATTCTCCCTTAATTCTGTACCAGAACTGAATCACCCCGCTGGTGTATCATATCTCATCTCTTTATCACAGGGAGAGAATACTATAAAAATTAAATAAAAAGAACATGAAATCTTTTAGGTCACTTTTGCTACAGCCCATTGTTTTGCATTAATGCTTAGGTTGGGGGAGGGAGAACCCTGAAGAACAAGAACTATGTTTACGAAGTATCAGACAAAAATATTACAAAAAAAAGTGGCAGTGGAAAGAAATGGCATATATTTGAGCTTTATTTAGCCAATTCTTCCAAATACTTCAATTCACAGAGTTAGTGTATATATAAACTGTTGAGGCCTTTGGGTAAAGTGCAAACTACGAAGTGATCCCTACCCCAGAAAAACAAAAAGTACTGAAACAATATATTGATATGATAACTCTGAAATTGAGCAGTAGGAATAAGGCCAGAACTGTGTCCTCTGCCTTAGTTTCTTTCTGTTGCACAGCTGTAATTTTTTTAAAAAGGCTCCAAATGGCTGTCTTTCACTTGCACAACTCAGGCCAGCATGTTCCAGCCTGAAATCACCTCCAAGAATCTAAAGACAGAATCAACATTTGAGCAGTTGGAAGAGAACTATTTTAGTTTAAAAAAAAAAAATTAAAAAAAATTCAGGAATGGTCTTGATCTAGTACAGGTAACTATTTAACTGACTCTACACAAAGTTTAGGCATTAGCATACTAACTTTCAGCTATCAGAAATTTCCACAATTACAGTACTTAACAGGCTATGCCAATCTCTGTTTAGACTGGAGACCATGAGCGTACTCTATGAATACTGACCACTTTTCCTAGAAGGTGGTTTTGTAACTATTTAATCTTGATGACGAATATCTCAAAATAAAACACTTCCATTTCAGAATTTCTTCTCTTCAACTAAAGCAAAATCACATTAGAAAAACCAACATGATTCAAGAAGGAATATTTTGTGTGTGTCTTCCAGACACAGAAGACGTGTGGCTTTCCTCCTGCGTTACTCTATCTAAATAAATGAAACAAACTTGGTTTCCGGATAGAGACCGGAAATCCCTAGCTTGATTTAGGGAAAATGGTAAGGTATCACCTGCCTGTTTCTTAACCATCCTGTGTCTGAAACAATGATAGCACTAGATATGGCACTGTGTCAGTTACTGCTCTAGAAAAAACAGTTTTACTGCCTAACTCATATTGATACATATATATATACATGTATATGTATGCTTCAGTTAGTAAAGAATATGTATGTGCAACATGTTAGCCTTTCTGTATTAAAATATTTCAAGCGACATGGCATTTACATTAGAACTGTACAAAAAAGTAGATTACAATCAGCAGTAATAATATTTGCTAGCCAGAATTCATACTTACAATCCTCCTTCTAGGAAGTTACAGACATTTTCATCACGTTTTGATACTAAGTGGAAAGTTTCTCTGATAACTTGTTGCTGCGTATCTTCACTCTATGAAAGAAAACACATTTTGCTATCAAGCTAAAATGGATTCATTAACAATGCACACCATGCACATCTAATAAATACAACACAAAGCATATAGCACCCTCAAACTATTTCTGAAGCCTCAGATCTGCCAATTTACATGCTGCATATCACTGTTATCATTTCAGCACAAAATGATATTTGTGCAGGTCATAAAAGAATACATTACTGAGAAACAACTGCGGAAAAAAGTTACTGTTTTTAAGAAACTTCTAAAGAAAAATAAATTCTAAAAACAGTTTATTCAAGTGAACAGGAAGTCTTCTCCAATATTATGAAATTTTCAGATCTCCACCATAGCCTGAGCAACTTCAGACATGCTTTGAAACTACTGTAGAAAGTGGACACTTCCACTTGCAGAAAAAAAAAACCATGAGATTTGCCACCAGTACTGATTCAATTGATATTAAAGTATGAGTAAGTTTGAAAGTGTCCATAAATAAACCTGTCTCACTGAAGCCACACACAAAAAGATAACCAAGACAACTGTCCCGGTCTCTGTGCATCACAAAGCTTTAGGGAAATCATCTGATCACATAATTTCTTAGTTTCATGCGCTATATTTTTGTGAAGATACAAAATTAGACACACTTGAATGGAAAATGACAATGGAAGTTAACTGTTTCACATTGATACAAGTTCTGTATACTCAAAGTGTTTCATTATTGGTTACCTCCACACTGAGAGGAAAAAAAAAATAAAACCATCAACTTCTCCAGTAAGTTCCTGCAGCTCTGCACTGGAAGTGATCAAGAACAGAGTGGGAATGCACACAAGGGTGTCATGATTTTGGTTGGGATAGTTAGGTTTCCTTCTTAGCAGCTGGTGCGGGGCTGTGTTTTGGCTTTAGTCTGAAACCAATGCTGCTAACGCACCAATTTTTAGTTGCTGCTACGTAATGCTGACTCCGATCAAGGACTTTTCAGTTAAACCACGACAAAGGGCAATGCCTATCATTAAAATATTCCATTTTAATTTTTTAATCAGAATGAGTAAATACAGAAAGAAATCTGCTTGGTAACCCAGAACCGGGACAAAGAAGAAAACAGGTTAACAAAGAAGTATTTCCCAGTATTGCCTTTCTACGGAAAAGGGATCAAATTCAGTCGCCCATAGCAACAACCTGTGTCAGTTATGCTCCTGCAATTAAAAGCCTGACTGTGCAAATGGAAGTGTTACAGTTATCACTTCTGCTCCAATATGCAGAAGATGCATTCCTTCCAATAAAGTTAAATATGACTTCTGTAATAGCCAGATCTGAAAGTATGTAGCCATAAAACCAAGTCAGCAATAGCACTACTGAAAAAAGCATATTTTGTTTACACAATTCTGGGAAGCATCAGTCATTTTCTGTGTTTTAATGCCCAAGGTTTAATGCCCAGAGCTTAATTTATTTGCTAGAAGATACACTACACGACAAAAACACTGCCTTAGAATTTTTTATCCTTGAATGACATCAACTGTTTCCACATCTCAATTCTCCATGGCTGCACTTCCATTAAGATCAAGCTCTTGTGCTGCATTTTCAGATCTGCCTTGCTACTTGCCTTCTCCCCAGTAACAGAACATACTTTTCTATTCCATCGCATTTCCTTTTCATGTCAACTATATTTTCACAGTATTCTGAAGGTTTCCAAGGGAAGACGCTCTGCTTATTTAACCTGTGAATGCCATAAAACTCATCTTCCCATTTCTGACACCCCTGCCACAGCACTGAGACACGCCGCACTACATCAGAGAAGCTGATTAGGCTAAAAACCACGGCAGCTCGGCGCTTCCACAGATAAACTCAGAGAACCGAGTCCGCCGCTGAGCAAGACTCCGTTTCTTCACCTTCAGCGTGCCAAAGGGCAATTTCCAGCGAACAGAACAGCGTCTGGAAAACCAGCTTTCGGAATGTCATCTCCCTTACCGATACGTCTCACAAAGCCCCAGCACCCCCATTTCCCCAAGACCTGAGCCCTGAATCGCGGAGCAGCAGTTACCACGATCTACCCCAGGCAGCGGGGCAGCGCCGGGAGGGTTCCGGGTTACAACCACCCCTCACATCCCCCTCCCCCAGCCCTGGTGACAGGCCCTGCGCGGCCGCGGCCCGCCCGTACATAGCGCTGGTAGAACTTGGACAGCCGCGGCTTGCCGTGGTTGTTGAAGATGAGGATGGCTTTGATCATGGTGGGGCGGCGGCCGCCGGGCTCGCAGCCCCTGCTCCTCCTCCTGCCCGCCCTTCACGCCCTACTCTCGAGGCGGCGGCAGCCGACCACACCGCAACACGCTGGCGGCGCCCGCTAGCAGCCGCGCAACGCCCCGCCCCGTCACCTGACAGGAAGGCAGCAGCCCGCAAAGGACAAAACGCCTTGCGCAGCCACAAGCGCGTCCGCCGTGTGGTGTCACTTCCGCCGCCTCTGGGAGGCTGCTCTTCTCTGGAAGTAGCATGGCGGAAGTGGAGGAGCAGCCGGTGCCTGCCTCGCCTCAGAGCGAGGAAAGAAGCGAAGCCGGGGAAGAAGCCCCTGACGGCGGGGCTGCGGCGGGGGCTGCTGACGCGCCCCCCCCTCCTGCCGGCTCGCCAGGCACCGAGGAGAACGCTGGAGACATGAAAAAAAAAAGTAAGGGGGCGTGAAGCCACCCCCGGGGCAGGTGGGCGGGTCTGTGGTGACGGGCAGGTGCGCTGGCCAATCGGCGGTGGCGAGCGGGTGGCTCAGACCAATGGGGCGCAGTGTTGACGCTTGGTCATCCCCGCAGTTGACGTCCTGCTCAAGGCCGTGGGCGACACTCCTATCATGAAGACCAAGAAGTGGGCCGTGGAACGGACCCGCACCATCCAGAGCCTCGTCGACTTCATCAAGAAGTTCCTCAAGCTAATGGCATCCGAGCAGCTGGTAGGCGCAGCTGGTAGCCTGGCCTACACATCTCGGGGAGGGCAGGAACAATTGCGACAGGGCACTGTGGACACCCCGAGGCCGGATTTTTTCACCTTGTAGGGATGCTATATGAATGTAGACCGCGGCTTTTGCTAGACAACTGGTGTAAGGACACCAGGAAAACTATTCAAAGTACACACAGCTGTGCACAGTGATATGAGCCATCGTGGTGCAGTTTGAATGTGCTCAGGTGCTCAACTCCATCCAACCTTTGGGCTTTTTGCAGTGTCTCTTCTTGTCTGATGCTGCCACACAGAGTTGTGTGTGTGTTATGCACTGATGCATTTCAGTGAAAGGTTCATACGCACAATGTAACTGTAGAAGAGCCTTCTGTTTCCAAGGAAGGCAGTTGGAGTTAAGGGTGCTTATGGGCTTACAGAAGCACTCAGCAGAATTGTATGACAGACCTACACATTTCCTTGAGCTTTGTAGAGAAGCAAGATGTGCATCACTGTCCCTGGAAGTGTTCAAAAGCTGGGTAGAGGAGGCTCTTAATGACATGGTTTAGTAGTGGATTTGGCAGTGCTGGAGTAACAGTTGGACTTGATGATCTTAAAGGCCTCTTTCAATCCAGCTGATTCTATGATTCTAAGGTATACGGAAGGAGTATTTGGGAAAAAGTCTAAAGTGTTTGAGATTAGTGTTCTGAGTATTGATGTCTGTTTTCTTCAAAACTTCTCAAACAGTTTACTTACTAGTAGGACTGATTTCTCTTTAAAATGGAGTACCTTGGAAACTTGCACAGTTTGCAGCATATTACCAATATTGCTTATGTGTTCCTTCATGTGCAGCCCAAGTGGCCTTCTGATAAAATTAGAAGAGCTGGAGCAGAATCAGAAATATGATTGTACTAGTTTTGTGCTTAACAGGGATACATGCATTTCAAAGCTTTCATTTAAGATGTAAAGTTAAAACTGGACTCATTTAAACAGTCAAATGTGTAGCCAAAGTGTGGATTAAATCACCCTCTTCTTGGTCTGTAGGCTCTTCTTTAAGCACATCGGCATAAACAGTTTCACTACGCATCTCTCTCATCTAGATATCCTGAAGGATTTGGGTTTGTTTTTTTTTCCCCAAGGCTTAGCATCTCGAATAAGTTCAGGTATTTATTGTTCATAGATATTATCTGTAGTGTTCATAGGTATTATCAACAGTTTAATTCATTAACTGCCATCTCATTTTCTCAGAGGAAAAAAAATACAGGAGCATGGAGTCTTCCAGTGTGGTTTAAGCTTACAGCTGTACTTCAAGAACAATACCCTAGGAATTTAATAACTCTTCTTTGGAAATAGCGCAGTTTACGGTATTACACATCACTATCTCACACTGGAGATTCCAAGGCCCTCTTTGACATTATGGACTAGCTACTGTATGCATGTATGTACATTTGGTAGAGAAATTGAGAAGGATGACTTCAGAAAAGGACAAGAAGTTTTGTGATTTCTGTGACTGCTGTTCTAACTGAGCAAATTTGGAATAGTAGGAATGGTTTGCATACTTGAAATGAGAGTAAAGACCAAAACAGTAGGTTCGTTTTCTGGTGCTGTATGAGAGGCTAATGGGTCAGTTTGCAGCAGAAGGAAATCAGCACGTTTGCTTTGTGACAGCCAGTCACAGTAGCTGCTGGAAGTCATGTTGCCCCTCCACACAGAAGTAAAAATACTAATTTGTGATATTTTGGTGTGGATTCTGAAGATTATAGAATAAATAGTGAACAGCGGACAGATTTACCCACTTCTGCCAGCAGAATGTTTCTTCTGTGTAATCTGTGAGATGTATGGGAGCTCTCCATCTTCTGTTTTCTTTTTCTTGCAGTTCATATATGTAAACCAGTCTTTTGCTCCATCTCCAGACCAAGAAGTTGGGACCCTCTATGAGGTGACTTTCTCCTTAAACATCCTTTCCAACTATGCTTAATTTGCAGAATTTGCTGGTATACTTCTGGGACTTGAAAATTGTTACTATGCCTAGCTATGCTGGTGGTCTCTTGCATTTAATGTAATGTAGTTGATAATGACAGTTGTGTATGAGTATGATTTAGAGAGACATGACTTCATACAATCTCTGGAAATGTATTCATTCACATACAGGATGTTTCCATGCCTCCCATTATGATGGAGAGCTTTGTTACCAGTAACTATTCTATGACACAGTTATCTGGAGGGGGGGGGGGCTTTTTTGTTTGTTTTGATTCATGTATATGCTAGCCCATGAATAATCTAACAGCCCTTGTCTTGATTTCTTTTTTTTCTTGCAGTGTTTTGGAAGTGATGGCAAGCTTGTACTGCATTACTGCAAGACTCAGGCATGGGGATGAATGACAAGCAGTGCAACTGTTTAGGTGTTGTATTCGAAAATGGAAAAGGGAGAAACTTTCTTAAATTTGGCCTGTAAATACACAGAATGAAAGATATTTTTTTTTTCCATTTCTGCTTAAATGTATAAAAATTATCCAGATGAGTATGTAAAAGAAGACTTACCTAGGCTATCTGATCATGGAACTTTTTTTTGATGTACATCTGAGCTACAGAAAAAAATAGTATTTGCCATCTGTAAGGTGGAGCCAGCTTCCTTGCTGCCAAATTCTCGATTGCTGTGTCTGAAGGAAAGCTATTTCATAGTTGTCTGGAGGGCTGACTAGTCAGCTCTGTTACTCTGTATGCTGTACTGAATATCAAAGTTCCTTTTTATTAAAAGGGATGTTTATTGTATATGTAGCGTGGAATTCAGTTTACTTCTGACATATTGTACATCCATTGTGTCTAGTCTATTCTTTCTGAAGTCTTTATCTTGAATGTGAATAATCTCTTTTTTTTTCTCATAATTAATATGTAGGTGTTGGTGTATAATCTGATGACCTCACACTGTGCCTTCATCATGTCATTACTATAAGTACCTTGTTTATATGGCACAACATAATGATAGATGTCAAAAATACTTTTCATCCTGCCCAAATTGTGTAGTGATTTGTTGAAGGCTGAAAATTTCAGCAGTTGCCAAGGTGCTTCTTCTGGCACTGTTTAATGACTAGTGTCTCTATCCGAATGCTACAGCTAGCTGTCACTTCAGTTAATGAAGAAATAGATATGAGTTGCTAAAAACTTAGCATCTATATTTGCTCCTTTTGGCTGCTGTTATTTTCCGGCTTCATCAGCTGCATGTTGTTTCAACAAAACAGAATGCACTTTACAACATTTTCTAAATCTTTATTTATTGGGGAGTTTGGATGTGCAGGATGGGGATTTTTTTGTGTGTGGATTTATTTTGTATACGTTGCACAATCTTTTATGTTTAAGCTGAACTAAATTAAATGTTAGCTCTTCGCTTGCAGAGTGTTCTTATGCTGGAGGACAGTTTTGGTCCCTGACACAAAACACTTCTTCAGCGCATACAGGCAAAATGGCCTGTTCTAGGTTAAAGTGTCCTTGTACAATAGTTTTGAGCCGTTCATTGCTGTTTCATGTCTAAGTGGCTCTTTCATGGTCACTGCAACCTGTGTACAAGATTGTTTCCCTCCTTAGAGGACTAGTGGTGAACTAATGCTCAGCTTAACTTACTGATCTTGCTGCAGTTTGCATGCATCCTGCATACACAGCACAGCAACACAGGCACATGCCCCGAATGCTTGCTTGATATATTTTACCACTTCTTAAGTGGAAAACCCGGATTTGTTGGATTAAGCTAACAAAGCAGAATTTGTTGTAAACATGAATCTTCAAATAACGCATACCGTTGCCTGTTCAGAACCCTGATCTTACAAATATTTGTCTATTTAAGAGAACTGTTGTAGAGGTAAGCACTCTGATTCTGTCCTTTTGAGGAAATTCCTTTCTCAACTAGTGAGGATAGTGTAACCTTGCACAGCCACTAGAGGGTACACAAGGACAAAGGTATTTGCATTTTGTTGGGGTTTTTTTAATCATTTTTGTAATATGTCCACTTGCCAGCCTTACAAATATAAGTAGTTTGTTCTCCTCTGTGGCAGTATGTTTACTTAAGATAAGCTACTAGTCCATCTGTTTAAAGAATGTTCTGTTGGTGCCTTTCACCTCATTTGATCTTAACAAAGGAGACTACTGATATTCTGTAACTGTGCTCTTCAAAAATGATGCAAGAAAGTTGTTGGGGGGGGTGTATGTGTTTGGGAGGGGGGTTCTGTGGATATTTTCTTTTTTTTTTTAATAAAAACCCACAAGGTTTTAGAGGTGAAGGAGAGATATAGATCACTGTATCTTACCAGCAAATGTTAGAAGGTTGTCCATCATGTTGAATCTATAGATAACTTCTATCCTCTGAAGTTGAGGGGGGGAAAAAAGGTTTGCCTTGAACCCTCCGAAGTCCAACATAACACCCACAGTAATGGTCTTGATTTCTTTTATTCACCACAAGAGTTTTTGAACTTTGATAAGTTATGCTGGTTTGAATCATGGAATAGTTTGGGTTGGAAGGGACCTTCAAAGGTCATCTAGTCCAACCCCCCTGCAATGAGCAGGGAATTATTAATTTATTTAAGATTCAGCTTGTTCCTTTAACAGTACTTACTTTATTACTCTTTGCTACAGCATTTTTTCTGCTCTTAACTTTCCTCCAACCCCAACTAATTATTTCTTGGCCCCTAGTTTACCAGTATACAGTGGCTGCTCACCTGACTGTGCTCCTGCTGTTCCTGAATGCTCTAAGGGGCTATCTTTATTCTGTTCCTTTCCTTTTAATGACTGCCAGTTCCAATTCTACTAATTCCCCCATGTAGCTTTGGTACCATCTTTATGGAACGAGTCCTCCTTTTTGCTGCTTTTCCTTGTAGTTTTCCACCTTCTCACCTCAGGGGGGTAGTTAGTGCTTGCTTATCTCTGGTAACTCCTTAAGGACCATGGGCTCTCTCCATCTGGAGTCAAGGTGCTACTGTTTTAAGTGGCAGAAACTTGTCCTTGTGCATATTCTTAAATAACAGACTTGGCTGCAAACAAGCTAAGTAAATAATGTATTAGATGAACAAATAAATTATTAGCAGCAAATGCTTGTAGTATTTGCAAAAGACAAATGTTGCAAATGATATGTTAAAGCTCATATATTTAAAAGTGACAGTTGTAGCATCTCAAATCATAGATAAATTAAATGCTTTCAAAGGTATGTACTTACCTCTTTAAAAAGAATAATTCCAGTAAATCAGAAATATCAGAAGCTTAAGCAGAACATAAACAGAAAACATATTCTCTGTATTCACTATGCCTTAAGCAAAAGTGTTGACTGTATAGTTTAAGTGATTTCAATTGCTACAGAGGGAGGAAGAAGAATATGAAAGTAAAGGCTGTTCTTTTGGGCAAGTCTGTGCAAGTTGCACAGGCACAACAAATTAAAAAATAGTGTAAGTGCTTAAGAGTGCTGTGTTCTACCCAAAGATGCTACAGTACTGAGCTACCAATATTTGTGATGTAATTTAATTCACTTGACTTTATGTAATTAAGTAACAGAAAAGGCAAATTGATAAAATCAGTAAATAAAGTAAATTTTAAAGATTTATATATGAAGATAAGTATTGGAAATGAAAACTATTATACTGTTTTTATGACAGACTTAGTACTTCACAACTTCCTAATACTGAAGAACAGTGCTATGCAAAATTCAGTTATCCTGTTTCCAAGGTAACAATCACCAGCTTAAAACCTTAACTGGGGGACATTATTTATATTAATTATTCAGATTATAGGTTGAAGACTAGCATTACTTATAAATTTCTAATTTGTAGGTTGAACTAGTCATAAAAGCACATGGAGAACATGAAGGAGGTAAGTGAAACTCCAGATACCTTGAAAGTGAAATTATAAAATACAATAATGTCATCTATGTGCATATTGAGCAAATGTCATCTTTTAAGCTTTGAAGAATTGCTGCTAAGTTATTAACAGAAGATATCTCAACAGCATAATCTTGGATGTAAATTCCAGGTGGGAGTGGAAATTCACACATTCACTCTGCAAAGTCCTTCTCAACTCTAAGGCAGCTTCTGTTTATCCACTGCTGCTGTTCAGGCTCATTTTCCAGATCAGATTCTGCTTTTAGTTGCACAGGCTTTTGGCTTATGCTAGTTGTGACTATCCTGAAGTTTTAATTGCTCTTCAGGGATGTTTGTACAAAGGTTACTCAAGGCATTATCTTACTACAACATTGGCATACTTGCAGATGAGACCATAAAGGGGGGAAAATACCTTTAACACTGGGGTTTTCGTGGTTATTATGACTATTACAAGCTTATATAAATGCCATGTGCATTAAAAAAAGGTGTTTCAGCATTGTTTTGTATTGGATCGTCAAGAATCTGACGGAGTATGTTAAATGTGATTGTTATCATTTGCAGAGACCACACTTCAGCTTTGTATCGTACTTAATATGCTGCCAAGGCTAAAAATTATGAAGTTCTACATTGTTTTTTTTCTTGTACCTGCTTTGCACTTGCTTCTGTAGCCATAATGACATGAGGTGAGAAGTGCATCTCACTATATTTCAGTCACAAAACTTTTGGCTTTATGCCAAAATATCCGGAGAAACAAAAACTCATTGGGGATTGTTTCCTCCTAAAATGAGTAGTTAAGAAAGGTTAAAGGAATCACATTGACTAAAGAGACCAAAATAAGTATGTTAAAAGCTTAACGTTAAGCCAGTCACACTACATCTATGTCACTAGACTCGGTAGCGCTGGAAGTTTTCTGCAGCACCATAGCTCAGTCATCCATACAGTTACTTGTTAGAACAGTTGCTGGCACAGACTTTGGCCTGTGCACAATTTAGGAGTTGGCAAGGGACCATTTCTGGTGGGCACTTTGAACTTGACCAGCCTGTTTGAGAGGTTAGAAGATAAATATTGTGGATACAAACTGCTCTTTGCAACTTGGCCTCTGTGCCAAGGAGGCGAGATTCTATCCCTTGTATACACATTGAGAATTAAGCTTGAGGAAGAAAGACATTGTCCCTCTTCAAAGTTCAGGAGCAATCTTGGAATTTTTTTAAGTGCTTTTCCAGCTTCCCCTCCATATAATCATTACATACATGCTTGCTATAAATGCCTGCAATATTTTTCATTAAGGAAGAAGATTATAGATGGTGAGGAAGTACTACTTACACATCTCAATTCACTCATACTTTTGCTTATTAAAAGTAGATGATAAATACTAGTAAGATTAAGGGAAAAGTGCAGAGTCTCAGTGTCCTTTCTCTCTTCTCATGGAATAATTTCACATGAAAGTTATTTAAATACATATATATGTATCAATTGGACTGAGTGAATATAGTATCAAAGTATAATTGTGTGGAGGGCTTGAGCGTTAAAAATGTTTGACTTATATGTTCTAATGGCAAAAACCAGCATATGATATTAAAAATCAGCCTGTGACATTAAAGCAGACAAAAATGTGTTTTCATCAAGTTCAGCTTGATAACAGAACTAATAAACCTAGCAACTCTTGGGAACTAAAATGCACTAAGAGCTTATCAGCTCTGAAAGAGGAAACCTCAAAGAGGAAAGGGTCTCCAAACAGAAAACTACACTGTAAATAGTACTACTACAGAGGAGGCTACCCAGCACTTAAGCTTTCTCATATAAATACCACAAATTGAAAGAAACCAATTTATTTTAAAAGTTTTTTTCTCACAGAAAGAAATGTCTATATTTTATTTATAACACATGCATAGTGTGCTAGCCTCCCACCAAAAGAGGACCAAACTGATTTCTTCTGAGAGTCCATTCTGAGCTGTGTGGTTTAATGCCTCACAGTTCTTCAGTATGATTTATTTTTTAACTTCAGCAGTACATGTGCTGTTCAGGAGTTAGTGTTTTCAGCATAAGGCATGTCTTAGTGCGTGGAGCCCTTGTTTCAGTCACTGAATACTGCATTTTGTAGTCTGATGATGTTTCACTGCATCATCTATGCTTGATACTGTCCTCTGGCTTTTTTGGTGAATCACTGTGCAAGCAGCAGGTTCTCATGCAAAATCTGTTGTGTACTAAGGAATCAATCTTGCTTTCCTGGTTATATCACTGAGGAGCAGCTGCAGTGCTGTTCCACAGCCCTAGAAGGAGTCATCCCACTTGGATGTAGGGCTCCCTAATCATTTAGCTTGGTCTTCCAGATCAAAGTCTGGGAACTGCTGCTTCAGGCAGTGTATTGCTTCCAAATAGCAATCTGAATGACGTCCGCAACAAACATTTACTTACATTTCCTCCTGATTATAACCTGAAAGGTGATATCTGTGCAATCGATGTCCTTCCAAGAGTCCAAAGACCTTCATGTATAATAAAAGGGACAACTCTAGGCATCATAGACTGAAGCACTTTGGGTTTTCAGATGCAGGATGCAGATCTTAAATCATATAAATCTTAAAGGAAAAGGCAGTAACCCTTTTGTAATGCTTTGGGACTACACAACACAATGTGCTGTTTCGGTAAGGTGAGTTTCCTTGCCGCAGATTATTAACCTTTTGTCTGTAATATGATCAGTGTAACGGAATGTTCTCTTCTCTTAGGCTTCCTCAGAATCATGTAGCCCTAAAATTTTCAGATCCAGATTTTCTCTTTAAAAAGTGATCTCTATAGATGTAAGGAAACTTTGGAGAACAGAGAAATACCATTGGTAAAAGTCATAGGAGAGGTGGAGGAGAAGATGTAAATTCATAGACTCATAGAATAGTTAGGGCTGGAAAGGACCTTAAGATCATCTAGTTCCAGCCCCCTTGCCATGGGCAGGGTCACCTCCCACTAAACCGTGCCATCCAAAGCTCTCTCCAACTCAGCCTTGAACGCCACCAGGGATGGAGTATTCACAGCTTCCCTGGGCAACCCATTCCAGGGCCTCACCACCCTTACAGTAAAGAATTTCTTCCTCAGATCCAATCTAAACTTCCCCTGTTTAAGTTTGAACCTGTTACCCCTTCTCCTCTCACTACAGTCCCTAATGAAGAGTCCCTCCCCAGCATCCCTATAGGTCCCCTTCAGATACTGGAAGGCTGCTATGAGGTCTCCACGCAGCCTTCTCTTCTCCAGGCTGAACAGCCCCAACTTTCTCATCCTGTCTTCATACGGTAGGTGCTCCAGTCCCCTGATCATCCTCGTGGCCCTCCTCTGCACTTGTTCCAACAGTTCCATGTCCTTTTTATGTTGAGGACACCAGAATTGCACACAATACTCCAAGGGAGGTCTCACGAGAGCAGAGTAAAGGGGCAGGATCACCTCCCTTGACCTGCTGGTCATGCTCCTTTTGATGCAGCCCAGGATACGGTTGGCTTTCTGGGCTGCGAGCGCACACTAAAGCCAGCTCATGTTCATTTTCTCATCAACCAACACCCCCAAGTCCTTCTCCGCAGGACTGCTCTGAGTCTCTTCTCTGCCCAACCTGTAGCTGTGCCTGGGATTGCTCTGACCCAGGTGTAGGACCTTGCACTTGGCATGGTTAAACTTCATAAGGTTGGCATCAGCTCACCTCAGAAGTATGTCAAGGTCCCTCTGGATGGCATTCCTTCCCTCCAATGTATCAACTGAACCACACAGCTGGGCATCGTTGGCAAACTTGCTGAGGGCGCACTCAACCCCACTGTCTGTGTCACTGACAAAGATGTTGAACAAGACCGGTCCCAACACCGATCCCTGAGGGACATCACTCATTACTGTTCCCCAGCTGGACACTGAGCCATTGACCACGACTCTTTGCATGTGGCCATCCAGCCAGTTCTTTATCCACTGAGTGTTCCACCTATCAAATTGATGTCTCTCCAGTTTAGAGACAAGGATGTCATGCGGGACAGCATTGAACACTTTGCTCAAGTCCAGGTAAATTCTCATTAATGGGTTGAAGTGCTATTATCTGTCCAGGCTAACTGACCAAGGAGACACAGTATAGTTGTTTGTCACAACAGACTGAGAGTTCAGACACCTTGGATTCCACATATGACTAGTCCACAATTTCTATTTGGAATAACAAGATGCATCATGAAGTCTTCAGACTCAGGCTACATATTCAAGTCCAGTACATGGTGCAAAATGTCTAACACTGGAGATCATTGATTCTGTCAATCTTAACTGAAAATTTTCCTCAATAGGCCAGGAGAAAAACCCTGTTACCTGCATCCCAGTAGGAGGTGAGGTGCCAATATATGGCACTTCAGCTGGTCTCTGTTGGAGTGAGATGTCACATCCAACGATTGGTTGGAATGCTTACTCCTGACTTTTGGATAATAGTTGGGTGTTTTGGCATTTGTCCATAAAACAAAGTTTCTGTAGTTAAAGCCCAAGCTAACATTTCCCAAGACAGGGTTTTAACTGTCAGGGTATCGACAAGAATGGTTTATCGGTTTCCTTTCTGCCTCTCAAATTTAAGTCATGAAGAATGCAAGAATGATTCACTTTCCGTGTGAACCCTCTGAGGCTCTGTGCTTTCCACAAGGGCTGTGTAATGTGAAATACAGGAAAAATCTTTAGACCTTTAGATGCTTCTCCCCTGAAGCCACAGGCTTGCTCTTTTTCTGTAGCACTATAAATATACATCCACTTTAGGGACTGCAGTGTTTTATACAGGAGTATGAAGTACCTATGTATGTGTCATTCTGCAGATGTCATAGCATCTTGCAGATTCAGGAGTACTGAATGTGATTACATGTCTCCTCCAATAAACACCAAAGCCTGCCACCATTAAGCAGAGCTCAATAGCACATTTATCAGAGAAACAAGATAACGAGGTCCTGATTACGGGAACTAGCAAGTGTAACTCTTGCAGAATTATTTGATGGGATGTTTTTCTCCTTTAGCCACACAATGGCTGTTATCAGGGCTGGGATATCCTAGTTGTGTTTCAGAGACTTGGGATGGTCTTAGGTTCTTTCAGACCTTAAAAAGTGCTTGAAAATTATCACAGTTCTCTGTTAGATACATGCACACACAAACACAACTTCTTTAAAAAGTGGCAATAATGTTGGCTCTGCTTTCTGTGTTGCAGGAGGGGTTCTGGACCAGTGCTTGACTATGTACCTATTCAGTGCATTCATTCATAACTCACTCCAGTGTGCTAGACCCCAGCCCCATTTAGATCTATAGGAGAGTATTCCCAACTGCAGTGGAGCCAGAAGTTCATCCAGCCTTTCAAGATGTAGCTGTTGTATTCATGGTGCCTCTTTTTCTCACACCTACTTCATGCACAGGTCAGGGAGAGAGAAGAGAAAGCAGCTTCACTAGAAATCGGTCACTGTAACTGCCTTTAAGGTAATTGCAAGCTGCCACTTTGGTGAGCACCTTTAAGCATCAGAGGTACCGCAGACCATACCACCAATCTGCTTACTTGCAGCCCCACAATCGTCAGCAGACCTAAATAGCTGAACTCCTTTTTTCTTTTTTTTCTTTTTTTTTTTTTTTTTTTTTAAGAAAAGATGGATTTTTAAAGCACAATTCTATGATGTATGGTGAATTCTGCTGTCAGAATTCATGACTAATAAACATCCTATCAACAGCTGGACTAGAAATCACAGAATCAAAGAATGTTGGGAGGGACCTTAAAGATCATCTAGTTCCAACCCCCTGACTCCTTTTGTCCCATTCATTACATTTCTAGGTAATGACAGGCCGCAGTAGCTTGTCTGCAGAGTGCGCAGTTTTCAAGGAACAGCACTTTCCACAGGCAGGCTGTATTATGTAACCTCCAGCACGAATTTTCTGTGATACTGTGGTACCATTGTGGTTTTGCTTTTAAATAGAAGCTTTTAAGTGTATTTTCATAAGGCTAGGCTCAAATTAATACTTCTCTGCTGCACCTTATCTGCTTGGAAGCTTCTTCCTCTGTGATACAAGTAACGGAGGGAGCTGTGTGCCACGCGTGCTTCACAAGCCTCAAAGCTTGTTGAAAGGGGATGAAAATGTACACACGAAGAGGCCTAGCAGGGAGAGGGAGAGCTGCGAGGACTCATCTCCCAGGAGAGATGCTTTCCGTCCGGGAGCGACAGCCACTTTTCATATTCCCTCCACCGGGGATACCAGAGAGCCAAATGGTTCCCTGCCCACCCAGGATGTCAAAAGCGAGCCCTGCCAGGATCGCTGGAGGGACTGACGGTGGTCCGGGAGGAGGTGGAGTGGGAGGCAGGGACAAGGACAGGGGTAAAGCCAGGGGCAAGGGCAGAGGCAGGAGCCGAGGTAGAGACGGGAAGAGGCAGTCGGTGAGGGGCGCGCCCCTGCAGCCGGCTCCGGGTGCCCCCGCCCGCTGGGGCCGGCGGCCCCACTCCCGGGGACGGGCACGGCTGGCCGCAGTCCCGCCCGCCGCCGCCTGGCCCCTCCGCCCGCCGGGGCGGTGGAAGGCTCCCGCCGTGCCTCCCAGTACATAAAGGGAGGTGGCGGGGGCCGGCCGCGGGCAGCGGCTGGCGGCGACGGAGCAGCGTGTGCAAATGGAGCTGCCGGCGGTGATGGAGCAGCCGGTGATGATGGAGCAGCCGGTGCAGACGGAGATGTGGAAGGCGCAGAGCCTGGCGGAGCTGGTCCGCATCCTCCACCGGCTATTCGCGGAGGACAAAATCTGCGTGGAGGAAGTGCAGGCGCTGATGGAGTCGTACGAGAGCACCCCCGAGGAGTGGCTGCAGTACGCTCAATTCGACCAGTACAGGTACAAACCACCCCGGAGCAGAATGCCTCCGGTGCCGCGCCGCTCACCGTGCAAGCGGAGCCGGCGGAACGGCAAAGTCGCGAACGGGGAGCGAGGACCGCGGCGATGCAGAGCAGACCACTACCATCCTCTTCCCCATCCCGACCCGGCCGACGGCCCCTCCGGCAGCGCTCCGACTTGGGGAAAGGGCAAAGGCCTCCGGGGGGTCTGCGGTGGCCCGCGGCGGGGTCGGGCAGGGGCGGGAAGCGGGCGGGGCGGCAGCGGCCAATGGCGGCCCCGGCGGGCGCGAGCGGTGGGTGCCCCGCACCCGCTACCGGCGGGTTCGCTTGTAACACCCCCACCGGCATCGCAGCCGGGCCGGGGTGCCGCACGCGTTGCGCGGAGAGCCGGGGCGAGGGGCAGACCGCACCAACGTGTGTGTTCGGTGTCCTTAGAGGAGCAGGTGCGTGCGCTGCCGCACCGGTGGGTTGGGAGCCGTCTGCGCCCCTCGCTGCAGCCCCTTCCTGCTCTGGGGCTTTTTGCTGCTTGCCGGGAGTGTGGAAAATACCCGTGGGGGTTTGAAGTCACTCCTACTTGCTAGCAACTGATTTATCGCTGCCATTGGTGGCTGCCCCGTCTCAAATTTCAATACAAATACATTTTATTTGAGCACTTCGTTAAGAAAACAAAAAAAACCTAACCACCGCCACCAACAAAAAACTCCAGAACTTTTTCTTTTAGCCTTACTTTCATGAAACCATCACTGTGGCTTGACTTTTTTAGCCTTCTTTCACCTCGTGTTTACTATCCTCCATTCAGAATAAAGCACAGAATTTGTAGCAGGACACAGGACACTAAGAATCAGAAAAACAAAGTGTGCTAACATTAGAAGTATGCATGGCAGCCATATTTTCTTTTTCTTCAGCCAGACCCGTACAGAAATAACAGCACTTGAAAAGTTTGGTCAAATGCCAGCGGTGGTTGCATACGTTCTAGCATCACAGGAAAATATGTCTACCTAAAATATGAGCAAATTGTGGATGAGGTGAGAGGCAGCTTATAGACATATATGTTATGCTTTGAAAGTAATTCGTTATGAGCCTCCTATCTTGAGTAAAATAGAGTGGTCTTATGGGAAAACTAATTAAAAACTGACATCGGTGCCCTTTCTGTGTGCCCCTGCTTGCATCTCCTAGGTGAGAGTGAGGCATCCTGTCATCAGTGTAAATATTTGCTTTATTTGGCAAAGTAAGGTGCAAATAGTCATGACTAAAGCTGAAATTAAATCAGAAGTTCCCACTGGGTTATTTGCATTATAACAGCTAGAAGCACCAGCCCCAGATCAGAAGAACCCTGCTATGGAAAGTAATGTGTAGAGCAAAATCCCAGTCCCTTCTCACGTGAACTTTTTAATATAGCAAGACAAGCAGCAACTCAGGGAGGCTTGCAGGAGTGTACACAAAGGAACAAACATAAGATGTTGCTATTAAAGATATTTTCAAGCCCTGAGAGCAAATCACTGTCTAGAGTATGCCTATCGGTAAAAGCATTCAGCATCAAGCTTATGCTGTGCCACCTGTAAGATAGCACATGAAAAATCTTTTTAGGAAATCTTGCTCTGATAAACTTTGTTTAGAAGCAGATGCTGGCAGAAGTATCCCACAGGTGCTTTATCAACACACAGATGCCACAGTACAAGACATAGAATTTTCAGGATCAGACTAGGAGAACCATGGACGAAAAGCCCAACATCTTATTTCTTTTTTGGCTTTGTACAAATGAGTGCTGCATAACAGAAGGAAAGCCAAGAATATTTGAAAAGGAAATGCAGAAGAATGTAACCATTTATTTTTCTTGTTCCACTGCAGGCCTCTGTTTCTAATTATAAGCCAGATGCTGAAGTGACTTCATTCAACAACTATTTTGATTTTATCCTGTCTACCACCCTAGTCTCAGACTCACAGTTCCCAGACTCCAATCATCTATGTAATTCAAAAGCAATATGATTATAAAATATCAAAATTACTATTTTTTTCCCAGAAAAAAAAGAATTCTGATCAGAAAATGAAGTTCATGAATACAATTATTTTTTTTCCAAGTATAACTTGTCTTTCAAGGAAAGGTAGAAAAAGGATTCTTATACATCACAATCTTCCTTCATAAACATGTTTGTATGATTTTGTCTTTTGTAGGCATATCAGTATGGTAAAAAGCAAACACTTTGTATTTCAGGTATACAAGAAATCTTGTGGACAGTGGAAATGGAAAGTTCAACTTGATGATCTTGTGCTGGGGTGAAGGGCATGGCAGGTTCGTATCCAAAGACTATGGGTTTAGCAAACAGATAAAAAACCACCATATCTTTCGCTGTCATAAAAAGGAGAAAATCATCAGCCCTATGTGAGATATTGGAAAGTGTCTGGAATTAAAGCAGAGGTATTGGTATAGCAGTCCTGAATATTTGCTGCATCTTTTGCAGGTTTGTATCTCATTGACATCTTTAGATCACTCTTTTAAAAATGTTCTGGTTTTCTACCAAATCTAAACTTCTCTTCTGTTGGAGGAATTTTTTAGTCCCAGAGATAGAGTGGGTTCTGTGGGTAACAGGGACTGTTCAACCAGTTCCATGCAACACTTGGCTGCAGAAGCAGGACTTGGTGGAATTTACATGGTCTTTGTTCTTTCTTTGTAAGGATGTTTAAATCCTGCCTCTATGACAAGATGAGAAAGGTAGGTTTGGGTCAGGACTGCAGGCTGCAAGGAGAGAAAACCTTTCCAGGATCACATGGCTTTCTTTAGGTTCACACATGGCACCTCCTCCCTCAAAATGGACCACACTGCTGATGTGGCCTCCTGAGTTGTGTGCACAGATGGTACGCTACATTGTGTAGTCCTACAAGTGTGAGGGCAGGATCTGTCTCTTGGAGATCTTTCACAAAATTCTGGCAAAAATAAAATTTGGAATAAAAAAATCTTTCAGGTTTTGACTGATTATTCTCACATATAAATGAAAACCTAAGGAGATGTTGGACCATTTTTTGTTTGTTTTAATTGAACGTGCAATTGAGCATTTACGGTATTATCTAGGGGATGCCATGACATCATACTCAGAGGCATATAGGAACTGACCCCACCACCTCTACTCCTTCCAGGCTGTTCCTGCAAAGCCTGTAATTTGTGTCAAACTGTGGGTTGAATGAGCATTTGCTAGAGCTAAACTGGACAGAAGGATATAAGGAAGAATATAAGGAATATAAGGATGTAAGGAAGAAGTTCTTCACTATGAGGGTGGTAAGGCACCGGAACAGGTTGCCTAAGGAAGTGGTAAATGCTCCACCCCTGGTACCCTTGGTAGTGTTCAAGGCCGGGTTGGATGGAGCCTCCGGTGACATGGTTTGGTGAGAGGTGTTGCTGCCCGTGGCAGGGGCGGTGGAACTGGGTGATCTTAAGGTCCTTTCCAACCCAAACCATTCTGTGATTTTATGATTCTATGACTAAGACCACAAGTTGGTTTTGCTTCCTGCATGAGGAGGATCAGATTGTTCTCATGGCTTGTGGGAGGAGCATGACAGTGTGGCGTTTGTGAATTGCTCTGTGCCGGAAGCAAGCTCTGCTCTCTTGGCATCTCAATTTTGCAAGAAGCCCTGACATTTGTTTACTGAAAACAGTAATGAGCAAGAACCAAGTTTTTGACTGAAACTCATTAGCACTGTATTTCTGGGAGGATCAAGTTCTCCCTTTTCCATCCCCCTGGATGAGTGGAGAGCTCTCTCTTTCCCCTAATCACATTGACTTCTGTAACAGTCCTCTACTTAAAACTCCCAAACAAACCTAAACTACTTATCTAGCCCATATGTCTCAAAATGTAGCAATTAAAACATACTTCAGATCAAGCAAGCAGACAAATCATACCAGATCCTGCTGTTTTGTTCATGTTTTGCCAAACTAGAGAAATTAACAGCTTACTGCAGCTGGTTGTACTTAGTACTACCAGAGCAAAATGGACAGCACTTTTTTTTGCTCAACAAATGTCTGCACACTCCAGCAGTAAAGAGACCATAGAAATGAAGCAGAAATGACGCTCATTTCTCCCACATTTTAGGATTTACAAATATCAGGTATACTTGCAAGTTTATACCAGCCTCTGCCTGAGGTCATTTTGTTTCTTGACCAACAAGCGTTTTTGTGTTCTGAAGACTTTTTCTGTCCTCCTCCCTTTTCCAGGTTCCCTTTGTATTTATCTGTGGCAAAGCCATAGATGATTGAACAACAACTGACTCTCCTCCAAGTGCTGCTCTGTGTAATCTTATCACAATACATTTCCATCATAGGAGTTTTAAATAGGTTAAGTAGGCATACCGTAGCCACTGTGAATGTTTTTTTCCTTAGACTTTTGTGCATGACCTCTGTGCATTAGCACTGGATTCTACAGCTATGTCCAGGTGCAATATGCTATGCCATCTGTCCTGAAATTGCTGTACTGAAATTGAATATGTACATCACACTGAGTTTGGTTATTCCTTTCACATATATAGCAGCATCCATGATCACACTGACTCACACTGCTTTATGAAGATCCTCCAGGGAAATCTAAAGGAGACTCTGTTTGAATGGCCTGAGAAAAAAGGGAATGGTGAAATGATTAAGAAATCAGAACGAGTTTTGAGGGAAAATCAATGTGCCTACATTAATGGTAAGTTACTAAGCTTGTTGTGACAACTGCCCATCCATGACTTACTCCTAACAGAACAGTTCATCTGCTCTCTAGTCTCCTGCCTTTAACAGTGTAATACTAATGGCTTTACTCACAGTTTAGGAATGTGGCTACCTAGATTCTGCACAAATGTATTCAATAAACCAAACAAAACCATGTTCTTTTAACTCACTCTTCAGCCACTGCAGCAATTGCTTGATACTTATATATGCTGGGTATTTCCTCTAGACCAAGCAGCCTTCAGCATTGGGTCCCCAATGTCTATCTGAAATTACTTGGGACAGAGGTTCTCAAACTCAGGCGGGTTTTCCTGTCTAAGCAGATCCTTTCAGTGCAAGCAATTGCACCCTGTGTGCGTCTGATCCAAAGCTTCCTTGGTTGTTTTAAACAAATTTGGTATCCAGTTCTCTGAGGCGGTTTGGATCTCTGCTGTGTTTTGTAGCAGATGTTTTGGTTTAAAAGAAACAGGTAAAACAAGTCGAAGGAAAACACTGACAGAGTGTTGATTGCCCTAACTACTTCAATAGTGAGTGACCTTCATGCTTCTATTGCATGCTTCATGGTTGCTCTGTACTTTCTATTTAAGGTTAGAACTCACAGTGTTTATTTGAGTTTCCCATTAGATGAGCACAGATTTAGGACTTTTTTTCCCCTATGTCCACTATTTAGGTAAACTATGTTAACGACACTTAGGGCATACACTTCAAATATCAGAGTTACGAGTGTACTCAAGATTCTCAGGGTATCGTGCCTTTGTTGTACAATACAGGTCCAGGTATTATATAGCATATTAATTCAAGTACAAAGGCCTTAGTTGTTTTTACAGCAGGGTCATAAGTTTAAATTCCAGGTCTTTTAAGTAACTCAAAAACTCAACTTTAGTGTAGAATGGAAATTATTTGTTTCATAGATGTGATTCTTCATACCTTATATTTTTGTATAACAGCTTGATTTCTACTCCACCATCACAGAATGTGCCATTACTTCGTTAGTAACCAAGCAACAGACAGTGAACAGACGTGTTCAGTTATACTTGCTATTCAGCTAAGCTTGGAAGTATGCCAGTCACTACTAATTTGTCACCTTAGTCAAAAGAGCAGACAAATGAAAAGCCTGTTCTCCAAACTAATAAACTGGAAGGATTAATTAGGAAACAGATGCCTGTAGAGAAGACAATTTCGTCTCTGTTCAGAAGTGCATGCCCCAAATACACGTAGCTGACTTTTAGTTTAACTGATGTCCTTGTTTCCAGGCTAAGAGCTGGCAGTACGAAAACTTCTTCCCTGTAAAACATCTTGCTAATTTTTAGAAACACAAACCTTCCTGCTTTTGGAGGAAGCTTCCTCCTAGGAACAGCAGCATCTCCTAGGAAAGCAAATAAACTTGAAGCCCTTCGGGAATGATAGCTAGAAAACTAGTGACAGCATGCCCTTCCTTAAGTTTCTCTGGGTTTCTGTTGGCCTTTATCCTGTAGAAGATAATCCAGAAGTTACATGAAGTATGGAGGGCAATAACTTATTTTGAATTACCAATGTATTTAGGAATCTGTGCTGGAGAACAGCAGTCAAATTCACTGTACTGTTGCCCATAAAAATGCAGGCATGCCTAAGGGGCTTGCTCATAAGTGTCTGTCCAGAAAGCAGTTTTCCAGGTGTCTGAGACCTCATTACATCTTCTCACTAACACAACCTCTTGTTTCATGCCCTCTCTGGTGCAGACTCCATTGGCCTGCATCGTGTGGAGAACATCAGCCACACAGAGTCTGCCGTTAGCCTGCATTTGTACAGTCCGCCTTTTGACAGCTGTAACACCTTTGATCAGAGGACTGGACACAAGCACAAAGTCAAGATGACCTTCTATAGCCAGTTCGGGGAAAGGACTCACTGTGTAAGTATGAGTTGACACGCTGCCCACCTGACTCTGTCCTCTCAGTCCATGTGGGGACACGGGTGAGGGGCTGGCCCTCCTACCTCCATAGGGCAGAGCACCATGCCCCAGGGCAGGCAGAAGGAAGGTCCAGCAGCCCTGCCTTTCCTGGGGCATTCCCACCTAGGACCAGCATAAAACTTGTTTCCAATACTGCCTGATTTGTCGGTTTGCAGTTCCCCCGTGTGGAGTTGCCTGCTTTGTAGCTTCCTCCCCTTCACCAGCAGGAAATCAGTTCCAAGCAGAGATGAGGATTACCGAGAATTCTGTCACTAGCTAAGTATCTTCAGGCAGAAAATGATGGTAAATACAAGCCAGCCAATGGAAAACTGTGAAGCAGCTATGTTGTTTTGGCCAGCTTAAGTCATGTGTAACGTTTCCTGCCCAAACTCTTCTGCCAAAACGCAGCACATTTCAAGTCATTAGTTCAAAACCTTGTAACTTACTGCAAAGAATTTTTAATAGATTTAATTGAATTCTTTCAAACAAAAACTTTGACACAGAAAGACTTTCTCTGAGAGTAAGAATAGGAGTAGGCCTTTTGGCTGTTGGCTGCATTCTTGAGCGTTGGCGGGATATTTTATTTGGATAGAAAAGCAATCTTAAGATTGGTTTTGGGGAACCTAGCTAGGACATCTGGGAGAGTTTAATCAGGTTCCTTTTAGCGCTCTTCCATGCATTGAGAAACATAACTACTTACACGGGAAGAAAAGACAGATTCTTGATGTTCAGCCACAGACATTCAAGGACTGTTTGGTTTTGTCAGATACAGAGCAATTTCACCTTTCACTGAAGCCAGAAATTCAGTGCTCAGGCGTTTCCCAGAGTGAGCCCTTAGTAAGATACAGCTGAAGTTTTATATAATTGACAAGTACCATGTAAATTATTTCTTTGAAGCTCATCACATTACATGATTTACCAAACAACTGAAACACAAACTTTGACCTTCCTGAGTTTGAAAGGTCTTTGAGAAAGTAAATTTAAATTTGTAATTCAGATTTTAGAGGAAAATTAACATGGAAAAATGCTGAACAAAATTCATGCAAGAGTTCAATGTTTGCTTGCTTTCTTTCTGTTTTAAGTATTTATTAAATATGAGGTATGTCCAATAACAAGCAAGACTAGATGTTTTGACTTGGACCATTTTCTTACTCTTGACGTGTAACCATCTAGCAGCGCTTATACCTTTTGTGTGAAACCAGATCTGGCTTTCAGGAAGGAGGTAAATCCTAATCATTGTGTCTCTTTCCTGAATTCCTGTAAATGGAATTCCAGTAAGGGGGAAAGAGGTATTGAGTCTGGGCCATACCGCTGCCTGAAATAACTTCACACTACAAAAACCTTCTGATCTCAGTGAGTGTTTCTGGAAAGCTGACTGGAAAATCAAATTTTCTTCTGCTTGCCACATCTCAAAAGGATGTAGGAAAACAGAAAGCTGTAAGTTAAAAATACAGAAAGAGTAATGTAAAATACACCGGTGTATTTTACACTTTATGAGTGAGATATCTGCCTAGCTAAAGCACATTCAGTACTTCCTCTTTGTCACAAATTTTTTTGCAGGTAAAACACACAGCTAAATCCCTCGTGGCTTCTGGCCACAATGAAGTCTCGGTTAACTAACTCTCCAGTAAATACATAATAAATTATATAGGCCTATTAATTATTATGGTATGTAGTATGTCCAGGCACTTTCCACAGAAGTAGCTATTTACACAGTTTGGGTACAAATCACGGGAACACCAATGCAAAAGTTCACTGATAGGAAACTGATTTTGTCTTGGGTGTCACAGCACATCAGTTCCTGCTGCCCAGAATTTTGCCGGAGTAGGAGGTCTTTTTTTGCAGCCTGTCTTCCAAGCTGGATTTTCAAGCAGTTTCTGTAAAATGAAGTGGGGCAAAGTACTGGGGAGAGAAGATAGTCCGAAGGAGGAAGCAGTCCTCCACTGTCCCTTCTGCCGTGGGCTTACTTGTGGTCACACAATCGAGGGACAGAGTGACTTTCTCAGGTGCCCTCTATCAAGCTCTGTAGTACTGAACATAAATGCATTACTTATTTTAAGGTACTGAGCTGCTCTGGGAATTAAGGCCCCTGGTGAGAAGATGAAGTAGGCGGTGGCTGTCTCTTTCCCTAAAACAGTTACCTATGCTCTTTCCTTTTAGGCGACAGCAGTGCCACAGGAGAACAACTGAGAAGCACCAGCATGCGTTTGCGTGAGACCTGCTGAATGTTTAACTGGGGACAGAAGACTTGCATGGCTAAGGCTAGCAGTCAGCTATATTTCTATACCTTGTACATAGGAGTACACTAGGGCAGCTTCCAAGCCATCCACAGTTCCCCCGAGCAAATGCTGATTATGGGACACTAAGATAACTAGTCCCATAAACTACTTGAGAGGTTAGATGCCTTTTCTTAGGCTCTTGTCAGAATTAAGTAGTTTGTTTTCTGATTCTAGCCTCCTTTTAATTCCACTTCTGATACCACACTGAGAATATCAGAAATAGTGTTTATAAACATCATCTGACACTACTTAATAGACATATCAGTATGTATGCTCTCAATGTAATTAATAACTATATAAACTTCTAAGCTTCCAGTCACTTGTGCCTATGGGGATTACACTAGATACAAATAACAGCAGCTTCCTGTTTTTTTTTAATTAAGCCTTTTAGGTTTTAGTGCTGTAGGCCATTTTAATAATTTTGTGCATTTTTTACTTTTTGTTTTTTTAGAATTTCATTTGTCAGATCTTGCTCTAAATAGGAGCAGTGAAATGCTTCATGCACAATGATTTTCAAAACTGGGCAGAGATTTGGGTTTTTAATAAGACTAATCATACTTAATTCAGCTAATGTCCAGTTTCCAGCATATTCCATATAGCTACTGAAGAAGGTAACTGAAATAAAACTGGATTTGTAAACAGATTTCAAGTTTTCAGCTTTTTTCTCCTGGTAACTAAAATGTTCATCACACTTTGCAAAAATCCACATTCCTCATGAACATCTAAGTCTTTTCCAAGCAATACGCTATTAGAAGAGGCTTTAGAAAGTTGGAAATATTTCAAACATTCAAAGAATCCTGATCCCAATTAAGTTGGTGGGAGTTCTGCCTTTAAGTTCACTGGTGCTTAGTTTTATCCTCCAGATTTAGTTATAAGGAAAGAACCATCTCTAATTAAACATACCAAAATCAGCTAAGCTGCCTGCATGGGGGTTCTACTGTACTATATTATATATACATATTATATATATTTATATATGTATTTTATATATATACTATATATATATTTAATGCAGCTAATAACATAAGTAGAGAACATGGAGCACATCTCATAGTCTCATAAGTCACTGCAGGTTACTCCAGCAGCAGTGTAACAATATCCTTTTTAGATGTCATGTACTTCCCTCCATATTGACAAGCAGGGAAAATATTTACCCTGTGAGTAAATATTTCCAGGAAGGCTGTGTCAAATTAAAAAAAAAAAAAAAAAAAAAAGAAGAAAAGTTTGAGCATAGTGAGTATCTATGATGAGTATCATAGTTTTTAAATGAACCTGTGCGTTTGGGCCGTGATAACTCCTTGAAGGCCAGGGGCAAGAGGGGAAAGATGGAGAAAAGGAGTGTGGAAGGAAAAGGAGGGCCTAAAGGCGAAAGAACAGAGATAAGCATCAGCAGTAACTGGGGACTGTCTGCATGAAGTGGACCTAGAGTCTGTGCGAAAGACAGGTCAAGGTAACGTGAAGCCCAAAACTGGAAGAAGCATTAGTAGCAATGACACTGCAAGCGCAAAGAATCCCCTGTGCTTTCCCTGGGATACAGAATACCCCAGGGTTTAGCATGTTTCTTTCTCATTCACTATGAACCAGCTCCTGAAAAATCTTGTCAAGGATGGGTATGGAACATCATAATTTGTCATGGCTCAAACTGTTGTGGGAGTGTTGTAGCAGTAGAGGTGAACAGAAGCTGGCAGTCCAGCCACCCCACTCAGGCAAGGTCACCTAGAGCAGGTAGCACAGGACTATGACAAGTTGGGTTTTGAGTATCTCTGAGGATGAAGGCATGACAGCCTCTCTGGGCACCAGTGTTTGACCACCCTCACAGTAAAAAATGCCTTATGTTTAGACAAAATGCATTGTATTTCAATTTGCACACGCTACCTCTTGTTCTCCCCCTTCTCACAGTAAATGAGCCATTTCACATAACCAACTTCAAATCATGGTTTTGCTTACTAGGTAAAATTAAAGAACAAACCAAACAGCTTGTATATCACAGGTTCAGTCACGTCAGGGGAACTGAGAAGATCAGAGAGGCAGCCAAGAGGCTCAGCAGCAATGACAACAGCTAGCTATACAACAAAAGACACATTAATACAGAAACTTCTACAGTTCTCCAGCTAGCCACACACATGCCCAGCAAGTGAGGCAGAAGAAATAAAAGCAAAAAAGAACGCACTTACCTACCCAAGCTGTCCCAAACTCTGTTTAGCCATGGTAAACATTGTATCGTACCTTGCATAAAATAATACAAGAATTTCATTGTTTCAGAACAAGGTACTTACCGTGTTCTTATGCGTACAACAACAGAAACAAAGAGGGGTAGCCTATCGACATAAGGGACACAAATACAGGAAACCTTGAGAGAAATGACTGATTGGATCTAGAGTCCTTAGAACACATACCGCAGCCACCACCTTTGCCACTCCCTAAGCACTCCCTATGCATCTTGTGCTCTCTACAGCACAAGCACAAAGCTAGTATCTACCAAAAGCAATATTTAATTCATAAATATCAACTGATACAATGAGAAATAGTCACCTTTTCACTTGCACATATATGTTCACATAACTTGTGCTGGTTTAAAACATAGAAACCATAACAACAAAATAGTATTCACACATTATTATGGCTGAACAGCCAAGGTATTAAACTTTTTAGCATATGGAAGTCCTTGAGCTTTGGAACAGTGCTAACTGGCCAACTGATGAGGTAGCAATATGTGACTATTAGCTTTCACTGGGCTATGAACATGTTTAGTGTTTCATATGCTTTCATCTGAGAAGGTACTCGTGAGCTGTTTGACTGTAAATTGAAAAGAGTTTAACGTTTACCTGGGTTACAGCTAAGATCCCTAAGTGGTAAGAGATACTGCCTTTAAACATAAATACTACTAAGTCATTCAGGCTGGCAACAGCAGGAGTTCAGTTTATGATCTGGTACATTAACCAAGATTTCAATGAAGGAGCTTCAATAGGAAGACATAGGGAGGGAGACAAAGTAATGCCAGGAGTGGGCTGAACTGCAGTATTTACATGAATTCCTCAAAATGCAAAAGGGTTTGGTTATTTTGGCCTTGTTTTGGGAGAAAAGCCTTCTATCAAAATCATATTTTACATGGGAAGGCTCTGTAGCAAAGAGTCCCTGGGGAGGCATAGGCCATATGCAAGGGAAAAGCAGACAACAGGGATTCTTCTGGAAGTAGAATACTATTGCAGTCTGTGTAGCTGTGGCTGATGAGGACAAGATTCACAGAAACTCGGGACATTTGTTCTGGGAATATTCACCTCTGTATAACTAGCAGGTGAGCAGCTTTTTGTCTCCCCATACTGACATGTACGTAGGGAGCTCTGAAGCCCCTAACAGCAAACATTGCTCAGAGAGAGTCCCTTGCTGCATAAACAGTTTCTTATGTTCTTTTGGATAACTGAACCTTGAGTCTAACTGACTACAAAATCTCAACATACACTAATTTGTTCGATTTGTTACTTATGCCAGGGTAACACTTTGTTAAGTCTCTTAATGTTTGAGCATTATTGATCTTTACTGTTGGTGTATATAGAGGAACACAGGAGAATCAAAATCCACCCTATACATAGCCCTGCTTCCATTACAAAACTTTTTCCCTAAACCACAAAGATATAAGATGTGCTATTCACCAGCTAATCCTTACATTATTTTTTCACACTCCTCTCATGGTCAGGGGAAAGCTGTGTTGCAAGAACATAGCCTTCTTGGGGTTAAAAGAGGTGACCTGCAGAGAAAGGAGAATGACACGAAGCTCAGTATTTTTTAACCATACTATGTATTCTGCTCTTACTGGTTTAGCTCATGAAAGACTTTGCTGTCCTTAAATGTCGGAGCTCCTCACGTTCTGGGCATGGACAGTAGCTCCAGTCTGTTTTGTAAAGGACACAAAACCACCATGGACTGACTGTGCAAGCCTTCAAGACTAATTCTGACCCTTGTAGCTCATGTGAAGCTTTATTCAATATCAGATCTCAAATGTTTGAATCCTCTGGGGACTTTACACTGCACAGTTTTTCTTCAGAGATGGATAATTCCCCAAATAGAGGTAGACAAACTCTGCTAACCCAATTGATCTTTCCTGCATGCTACTCAAGAAATATCTGGGCCTTTTTTTAACAAATAATGAAATATCTCATGTCTTTTCCAGATGTGTTTGCTGTTTGCTTTTGCTCTCCAATTCCCTAAAAACCTTCAGTAGAGACAGATAAGTACATTACTTCCTCCTAAAGACTATTTTCTTGACATCTGAGGTGTGCCTCCCTCCTGTTCAGAGGAATGTACAGTGTTAAAATCAACTCTATTTGCACTTCACTTCCCAATAGGAAAAAAAGGTCCTTTTCTGAACCACAAAGATGAAGTGTTTCCTGGCCCACGCTTTGGTTTAATTTTCATGCCCATCTAGCTGTTTATTTTAGACATGTATTCTTGCAGGGCCCTGTGGTCTCCCAGGTATTGTTCAGCAAACTATGACCAGCAATGGTGAAGGACATCGTAAAACATGATGGTTAGATGTTAATTAATGCATTTCTTAGAAGATGCAACTTCATTAGCCTGCTTCCTTAATTCACAATAATTTGAGAAATGTCGTAAGAGGATTATGTGGCACATGCTACTCTGATCTGACCAGTTTCCCTGAGATGCACATAAATCACAAAGTTACCATGTGTGAAAGACATGTTCCCCAGCCAGAGAGCAAAACTTCTGATCCAAAACAAGGTCTACCTCCAGTTCTCTGCTCCCATTCAGTATTCAGATTCAGATCCTCAGTATCTCTGATTTTTCTTTTGTTTGGTTGGTTGTTTTGTTGGGGTTTTTTTAAATCACATTGTGAATGCAAAGTGTTTGATTTTCTTTGTAAATCACTCTCTCTGAAAGGAAGAGCCAGAAAAAAATTACGTCTCTCTAGCCCCTGCAGCACATCACTTGTTTGCAACAAGCACTCTGATGAAATAAGCATTCAGAAAAATTTTTATTCCCTTGTTTCTATCTGCAGGCAGGTACAAAGCTTTGCCCTTCAGAGAACTGTGAAACAGCTGTATGAATGCTTCGTGCTAGGGCAGAGATCTCCTATCGATCACTCAGAGGATGGCCCTGAAAGTGCATGTCCTCAGCACAAGGACAGGCAATCCTGAGGAGCAGGAATAGCTCTGGAGATTAGAGAACTACCCTGTAAATGCTGAGAGCCTGTTGCTACTGCAGAGATCAAGTTCATTTAAGGTCTGGTTACATACAGTTATAGAAGCCATAGTTTGACCCTTTCACTGGAATACTGATAAACCTGCTGGGAGTCACTTGGACCCATGGTGTGTAGCTATTCCTCTGTCATAGGGCAGGGCTCTGAAAGGGCCTGGGACTGCTGATATGAGACTATTTACCGAGCATATTCACTGGGAATGAAAATGCATTTGTAAAAGCTTGCTTCAAAGGAAATACGCAAAATAGCCCTGTTTAAACTCAGAGGCTAAAGGAAGCCTTATCACCTTTTGGGGCTAGATCTTTATTCAATATAGGTTGGAACAGCAATGCTGTCATCAACTGAGTTACAATGTTTTACACTAGTTGAAACAACGGCTCTTATTTTAAGTCTTTACTGGGACTGAGTGTTTAATCCTGGTTGCATTTGTTACCTGAGACTTCAAACTGTGGCCCTCCCTGAACGTGGTTAATTATAAGAGAAAACGTACTGCCTGAGAAAAGCTTTAACATCCAGTGTTTCATGTTGGCTGTGAGTATGCAGAACTAGAGCCTCCAGACAACAGGCAAGTGTGAGAGGAAAAGCCTTTTCCTACATCATTGCATCAATTAAAACTAATAGCATATTTCTCTGCTTTTGCACTTTGTTGCTTCATCACAGCATAAACTCAAATTAAGGAGCTAATTTCATTTGTTTTATCTACTTTGGGGTTCTGGTCTCTCAGAAAAATAAAACCTTTTTGTTAAGGTTTCTGGTCTGAATTTGAGCCCTGCTCTGTTGGCACGAAGCACTTGAAAGAGCAGCTTAAGTAAGTCATTCACAGACTCCCCAGACTTGGTTATGGCAGTTTGCAGGCTAGTGCAATATTCCAATTGTAAACTTTTTTCAAACCAGGCGGGAAAAGTACTCAAGGTTCTCAGTGAAAATGAAATATATGATTTACATTTACAAGAATGTAAATTATTTGCTGCTTTCTTACATGTAATGTGATACCACTAGCACCATTCCTCCATGAATCATGAAAGCATGCTATAGGTGTTAGAGAATTAGACTCTGATACATCGAATAAGCTAAATTATGCCCAAGTAAGTTGTATAGCCTCAACTGCTTCAGCGTCTGTGGTCCTAAAAATACTTATTCCTACTGTACCAAGCCTTTGCCAGGTGAGTAATACCAAGTTCTTTAATAATAAGGGAATTGAGGCACATCGAAATTAGTGACCTTCTGCCAGACAGGGCAGATAGCTCTACAACCATGTTGCAAACCCCATGTTAGTTTCCAATACGTATAGCCAGCCTATATTTCTATTGCTGCCTTAAAAAAAAAAAAAATTAATCACCTTATGTGGACAGCTAAAATATAGGGAGAGTGAATCTTATAGAGCATCTATAGTTCAGTTACCTTGCACTTCTATTGTAAGACTAAAAGGTTGAACTGAGTCCTGGAAATATCAAATGGTCCTTTACATGGAAAGCCCATTCCCAAAGGAAATGAAATAACACTAAATATTTTGTAGTAGTCTTTGACTGAAGTCACAAACATAACATTCAATAAAAGCATCTTTCATAGTCAGAAAGTCCCAAACACTTGTGGAGGTCTTTTCAACAGAGCTGAAAACTATTCCAAACAAATGGAAAATTCTTTCCATAGACTCATACTAAAATAAAGGTGGGGTTTTGGAAACCAGTTAGTTCTAAACAAAACAAGACCCAAATATTGACTTGCCTTTGGAATTCCCTTATTTGCACCTGTGAAGCAGCTAGTAAAAGGATCCCAAGTAAATGAGTGAGTTAAGGAGTAACTATTAAATGCTTACATCAATTATAAGCCACTTCTTTGAAACAGTTGCTTCTCTCTGTAATTTGAAGAGCTATAAGGAATATCTTGCAGTCACTTGGAAAAACCTAAGTGATTGCAAATGAACGAATGTTCACAGCACCACAAGCTTGGGCTTGCAACCACTGTGGAGAGCCAGCTATACCATATGGCAGATTGATTCCAGACTCAGGCTTTGCCATGGACTGAAGGCTCACTAGGATTAACTGTGTGATGGCATTTGTACAATTCAGTGAGGAACAAGCAGGACCAAGACTTGCCAGTGATTTAATGTGGACGGGCCAAGCAGTTGCTACTTCTAGCTACCTATCTGCCCATCCCATTTTCCAAAGGCTGGAGGCTCATGGCAGCCTGAAGCTGATTCTGAGCCACCACAGTCCGCAGCTTTGCATATGAGGGCACACTGAAATTTATTCCAGATTTGCTATAGGTGGATCAGTAAATCACCAGAGCTCATGAGGAACTACACATACTTTCTGCCATCCTTGGTCCGAGGTGGAAAGTGTGGCAGTCAGATCACACTCAATAAACAAGGAATCAGCAATCACTTCAACTGTCAGCTACCTCCTTCAGGTTTAGGATCAGAAGAAAGAAAACATTTCGGTGTTATACCAAGTCTGTTCACTGACATGACCACTCTGCTCTAGTAGTGTTTGCTTTAAGCATCTACACAGATGCTTTAGCCTTGTTAAAGTAATACATTGGCCTGAATCAGCTTCAGCTTATTAATGGTACTAATGGAAAACATTGGCACCAATGAAAAGCAACAGCATGTTATGTTAGCACATAGATGTACCTACATACTGCCCCATGCTCTGGGTTTGTGGAAGTGATCCCATATTTAAATAAACAGAATTTAAATAGCCATGCATTAGGAACCATGCAGTAAAGAAGGAAAAGTCATGACCCTGGACCAAGTAGTTCTAATGGCAGTAATCATGAGGTTCTGAGACTTGAGCTGCCTACACAAACCAGATCTCAAATAATTTTTTTATTGAAGTTTTCAATCAACTCAGTCCTTGCTTCCAAAGATCACATCAGATTTCCCCATGTACTATTCCCTTGGGTACTCTAGGAAAAACATTCCCTTAGAAAAGATATGGAATTATTAATTGGTGAAAGGGCAATGACTTAAGAGTTGAAAGCAGTGCTGATTTCTCAATATTACTGCTACCCATGTTATTGTGATGCAAATAGCTTATACCAATCATTATGAGTGCTGAGAAGAGAATTATCTTTGTTCAGTAAATACATGAAGTTCCTACTAGGGGCCAAAGTACATGAACTTGTCCAAAAGGGTGGGGGCATCATGGGTCATAGGAGCAAGTATCACCATCTAATTTGAGTGAATTATGGTATACCTGGACTTGTTCTTTTTTTTGCTGATTGAGAGAGATCTGCTGGAGCATACTCACTAGACCATTGTTTGGCCTACACACTGGGCTCCTAAATGCTTTCAGGATGCTGCAGCTCTGTTGGCATTTCTCCTAAGCACAGAATCTTTACTAGCTAGCTACCTTTGTGTTGGCACAAGACCTCACAGGCCAGCTCCCTTCTTCGGCTCCTCCCGGTTCTTTCTCAGGTAACTTTTAGTTTACTACTGGCTCTTCCACAGTCGTCCGTAGTTTCTATACACTCATCCTTTGGCATCACATTTCCAGAGAAGCAAGTTTCTTACCAAGGAAGGTAAATGACTTACAGATGATCATCATCGGGGGAGCCTTTGCAATAGGGTCAGCCTTGTAACTGATTTTTATAATTCATATATTAGTAAGAATAATGCCCTAGAGATTTATACAAGACAAAACATTATTTCTTTCTGCAAGAAGCATTAGATCAGCTAGTACAATCAGGAAAGATGAACGAGTTTCAAGCACATCCCACATGGAGACAATGAGCACATAGGATTTCATCTCAGGAGAAATTTATGTCTAAAATGGTATGAGCTGGCAGTGTGTTCTCACAGTCCAGAAAGCCAACCTGGGCTGTATCAAAAGGAGCGTGACCAGCAGGTCAAAGGAGGTGATCCTGCCCACCTGCTCTGCTCTGTGAGACCTTGCCTGCAGCACTGCTTCCAGCTCTGGGACCCCCAAAACACGAGGGATGTGGAGCTGTAGGAGCAAGTCCAGACTGGAGAAGAGAAGGCTGCATGGAGACCTTATAGCAGCCTTCCAATATCTGAAGGGGACCTATAAGGATGCTGGGGAGGGACTCTTCATTAGGGACTGTAGCGATAGAACAAGGGATAATGGGTTCAAACTTACACAGGGGAAGTTCAGGTCAGACATAAGGAAGAAGTTCTTTACTTGAGGGTGGTGAGGCACTGGAATGGGTTGCACAAAGAAGTAGTAAATGCTCCATTCCTGGCAGTGCTTTGGTGACATGGTCTAGTGTGAAGCATCCCTGCCCATGGCAGGGGAGTTTGGAACTAGGTGATCTTAAGGTCCTTTCCAATCCTAAACATTCAATAATTCTATCTGCTGGTTTACAGGAACAATGGAGTTGGGATTTTTGCATAGAAGAGGAATATTATCCTTCCTACCCACCCCACCCGAACCCCCCAAAAAAAAAAAAAGGGGATTGACAGGAAACTTGCAAAATAACACAACGATTAAGTTCAGAAAAGCTTTTTAGACAAGTGCTTTTGTAATAAATCTGAGTTTTACCACTGACTCCACAAAAGCAAAACTGAATTTAGTGGTGTTGATCTCTATCCTAATGATGTAACGTTGAGTTTTGGTGGTTGGGGTTTGCAAATGGCAGCATCAACGCAGTAATGTTCTTTACACCCATTAGGCCCTCTTCAGCAGAAGCAGTTGTCATTTATACATTCCTGTGACCTCTCCTGAGTAGAAAAGGAGACAGGCTGTTCTCCCAAGAGGTACCTAGCACCACAAGTGTGTGGGCTAGCTGAGATCTGAGACTCTGTGATGGTTTTTGTCATGTTCTGGCTCCAAACCCCTTGTTTTCTTTACTTTTCAATTACTTTTCAGTGCAGGGCACAGTGTTAGTTCATCTCACAGGAATTTGTTTACTGTTTTCCACTATTTCAAGCCTCTTTCTTGATTAGTTTTCAACTCAGAAATTACCTTTTTCCATACAGACACATTTTTTCCCCTCCAGTTCTGATTAGATAATTCTTTTTTTTTCTCCATTTTTTTGCCTTATGCCACCAAGTAGCACTATTACTCAGTGATGAACACTGGTTGGTCTGCAGCTGTGTTTTTCACTATGGATGAAGGTCTTCTGAGGTTAAGAGGGTGTCTTCTTTGCTGGATGCTGACCAGTAATTCATCACTGGAGTAAAAGCAGTGAAAATAAGCCAGGCATTTTAAAGCACAGTTTTGATGTGGTTTGTACCTCATTTTTCACTATCTTGGATCTGTGGGAATGTAGTATTAGCTCATAATCTGGTTTTATTACCTCCTTTTTTCCTCTTTCCATCTTGTTTTCTCTCATTTTTTTCCCATCACTTTCTATCTTGGTTTCTTCCCACCACCACCTTCATCTTATTTGTATGCATCATGGGCTACAAGCAGGAGAGGGAATTTCATTATTTGGAGAAGCACTGACAAAGCAGAGTGGATGGTTTAAGTGGCCAGACAAAACATCACATTTAGTGTGGAAGATGTATTTCCTTCCACACTTCTACCATATTCTTTGCAACCATCTTCAAACTGAATCTTATTTCAAGCCTGCTAAACAAATGTACCAAACTGACAGTATTCTCTGTCTTGCCTCTCTCCCCCTTTGTTAGTGGTGGTTATATCAAAGCTAAAAGGCCTCTGCACATTAGGGGTTAGGGTTAGGGTTCCCTTAGGGACCTCATATTTGCTAGCATTAATGCTTCTTGCTTTACATCAAATAGATAGAATGTTGTTACAATTAGGATATTGAGGGAGCAGGATATCGAAATAATGAAGACATTTTCATTTCAGAATGAAAAGACACCATAATCTACAAGACCTTTTCTTTTGAGAGTCCTTTTAATGCTAAAGACCAAACTCACAGAGGTTGTATATGGCTAAGGAAAGCAAAAAGAAAGAATTCAAGAGCCAGGTGTGCTGCCTGTGTGAAAGAAATGCCCTGTACCTTCTGGAGGAGCCCTGCTAGACATCTTCATTGTTGTGCCATGATGATGATGTATCATCACACTAGTGTGACCATGACTGAGTAGGGAAGTGAAACCTTGCCCCACATGACAAGCACAGGTCAAGTTTAAAGGTAACATGAACCCTAGCAGCTAACAGGAAAGGCTCTGCCGGTATGTTGCACTGCAACAGCTGGAAGTCATTACATTAAAATTACAGCTGGCTCTTACTCAAAGCCTGGCTTGTTTAAGATCTTAGTCGTTCTCCTTTAGCAGTAAAATAGTTAAAGTCACATTACAGTTTAAAATAGAGCACATATTATGTCATATCATAATACACAAATCTCCACTTCCACTTGGGAAGACAGAAACTTAGAAACTGTTTCATAACATGCAAACACTTTACATTTATTTAACATTTTATGCTTTCCTTGGCTATACTAATTTTCTACTTTCTAAATGCAATCTGATTTCTAAATAGATAAACTCAGCTAAACTGAATATTCACAGAAAAGAAAACTGGGAAGGTTCTGATGGGCAATTTTTCCTGTTCTAAGGATGCAAATTGAATAGCGCATCCCAAATGGACAAGGAATATTCATTGCCAAAACTTTGGGTTTTTTTCTTAATAAAAATAATTAGAATAAAAGATGTGCCATTTTAGGACAGGTTGTTATATGCAACCAAATGTTCATACAACCAACCAACTCTCAACTGTATCTATATCTGTATATACAGATCAAATATGTGCCTGTTTATAAACAAGGGAATAGAAATAATTTATTCAAGAACTAAATGTAAACATCAGTTCGTGCATGGCTGCCTTCATGGAATGCATAGAAGTATGACCAGAGCTAGAGCAGCTGTCCTGCATGGTTTCTGCTGGAATGGAGTTAGAGCTGACCTTTACTTCAGACTCTTCACTGCTAAGCAGCTTTGGGATTTAACTCACACTGTGTGTCAAAGCCTGTGCTCCATACAGTCATCCTCCTAGGGGATATCCAAGACAGAGGGTGGAATGAAAACTGTGATGTTCTGGAAGAAGAAAATTCACTGTAGTCTGACACCATGGCAGGCACAGATGAAACAGAGCATGCAAGGCTAATTCAAGGCAGCAGGAAAGGGAAAACACTCCTCTCTTCAGGGGTAGAAGGACTGGAGAACAGTTTGTGTACTTTTCTCTTGGATGCAACTGGAAATGTCCAGTGCTCTTCAGCACTTAAGGATGAAGATTGTTTGCTTTTGCTCTGTAGTTGAGGTGACATTTGACTTAAACTAACTCATCAGTTGCTTCTGCTTCTGTAGCTTTAACGTCTGGTTTCTTAACACATCTCTTATTCTTTCAGATGTAGTGTCTTGCACTCAGAATAACTAAGCTACACTGTGATAAATGGCTGGTGGTTTTACATTATGTAAATGTAAAGGCATCAATTTGGTTTACACCGACTTTCATTTCCTTGGGCTGCCATTTATTTAATAAAAGTTCTGCATCTTATACATGAAACACATTGATCAGTGATGTGATCGCTGAAGTTCTGCTTTATTAGACTTAGGTGGAGCTGATGAAATCATGTGGTTATATCGAACTAAGCTCAAATTAGAGTTTAGTTCTGACCTTCGATATATTCACACAGAGTTGCTGCTGCCAACGATGAGAGCCAAACATATGCAGCCAAGGCTGAGCATTTGGCCTTCGGTCAGAATACGTATTAGCTTCGGGTTTTCTCTACATGCAGAAAATATATCAGAAGCATAGTTCATTTTAAATTTGATTTTCTTTCTTTCATTCATCTGAAGTGAGGTGTCTGTTCCCATCATCCGACCCCAAGTGAAAGTCACAAAGCTAGCTTCTGATTTTGCAAACTGTAGTTCTCCAAACTGCCAGAATGTTTGCATCAATGATGAGGACACGTCACCTTACCCTGTTGACACAAAGATATGCTTTGCAGCACAGCCCAGGGATGACAAAGGTTACTCTGCCTGTCTGCCTCATGAGCAGAAGTATTACATCAGTTCTTACTGGAAATTCCCCCTAGACATGAAAAATAATGTTTTTAGCTGGAAACTAGGTACGTTTATACAGGAACTGTTAAAATAATTTATTTTAATAACGTATTTAAACCTACCATCTTGCGCAATGAGAAAAAGCTGAAAACAGCCAAAACTAATGTTAATTTGAAAGGCCTCAACAGAACTGGCCAACTACTTTTAGCACTTATTGTAGTATCATTCCAACAGAGTGCACAAAATGTTGAAGGTGAGGCAGAGTTCCCTCATTCTGGTTCCAGTCAAAGACATGGCAAGAAGCTTTCCTGCACTGGGAGCTTACATTGTATGAAGACAAAAACAGGAAGAGTTTTTAGGTAAAGGAAATATTACTGCACAGTTTCCAAGACAAAGACCTTAGGCAAAGAAGGAAGAATTATTTGCTCAAAGCCACCGGAGGTTGTAGTGTTCTGAGGAACTGTGCTCACTGCTGCTGAATGAGGCAACTGAGAATTTTTCCACTCCAATTTGCTTAAGGTAATAGTTAACATTGTGCATGGCAGAATACGAATGCACATAATAACAAATCAAAGTAGTTCAGATCAGCAGGTGGTTTATATGTACATATAGTGTGTAGGTGTCTCCCATAATGCAAGAGAAAAAAGCTGACCAGATGGATAACCTGGATCAAACTTTAAGGTACTGAGACAGACACAGGGAAGAGAGGAACCAACTTTACTGGCAAAAAGAGATTATGAGGATTTAGATGAAGTCCTAAGACAGCCTTGCTCACCTGACCACAGCTACTGCTGGGGTGAAAGCAGCACAGAATAAGTCTATTTAAAATATTCTTATGCTTGTGACAGAGACCACATTATGCTGACAAAACCAGTATGCTTTTTTGAAGCCATTTTGTGCAGTTTGCTATGAATGTTTAAGGCTGTTGTACTAAATTTGGCAGTGTGTCTCTGATGTTAAATAGTCCTTTCATGCAGCAACCTGGGAATCAGCTTTCGGAATAGGCTGAATTAACAAAAAGGAAAAAGTGAAAATAGAATTCGAGAGAATGTTGGTGCCTGTATCTAAGTATTCAGGTACGTATGTGTAAGACTTATATGAATATAAAGTAGAAAGAAAGCATTGCAAGGCAATATCATTTAAGGAGGTATACACAGAACAATAATTTCTTTTCAAAATTCTGAAGAATTGTTAGTTAGATAAGTAATTCAGTTCTGGAGTATTTCATGTACACAGGCCCTACCAAAGTGATGTCTGCATAGCTTCAGGCAAAGCTCTCCTATTATTTTGGTAGGATCATTTTCCTGATTTTCCTCCAAAAGCTTTTAAAATAGCTCTCCTTTATGAGATTTGCTGGTTTATGTAAGAAAAACTTAAAAAGGGAAAGACAAAATTGCTATTTAAATCTATTCCTTCTACTCAAAGTTCTCTTCTGCTACCATTGTTCTCCCAAAATCTTGTCCATAAGATGCCCACAAATGGTCACTGATTTTTTTTCAAGAGTGAAATCATTCATTGGAGGAATGTAGTCTTTAGAGTCATAATAAAAGGCTGATAGAACAACATAAAATACCAGTTTCAAATGAAAGCTTGATGGTAAGGTTGCAAAGAGATCCATAGACATGCTGACTGCTGAGAGGCTGATGACACAAGAACCTTTACTAAAGCAATGGGAGGAAACACCACCTTTATCAGGATAGACTGCATGAAAAGCTGATTTAAGGCTCCTTTGCCTGACTGACACAGTCTTCTCTTGAATGTGTTTAGAATTTTACGAGAATGTGAAGAGCAAGAAAGTCTGTTCTGTGTCAAGAAATGGAGAAACACCTGAATAAGTGAAAATTCCCAAGACAAAAGTGACTCTCTTTCAGAGTCAGCATACTTAGGAGTGTGGAAAAAGTATTAGAATACCACACAATATTTTGTCAGAATGCTGGATAAGAAATGCGCATTTATGAATAGCTTGCTATTCGCTTTTTGCTGGTTTTTATTTTTCTTCTTTTTACTATCTTTTGCTCCTTTTAAAAATAATCATCTTGATATTTCTGTTCAGTCAATTATTTCACACTTTTTTGATGTGCCAGAATACTCTGAAACATTAAATTACATAAATTATTCTCATGCCAGAGAGACAATTCAAATGCTAATGTATGCTTAGACCTCTTATTCCTGGTATACTCTTATACTGTAGAATACAAAGGCTGATTCTGTTTCATCTGCTGTACAAGCATTCGAAAGTCCACCTCTGAAATAAATAGAAATCTTTCTAAGTACCCTGGCCGACACAAATGCCAAGCTGTTTCCACGTATTTGAAAGACAAAGTACAGCATGTTTGTCTTGCAATACTCAGCTGCATGTTTTAAAAGGGGAGATTTATAAATGAAAACTCAAAATACTAGAAAAAAGTAAAAGTGTAGGCTGTTTTTTGGAAATGTTGTGAATTTCTTTTAGTTGACAATTTCGTGTAAATTCAACTTAGAAACACTGAAATCACTTTTTAAAAAAGATGTGATACCAAAAATTCATGCCTACGTCTTCAGTTTTTCTCTCTTCCCTTGAAAAGGCAAAGTTTCTGGTGACATGAACAGAAAACAAGTGCTTATTACTTAACAAGGTCTATTTCTTCAACTTCTTTTTTTTCTGCTACAGATATTTTAAACATAAGAAGAGACAACATCTTTAACTTCGTCCTTCTTCCACTGAGCTGCCGTGGGATGAAAGAAAACACCTGACAGAAGCTAAAACATTCTTGTCAGATGTTGTGCTGATGAGGATAGTAGAACTATCTACTTTGATTTCAGGGAGCAGAGTTGGTCTTTGTACTGATAAGCACAGAGAAAGAACTCAAAAAGACAACAACTTACCTTCCTTGCCTAGCTTTCCCAAATTCGGTACTCTTTCAACAAAAGGCCCTTTAGATTTGCAGATATTTGGTATTGGCATTTAGGAACAGGTGCTCAATTTCACTTTTGGCTCCTTCCAGCCAAAGCTATAGTTCAGCAGGCTTTCACCCACACACAAAAAGGAAGAGTTGTCAATCAACAGTTAAATACTGACATGAATAGAGCCTTTGTAGATATTTCTGTTCTGCCTTCTACAGCACACAAGCCAAAACAAAACATCTTTGACAGTGCGTGAAAAACAAACCTGAAATGCTTCAACAGCCTTTCACAGCTAGAAAGCTGACCATATAAGCTCTTTAAAATTGAATGCTCTTTGTCAGACGGAGGAAAGCTTGTGTTCTGAGGTCTGACCATCAGGCAGCCCAAGAGTACAGATGCGTGCCTTAGAAAAGCAGTTCTTAGCTGTGTCAGTTGGTTGGTTGCATTTTTATTCACATTCATGAGGCATCTGCAGTCGTCATTGTATTTATCTTGAACAAGTTTCCCTTTTAAAGGCATTAGCAAGACACTGAGCAGTTTCCAGATTTTCAGTCAGATCTGGTATATTGTAGGTTCTGCCAAATAAATCTCCAAGCTGAGTGATTTCCTTACCTGGAAGAATCTGGGTTTGTACTGTTTCCTGTCTTAAATGCTGATTGCACTCAGTGTCACAGGCTCAGCCTGATTCTTTGGTAGCACCAACAGAAAGTAGTAGGTAAGTCAGAATTCAATAAAGTCTTTTTCCATGTAACGTCCCAATTGAATTAAGTCATGTAAGCATATCCCTGATGTTAAATACAGGGATGATTTGAACTATTCATAGATTCAAAGAGAAAAACAAATTACTGAACTGCTGCCCAGCTTTGGAGATGCTTTGCTTCTCTTCCATGAGTGTCTTCACTGAGGCTGCTACTCCTGCAGTAAAAAAAGTATTTTTTACAGAAAGTAAAGACTTTCTGACTATGAACTGCAGCTAGCAGTGATGGAGGCAAGGGAAGAGAAGCAGGGTTTTTTAAGGGGCAGTAGGAAAAGAAGAGCCTCACATACACAAAGAAAATACTTTTCATGCATACAACTTTTTACTTACCTGCATAGTATAGTCTCAAGAATGTATATTGCGGAAAGCCTTGTAGGCGATAACTAACTAAAGAGAAGTGAGACCGCAGTGGAGCACTTATCTTAAGTTGCACAATCACACGTGTGAAATTGGCTATTCAGACTTGTTTGGATTAAAGGGTACACTGGCTAAAGCAGCCAATTTATCTGCTTTTATTGTAACGTCTTGGATTCTAAATCCTGCCAAAGGAGAATTCCTAACATCTCATCCAACATCTACAAGAATTAAGAGCAGCGCCACTGCTGTCAGTCTGCTCAGACATGGCTTGTAGACCAAATTCTCCAATGAAAATTAAACCTAAGACTTTGTGTCCTAGACCCTGTGTTTGTGGGAAAGTTGATTTTTGCGGGATAAACTGCTTTGTGATAATATACAACAATTTTGGATGGATTCTGGGTTGGTTTCTTTTTAGTCATCTGGCATCTTTTGTATATCATTTAATTTGCTTTGGAAGGGCATAAATGTATTCTAGAATTGATGCGTCTTCTGAAAAATATTTTTCAACAGTTACCTAAACTTAGATCAGCAGTTCCCCTTCAGACAACCATCTGTTGCTATGCTATTCTGCACAGATTTACAGATGAATTAACCTATGTCTTTTATCTGTAGGTCGTCTAGAGTCAGTTCAGCTGACTGCAACCTTCCACTTAGATTTTAAAATTCAACCAGCCCCAGTAAAATCCCACTTTACGTGCACTCAACAACACTCCCTTTATAGCAGTCCTGTTGCCTATCTCTGGTTATGCTTGGTAGGAAGGTCTGCAATTGTTTGGTCACTAGGAAAAGAAAGAACTTCTCTGAAATGCCAAGACCTAAAAGCACTGGAAATGTAGGAGATGGATGGAACCCCAGTATCTTTGAAAAACAGTGACTTGGGAAGACATCTAAATAAGCACAGGTGGCAAAGAGGGATTTCTGTCCGAAATAGAAAGAGATTCTTCCAGGTAGATTCTTTTTCAGCATATCAACCTTCATTTAGAAATAGAATATGGAAATTTAAAATACAAATCTGAATCTTTAGGTGGAGAACTAGCCTGCAGCTTCTGCTGAGGGGAATACCACTAGCCAGAACACCAGCTTGGATAAAACTCCCTAAAAGTACAAGGTACAGCTCATGCTCTTAATTTAAAGCAGATCAACACAAGATTGCTCAAACAGGACGAAACAAATGTAAACTTCTGAGCCAGAAATAATTCCTAAATACTGCCTGAGCTGAGAACATATGCATGTGGATAAATCAGGGATATATACAGAAAAATCCAATGCCCAAAAGGAAACTAAAGTGTAGGCATTTGGCTCACTTTCTGTGGAGCTGTGTGAGATGGAACTGCTTTTTCCCATGCACTCACCTTGGCACCAGAGATCCTTCCAGCCAGTCCTTGCTACTGTAGTAAAACTGGGGGCTTGGAACAAAGAGCACGAAACAGCTGGTTGGATTTCATTATTTGTCCTGGCCTAGTATCCTTACTGCAGTCATTAAAATCTATCCTTGAGGTTTGAATTTGCAGTTGGGGCTTATAGCAGAATCCACCCCTAGATCTTCCATCTGAGATGTGTAGTTATTTTGTCCACTGAAATCAATGAAGTCACAGTGACCTCAATCATCTGAGCCCTAACCCTGCCTGTGGCTGGAAGCCCTAGCCCTTGGTGTTTCCCTTGCATGTTTTGCAGTAGCAGAAGACAAAATATTAGAGAGAAGTGGCATTCCTGTTTGAACCAAAGACCCTTTCTCTTATTTTGTTTTGGGTTTTTTGGTTGGTTGTTGTTGTTGCTAGGGGGTTGGTTTATTTGTCTGTTTGTGGTTTTTTTCATTTGTTAGTTTATTTTTCAGTCAACACTGACCAAAGGTGATACTCCTGTTGGAAATCTAGCGGATGGTAACTGAGTATCAGAAGACCATGTACATATCAACGAGTAGGGTAACACAGTAGGAGTGGATCTGTGGAGTAAGAAAGGGCTGGGTATTCTATTACATACTGACTTCAGTAGGTTCTACTTCAGTCTGGTTCTGGTCTGACCTATGAGTGGAAAACTCTTTAATGGTTGGACCAATCCAGGGGCACATTTTCTAGATTAGATTTATCTGTGGGTAATCCAGACAATATGCTTTAAGACCTCTCTGCAGTGTGGTATGTGGGAGAAATCGGGAAGTTTGCTTCTAAGTTGCATGCTTGGTCTCACCTAAGATGCAGTGTAGAATCCTAGTTTATCACTCTGTCCTGAAGACAGATCATTGGTTGTACATCCTTCAGTAAGTGCCCAGTCTGGGTGTGGTATTGTGAGTTCTTCCCTTGTTAAAAGTCTTCCTGCTAGAACAAAGGTAAGCTTGCTTGCAAAAGAACTATTTCTGAACTAAAGTAAAACCTATCTGGTGTATAGCATATAACTACAGCATGTTTTCACTCTTCCAAGTGCCAGAGAACAGCTGTTTCTTGTTTTTCAAGTGTAGTGAAAAGGAGACAGATGCAGCAGGAAAACTCAGACAGGGGATGGTAATGGCTGAGACTGCACTCCCTTCTTAAGGCAAGGCGTTTGACTCAAGGAATTCGAAACTGGACCGTGGCAAGCTCCCTGACACAAATGCCAAAGTTATTCCAACAAGCAAAGATCTGACCAATAGATTTTTACCTGGAGAGGAAATTACTGAGGTAAAAGCCTCATTACTGAAGTTTGAAAACTCTTGAGTTTCAACCACTTTCAATTTTGGTGTGCCCAAATGATCAGCACCATGTCATTCTCCACAAAGTAATAACTCACAAAGTAAAAACTCTCCCTAAGTCAGAGGACAGGCAATAAGAGATTGATTTGGAGTCATTAAAGCAATTTATTAGTATGCTTATTTGATGACAATGCTTCCTGAAATAAGTCTGAAAGCACTGCTAGCACCAATATTGCAGCTGGTGAGAGCACTTTCCAGAGGGTGTCTGGAGGTGGCCCTGACAGCTGCTCTGAACTGCCATGTTGCACATTCCACTGTTTAAACAGTAATTTATTTTGCAATCCCTGCATCATCAGTTCTGAGGTGTTTGTCCTTAATGTTTAATGTTTAAAGAGGTCAATATTTAAAGAGATCTGTACCAGCAAATAAAACCCCTAGGTTGCTTTAAAGTTAATATTTCACACAGCCCGATAGTAATATAGAACAAGAACTGCCACTGACAAAGTGTCAGTGCCTCTGTTAAGGCAAGAAATTATGGTGCCAAGAGAGCCACCAGTGAGAAAGACTATTTAAAACATCTGACGCAGTTTCTGAGTATCTTAGTAAAGTTCATCGGAGCTTAAAGGAAAAACTCTATTTGTTAATCCTATTCAAGACATGCAGGGGAACAAAACAGTGTGACTAGTACAAAACAGGGTATATAGGATTTGCCAAAGTGGAAAAACGAACGTCCTGGCTGCTCTGCCTCCTTCTCCAAGCCAGCGTGGGAAAAATCAGGCATGTGTATTAGCAGATTGTGGGATACATTGTTGCTCCCAGTAAAGCCTGTAAAGCTGCCGCAATATGTTCCTGCAGGACCGCTGCTTTGAAGCAGAACAGTCACGCTCGGCATTGAGGTTCCCAAAGTGATGCTGGAATAACCAAAGGAGTAAATCTGTAGGCTGTGCTGCCCATAGAGGAAGACAATGGCAATAAAAGCTGGTACTTCAGGCACCGAAATCAGTGTACGCAACTGCATGGTATTACAAGCAAAGAAGAAAAGGGCTGGTGGAATGTTTTCACATGTTGGTGACCCAAGGTTAGCAGACATTGCTGTTGATAATCTTGCTGCTTTTAAATCACCCCTCTATCCAGATGGGCCTTCTGCAGCAAAGGACTGGGGCAGTGATGATGAGAAGGACAACGTGCCCTCCCCCTTCTTCCACACAGTTCCGAGTGACTGGACTGCTGCAAGAAGCAGCAGTCAGGCAGAAGACCTCTGAGCAAATCAGTAATTATCAGCATCTCAAAAAAACTTTTGTTCCCTTAACTTAAACTTTTAGAAACAGGGATATTTGATTAGTGAAAGGACTTCTGATTTTGTAACACACATTACATATATATATATATATATATATAATATTTTCATCTGACTTGGGTGAACACCTGCAAGCACAAGGAAAGTTATTCCACTGAATAGAAAATCACCCTTTGAACCTAAAATTGTTTTGGTTGAAGCATGAAGTTAAGCATCATGATGTATTTGATGGTCAAACACAAATTAAATAAACATTCTGGTTTTACTTTTCCTATTTTTTTAGGAGCTGTGACCATTTGTTTCCAGGTGCTCTAACCAGCAGCTGGTATTTCTGGGAGAGGGAAGGTGTTAAAAAAATCATGTCTCTTAACAAGGAAGTTTGATGTTTCAAGCTGGAAAGAGAACTCACTTCCTGAAAATCACACCCAGGAGTATCTTTCCTTGACGAAAAATATCTTTTGCATGAAGGGAGCATAAAATACAATTTAATTCTTCTAAATAACACTTTTAAATACACAGGAGATGTGGTTTGTTTCCTTAACCTGATCTTTAAGAGTTAGATCCTCCACAGTTCCAAAAGGTTTGAATAGTTTCTTGTAAGAAGAAAAGGGAAACAGAAACAAGTCTTACAAAATATTCTGAATACTCAGGTCCCTGCACTCGCTCTCCCTCTGTCGCCAGACCTAAGAATGCTGTGAAGTGGAGGCAAACCGCCAAGAGCTCCACACCCAGTTTTGAACTGGCATAAAGTCAAAGGTTGCTAGTTGTATTTGGATGCCAGAATATTAGCATGGCTTTCACTAGTGGCTCTTACACATCTTTTTTCAAAGCTAGATACTTCACAGTTTTTGCCTCTTCTATAAACTTCCATTGCTTGCTCTTCCGAGTTTTCCTTGAGTACTAATCTTGCTGCTGCTAAGAAAGCATCTTGCATATTAAAAGTTCTCCACTTTAGCAGTTGCTATTGCTGGTGATCCCTCTTCTGTGATGGGAAGCGTATGCATCAAGTGCTACATGCCCTGGATATGTCTGCAGTATCAGTTCCGTGCAGCTTAAGCTTGCTTTTTGTCCAGATTTGATGGTCAGCCACACTGCAGCTCCCAAAGCCCCACTGAAAGACTACCTCAGCCCAAGTTCTGCAGATGAATTCAGAGGGGGGCAGCCTGCTCTTTCCCAGAGCCCCAAAATATGTCCAAACGTCCACTCAGAAATGGAGCATGTTAAGTTTGAGTGCAACACTACCCTGTCAGTGATACCCCAAGCCTGACCCTTGTTAACACCGTATGAAAGATCTCCATGATTAAGGACCACAATTTGAAATGTTAAAGGCTGCATGAGAATGGATTGCCCCATATCCCTGGTCTTTACCCCACAACTAATGCCTAACCTCAGAAGGTACCACAATGGAACAGCAGTAAGTTTAACCCAAAATTTACAAGCATATTTTTGGGAGTCTTTTATTCACCACATACTCAGATAAACACCAATACACAACTAATAAATCACAAGCTTTACTTAAGCTCAGAAATGTTCCCACTGAACTCAGCGGCAGTTCGCGTATGTTAAACGCTCTGGGATCAACCACCTGAGGCTATGAGCTCACAGCTCTGCTTAAAGTTCCTTCCTGTTATAAACATGCATTTGTATCAAAGCATCTGATGAAATGGCAGATTGACACCCCTACTATATTTGGTATTACAGCACTTTAAACCAAAGCTCTATTCTGTAGGAAGAGCACAGACTCTAATCATAGAAAATTCTATGTAACATTATTTCTCTCCTATGATCACAGAATTGTTTGGGTTAGAAAGGATCTTAGAGCACATCCAGCTCCAAACCCCTACCACAGGCAGGGACACCTTCTACTAGACCAGGTTGCCCAAAGCCCTGTCCAACCTGGCCTTGTGTAGATGTTTGTGGATGCACAAGTGGCTGGCACAAAGGAACCAATACAAGTGAGCAGATGCCTTCTTGCACCAATGCAGAGTTAACTCCAGCATGGATGGAAAATAACCACAGCCACTCTTCTCCTGTGCAATTCTCAGTATCACAGTAAAAGGAACACACACTATAATTAATGATTTACATATTTATAACCCAGTCTTCTTGACCTTTGTTAGCCAAAACACCTGAGTAAATCAATCTGTATGCTTAAATTTCTTGTAACAGTTGGGAATGTGGCAAATGCTTAAAAAAAAAACAAAAAAAAAAAACCAAACAAACAAAAAAAATGCTTTTTAAGGTAGTAAGAAGCAGGAATATAAAAATGATCAGATGGAGTTTAACAATGAGACAAGTGGTAACTGCTAAAAACAGAAAAAACAGAATGCAAAAAGCTATTTTAGCTATTTTGCTTGTGCAGTTCCACACTTCACTTTTGCAATGATAACAAACTTCTTGCTTTGCATCTAAGCAACTGTTTCCTCAATTTTTGCCACAACAAATAGCTGACATGGTGAAAAATTTGATCAGTAGTTTTGAGGATCATAGCTAAATTGTTGACTGGTTTCAAGTTAATGGTCATGAAGATTTTTTACTACCTTTGCAACAATACTGTGGACAGAACAAAGTATTTTGACTATTTCCAGCTCTCAGGGTGGCAGGCACACCCTGAGGGAATATTTAGAAAATATAAGTACCCTTTTTAACAACTACCTTTTTTGGCTTCATCCACCTACCAAAATGGATGAGAAAGGAAATTTTATGCCCTTGAACAAGGACAGAATTCCTTTTCTGAGTATGTCTCAGTAGAGCTCCTATGGCTTGCAGCTAGTGTTTTGCCCCTTGAGTTGAGGCAGTCAGGCACGCTTGATACTGCATAATGAATATCTAGAAGCCTATTTGTGTCAGACTAGCAAGGGAAGGTTGTATGAAGAAGCAAAGTTATTAGGAGGAATAATACACCTCTTCCTCTCAGAAGCTCAGTCCTCTGTTGGTGTCAGTGAAGAAATTCCTGCCTACCCTTAACTTTCTGCCTTAGAGGCCAAAAGTAAATCAGGATCCACAAGCAATACGGATTCCTTTAGCTGTACCTGATATCTGTAGTGGCTAGATTGAAGCTTTTAACTGAGTAAACCAATCTATGCATCTGTTTTTGTGCCAAATATGCTTGATTGTGCACACCCTGCTGATAAAAAAACTGTGTTTAATCAGCATAAATGCATGCTTTGTGTGCATGAGCACGGCATGTCATTGTGAACAGATTGGATGGCTTTAGCTAGGTGAAATGGCTGTTGTCCAGATCACCAGCAATTTGGAAGGTTGTTTTTGTGTGGACACGTTGGGTACACATGAAGCACTAGAGGGCAATGCCTGTTGGATGACATTATATCTATATAGCTGCAGAGAGAGTCAGAAAATTAATTGTCATGGTGGTTGTAAATGGAATAGAAGGATGTTTGTTATTCAACCCTGAGAAGTGTAAGATACAAACACTGGAGTTGGGAGCTTGCTCAACATAAAAAGGATATCACCACAAGTTCCTAAGTACAGACACAGTGGTGATAAGTCCCTCCCTGAAATTTTCATTACAGTAATTTATTATTGAAGACAAATAGCAGTCAGCAAATGAAACAAAAACAGGCAGTCCCCACCCCCAACATTCTAAATAACAAATATAATTTTTCTCTTCCTAAAATGTTTTTTTTTCTGTTATCTGTCATGGAGTCACTCTTTCCTTTGCTCTTCATGCCCAGGACTCACAAAATAAAGAGGATCTTAATTTCTGAAGTGAAATAATGCAGACATTAAGCTAATTTACAAACAAACTTCGCAGCTTCTCTCAAGCTTAGTGCTCTAGGACCCAAGGGTAGTGTTCTTCACTTACAGGAAGGAAGGAGGAACTATGTTTTTACATATGTATTACTTGGGTATGTTCTTAAATAGAAGGCAAGCAATCTAACCTAAAGCAGTACAAAACCCTTTTCTTTGACTTTAATCTGCTGGCAGAGATGCAACTACAGTTCAGGTGAGCCTTTGTTTGAGAAGCAGATAAAATCAAAGTTTGAGTTAAGGCTCTTAACCAACCTGAGTCTCAGTGCTGTGCTCCAATGGGCCCTGCAATGAGGATCTACTGCTTTGTTACTGCAGTGAATACCTTAAGTTATCACCTCTCAAGTTGCCTACTGGCTATTTAGGGAGAACATCTGGCCTAAGGGTGTCAATGGGAATTTTGCCACTAACTTCATTTACAGCCTGGATTTCACCCACAGTTTGTTGAATCACTGTTTTTTACTGAGTGTTCCGAACTATACTGTACTGGATAACCTTCATACTCTGTTTCCAGCACTATTGCTTTTACTGAATCAAACATCTCTGATGATCTGTCCAAACGGGTCTAAAGCAAAAATGTGGGTGGGTGAAGACAAGGTTTTTAAAGTTTGAAAGAAAGCTTTGAATGTCTTCTCTAGGCACGCTGTAACAATTGCAAAAATTATAAGAACTGGACAGAAGGCAGTAATTTCAGAAGATGAGCAACTATCACTGGGAGACCTCACACTTGATACGCTGAAAGAGTGGAATGACATAATGAAACAATGGAGGAATTTCAGGAAGGTAAATGTTAACCTTACTTATTCAAATATATCTTCCTTTTAAATGTGTTTTGTCACAGCGGAAACTGATTTGCCTGAGTGAGTCTTGGAACAAGCGACTTTTGTGTTTTACAGTTAAAGTAAATAATCATCCTGTTTGCTAGTTGTACCAATGGTTTCTGCTGTCCAAAAAGGATGGCAGCTCTTTCTCTCTTTTTGTGGGGGAAAGACAGAGGGAATACTTTCTTTAGAAGCATATGTATTAGTGTGTTATAGCACAAATTAGGAGACAAGCCTTCCTCAGGCACACCAGTCTGTAAAATCACTGCTCCCAACCACCTTTATTAGAAAAGAGAAACTTAAGATCCTCCTTTGCTCACACTCTCCGTTTGTGATTACATCTATTTCCCAGTCTTTTATTAGTGTTTCATTTTGCAAAGCAAGCATAAACCAGCTCCATTTTGCATTCCCTTTGCTAAGGCGCAAATGATGTGGCAATTGCAACCGCGTATGATCCGTTACATAACCGCATATGCTTCCTATTTTAATCAGTGTGGCAAATGACTAATTGCATAAACGTGCAACTTACAAACCTACTGATATGAAAACATGATAAAGAACACTTTCATTTTTGACACGCCACTACCCTCTGATTGAATATATCATATTCAGTACTGCAGTTCTTCTCTACAATGACACTCAACCTAGTTGCCTGGTTCACCTTTGTGCTGAGTTGTAAGATTTGTGCAGTACTGTAGAAGTAACACAGAGAAAGAAAAAAAGAATATATCTAATTTGCTTGCTTGTATTCCTTTGTATTTTCTTGGATAGATGAGATCAGGACTAAAGCATTTCCTCTACTCTCGATGTAACACTGATAAAATAAAACATCTTCTTGTAGACAGCCATGCAGAATTTCTCTTCCTCTAATATGGCCAATATTCTGAACAGGTGAGCACACATCCTTTGGCACACACAAAAATGTAAGATCGATCAACAGCTACTGATAATCTGCAGAGACATAGCAATATGCTTTAAAAGGAAAAGCACATAAATACTGAGAAAAAAAAACAAAACAGTCATTTTATGAAGGTTTCCTCTCCAATTTGTAAACTTACTGCTATGAAAAGTATCACTTACAGCCTTAGTTTTATTTTTATCACTTGTCCAAGCCCTAACTCGCTTCAAGAATGTAAATAAATACATGACACGCCTACTATTCCAGGAAGGAAAGAGAATATTGTTGTTTTCTTATGTTCTCCCATTTTTCACAACCTCTAGTATATTAAAAATATGCACATACAAAGGGCATCTTTGAATGAAAAAAACTACCTGTTCTCCCTGCCATCAGAACCACATGTAATTGGTGTCCAGATTTGTTCATTATTTGTAGCAGTAATGATTACTATGATTTTTTCAGATGCAGCCCTACAATTTAAAGTCCTCACTAGTGAGTAATAAATTCAACTCGGAGACATAAAATCTGACTTAGACAAATGAGCAGAATGTGTACTCTGAACACCTAAATTCCAGAAAAAAAAGTATGAACTCATTGCAACTTCTGTAAAGCCTCAAAGTTCATTGATATCAACATCAGTATTTTGCAACATGATCACAGGTGCAATTTTTGGTCCTCTGGAATTAAAATGCAGGCTCCTGTGACTTTTACAAATGGATCAGGTATTCTAAATTAAAACCCTGAATACCCTGAAATACTTTATTTTCTCTGCAGTGTTTCTTCCCATCAGCCTTCTGTTTCATCTAATATAGAAAAAAGCCTTGTCAAAATCCTGTCTGTATCTTGATAAGTTATTAAGCGAATTAAAGACATATTACAACATTAAGCCAGAATCTTGGGGGGGTTTATTTCTATTTACAACTTTAACTACTACGTACTTTCATACCATATTCAGTTTTCAGTCTACCTTATTTCGTACTGAAAATGAAACACTAACTTCAGTTATAAAGAGAAATTGAAAAATAAACAACTGCAGTTCCTAGCACTAAGAAGATCTAGAAGCACTCAATATGTAAAATAAATATCTTTCCTAGTAGACTGAATTTAGGTCCAGCCTCTCACCCATCTTTTATACTGTGTTAACATTTCCTTCTCTGCCCATAAGCAAAACTAACTGTTGAAGCAAACACTTATGTTCTTGATCCTGCTTCCCTCCCACAGCCACTTTAAAATTCTCCCCTTTTGCTTTGGAACACCTCTATCACACCAGATCAGGCCTGTCAGATTATCTGTTTGACACTTTCTCTAACAAAACAGATTGACTCTTTGCACTGTGATCTCCTGGGAGACAAACTATGTTGCAAAACTGCCAACAGAAGTTACTGGAATGATCCTTTGAGGGCAGCTATGGGTATGCATTTAGTTTTTCAGACTGGCACAAATATATCATTCCAAGTCCGTGATTAAGTACCAACCACCATCAAAGCTTTTGATACATAATTCAAAATACAAGCATGGAGATCTTTCATAGTTCTAGTATAAACCCTGATTATCTATTAACTGAGTGATAGCTACTTGTTTTACATCATAGTGATAAATTCCATAGACTTTACAGTATCCCTTATAAAGACAAACAATAAACAATTAAAGTTTAGGTGTATTATCTAAGCAAATACACCGAAGATATCTTTTCAAGGGCCAGACAAGATGCTTACCAGAGAAACTATAGGAGGATGAAACAGAAAGTATGAGTCTGGAATAAAAACCTTAAGAGGAAGAAAGTGAGCAGGTTTTATTGTCCATCAGTGTTACTATTTCCCTGTGTTCAAGATAAAGAACTGCGCCAACAATGATGAATCCATTAAAATATGGCATCATGCTTGTTCTTTCTTTCCAAGAAATTTTGTCTCTGTTGCCTGTTGGTTGTCTTCATTCCAATGCATTAGTTTTTATGACAAGACTTGCATTACTGTTTTCACCTAGCAGAACAGCAGGACTTGGTAAAGATCACAGCAGATGCTGGTCGCAATATCACCCCTAGTACCAGCTGTTTCTGTATTTCCTCGCAGGTATTTGTCTTCCACATGGCTGACAGCTGAATTCTGTTCAAAAAGCATCACTAAGGCTGCAACAGGTACAAAGCCAAGTTTCCTCTTGGATTCTCTTCTTCCTCCTGCTGTGCCTCATGTGGCTGGCAGAGTTCTGCCATTGTGGAACAGAGATTGCTGGAAATAAATTCTCCTTAAGCAGACAGGCTTTTGTTCAGTTTTGACTCCAGGCTCCCAGCCCAAACTCTTGAGCAATCTGCACTGAGAAAGCTCAGTGCATCTGCGGTAAGGCTCTTTTTTAGAGGCTTGTAGTCTGAGCCAATTTGTAGCAAAGAGAACCATTTTCTGAAAGACTGCATTCTGGGTAGAAGATCTTCTTTATCAGCCTTGTCCTAGCATATTCTCTGAGATTTCCATCAAATTAGGCTTTGGATTTAGATGCTCATTTTTAGGTTTCTATACCTGCATTTATGTGAATTAGTTGCAGAACAAAATCAGGGAGGCATACAGTATTCTTGTACCTCTTGCCTATTAATTAATTTTTCATATTTTTTCTATACAAGTGGGTGAAAGAAATGCTGTGTGCACATATTTTTCTCTTTCTGAAAAAGAAACACAAGATTCAACAGCTTATTTTCTGTCACAGCCACAACTTCATTCATCATGTGGAATCCCAGGCTGCTCTGTGCTCTAAAATAGTCAGCATGTCTCTTGGATGTTTTTAAAGCTGTAATTGTGTATACTAGATCTCAAGAACCGTACAGAATTGGATTGTGGTATGAAACTATGTGGCACAACTGTGAAACACTGGCTTATAAATTGCTACTCTTAGCCCAAATAAATGTAAAAATATGCTTAGACTAATTCAAAGTTTACAATTTGAAGGAAGATATATGGGTTTATATTAATTTTGGACTTAAAGACAACATTAAAAAAATAATTGTTTTCCTTGACTGAGCACCTTAAGAGAAATACGCATCACATTAAAGCTGCACGGTTGTGAGGCAGAATGTAAGTTATGCTGAAGGAAATCCTGTCTTAAGAGCCATGAAAACAAACCTTCATGTTCAAAGATCTCACAGGCTTCTGAAGGATGGGTGCTCAAAAGAACTCCATAATGAATAGTTACATGCAAGTGTTCTAAAACCTGTTTTTTTATGACGCAAAAAAGATACCTAGTTGCTCAGGGTTTAACCTGAATTCTGTAGGGGACTTTAATATGTCCACAATGCCTTAAATAAACAGTTACTTCCTAGCTTTCATGCTGATAGTTCTGTGCCTCAGCTAAACTTCTCTGTGTGAGACTGGTAAGAATTCCTTGTAATTGTTCTATTTGGTAAAGCGTGTCAGATTCAGCAGAACTGCATACGTGAACTATTTGGCTCCATCTGATTTTGTCATCAGTATGGTAAAATTGAAAGTAGTGCTCTTGTCCTAATATAAACTAAGGGTCTAAGGAGTTGTTTTATCTGCTCAGATCTCAGGCTGGAAGGGCCTATTCCTGGGCTGCATCAAAAGGAGCGTGACCAGCAGGTTGAGGGAGGTGATCCTGCCCCTCTATTCTGCTCTTGTGAGACCTCACTTGGAGTACTGTGTGCAGTTCTGGTGTCCTCAACATAAAAAGGACATGGTACTGTTGGAACAAGTCCAAAGGAGGGCCACGAGGATGATCAGGGGACTGGAGCACCTCCCGTATGAAGAGAGGATGAGAAAATTGTGGCTGTTCAGCCTGCAGAAGAGAAGGCTGCGTGGAGATCTCATAGCAGCCTTCCAATACCTGAAGGGGGCCTATAGGGATGCTGGGGAGGGACTCTTCATTAGGGACCGTAGTGAGAGGACAAGGGGTAATGGGTTTAAACTTAAACAGGGGAAGTTTAGATCGGATATGAGGAAGAAATTCTTTACTGTGCGGATGGTGAGGCACTGGAATGGTTTGCCCAGGGAAGATGTGAATACTCCATCGCTGGCGGTGTTCAAGGCCAGGTTGGACAGAGCCTTGGGTGGCATGGTTTAGTGGGAGGTGTCTGTGCCCATGGCACGGGGGTTGGAACTAGATGATCTTGAGGTCCTTTCCAACCCTAACTATTCTATGATTCTATGTTACTCATCTTCTTGTGAGCGAATACTAATTTTGTGGGGTTTCCTGCTTCTTTCCTATTTCTCTTGTTATTACTTCCAGAAGACGGTGTCAGTAATGCTGTTGCACAACTCTACAAACTGAGGCACTTTTTAGAACCAAGATTTTTTGGACACATTCATATCAGCATAATGTTTGTGGAACATTTGGTGTAACTGTTCAGGGAGCATCCCTCTCTCATTTTCTTAGTGACAATGGTAGACAGCCCTTCAGTCTATCAGTAGTTAGAAGCCATCATCTTTCACCCAAATTTTGAGCATTTCTAGCCAGTCTTCACCTGCCAGCTATATTTGTTGAATGCTTTGATGAATCGTATAAAAATTACATAAGCCTGACTTCTGCTGCAATATGCACTTTACAGACCCTTCACTTCTTTTACACCTAAAAGGAGAAGAATGAGGACTATAAAGAGTTGCCATTTTTCTTCATCTGATTGTAAGTCCTAAATGCACATTCATGCGGCTGTATCCTGCTCTGCAGAATGGCAAGGCAATTTTACAATTGCTGTGAACTCCAAGGTAGCAGGTTTTGCTGCTCTTATTTTCAATCACACCTAAGGTGTTTGATTTTTCCTTTAATCTGCTTTTCCTATTCTTATTCCACCTCAAGCAACGCATTTGATTCTCTTTCCTGTGTTATCTACACGTGACGCTACTACGTGGGTTTTTCATCCTGGATTTATTTAATAGATGATCTTGTCCTAGATTTCGCCTGTGACAAATTGCCACATCCAGGCTTGGACTCCTATTTGTAAACACCTTGACAATATATTGCTTTTCCAGACATTTCCATTTTCTGAAAGAATGCCTGAAGGTACCGGTATGTCAAACATCTTAAAAGCAACAGAGCATACAGAACAAATGAGAAAAGCCACAAAACAAAATCCCAGCTGATTCAAAGCATATCTGATAATTATTCTTTCCAAGATATTAATAACACTTCTGCTGTAGTGGCTATGTCTAATGTGAAACGTGGAAACTTGCATTAGATTGGAATATTGAAGATACCCAAGATACTGATGCTTGTCTGGTATATTTTAATACTCAGTATCTTGTATTCTTTTATCCAGGATTAAGGCAGATGAGGTTTGCATGAACAGATTACACTTGGGTAGCCACATAGCGTACCAGATTGGTATACTTATTCACTCACATGAAATTCTGAATTGCACCCCTTGGGAAAATATTAAGAGTAGCATATTTATTAGAGAGACAGTCATGCTAAAAGCTTTATTTGTTCAATTGACTGGTGCTTAAACACTTATAATTTATAATAATTTATAATTAACGCTTAAAAGCTACTGTCATGCTGTAATCAGCATGACAGAATGTAACAGATCAACATATTCATTTCTCACTGCACAGCCACATACTGAGCATGAACAGCTGGGATTACTATGAATGGGAAGAACCATCTAGGTATGCAACAGAAGAGAAAAATATAAAGAATTATTTTTGCATAAAGGTGCTTTTAGCCCTTTAATACCTGTTCATTCCTTATGAAGCCACAATATTTTTAAAGTGTTTTAACTGAAACAGTTTCTGGAGAGAGAATTATATCTTTTGTTAGATTGACTACATACAGTTGTAGAGTCAACTACTTTTATTAGTTGTTCCATGGTTTAACCCCAGCCAGCAACTAAGCCCCATACAGCCATTTGATCACTTCCCCCCACCCTCCCCAGATGGATGGGGGAGAGAACTAGAAGAGTGTAAGTGAGAAAACGCATGGGTTGAGATAAAGGCAGTTTAAAGGGTAAAGCAAAAGCCATGCATGCAAGCAAAGCAAAACAAGGAATTCATTCACCACTTCCCATAGGCAGGCAGGTGTTCAGCCATCTCCAGGACAGCACAGCTCCATCATGCATAATGGTGACTTGGGAAAACAAACGTCATCATTTCCAATGTCCCTCCATTCCTCTTCTTCCCCAGCTTTCTATGCTGCTCATGGCACCATATGGTGTGGGATATCCTTTGGTCAGTTGGGGTCAGCTGTCCTGACTGTGTCCCCCCAATTTCTTGTGCACCCCCAGCCTGCTCGCTGGTGGGGCAAGGAGCAGAACAGGCTTTGGCTCAGTGTAAAGCACTGCTCAGCAGTAACAAAGACATATTATCAACAGTTTCCAGAACAAATCCAAGACATCGTCCCCTACTAGCTACTGTGAAGAGAATTAACTCCACCCTACCCAAAACCAGCCCAAGTGTTTCATAGCATATTGGAAGTACCTTAAATCTGAGTGGATGAAGGTGCACATATGGAAGTGTTTTTCTTCATTAGATGTTAAGAGCCTTATCACAATTCAGCCACAACTGGGAGAAAAAAACAAACAAAACAAAACCAAACATAAGGTGAGCCACTGCGAGGAGTGCTGTGGGAAGGATGCCTGGATTCTTCAGATTCTTCACTTAATATTTGCCCCAGGCATATTCCAGGGTTCCTACCTACTTCAGTGCAGCCAACCTTTCATTGCCTGCCTCTTTCTGAGGTCTTTCAGCCTTTCCCCAGATCTCTCCCCTTCACACAGTCCACTGAAGTCCACGTTCAGCCAGAGAACAGAGAGGAACCAGCCTTTCACACATCCTGAACCCCCTAAGTCCTAAAGAAATTGATTTATCAAGGGTGCTCCCTCCTGCCTCAACCCAGCACTGTGTAACAAAGCTGGTGCAGGTGCCTGCCCCTGGAGTGGACTGGGAACTGTGAGCGTTGATCAGAGATTAACTCCTGCCCACTGCTGAGTGCAGACCATGTTTGCCACAGATGTCATTTCCCATGGACCAACTTTTCTTCATTTCTCATGTAACAGCTTTTGCAGCTCCCTGCTCAGGATACAGGTGCTTGTAAGCCTCACTGCTTGAGGTCTCTGTATGTTACATATAGGGAGTCCTTCTGCCTAAAGTGACGTGGCTTTCACTGCCTGACCAACGCATAAGCCTTGGGTGCTGTAATACATTCCATTGAACTACACCTACATTATGCATGGCTGAGACTGTAACTTGTTTTATTTCTTTTTTTTAGCTTTCCGATATCCATTTATCAGTGAATTGAGAGAGCCAATCTGAAAGCAAGAAAAGGCGAGAAAAGCAGGATACACTTTGAACAAAAACTGGGAAGAGCAAAGAAAAGTTGTGACCAAGAGCTCCCTCTTGTGTGCCACAGGAAGAGCAAAAGGCAGCAAAGAAGGAAAGAGGAAAGGAAAATGAAAGAGGAAAAAGGAAAAGGAAAAGGAAAAGGAAAAGGAAAAGGAAAAGGAAAAGGAAAAGGAAAAGGAAAAGGAAAAGGAAAAGGAAAAGGAAAGAAAGAAAGGAAGAAAGAGGGAAGAGGAAGGAGAAGGGGAAGGAAAAAGGGAGAGGGAAAGGAAGGGGAAGAGGAGGGGGAAGAGGAGGGGGGAGAGGAGGGGGAAGAGGAGGGGGGAGAGGAGGGGGAGGAGGTGAGGGGAGGTGAGGGGAGGTGAGGGGAGGTGAGGGGAGGTGAGGGGAGGTGAGGGGAGGTGAGGGGAGGTGAGGGGAGGGGAGGTGAGGGGAGGTGAGGTGAGGTGAGGGCAGGGCAGGGCAGGGCAGGGCAGGGCAGGGCAGGGCAGGGCAGGGCAGGGCAGGGCAGGGCAGGGCAGGGCAGGGCAGGGCAGGGCAGGGCAGGGCAGGGCAGGGCAGGGCAGGGCAGGGCAGGGAAGGGAAGGGAAGGGAAGGGAAGGGAAGGGAAGGGAAGGGAAGGGAAGGGAAGGGAAGGGAAGGGAAGGGAAGGGAAGGGAAGGGAAGGGAAGGGAAGGGAAGGAAGGGAAGGGAAGGGAAGGGAAGGGAAAGGAAGGGAAGGGAAGGGAAGGGGGGAGAAGGGGAGGGTGGGGAAGGGGGGAGAAGGGGAGGGGGGAGAAGGGGAGGGGGGGAAGGGGAGGGGGGAGAAGGGGAGGGGAGGGGGGAGAAGGGGAGGAGGGGGGGAGAAGGGGAGGAGGGGGGGGAGAAGGGGAGGAGGGGGGGGAGAAGGGGAGGAGGGGAGGGGGGGGAAGGGAAGCTGAAAAGACCCCACAGAACTGACATTTTGCAACAAATGGTTATCCCTTTGAAACTCTTACAAATATAGTTTTTAATAAAGTTGAAAATCAAAGTACAATGTTTCCATGCACACAGGTTGACAAGTCCTTCTTGTCAATAAACCCGGGGGTGTCTGCAGGAATTTATGTGGGATATTTCAGACAGTAAAAGGGTCAGAACTTTTCTGATAATCTCCCTTCTTACGATTCTATGATGGCCAACTCCTTGTACTGGCAGCAGCTCTCAGCCTCTTCCTCTGTGAATCTGTACATGCGAAAATGCAGTAAATGCTTATTTTGGGAGCAGCTAAATTTGTTTTTCATCTAAAACATTTATTTAAATGCACTATGATCTTGGAGTGTCCTGCCTGGATGTGTTTTGGAATTTATGTAATCAATTGTCACAAGCACAGAAAGTAGTTCCTTGTTTTTTTCAGACACAAACAAGCTCATTTCTTCTTCACTGCAGTTTTGAGAACAGAGGTTAGAAAATCACTGAACCTTAAAGGAAAGGATAAAATCAAGCAGTTTTAAGGTCTGGTGATTTTTTCCTTCACAGCATGACTTTGCACAAATCACAATGAACTGGGATGAAACTGTTAGTATACCTGAACGCGCTTTTCTGCAGGTGCCAAAGTCGTTCAGGGCTGCTTCTTCATGTATGAAGGACAGCAGAAATTAAGATTAATTTGTATTATAACGTGACTGGCTTATTTTAATCTATTAAACTGAGCGTTGTACCAGAAAGTAAGCAGGAATTAATACCTGGATATCAAGGCCTATTATTATGTAAAATCTGTCAAAGCAAGACTAAAGCAAAGACTTCAAAGCTGAGGTACTTGAAATGGTGAAGCTTGACCATGTTGGGTGAGTTTGAGTAACAAGATAAACCAATGCATGCTATGCATGTAGGCTCTTTCTCAAGAAAGAACTGCGCTGAAACTGAGTCTTCATCCTACTTAAACAGATTGTTCAGTAGGAAAGAAAAACTCTTCATATGACTCCCTCTAAAATATATTTATTGTATTTATTTTAGGTTTAGCATTTAAATAGTATTTGTGTGGTAAGAAATGACAACATGTGAAATTTTATTATTTCACAAACAGGATGGTCACACATGGAGATAGAACAACAGAAACTGAGAAGAACTGGTAACAGTAACAGCAGCACCAGCAACCTGGAAAACCAGCAACCTAATTTTTTTATTCCTTGTAAAGATTACCAATCATTAACTGGCTAACTCATGAAAAATTATAATGAAATCAACAAGTACAAAGACTCACATCCTTAGTATTACAAATTAATATAGAGTTTCATATATGATTTAAGGAATTGGACATCACCATGCTGGCAGTGTTCAAGGCTGGGTTGGACAGAGCCTTGGGTGGCATGGTTTAATGTGAGATGTCTCCGCCCATGTCAGGGGGGCTGGAACTAGAAGATCTTAAGGAACTTTCCAACCCTAACTATTCTACGATTCCATGATTCTATGATTCGTGTGTTTAGGAAATGACCAAATCAAGCCAGTTTCAAGCTTTAAAAGAAGTACTGTTGTTCATAAACAGTTCAGGCTGCTAATAGTTCTTAAATCAGTATCACTACATATACAAAAAAATTAAGTCCTTAAGAAATATATCACAGATGAACTGCGAGCACACACCACTGTGGAGCTGATGCTACGTAGTCAGGGAAGATGGCTGTGCTGCTTGGTGGTCCTTAGTTACCGAAGCCAATATGGTTGGGCTTGAGAGCTCCTTGGAGGCAGTTTGACTTTCTTCTTCTTCGTTCAATTGATATTTTATATGCTGTGCCCCTGATTCAAAAGAAAAGGAAGTGATCGGATCTGCTTTTGATTACTTACTTTGGGGATGAGGAAAAGTTCTGTGCTTTGCTTATTCTGCAGGTGCTACCAGACACGTTTCTTGCCTGTTCTGTGGGATTGCCTTGGTTTTATAATGCCTCTTTCCCCTTCCATTTTATTTGGCTGGTTATTTGGTGACAGATAACCAATTGTCATTTCTCAGGTAAGCCTGATTTTGCCTTTTTAGTGAGGCTTTAAGAAAATAGCTGGAAAGAGTAAACTAGGAAAAACCTTCAACTGCACAGGATCACTTAAGCTGCAGTGAAAAATCATGGAGTGAGTCTTACTGAAGTGCAATTCTTGCCACGTGAAAGAGAAGGTGATTTGGAACACTCTGCACAGGTATACAGGTCCTACAAGCCTGTAGTCACTGGTTTAAGTAAAATGGCTGAAGCTGCCTCCTCTGGCACAGATCTATAATCTGCTTTTGAGCAACCTCAACTATTAGTCAGAACTTAACTACCATCTGAAATAAACCCAGTGTTTGAATGAAAACAGCAGAGGTCTGAGGGTTAAATGCAGGTGGGTAACGTGGGGTGGATACTTGGTAAAGCATCTGCCACATCACTTTAATCCATACCTGCAAACCTAGCAGGGCCTTCAAAGGATGAGTTTCGGGAGCCTCTGTTGTGTACAATTAACAGTCCTCAGGTGCCCAAGGTCCTCGTGCAGCGCTGTGGATCGAATTCCCAGGATCCACAAGCCAGCTCTGGCTGAGGCTGAGGGATTAGGAAGCCACACTCCTGTGTGGCGCTGCTTTCGGCACTTCACATACAGTCAGACCGTTTTCCAGGGGAATCAAACTGGAGGCCAGGCCTACCCCTTGACACGTTCATTCTGCCTGGGAGGCTGGAACCAAGTTTTCTTCTTCGTACTCTGCCTGATTTACCACGGAACTTAAACTGAATATAGGGATGGAGGTTACCTTTGTTTTCTCTTTGGAATCTGCTGTACTTTGTAAAGATAACTGAGTATTTACTAGAGGAGAACTTAAAGCCGACATTCCCGCAGTCAGTATGAGCACTCAGTGATGAGTTTCGACCTCTGGACCAACAAATCTTTCACGACCCGTGAAGCAGAACCCGTCGGATTCGATCCCACACATTCGAGTCCCGCAGCGCACAGTGCACTGCGGTTACCTCTCACTTGTGCCCGCCTTATTCCAGCTACAAACCCTGCCTCTCGGGACCAAAGCCTCGGCTACTTACACCCAGCGGACACCCGGCACCGCCCTCGGCCCTTCCGCCAGCGGGGGCGCGCCACGACGGTCCCGCGCACCACGTCCGCAACCCCTCCCGCGAGGTGGGGAGGGGAGGGGGGTTCACCCGGAAACTGTCCCGGAGCGCGAGTGGTTCCGGGTGCAGAGCCTGCCTGCTCGGCCGCTCCGCCACGCCGCCACCTGCCGCCGGGCCGCACTCTGTCCCGGCTCGCTCTGCGTTCGCCCCCTCGCCTCTCCCCGCGCCGGACGATGCTGCTGTGGGGCTCGCGGGCCTCGGGGCCGTGGGGCCGCCTGCCGCTGTTGTTTCTGTTAGCGCTTGCGGCCTGCGCGGCACGGGCCTCCGAGATCACGTTCGAGCTGCCCGACAACGCCAAGCAGTGCTTCTACGAGGAGATCGCCCAGGGCACCAAGTGCACCCTCGAGTTCCAGGTAGCTGGGCGGCTGGGGCCGCCATCCCCGGGAAGCGCCGCCCCCCGCCGGGCTGGTGGGGCCGGGCCCGGCCCGGCCCGGGGCCTCTCGGCTACCTCTTTCGTTCGCTGCGCGGTGCTCGGGTGCTCTGTAGCGGGGAGAGGCGCCTGCACGGGGGCAGCAGCTGATGCCGGCGCAGCAAACGCTGCCCGTTGCCGTGGGCACCGCGGCGGGACGAGAGCAGGGGTCAGAGCGCGAGCCCTCAAAACCGGTCAGTCTCGCACCCTGGACGCGGACCTTCGGGGTCCCTTGTGACCAGCGTGCCGCGTTCCTAAAGCATACCTGCCCCACAGCATGCCGCCGAGGTCACAGAGCCATAGAATGGTTTGGGTTGGAAGGGACCTTAAAGCTCATCCGGTGCCATCGCCCTACCACGGGCAGGGACACCTTCCACTAGAGCAGGTTGCTCAAAGTCCCATCTAACCTGGCCTTGAACACTGTCAAAGTTGGGGCAGCCACAGCTTCTCTGGTCAACCTGTGCCAGTGCCTCACCACCCTCACAGGGAAGAATTTCTTCCTAATGCCTCATTTACATCTCCCTCTTTCATTTTAAAACCATTCCCCCTTGTTTTTATGAGTTTGGGGACTGGTTAACAAAAAAAGCAAAAACCAAAAAGAAAAGAGAAGGGAAGCTGAGGCAGGACATGAAGCCTGGGAGAGCTCCGGATAGGAGGGTACAATGAAGCTGTGTACATAATTTCACTCCTTGGACGGGGAAGATACACACTGAATGCTGTTGACTGAAAAGAAAAGCCCAAAACAAGAAGCAAACCAACCCCTTCCCCCCCAACTATCCCTCCAAGACCCCAGTACCCATCAACCCCACAGCATGTGTGGGCTGTGAAGCATTTGCCTGGTAAGCACAGTAAAATATAAGGAGCTAATGCTTACTCAGTTCAGAGTATGGTTCAAACTGGGGTGTAATAGCAAACAGTAAGGTAGTTATACAGCAAAGTGTCACAGGCATAGAGCAAGTCAGAAGTCTAACGCAAAATAAAACATGGGCAGCCCTTCCAACCCAAACCGTTCTGTGATGTGAACCGACATCTTGTTGAAGACTGATTAGTATGCACATAGTAAGTGATGCTGGACAGTTTTTCTTACCTTTTCCAGCCTCTTAACAGTTTGAACATAGAGCTATCACGATAGAGCACACTATTCAGCCTCGAGAATTGTCAGGGAAAGAGCTCTGATGATTTTGGTGCTTTTGAGAGTATCAGCGGGTTTGGAAGCTTTCAGTCTGTCACTTCAGCTGGTGAACTCAGGAACAGTACAGCAGCAGCATAAGAGAGAAATCATTCTTCATGCTGGGAATCAACAGTTATGTTTGAGGGCTTTTGAAGGAACTGTGTGCTTTTTATGGTCCACCTTTTCTAGCTGAAGTCTCGTGGGCTTTTTGTTTCCCAGCTGCTCTCCTGCCTTTAGTATTTTGGGGAATGTTTATGCCACGTATATGTCTCTGTTACTCTGTCCTACATGTTCAAAGATACCATTTTCCCCACCCAAATGTTTCTTGCCCCTGCCTGTTACTTTCATAAAGTCTTTTCTGTGCAGTGCTTTCACCCTTGTTTTTAAGTGGATATCACCGGAGTTTGCTGGACAGATAAGCCAGCAAACAGTTGTCACAGCAGACATAATAAGGACAGGAGTAGCCATGTCTGGATTTGCCCAACTGCTGGTAGACTGCTCTGTGCTCATCCTTTGGCAGAAGGGAGGCTCAAGCAACCTCTCTAAGAAGGAATTTTATGGTAACTAAAGCTCTGCCAGATCTTTACCATGTGTAAGTAAACTGGCCCTTTCAGGGTGCATGAAATAACCAAACGTGAGTGACTTTTGTGATTGGTAAAAAGCACTCCCCCGTCAAATTTGAGATCAGACTTCAAAAATTATCCATTTTTTCATTGTAGAAAATCTTTTTTTTGCTTCCCCTTCCAACCAGGTAAGCATTTCTTTATGAAAAGCCAGATGCAGACATCCAGGGAGAGACATCTGGAGAGCCAGACATCCTTTTTCATTCTCTTGTATCCTGTTTTGAATTCAAAGCACATTTTTGGAAAGACTATGAAGATACTGCTTGCCAACTGAGTGATTTTAAAAATTCCTGTTTGCAGAGCAGCTACTGCTGAGATCTCGTTATTTTGGTTGTACTGTTAACATTATAATTTTAATAACTTGATACCTAAATAAACTGTGAGTTTTAATAATGCTATGTGAACTGAAGTGCAGATAGTAAAATATTTCAGTGATTTCTGCACACATAAAAAAGGGACATACCTTTAGCTATAAGTCTCTTTGTTCTTCGGCATGCTTTATCTTAAAAAGAAAAGGTTTGGATCAAGGATTAAGTGTAAAACTGGTAGCCGAAGAGTCATCAGGATGCCAAGTTATGAATACATAAGCTACAGATTAGTGTTTCTGTAGAGGTGGGATAGGTAGCCTACAGAGCAATGTGCTGTAGACCAACAAGAATCAAAGTCTGAAAAAACGTTGAGGCAATCATGTGAAGTTTGGAGTCACTTGTATGTGTTACGTACTGTTGTGCAGCATGTGCTGTTTTGGGAAGAACTGCTGTGCCTATCTGGGCAGGAGAGAGGCAGCAGAACATTGCCCCATTCACCAGCATGAAAAGACTGGCCGGTTGAAATTCCTGTTCTACCAGTTGAACACCATTCCTGCAACATAAAGCAGCTTGAGCTAATAGTTACATAGTAGGGTAGTTACACACTCGGCCATAAGGAAAGGAGCAGTTTTATTCCACATTAGTAATCTCAGCTGGCTGAACCAATTCCATTCGGGACTTGTGGATGCAGCAAACAGTCTATTTGTTACAGTGATATCTTTACTGCCCCATCAAGTTACATCTGCTGTAGCTTTTGCTGTTGTACAGTTATTTATAACAAAGTAATTAAAGTTGTGCGTTGTAAACTGTTTGGAAATAGAGTTGACATTACGTATGCTGAACCTAAAGTGTTTTGAACTATGTTCTGTGTGTCTTATGTAAGAAAATAATTTGTCAGAGTTGCTTTGAAAGATTTTCAAATTAATGCATTCTATTTTAAAACATGTAAGGCACAACATTTTGCAGTGCCACGTAACAAATCATACTTCAAAGAAATGTATAAATGTCCAGTTTATTAAAAAGACAATTTTTGGGTTTTGTTTCCAGGTGATCACTGGAGGTCATTATGATGTTGACTGTCGGTTGGAAGATCCTGATGGCATTGTATTGTACAAAGAGATGAAGAAACAATATGATAGCTTCACGTTTACTGCATCCAGAAATGGAACATACAAGTTCTGCTTCAGCAATGAATTCTCTACTTTCACACACAAAACTGTGTACTTTGATTTCCAGGTTGGAGAAGATCCACCACTCTTTCCTAGTGAGAACAGAGTAACTGCACTTACCCAGGTAAAACACTGTTGTGTTTGACTGGAGCTGTTAGCTGTTAGGTTTGGGGTTTTTTTTCAAGTTCAGCTGCATTAGATACCTATATTGCTTTTGAAAATCAGTGAGTTATTGCTTCTAAAGTAATCTGAATGACTACAAATAAGTTTTCTTTCTGAAGATAAGATTTATGGAACACATAAGTCTCATTTGTTCCGTAAGAGCTGAGAAGGAATCACCAAGTGCTTAAGAGAAAATGAGGGTAGAAAGTTAAATTTTAGGCCACTTTTTTGTTTGTTTGTTTTTTCTTTTATAAGGTGACTTCCATTTGTTGCCATGGTTGTGTGCTTTTTGAATTTAGATTTCACAAATATCAGTGCATCAGGGTTTTAAAAATTTCCAAACTTTGGAAAAAAATTGAGAATTGTTTTTACGGTTTAAATAGTAGACAGTTTTTTGTGCGGGGGAGGGGGAGGACTTAGGCTGACCTCTCATGTAAATTACATTTTTAAAATTGAATTTTAAATTTTAAAATTGGCTTGTATATATTTGTTCTTTATAAGACTCTATGTATTAAGAGACTATCTTAGACTTGTTCAGACACCTGTCTTGAAAATCAAGATGAAAAGATGGTTAGACACAGATACAGGTAACTGAAAGTGGTCCTATCAGGGTGTTAAACATTTCCTTTTATAGTAGTTTGTGATGTTTGATCTTCAGGAAAGACTAGTTTTTAGCCATAAGACAAAAAAAATAATTGTGACTAGAAAGTAAGTATTTTGAAGATCTGTTGGTTAATCTCTTGGTGATCAAAACACAATGAGAATTACTGACTTTCACTTACTGAAGATAAACTGAAGGTAGAATTGTATGTGAAAAATGATCTAGGGCTTGGAAAACTGGTAATACTTTTTATGAAAAATAACAAGTTGGTTAAATTCCTAAGTATTTGTATATGATTATGTGAAGCATTTCGGAACACTGAAAGGAACAGAATTGTCCTTTCTTTAACCACTTTTTGTGTACATGACTAAGGAGGGTCTCTTGCCAAAACAACATTTTGAGTTCAGTAACATAGATCTTAGTATGTCATAAAACTCAACTGAGAATTAGAATTATGCAGTGAAGAATGTCATGAAACAGAGAAGCATTTAATATATACTATTTATTTTAATGTTAAAACCAACTGCTAGCTTTCCTGGTAGGTATAGAATTAACTGGGGGATCACTGACATTTCAGAAGTGTTTCTGATGTTCATTTTGAGCCCAAATATACATGAATATAGGGTTGGTTTAGTTCTAAGAGCCTATTGCTCATTGCTTTTTATTAGATCTACAGTTATGCTCACTTCTGTATTTAACTCTGTTGCATTCCTGTGTATAGAATTTGATCAATGCAAGTTAAATGTTACTGCATTTACAGTATTTCAGTCTGACAATGGATTGAGTTAATCCCTAGCTTGCAAAGTTACATGAATCCTAATTTTAGAGAACAAACCACGAAACTTCACAGAAAGAGCACTAGGAGGGTTCTTAATCCAGTGGTGTGTATTTGCTTGTTTCTCTAGATGGAGTCTGCATGTGTTTCAATTCATGAAGCTTTGAAGTCTGTCATCGATTATCAGACTCACTTCCGCCTGAGGGAAGCACAGGGCCGCAGCAGAGCTGAGGATTTAAACACGAGGGTGGCCTACTGGTCAATAGGGGAAGCAATCATTCTTCTTGTCGTTAGTATCGGGCAGGTATTTCTCCTCAAAAGCTTCTTCTCAGATAAAAGAACCACAACAACCCGTGTTGGATCATAACTGGCAGTGGTAATGCTTCGTGTCATTGTGTGCTACTTATCTGTTGAAGTTAACAGTTCTGCAGTTAATTAGAGGTACAAAGGATGTGAGTGTATGCAACATTTAAATGAGTCTACTCCTCATCCCTTAAAAATCATAAAACAGACCCAAAAAGGTAATGAAAGGGACACAGGATTTGAAATATGTTTTGCAACTTAAGTGTATTCTGATTCCTGTATTAAATACTTGGCAGTGACCACCCTGACTTTTACGGAGATTGATTTTACCAGTAAGATGAGCCACCTGGAATGTAACACTTTAAAGTAGCCCAGCGGTCTAGTGTCTGATCTGAGAGACAATATATACAAAATTTCTGTGTTATTGTAATCTTCAGGCTGATTGTATTGGATTACACAAAAGCAAATGTGATTAATTGTAATGCATTGGTTTGATTTGCTGTTAGAAAAAATAATCCACTGGTACCCCTTGCTTATTTGTAAAATTGTTGCAAGCTTGACATTACATCATGGTGTAAATTTTCCATCAGCCTGCTAACTCAGTCTTCAAAACTTGCTAAATTGTATACTTGAGTATGTTTGCTTAAACCTGCATTCTTTTATATTAGAACAAGTTTTTTTAAATTTTTGTCTTACTAAATTACAAACTGAGACTACTCAGGAAATCCACTTCCTGTATTCAAAAATCCAAATCTCCAAGTTTATTTACAAACATGCAGTAAAATAGGGAATCTTTTAACTTTGTCACTGAAACTGTACAGTTTCTGTACTCATACATGCTGCTGCTGCTTTTTGGATTTTAATACCGTAGGTAGCTTGGTTTGTTAAGCAGCGCAGCACCAGCACTGGACAAGGTTATGTTATGTGTTAGGCACATCTAAAGCTTTTTACTAAATTGTTTTCCTATTAAAAGGCCAATTTGATACTGATACTGCATTGCACAAGTGCTGTAAATTTTACTTTCCTTTGTGTGGTGCACTGATACATGATGGCCTTGTGCATCTAGTTGGCACTCTTTTTTGCTAGTGGTCAGGAATGTTTTAAACATTTCAGGTTATCTTTTTCGTAGTTATAGTTGCCTTGTTTCCACTGCTCATGTCTTTAGTAGCTTATGTACTGTAGAGTCTTGTTTTATTTGGATGTGGAAGGTAGTAGATGTATATACATATGAGTAGCTTGAATTGAGCTGGTCATAACAAGGCTAAACTCCTTCAAGTGGCTCTGAAGGATTAAGTAGAACCAACCAACTCTTAAGTACACACAAACTAAACAAAGGTGAAAAAATTTGTCATACATTACTGGCTAAATCAAAAGATGCTTCTTAAACAAGTTTCCAGTAACCCAATAAAGGATGAACCCTTACCAATTGCCTGTATTGTTTCTAGCAAAAATGTGGAATTACATGTACAGGTGACACTTGAGCAGTCTGAAGAATCGATCTAAGATGACTTGAGTTTAATATCTTGTGATGGCTGAAAAAATTAAAGAAAAGGGCACCTACTCTCTGTTGTGAACTGAATGTTCTTTTGGAAGTAAGAAAAAACCGAAACAGCTCAAAAAGTATTTAAAAGGCCCCAGGGCTATTAAAAAGCTTAATGTATGTAAAATGCAGGATTTTATGTAATGTCTTCCTGTCCTGTACTGAATTCTAAATACTGCAGTCCCATTTTGGGATGCAAGCTGCCCAGAAATAGTTAGGCTTACAAAGATCAAAAGCCTAAAAAAACCCAGTGCTTTCTTCTCACAATACAAATCTGTGCCTGCAAGCACTATTCTTGATTGTACCTATATGCTTTATTCCTGTGTTTCAGTATTTTTTGTGTTGCATTGCACACAATAATAAAGCAAGTGGTACATTTTGGGTGCAAGTTTTGGCTGCAAATATGATTTGATTTTGATAGTGTCCACTGTTACCTTCTGAAGTTTGAGTATCAGTTATGTAGCTTTAATCACAACAAAATTATTTGTTCTAAGATTGAAATGTGTTGGGTTTTTTTCCAATGATTTACTCTATGTTCTGTCAAAATTGGTAAATGGGTGTATAACAGGTAATGGTTGGACATCACGTACACGTCTTTATTCTTTTATAATGTTTGAATGTGTGAAGTGGGACTGTTCAGCTCAAAATTACTCCCACTGCAGAAGGCTAGTGGACTTGACTTCTGCATTGAAGTTAGTTAGGTATCTGAACCAATCCTCTTATATCCTGCTGCAAAATATGCAGCAATAGCTTAAAAATGCCTTTATTTTTGTGTTATTAAAAACATGGCACAAATACACATTTAAATATAGCTGTATATAGTTTTTAAAATAAGTGACTGAATAGGATATAGTAAAACATACTAACATGCAGCGGGTGAAGAAATACATTGTGACTTTTGTTTAAAGCTGCATCTTTTTAATATATGAAAAGAATAGTTTGGTTAATGGTGTGATGCACAAGTAAGCAGCCTGCATTAAAGGGGATATAACTATTTCTTAATTGCTAAAGGCCCTGGGTTTCAGCTATTCCTTGGATGTTTTATGTTTACAGAACTTCTTTTCATGTCGTGTAACATCATTTATTTAGTTTTGAGGTAAAAAAAAGAAGTTTAGTTTAAGACAAAAAGCAGACCCTGTGAATATTGTATGGGAAAATAAAATTAATATATGAATGTGGTCTGGTTGCTTTGTTTGCATGTCGGAGTGGGGAGCATTAGTCTTAAAAAAAGCTTAAAGATTTGAGTATTCAGGTTGTATTTTAACATATTACAGCGAATCTACCATGTGGCACTTGATCATTACTTCTGTCGCTTCTGTCATACATCACAAAGAGTATTAGTTCACTGCTGTTCATAACTGGCTGTGCTTTCACGTTACTGGGAGAACTCCGCTTTCAGCAGCATAGCATGGTTACTGTCCCTTTGCTGAGCATGTTAGCAGCACAGGCAGTAATACTCAGAAATATGTTCTTACTGGAGTGGAATTCAAAGTATTTGACTACAGATGCCAGGACTGACTTGGGGCCTACTGCATGTTTTCATGTTAATTATGGGGATACAAAGCTAATGCGGGGTGCGCTACAAGGGTATATCCAATTAGTGTTGTCTAATGAGTCATACACTTGAAATGTAATGTAGTTGTAGTGACTAAATGTGTGATTGGAGATACTTTCCATTGTGTAGCTTCTTCCTGAATCTTACCACATACCAGTTAAAGTTTTAAAAACATACAGTAGGCATCATTGCTTTGTGTGGGCACCTTCCAGAATGGCTTTTTCTGCCTGTTTGTTTCTCCTGTGTCTATTGCTGTACATTCAGAAATTTTCAAGAATATTTGCTGTACTTGAATTAAAAAAAGCTTTTGTCTAGAAGCATGGTTAAGTTCTCCTCTTTCAGTGCTGTGTTGTTATGGTCAACTGTAGTTGTCTGGAGGCTTTTTAGGTGCTTTGGCACCCAGAATTTGTCAGTAGCTTAAGATCAGTTGTGGTCTAAATCACTTTTCCACTGAAAGCTCATTATTTTACCAAAAAAATAAAATTAGATAATTACTGAAAGAAATTTTTAAAGCCTGGCCCTGCAATTCAGCAGCAAGTTCCTCAGGGGTTCCCACTGACCAACTCCCCGAACAGCTGGAATTTTCCTTTTCTAAAATTCAGGGTCCTGACTGTACTCTTCGCATGTTCCTCAGGACTGCAAACTCCACCAGTGCGTGATCACTGCAGCCCTGGCTGCTTCCAATCTTGTGCCTCTGAGCAGCTCACTTGCATTAGAGGCCATCAGGTCCAGTATCGCATCCCCTGGTAGGGCTATTTACCTGGCTTAAGAACTTATCCTCAAGGCACTACAGGAGGGGTTTGTCTACAGCTTACCATGCAACTTTTCCAGCAGATGTTGGGGTGGGTGAAGTCCCCCAACAGGATTGGAATGGTGACAATGCCTCCTGCAGCTGCAGTAGGAAGGCTTCATCAGCAGGCTCACCTTGGTTGGGAGGTCTGTAGTAAATACCACAGTTGCCTTGGTTTCTAATTCTTACTTATAAGCTTTCAACTTGCCTGTGGCTATCCTTCAGAGACAGCTCTTCACAGTCTATTAATCACTGAGGCTTGGACACCCAGACAGTAGTATCAGATGAAAAAGGAAACAGGTGCACCTGAACAGGTATTTCATTTCCACATGGCAATGTGGAAGTGTGGAAAACCACCTCTTTTGATGCGGTTTTGAAGCAAGAAACATTTTTTCCCATGTTGCAGACAAGGCAGTGTCCCAGGGAAGCGCAAATCCTTCCTCATCAAGTTCCTCAGTGAGCCTGGGGAAGGAATTTCCATGAAAAGAACAGCCACATCTGATTCTGGAAGGAATTCCTGCTAACTCCCTTGTTTCATTAAATGCAGTCACAGAACTGAGATATTCACTAATTCAAAGCAAAGGGCTGATTTGAAGCATTTCACAGGGTTGGTTTTACTGATTCCTGTGTAATCAGGTTCAAAAATAAAATTGTTTAAATGAGGCAAAGACGTATTAAGCATTTCTTTTAACAGTTCTACAGATACTTAAGATAATGCTGCCTTTCCACCCAACTTCAACTCTTCTTCCTGTAGTCCTTAGTGGGGATCCCTGGTGACAGATTTTAGCAGCCTAGAATTCAAACCTGATAATAAGGAAGAAATTCACTTGCCAGGTGCTTCACAGCTTTGCAGTCCAAATTACTTCTTTATTCCGCTGAGCTATCATGAGCTATTGTAGAGCCTTCTTGTAATAATAAGGATTTAATGCACTTTCACATCACCTTTCATCAATCTGCATTAATGAAGGACACTGTATTTACATCTGGCTTAGTGATGAGGAAAGTGAAGAAAGGAAAAATGAAATTATTTACTCCAGAAAAGCAGCAGCTCAGTGAGAAAGATGACTTCTAGCTTTCATCCAGTGCACTGCTCCTCATTGTACTGAGATTCCCAGAGGAATGAGGAATTATGTTAAAGACTTTGTAGGCAAAGTTTACACAAGTTCAAAAGGCAAGTGAACAACTACATGGAGAAAAAGTTCTACCAGCCTTGTATTCTTTCAATACAAAGAAGTATTTTGCTTAGGAAAGCTCTCAGCCACAGAGGACTGCAGACTTGGAGGGGTGTCCCCCTGGAAATACAAATTCATCTTTACAGGATTCCTGGGAAGTTGTACTGTTGCCTTTTGTTCTGAGGCTTGTGTTGCCATTCCCATGCTACTTTACAGTCTCTTTGAGCAAGCGTGTTCATCTGTTCTCAGCATTGCAGCAAGTTTGTACGCACTGTCTTTCCCCACTGCCCTCTTCACAGACACGGCCATGCAGAGACACATACACCCAGTCGTAAAATCATTCAAGAAATGGCTGTGTATGCCTTCCTCACAAAAAGGATGAAACTTACCTGCTGGTAAGAGTACAAGTGGATTTTGGGGAGACAACGTTAGGAACTCCTTTCAAATGCTGCCATTTGAGGGTGTGAGTATGTGACACAGGATGAACATTTCCCTCAGCACACAAGTTAACAGGAGCAACTGTACACTGGCTCCAGAGCAGTGTTTCTTTGCAGTACTAGAATCCACCTGGGTGTGTTTAACTTGAACCAGGGATGCAGAGGAAACTCCACAGTACAGTTCTCCTCTCTGAACAGCTGTGGTCTCTCTGGTGTTCAAAGCACAGCCCTGATTGTGTTCTGTGCCCCGTGCTCATCCAGCAAGTTATGAGCCTGTACGGACAGCATAACAGAAGTGACAGCCATCCCACAGGGTAACAGGGATCTTGGGAGGTCTCTGACCCAACCTCCTGCCCAAAGCGGGGTTGGCCCTGGGGCCAGATTAGGATGCTCAGGGCTTTGTCCAGCTGGGCTTGAAACTCTCCAAGCATGCAAATGGCACAACCTGGGCAACCTGGCCCACTGCCAGAATGCCTTCATGGGGTAAAGGTTGCTCCTCCTCTCTAGCCTCCACTCCCTAGTTCCATCTGATACTCTATGCCTGGTGGGCAGAATGCCTGCCATGACACTGCCAAGTGCTGGTGGTGATATCACCAAGTGCTAAACTGTGATGGGAGCAATAGGACGGCCTCATGTCCCTTGCTGTTTATATCAGGCACCAGTAGAGCCTGTCTCAGCCTCGCTCATACCCTTCCCAACTCTACCATTTGCCTATGTGTCTTCCGTGCACAGGCACTGACCTCCACTGTCTGAACACATGCATTAGAGCAGCAATGGCAGGCTGTGGGCATCCCTGTTTCCACACTCCTAATTCCTTTCCGAGGCCCATCCAGCTCATACCAGGTGCCTCTGCCAAACCATCAGTCACCATTAGTGACTGCACACTGGAAAAAGCAAATTACAACTGTTATTGCTACACTATTGTAAGTATGATCCCTGGTAAAGCAGTGAAACTGGGAGAGGGAAGTGCTGTGCTTAGTAGGCTGGCAGTATCAGCAGCTCTGCACACAAACAGCACCAGGAGCCCCAGGACTGCCACAACCCTCTTGCGCCGTGTGCTGCATCAGAAGGTTAGAGAGTTCTCCCTTTTTATGAATTTGTCATGCTCCTGTGGCTCAGCTGAGCAGGATTCCTCCACAGAGGCAAAGTCCTCCCTTGTGTCTCCTCTACTACATCCCAGGGTTTTCAGCCTGGTGGAACACACACAGAAAGTGTGACAGGACCCTCTCCATGTCACTTGGGATAGTCAGTGAGGATCATGCCCCCACATATACACACTTTGAGAATGTGTGAGATACCATGAACAGCAACTTCAGACTCTAGTGGTCTAATTTATTAAACACAGTATTTCTTATGAATGGAAAGTAAAAGGATGAGATAAAATCAACTGTCTGCACTTTGTATGTGGTCACGCACCTGGCTGGAGTTAAGCTAGGAAGGTAGCATAGAATCATAGGATGGTTTGTGTCGGAAGGGTCCTTAAAGCTCATCAAGTTCCAACCCCCCTGCCATGGGCAGAGACACCTTCCACTAGAGCAGGTTGCTCCAAGCGCCATCCAACCTGGCTTTGAACACTGACAGGGATGAGGCAGCCACAGCTTCTCTGGGCAACCTGTGCCAGCGCCTTAGCACCCTCAGTTTGAAGAGCTTCTTCCTCATATTTAATCTAAATTCATTACTCCTTGTCCTATCCCTACATGCCCCTGTAAAAAGTCCTCTCCAGCTTTCTCGTAAACCCCCTTCAGGCACTGGGAGCTTCGCTAAGGTCTCCTCGGGGCCTTCTCTTCTCCAGGTTGAACAAGCCCAGCTCTCTCAGCCGGTCTCCACTGGACGTTTGATCAATGAATGACACAAGGAGGTGTTTTACCTCCGTTCGAGCAGCCAGTTCAACTCCCCGGTTTCCCTGTGGCCGGGATGGCTCCACTGCGGCCGCTGGCTGACAGGAGCCACCGCGCTTCGTGACACGGAGGGGCCCGGCGCCGCTCACCTCCGACCCGCATTTCTGCTGCCGCAGGCGTGACTGCGGCCGCTGTCCCGGTGCGGGGTCGGGAGGAGCCGCCGCAATCAGCCCTGGCTGGCCTACCGGAAGCCGCCGCTCCCGCCTCCGCGGGCCGGGGCGGGCCGGGGCCGCCCGTCCGACGCAGGTGAGGCCGCTGGGGTGGGGCGGTGAAGGAGCAGGTGCCAGTGCCGGTCGGAAAGTGAGGCCGGGCGTTTCCGGGCTGAGCTCCTCACACACTCTCTGGTGGGATCGTCCTTCTCCTCTGCGCGGCGCCGGCCGCCCTTTGGACCCCGCGGCAGCTTCCTCCCGTCGGGTGAATGAGAGGCGGCCGAGCGGCGCCGGGCAGCGCCTGACGCCGGGCCGAGCGCCAGCCATGTCGAGGAACACCGGCTCGGAGAGCGGGCGGCCCGGCGGGTCCCTGCTGTCCCCTGGGGCGAGCCCCGGTATCTCGCTCGTTCGGGACGCGGAGCCGAGAACCGCCGCCCCGTTGCCGCCGCCGCCGCTTCCTCTGCAGCCTCCCTTTGGCCCCGGGGAGGGCAGCCCCGTGCCGGCCGAGCTCAAGCCGGTCCGGCGGTTCATCCCGGACTCGTGGAAGAACTTCTTCAGAGGGAGACGCCACAACGACTCCAGCTGGGACAGCACGGCCTCCGACATCAGGTACGTCTCGGACGGCGTCAAATGCTCGCCGCCGGCCTCTCCTGCCCTTCTGCCGCCGGAGCGTAAGTCGGTGCCCGGCTCCTACAAGGATCCGTACGGAGGGTCGGGCGGGAGCTACACGTCGCGGAAGGAGGCCGAAGCCATGCTGCCCGCGGAGCCTTTCGGGTCGCTGGAGAGCCGCACCGGGCAGACGTACAGCGAGCGAGTGGAGGCCTACAACCAGCGGTATGCCTACATGAAGTCCTGGGCCGGCCTGCTTAGGATCCTCTGCGTGGCCGAGCTCCTGCTGGGTGCCGCTGTCTTCGCCTGTGTCACGGCCTATGTGCACAAGGATAACGAGTGGTACAACATGTTCGGGTACTCGCAGCCCTATGGCTACGCTGCTGGCAGCACCTACGGAGGCTACTCCTATAGCGGACCCAAAACGCCCTTTGTTCTGGTGGCGGCGGGAATGTCGTGGGTAGTCACGATAGTGCTGCTGGTGCTGGGCATGTCCATGTATTACCGGACTATTCTCCTCGATTCCAACTGGTGGCCTCTGACCGAGTTTGGAATTAACTTGGCCTTGTTCTTTCTGTACATGTCGGCTGCCATAGTGTACGTAAATGATATCAACAGAGGTGGGCTCTGCTATTACCAGCTGTTTAAGACGCCGATAAATGCGTCTTTTTGCCGTGTAGAGGGAGGTCAGACAGCAGCAATTGTCTTCTTGTTTGTCACGGTGATCATCTATCTAATTAGCGCGGTGGTTTCTCTGAAGTTATGGAGGCATGAAGGAGCTAGGAGGCACAGGGAATTAATGGAACAGGAGGTAAGTCATTAGTTATCATTTTGTATCTACAGGGTATGGTGTGATGGGGAGCAGTTGTAAGATCTTTCTATGCCACAGGTAAAGCAGTTCTGTCAGATCTTTCTGTACCATAGACCAGGTGTCTTCTTTGCAGCAGGTGCACAGAGAGTGAGCTTCTGCCAGTCTTAACAGTATTTTCACTCGCCAGATGAAAGGTATTTTTAAGACGTCTGATCCAAATTCTTGGACTCTTACTACTCTAACTCACTTTGGTAAGGAGCTGGCTCTATTTTGTTTGTAACACTCAGCTCTTTTCCTGCCTCAGCTGATGAACTGCTTCCTGGTATGTATTTTCTAAACAAAGGAAAAAATGAGCAATGTGCTTGTTCAGCTGACCAGCAGGGTTAGGCTTAAATTAGGTTTCATATACTATCATGTATATGAAAACTGCGCTTTCAGCACTGTAAGAGCTAATGCGAATGACCATAAGCACATGAAATACTTACTTTTACTTGCAAGCAAAAATCCAAGGTATTTCTTCACATCTTTTCAGCTTTCTTTACAATAGCAATCAGAAAATAATAGTATTGACAGAGTTGGCTGGGTTTTAGAATCTCAGATTTCAATCACTTTCATCTTTTTCACATCAAGCATTTTGCGTTGCTGCTGGCCTTGCCCTTACTGGAAGCATTCAATACTTGCCTGGTTAATGATAAACTGTAATAGTAGAGACGTAGCACTCTCAAATAGAGATTTCAAAGTCATTGTTTTTAAACCTCCTTCATGTGAAAACACCACCAAAAAAAAATCCATTTAAAATTAATAAAGCTTAATATAGCATAAAAACGGATGTATGTGAATTGGCATTTAGGTGACTCCAGTAGGAGAGCAAGTTTAAAGTCACATTTCCTCTGCTCTGTGACTGCAGTGTTCTAATTTAACACTGGTTTCCGTTCCACCATCTTGCATTAACTGAGATTCCCCCTTTGAAAAGTACATTGCCTCTCTTTGATGGAAGTTTTTTAACCAACTTTCGGTATGTCCTGAAAGAATGAGGTAATTGCTGGAATTACACAGAAGGCGTTCAGCCACTTTTCACTTTTACTGTTCTTTTTTTTCAGTTACTTAGTATTTCTAAAGGAAATACTTTTATAAAAGACAGGTCAGGCTTTGTAAAGTGCTATGCAAAACAGCTGTTGGTTGAGCTATTGCTTTGTGCACTGTTGTTTTCTAAGCAATGAGTTAGGCTGTAGAGTGTCAGTGAGTTAATACAGACTGGAATGTGAAATAAAGGAGGCTGGGAAGTGGATTGAGTAATTCCAGCAAGCTTTTCTTACAGCTATGCTCTGGGAGCTCTTGTCATTGTTCTGAGTTTTGGGTGGTTGGTTTTGTTCCACAGTTCTTAAGCAGTCTTTAAATCAATTGCTCTGGAAATATTCCTTATACGAAGTTACTTCATACCTAATTATAAATGTAATTCTCTGAACAGCATGATTTTGAAAAAGTTTAGATATTAAAAGGCTCTGGGTTTGCATACTATTTTTGCTGAAAATAAAATTTAAGAATTCTTTCAATTTTTGTTGACAGATGAAAACACAGTCCCCTTTTCCAGAAAAGAAGGTAGGAAGTAGGAATTTATTTTTCTGTTTTCTAGTATTCTCAAATGGTTATTCTTTTTCTTGTGAATATTTTGATTGACCTATGTATTTATTTACTTATTAGTAGGTTTAATTCTTTAACATAGTCCAGATAACATTCTCCTACCTAGAAGAGTCAGAAGAACCTTGTAAGGAAGATAGTACTAGTTAGCCTAGGTTACATAATGTACTGTAAATAGCAAATCTGATGACTGCTTCTCTATGTGCTCTTACCCTTTTTTATGAAGTGACAGGTTCTGTAGCATATATCACAGAGTTCAGCTTGACATAGCTGAAACAGTAGGTCATCCAGTGTGGTGTGGGTTTTAGAGACTCCCTTTCCTCCTGGCTGGCTGCTTAACTTGAGGAGGGCCAGTGGAAGCATAGTGGTAGGTGCTCTGTGAGTTGAGCTTGGTCCTGTGACTCTGAGGTTGCTCCAAAGATCTACTTGCTGGTTTTGAAGCATCAGCAGCATTATTGCTTCTACCACACAAAGTTGCGTACACTGCAAAGATCATATAGGATCTTAACAGCAGATGTTGATGACTCCCAATAAGTTTATGGGGTGTTTATTTCAGCTTTAAATGTCTCCTGTTAGATACTGTGAATTTCCTCGCTGTTTTCTCTGTTGCTTCAGTACCAGATTTTGATCCTTTTTTATGAGTTCCAGCAAGACTCCACCTGCTTTTATTTCTGGATAAAAGGAAATAGAAAACAAGGGGAAAAAGGGAACCCCAGAAAACTGAGTGATTCCTGTTCATTCACAGATTAGATGGATATCCAAGGAAACTTCCTCAAATTACTCTTTCAAGATATACAAGACAAATCTTTTCAAGCCCCTTTCTTTTCTGTCACTGGTACCACTGTTAGGACAAACTGAAGATGGAGATTATGTGAGCAACATTACTGTAACTCATTACTAATTTTCTAATTACAATAAGAGTTATAAGAAATATCTATGATTTCTGCTCAATAGTTGTATGTCTGTCTTCAGATGAATTGGGTATTTTGTGGTTTGTGTATATTACATTTTAAGTAAAACTGATTAAGAAATGGTTTTGGTTTGTTTTTCCACTTGTGTTTTTTCCTAACAGTGTGAAAGTGACGACAGACCGAGAGAAGAGGTCAATTACAGGCAGCTTAAATCAGTGGAAAGAAAACCAGAACTACTTAATGGTCATATACCTGCAGGCCACATTCCTAAACCTATAGTGATGCCAGACTACTTAGCGTAAGTGACTTGACTTTGATGAACAGACTTAATGGAGAATACTTCAATAGTGCTTTTTGCTCACCATTTCTAATGTATACATTTATGGTTTTTTAGCCATGCCAGCATTATGTGAGCTCATAATTCTTTATCAAGTCAATGTTCAAAATAGAGATTATGGGGGCTGGTATCAATGGCATAGGACCAGTAAGGTAAATAGAGAAACTGAAATTAAAAAAACCTCAACACTTCAAATGTTAAAGCAGAAAGTTATAATATGGCAAGTGTAATAACTGCCAGAGGAACAGATGACCACCACACAGACAATTTAGAAAAAAATACAATACATGGGGAAATTACATGTCTGAAATTTGACTTCTCTTGTATTTCCTAAGTGCTAAATCTATTAACATGTTCCCTTTTAAAAGGCAGGTCTTTCCATGGTGAAGTATGAGAGCATAAATTAATTTTTATACTATATGCCATAGACCAGGGTACAAACTGAAACACAGGAGGTTCCACCTGAATATTGGGAAAATCTTCTTCAAGTATTCGCACAGGTTGCGCAGAAACACTATGGAGTCTCCCTGGACACATTTCTGGGCAATCTGGTCTAGGTGGCCCTGCTTGAGCAGGGAGGCTGAATCATATGACCTCCATTCATCTGTTTCAACTTCAACCATTCTGTCATTCTGTGATTCTAATGCTTTATATACATGCACATTTCAGCAGGTTATGAGATTAGCAAACAGTACAGAAATACAGTATCAAGGTGAGTGGTCCGTGTGTTTGCTGAAGTCCTATCTCTAAAACTAGTCCTTGAAAACTTTGGGGTTTTTTTATTTTTAAAGGAAATACCCAGCCATTCAAACAAATGAAATGCGAGACAGGTACAAAGCAGTATTCAATGATCAGTTTGCTGAGTATAAAGAGCTGTCGGGGGAAGTTCATGCTGTATTGAAAAAATTTGATGAGCTGGATGCATTGCTGAGACAGCTTCCTCACCATCCTGAAAACATACATGTAAGTACCTATGAAATCAGATGTGGCCCTAGGCAGTTTCTCATTGTCTTTAGCTAGGGCACAATGTCTTGTCATACTGGCAGTGTCTTCGAGGGAGAGAAAGTTTTCCCAAAATATTTTATTTCTTGTTTGGTCATGAGTCAAGTATACCAAGTTGCAGTTAAGTTGCATACGTGTTTTTCTGGCATTCTTGTTTTTTTTTGTTTGTTTGGTTTTCTTTTGTTTGTTTGTTGTTTTTTTTCCCATGATAGTAGCCTTCACATTTGAGTGAATTACAGTTAATGTAGTTTCACTATTTCTCAAATGCAAAGTTTATAACTAAAATGTCACAACTAGGATAGATTGATCTGACTGATCACATCAGAATTTTACTTCTGACAAGTATTTTGTAGGAATTACATGAAGATATGGAACAAACTCAAAATGTTTAAAAGTGTGTGGTCTCTCTCATCAGGAACAGGAAAGGATATCTAAAGTTCTTCAAGAATACAAGAAGAAGAAAAATGTGAGTGTTTTCAGCTTTACATTGCTAGTAAATCTAACGAACGGCAAAGAGAATATAAACAGCAAACATGTCTGATGGTTGGTACAACTCACATAGTGGTTACAGGGCTTTATATATTTTACTCTGGCAAAATGAGGACACAGTCCTCTCCACTCATGCCAACAGGCTGTTTTGTGAATAATTATTCCATTAGCCAGATGTGGAGAGAAAAAAAACCCAAACCAACAGTTAAGCATTTTCATCTCCTGAAAGAATGTCTCATCTCTTAGCATTCTGCATTCAAAAGACTGGTTATTTTGAGGGATCCAGCTCATTTATATTCACTGGCTGACACAGCCAGTAGATAAGCTAACAACAGAAAACATAGTCTTACCCTTTAAAAGTTTTGTATTTTTGTGACTTGGAACTTAGACTTCAAAAAGTAATTTTCAGTGTAATCCAAGAAGTTTCACTTTGTCAATTTTAAATGCAGGCCGTACACAGGTATCTCTGTTCCATTAAAAACATAATGCATTACAAATACTTTTTTTCCTTCCCTTTCCCCCATGAAATTTGAATTTTGTGTCTATGTTAAACTTCATTTCTTTTTTTGGGAGGAGGGATTTATTAGACATATCATGACACACCTATAAAATCTAAATTATATAGTAGTGTGTAACTTATATTTGCATATTTCTGTTTAAAAACTGCTCTGTGTACTCAGTAACTACAGCATATAAAAGCAGAACCTCTTTCCAGCCTTTTATAAAGGAAGGAGAAGCAGGAGTAAGAAATAGTGGCTAGGGGAAACGTGTGATTTTTTTTTTTTTTTTTTTTTTTTTTTTGAGAATATTTAGATACTGTCCTTAATTAAGACCATAACTGATAATACAGTATTCTTGGAAGAGTCTGAAATTGCAGTGTCTTAATGCAAATTTTTTTATATTTGGCAGGATCCTGCATTTCTGGAGAAAAAGGAACGTTGTGAATACCTAAAGAATAAGCTTTCTCACATAAAACAACGAATTCAGGACTATGATAAAGTTATGAATTGGAGTGTAAAATCTTAGCTATGCCTTCACTTCGTGGGTGTTATTTTCAATGTTTTAAATTGATATGTGTATTTTTAAACTATTTATTTGCTCTCAGAACAATTATGGGGATTATGTAATCACTGTCGCTTATCTGGATGTTGTACATTGTTGGTAGGTTTTGTATGCAGATCCAGTTTTAAATCAATATAGTGAAGTTATCTGATAAGTTTAGAAAACCTGTGCGAACATTCCGTTCTTACTAGACAGTACAAAGTCTGGCCTCTTAAGTATGAATACTTTGATTGAAAATACTGTACTTGCAAACTTGCAAAGCCCACTGGAGAAGGCAGTTCTAAATACCATGTCAAAAGTGTCTACAGAGATGCTGTTAACAATTTCAGATTCTATTTATAGGTGACATCCTAATGATAGCAAAAAGCATTGCACTGTTCTTTCTTGCTGGGGTTTAGTGGAGTGCTTAATCATACTAAATAATTTTGCCAGTCCAAAATCAGTTTAATAAGACTTCATATTGTGTTTGCAAGTGCTTTGCTGTATGTCAGAAATCATCTGGAATTTTGCCCAAGAGGTGCAAAATCACTTCTTATTGACAGAGTGGGGTGGGTGGAAGGGGTAGGTTGTGTTTGGGTTTTGTTGGTTGGTTTGGGGTTTTGTTTTGGGGGATTTTGTGTTTGGGGGTTGTTTGGTTGGTTGGTTTGGTTTTTTGTTTTATTATTGTTTGTGGGTTTTTTTGTTTGTTCTTGGGTTTTTTTTGTGGATTGTTTTATTCCCCTCTTTCAATGTAATGCAACAAATTTATGCATGGCCTTAAGGGAACAGAGGTCCAGGATGAGACTTGTGTTAATGTTCCATTAGTGTTGCTATAGGCTTGTATGCTTTGCACACCTTTTCTAGGTCATCCTGGTAGGAAACAATGGGTTTAAAGGCAAAACACTTTATTCTTCATCAGCAAGTAACAAGACTTTTTGTCTAAGCAGCAGCTGCCTGTGAACTTGGCATTCAGAGAGCAAGTGCTGCAAAACTAATTCTCATCTAGAATATAAATTATTAGTATCCTGTATAATGCCAGGAAAAATGTTTTAATGGACATGCTTTCCAGAGCGTATCTGCATAAATTCAATATACATTTTTATACTCTACCTTGGGGGGATAGATTTGTACATGCAAATGTTTTCATAACCTTATAAACCTTCTTTGTATCTTTTCCATATTTTGTTTACTTTTTTTACTTACTAAAATTGTTAGAAGCATTGATAATTTCTTTGTACAGTTTTCTACAACTGCCATTTACCTGTTTGGAAATACATTTTAATGTGAAAAAAAAAACGCTCACCAGTGTAGCTGTGTTACTCTTCTATTGCTTATAAAGGCATTGTGTTAGAAAAAGGTGTTCTGATGAAGGTTATTTCAAATTTTTCTTAGAGTTTCAACTTTTGCCTTAATTTAAAGGAAAGATGTAGAATCACAGAACAGTTTGGGCTGGAAAGGACCTTAAGATCATGTAGTTCCAACCCCCTGCCATAGGCAGGGATACTACACACTAAACCATGTCACCCAAGGCTCTGTCTAACCCAGCCTTGAATGCTGACAGGGATGGAGCATGCACAACCTCCTTGGGCAATCTGTTCCAGTGCTTCACCACCCTCACAGTGAAGAGCTTCTTCCTTATATCTAACCTGGAATTCTGCTGTTTCTGTTTAAACCCATTACCCCTTATCCTATTGCTGCAGTCCCTGATGAAGAGCCCTTCTCCAGCAACAGCGATGGTTCTTCTGAACTCTCTTTTTCAGTACTGCAAATGCGCTAAACTACCTTGCTCTGGCAGTTACATCCCATCTGATTTTTGAGCCCTTATCATTCACACTGCAATCCTGATGTCTACAAACACACTTTCATATTTACAAAATTGACATTCCAATTTTGTCAGCCACTGAATTACAAGAATTTTAGTGGATTAAGTAGATAACAGAAGACACCATGGGAATGATGAGAGAATTTGAAAACTTGGGAACTCCTTAATTTGAAAGCCTTCAGTCTCATCTACCTGAAAGGTGTCTTGGTAATTCCTCAGTCTGAAATTAGATAGTAGTCAGTGCTATCCCTTGTTTTCCCTCTCTTAGGTGCCTCTCTCAGATTCTACCCTACAAAGGAGCTGGGCCAAGGGTTCTCTGCCTGTTGTGCCGTATGCTTGTTAAGATGTTCTTTGTAGAAGAGGTCCTTGTACAAATTCCTGGAATCTAAATAGCCTCTCACTGTACATCCAGATTTCTCTTTTTTCTCTGTGAGAGTGCTGGGCATTCCATCAGTACCAGAAGAAGCCTAATCCAAGTTTAAGGATCATTCTGATGTTTAGGAAATGCTAAAAAGTAGCTGAATGGAAGATTCAGTCTGCGCCTTTAACAGACCTTCCTCTAGTAGGACACTGACACCCAGCTCCAGGCTTCCTCTGGCAGTAGTCTGAGTTTCAGTCTGTGAGGAACTGGCTCCTGGCCCCTCAGACAATGCCTGCAAAGACTGCAGAACCATCATGCTTCTTTTCCTCAAAGCTTTGAACAGATGGGACGGGAAAAGGGGAAGCCATGCCTGTGGCTGGCACAAGGAAATAGATCAAGGGGAGAGAGAGACAGCTGTATGTGAATTGCTCCATATTTCCCAGTAAAGTGCTAAAGGTCTATTTTCCAAAAGCTGGGGAGAGAAGATATGTAGGAATACACCCTTCTGCCAGCCTTTTGGGTTTCAGATAGGATTAGTGCAATGCATAGAACCCCAGGAGAAGGTATTTACCTTTGCAGCTTAAGTCCATTAGGGCAACCCCTTAGAGTAAATTACTTGCTCAGTCCTGGAGCTGTTAGTAACCTTGATGCTGTTAAGCAGGCACTTCTGGTGCATACAGCTGGTGAGCTGGTTTTGTTCTAACCTATCAATGGAGGACTGAAAAGGGCCTTGTCAATGGTGCTCTGAACTTGCCAGATTAAAAAATACTAGTCTAAGAAACATTTTTCTCTCTCAGAGAAATTGAGATGATTGAAATAAGAATTAACAGCTGGGAGTTAAGACAGTCAAATGCAAGACACAAATTAGGCAGAAATTGTAACTAATTGTCACTTTAACTATCAGGGGAAAGTGGTCTCTTGATACGCTCAAAGAAGGTATACTTCAGACCAAACTAAAGTTATTAGATGATTATCACCTGAGTCTCAGTCTCAGCTGTGTTAGTCTGCATGTACATGCAAACAGTCTGCTATGTGGTCTTACTCATGTGACTGGGTTTCTGAAAAAGGCAGTTAACATTTATTTAAATCTTATCAAGTAATACTGCCCTACATCAGTGGGTATACAGCAACCACTTACAATGACAGCCTGTCCTCAAACGCAGAGTGTGTATAACAAGAACTTTTTATCCTTCGGTCTTTCTCTGAGAAAACGCCCACGTGGCTCCACGGGTGTACAAAGGGAAATGCCTAAGAGACTTCAAGTTTCTGGGAATATCATAGTTTTCAAACTGGACTTGAATAAATTAATTAATGGTCTTTTTAGAATTTTTTTCTTGATAAACATCTGGATATCCTTGATCAAGGTAACTGTGGCAACACACCCTTACCTAATCTGTACATTTTTGCAGGGCAGATAAGGCAGCGCCTAACAAATGTAACCAAAAGTTTGTATTGTATAGTATGGTGGACCAATTTCCATGAGAGTCATTCAACTGAAAAACTTGTGGTAATGAAAAACCTAACTGATTTGAAATTGTAGAAGCAGCTATCCAGTATTTATTAATCTCAAAATAGTAGTGGGATTTGAACCATTTGGACAGTCATAATCTACAAAATTATTGTATCTCCTGCATTCCTGTCCAGCATTGAAATTGTTGGACTTGACAATGATAAAACATCCCTTTTCTGGAAGAAGTCTCATTTTTCTCTTCTATTAAAATTGTCGGCTTGCCACCATTCTTCCATTTCCATTTCCATTTTATAAATGAGGCTTTTTCCTTCTTACGAAAGGATGTTGGGATCTAATGGAAGTAGCTCAAATGACAACTTTTATTTCAGTTCCTAGAAGGAAATCTTTACTTCTTCAGTAGAAGAATTCCCCTTTTTTCCACCTTTAGTAGTGTTCATTGCTTTCCCTCACAATATCTTGGATTTTTTCCCAGGTATGGTTTAAATGAAAACCAATTCATTTCTTCACTGTTTCCTCTATATCTATAAATTGCTCCTGAAAAATACAATAGGCTGAAGGATACAGAAGCAGTAAGTTTTTCCCCACTCCTATTTAAGGAAATGTTACTACTGTTTAACGTTTTCTTCCTCGTTTATTGTCTTAGTTGGATGCAGAGTAAGTTCTTCCCTTAGAAGCGGATGCTGAGCAACTTTCCTGTAATTCAAGAGGTCAAACCCAGTCTTGGCACACTTCCACTGTATCCAGGAAGGTTGTGATTGCTCTGCAGAAAAACTGGCTAAATCTCTAGCTTTATTGAGATGATCCTCACTGTGATGCTTATGAAACAGAAACTCTTGGTGACATGAGATGGTTCAGTATTGTCTGGAATTACTTTAGATAGAATCATAGAATCAAAGAATGGTTTGGGCTGGAAAGAACCTTAAGATCATGTAGTTCCAGCTCTCTTGCCATGGGCAGGGACTCCTCACACTAAATCATGCCACCCAAGGCTCTGTCCAACCTGGCCTTGAACACTGCCAGGGATGGAGCATTCACCACTTCCTTGGGCAACCTGTTGCAGTGCCTCACCACCTTCACACTAAAGAACAGTAAAGAACTTCTTCCTTATATCAAACCTAAACTTCCCCGTTTAAGTTTGAATCCATTACCCATTACAAAATAGTCTGAGATTCATACAGTTCTAGAACCTGTGCTGTGGCCCTGTTTAAATATAAAGACCTTGTGGAATTACATGTAAAATGTCTATGATGTATGCATTCTTTCATCCTGACAAGACTGCTTATTCCCTCCTATTCCTAAAATATGTGCACTTTGTAGATGTCATTTGGTTTCTTCCTGTCTACCTGTAATTAAGTAGTTACAGTAATTTTCTTTTTCTACCACTGTGTGTAGTATTCTGTTCTGGTGGTACATAAAACATATATATAGGCATGTGTAAACCATACGTAAACATTTCCTTTCTTTTCCACAGCAGATTTCAGATCTTGATAGTTTTTAATGTTTCATAGTTATGATCCTGTTTTTCCATTAATGAGTTTGTCCTGCTAACAGATGTGTCCCTCTGTTCCACTGTATGCTTGAATTTGTTTTTTCCCTGCTGCCTCACTCTCAGAAAGGCAAATCCATCCTGTGGCAACTTTTGATCACCACATCGTCCCTGAAGTATTCTGACATTAATCTGTTCAACTGGAATGGCTTTTTTATTTGTATTTATACAAATCATCCTCATGGATTCAAAAGGTGAACTAGTTGCTGTTGTAAACTCCTAGATGTAGGGACCATGTCATACTCCATTTGGCAACAACTGGTATGGTATTGCAGAATTGTTCAGCCTGGACAAGAGAAGGCTGCATGGAGACCTCACAGCAGCCTTCCAGTATCTGAAGGGGGCCTGTAAAGATGCTGGGGAGGGACTCTTCATTAGGGACTGTAGTGATAGCACAAGGGGTAATGAGTTCAAACTTAAAGAGGGGAAGTTTAGATTAGATATAAGGAAGAAGTTCTTTACTGTGAAGGTGGTGATGCACTGGAATGGGTTGCCCAAGGAAGTTGTGAATGCTCCATCCCTGTCAGTGCTCAAGGCCGGGATGGACAGAGCCTTGGGCGACATGGTTTAGTGTGAGGTGTCCCTGCCCCTGGCAGGGGGGCAGGAACTAGATCATCTTAATGTCCTTTCCAGCCCTAACTATTCTGTGATTCTAATTTCTGGGCATAGCAAAGTAAGGGTGATAGAAGAAAGTTACACAGTTAAATATAGTTTTATAATCTTTATCACAACATCTGTGAAAGGTGATTAGTCAGCAACTATGAATACAACAGATCATTTTCAGTGAGAAGCACGACCCATTTTCTGCCTGCACATGGAGATAATCACTATTCCAAGTGCTTCAGGTATCTTCTCTGGAGGTAACAATAAATGCAGCAATGAATGCATTCCAAGTTTTGTACTTCAGAACAGTGTCAAAGAGGTGCTTTTGCTAACAGGGTGACAAATGGTACAGTGAGACATTCAAGGCCAGGCTGGATGTGTTTCTGGGCAACCTTGTCTAGTGAAGGTGTCCCTGCCCATGACAGGGGGGTTGGACTAGATGCCCTTTGGAGATACCTTCTAACCCAAACTATTCTATGATTCTGTAATTCTAGCACAAGTAACTAATAGCCTTTTCTCAGGCTCCTGGATTGTTCTATTGATTATTGACATTATTTCAGTTAATCACAGAAATACCATGTAAACCCCTGATAGTGTAATCCTGTTACCTGTCCTCCGAGAGATGAGCGAGAGCCGGGTTGACCTGACAAACCTACCGGAGGCTTCTCTACTATACCTCACGACGCGTTGTAGCGTTAATGACTTCACCGAAGTATTTCGATGCTGTTGTAACAAACACCCTGTACTTCGCTGCCGCCGCAGCCACGGCCGCCGCTGAGGCACGGCAGACGCCCTCCCGCCGACGGCCCCCTTCCCGCCCGGGGTGAGGCTGGGTGTGAAGCTCGGGGCCAGTTACAGCCGGTACGACCGGCAACAGCCACTGGGCCCGGCCTCGCCCTCCGCTCCGAGGCCGCGCCGTGCTCGGGCCGCCGCCGCTCCTGCCCGGAACGATGGTCAGGCGGCGCGGGCGGCAGCCGGAGGGCTGACGGCGCACTTAAGCGGCAGGAGGCGGGCTGCGGCGCTTCCGGGGCGGTGCGGCTGCTGGGCCTGGCTGCTGGCGGGACGGAGCGCGGGTCCGGTGCTTCTCGGCCCTCCTGGCTGCTGGGCTGGGGCTGGTCCTTCCTCACAGCGCGTTCACCCGCTCTGCGGCACCGTAACCGGGCTTGTCCTCAGGCGGTGGAGGCGGCGGTGCCTTTGCGGCGGAGAGCGGAGCCGCAGAGATGGAAGAGGAGCCCGAACGGACAAAGCGCTGGGAAGGAGGCTACGAGAGAACATGGTAAGCTTCCCTTTCCCTCCTTACCGAGGTGAAATGCAAGGAATATCTCCCTTCTGCTCACGGACGGCCTGTTCTGCCTAGGGAAATTCTGAAAGAAGATGAATCTGGCTCGCTGAGACCGACCATTGAGAGCATCCTCTTCAAGGCGAAGAGGAAAAGGTATGATGATCTAGGGATGTTGGTCAACAGACAGCTGAACATGAGCCAGCTTGTTCCCAGTGGGAAGACCAAGAAGGCCAGCAGCATCCTGGCCTGTATCAGCAGTAGTGTGGCCAGCAGTGATCATCCCCCTGTACTCGGCACTGGTGAGGCTGCGCCTCGAATCCTGTGTTCAGTTCTGGGCCCCTCATTGCGAGAGAGACATTGAGGTGCTGGAGTGGGTCCAGAGAAGGGCAGCAAAGCAGCAAAGCTGTTGAAGGGTCTGGAGCACAAATCTGATGAGAAACAGGTGAGGGAACTGGGGGGATTTAGGCTGGAGAAGAGAAGGTTCAGGAGAGATCTTATCACTGTCTACAACTACCTGAAAGGAGGATGGAGGGAGATGGGGATCAGCATCTTATCCCAAGTAACAAGCAATAGAGCAAGAGGTAGCGGCCTCAAGCTGCACCAGGGGAGGATTAGATTGTATATTAGGAAAGATTTCTTCGGAGGGTGATCAGGCATTGGAACAGCGGTGGAGTCACTGTCCCTGGAAGTGTTCACAACCCACATAGATGAGGCATGGCGCATGGTTTAGTGGTGAACTTGGCAGTCCTAGGGTAACAGTTGAACTTGACGATCTTGAAGGTCTTTTTCAACTTAGTTGATTCTATGATTCTGTGTGTTGCCACGAGCCTGCTAATGTTACTGGTTTGGTCAGTTATAAGGGGTTAATTCTGAGATTGGCTCCTCTAAGTTTAGTGAGCCTTTTTTCACCCCTGCCATGCATTTTTGTGTCATTACCCCTTCAGAGCTCCAGATGTGTGCTGCGCCAGCTGCTTATTAGTTGTGCCTGAAAAGACAGTAAAATTTGTTTTTGCCTATAACGTTAAGGCTGAATGCACACAGGCTGGATAGCCCAGATGTATGCTAGCTCATGAGGTGAGGTCTTCATCTAAGGAAACGTGGTGCAAAGCACTGCCACTCCAATTTACACTGCCTAGAGAAAATCCTTAAACATTTTTTTAATATTCAGATCGTGCTTTGAGCTGGGTTTTGGTTTCACAGCACCAGATTTGTGTTTCAGATTGCCAGAAAAATTGCTACATACAATCTAATTTTATTTTTTTCCCCCCGATTATGTTAAAATATTCAAATGTGGATGAAATTTTAAATGTGGTAGTAAGAAATAGTTTTTGTCTGTTTTCAGAGAGGCCTGAAATCTATTTGTAATTAAATTGTCTTTTTTTGGTGTAGATAAGTATCTGTGTTTGTAATTTCTTCGTATTTGTATTGGATTTCTTCCAGACTTTTGGTTTAGGAACCATTTGTTTGTATCTTACTTAAATTATTTTTTGTTTTATTAGACTCTGTGAACACCATGGGCAAGTTCGACTTGGAATGGTATGTAAATGTCTTAACCCTTGTCTGTCCTCAGTCCAAAACTGCTTGATTAGAGGTGGTATGCCTAATCTGAAACACACTTATGATGACTAAATGTGCTTGAGACCAAAGCTTGTGTTTTCCACAAACCTTTATTTGTTTTTAATTCTTTGCTCATTGGCAGTGTTGATTGCATAGCTCAGTGTATTGAATTTTCAGGGAGGAAGTAGTTGCTTTTTAAAGTAAATGTAATAATGAACAGTTAATTTAAATATGCTGTATGAGTGACTATCACTTATGGTGTAAATGCAGATGCGTCACCTTTACGTGGTTATTGATGGATCAAGAGCTATGGAAGACCAAGATTTAAAACCGAACAGGCTTACTTGCACTTTGAAGGTATTTCTGTACTCAAAATTTGTTTTCTCTTACTAATCTGTTGCTTCTCTGTAAACAAGTTCCATTTTGCATTTAAACAAATTAAAGACTTCTGTGACGTGCATATCATATGTGCATAGGCTCATCTTTCTTGTTCCTACTTTTTTGTCTCTTATTTCTGTTTCTAGTCTGTAATTTACCTGTTTTTTGAATAGTAAAATCAATGTAACATCAGTTTGATTAGATCTCCTTCGGCAAGCACTTTAGTACAGTAAAAACACTGTAGAGACATATTTCGGTAAAACATTATGAAAAGTGTGTGGAAATTAAGCTGAAGTGTTACATGTAATAAGGGATGAAAAGAACAGATGTGCTTTCATTGTACATCTAGGTAATTTTTTTCCCTTACAGTTGTGTTTTGATGAATTCTGGTTTAAATGGATGCTAGACAGGAGTTCAACTGGATTGCTCCTTCAGATTGTGGAGGACTTGAGCTGTGCATCTTGTACTATGTAGTGTGGTCTTCTCTTAACCACACTACACATTGAAATCCTGGGGTTTGATGATTTTTGTACCTACTAGTGCTTTTCGGTGGATAGTGAACTTCCATTTGAACCAACGGTAATCTAGGACTTTAACATATGAAGTGAATAAAATAAGAAGAAAATGGAAGGGAGGGCGCATTCCTCTCTCCTCCATTTTTTTCCCTTTTTTTTTTTTTTTTAATGACAATTGTAAGTACCATGTTACTTAAAACATGTGGAATAAAACTGTATGTAGTTTCTAATTGTCTTACCTTTTCTTTGTAGTTATTGGAGTATTTTGTTGAAGAGTACTTTGACCAAAATCCTATTAGTCAGGTATGTACAACCTGCAAGAAACAAGTAGCTGAAAACTATTTTTAAAGTTGGGTCTAGTTTTAACACTGTCTAGGAAACTTTTCAATTGATGTGTTCCTTACCATCCCTTCATCATCAGTCTAGTGAAATGCTGCCTGAACTAATGAAAATAAGAGCCCATCTGGCCCCTTTTCCTTAAACATAAGTTCTAATACAGAAGATCTGATAAGATTTTTTTTATGTATTCAGAATTTTAGAAGATTTCTTTTTGTACCTTGTGGCAAAAGCACTGGAAATACATGAATATATGTTAACTGATGCATACTGTTGTGCTGTTGTTGTTGCACTTGCAAGAAAATTGATATAGTTAAGTAATTTTGATCCATAAAGAAATATTAGGAAAAATATGCCAGAAATGTAAATCAACTTGTTTTTAAACTTATTAAGAAAAGTTTTGCCTCTTATTTTTTTTCCCTTCTCCAGCTTGGCTTAATTGTAACCAAGAGTAAAAGAGCTGAAAAAATGACAGAGCTTTCAGGTAGGGGACGTAGTATATTTTCTTTTTAAATTGGAGATGTTTTCATCAGTTGCACTGATATTCTGAGTTCTACCTGGCTGACACTGCTGAAGGTGAAGTACTGTTTACATAACATTTTTAATTTAAAAAAAGTTATTTATCTGACACCAGAGTCTTTATTTTAATCTGTTTTGATCTAGAATTGTTATCATGTGCATGTTCGTGATCAAGCCCTACACAGATTGCAAATAAAATACATTTTGGTTCTCCTGTAGTTGATTTGATTGTTAATTTTGTGTCTTATGACAGCTGTGTGTTCTGTGAAATCAGGTTAGATGTTAATAACTCACGGTTTCTTGATTCCTGCCTTCTGTCACTAGCAATCCCTGTGACTTCAGAGATGAAGTGTTATTTTTATACTCTTTATTCACTTGCAAAACTGGAGCAACCTTATTGAGGAATTTGAGGATCCGTCAATCTTTGAACAATACTTTGAAGATAACAGAGGAAACTAAACTCCCTTTCTGCTGAAATGCTTTGTGAGACTCTTCACACTCAAGCGTTCAGTGATACACAGCAGGGATTTTATTCTTTCTGACTTCTTAAAGTTTCTAATAGTAGAGTGCTTGCAGAGTAAATGTCTTCCTGTTAAATATGCTGGTTTACTGTTTTCTACATTCTGATCAAGAGGTCAATTTCTAAGCAAAGCAGTTACAAGTCTCAGTTTGAAAACTTATTGTACAAGTACACTTTGTTAAATAAATAGTTTAAATATTTCAATTATTTTAACTTGCTATTTCAGGTGCATTGTGTTTTTACTTACAGGTAACACAAAAAAGCACTTAACTGCTCTGAAGAAAGCAGTGGATATGAACTGCAGTGGAGAGCCATCTCTGTATAATGCCCTAAATTTGGCCATGCAGACTTTAAAGTTAGTATATACATGCAGGATTTTTGTTTTCTTTGTTTTCCATAGTCAGTATAATGCTGAATGTGAATTTTTGGAGGGGCAGAGACAGTATTTTTTACAAGCAGCATCGTGCATTGTGCTGACCTGAGAGGCAGCTTTATGACTGCTTAAAATACAAGCTGTTGAGGAGTTAAATATGCTAGTTTTGCAGAAGTTAATTTTCTCACACAAGATGCTTCTATTTAGAGTTGTGTTGCTTATAGAAAGCAACAATATTTTAAAACTCAGTAGGTGGTTTTGTGTTGTGTATGAATATGCTGATGGAAGACCCTGCAGTTTTTTTTTCCAAGAGGGCTAAGGTATGAGAAGGAGTGGAGTTAGGGTTAATGATGAAGGAAAAGAAGCAGCACTGAATCACAATAATCTGGTGGGAGTTTTGGCATAGTTTAGAAAGGTAAATTTTCGGGTAGGATAGATTTAAAAAACTTTTTTGCTATATGTGGTGTGGAGTTGGGATAAACGTGGAAGACTTTTAATAAGTAATTACAGCTAGAAGCATTGGCAGAATAAAGCTAGTAGTAAATGACATAAAAAATGACTTGAATGACAGTTGGAAGAGAGTTCCATTAAGAACTAAAGAACTAGTTCAAAGTAATGGATTTACACCTAATAAGATATTTTTATTTTAAGAAGTCAGGAAGACTTACTGCATTGTTGCTAGTTTGACAGTGAGTTTTACCTCTGAGAGTACAGATAAGGTACTGTGATAACTTAAGCATTAGAGCAAACAGATAACAACTACACAATCAAATACTGTGTTTTAGATACTGGAAAGGTTAGGCTTTTTGAAGGTGAAATTCTGGTGCTCAGAGAAGGATCTTAACAGAGTTTTATAATTTGTAGGGGACTTCATATCATGTCACCTTCTCACTTAAGTATCTTAGAAGTCCTTGGAAACTTTAACATACAGATAGATAGTGTTTGCAAGTGAATTACCTGTATGCTTTCTTCAGGCACATGCCAGCACATACAAGCAGAGAGGTTTTGGTAGTCTTCAGCAGCCTGACGACATGTGATCCAGCCAACATCTATGATCTGATTAAGGTACAGAAGTGAAGTTTGACTACTACATTGAACATCCAATTTGACTACTACATTAGACTAAGACAGTTGCAGAGTCATTGCTGATTAATTTAAAACTTTGAACCTTTTACTGTTTTCTATTCTGCACGTAAATTTGAGTATTCCTTCTTTTTCCATTTGAAGTGTTTAAAAGCAGTTAAGATCAGAGTGTCTGTCATCGGCCTAAGTGCTGAGGTTCGAGTTTGTACAGTACTTGCCCGAGAAACTGGTGGTATGTATCTGAAGTTCAGTAGTTATACTACTAATACAAGTTCTAAATAAAAAATTAGGTAAACTAATTTGTCATATGTTCCTTAAGGCATTTTGATGTTTAAGGATGAATATTCTGTTATGCTGGCAGAAAATTTAAGGTTTTCTCAAATCTACAAAACACACAATATTCAGTGAAATTCTAAGTTGGTACCTGCTTCTCTAGAGAGAAGAAATACATATATTTTAAAACCTAGTGTTACTCATATAAAGCTCTGTGATGTGGGACTGTTGATATTGTTAATATCAATACTAAATTGATATTGTTAATATCAGTTACTATAGTGGTAACTCTTACAATAACATTTCTACAGTGTAATGTTGGAGAAAAAGCTATGAGCTTTCATATGTAATTAAACATTCTTGTTAATCTAAGCATTCTTATTAATCTAAAAACTTGTTATTTTCAGTATCATTAACAGGACTAGTTTTTAGGAACAGGGTTAGCTAATTTTTTTTTTTTTTTTTTACTTATTTTCTGTCGTCTGGAGAGTGTGTTTGTATTCTTACCTGCTGGTAATCTGAGAGTAAGGCATTTCTTCTTTGTGACAGGAACATATCACGTTATTTTAGATGAAAGTCACTATAAGGAGCTGCTGATGCATCATGTTCGTCCTCTACCTACCAGTTCAAGTTCTGAGTGCTCCCTTATTCGAATGGGTAGGATATGGTTTTGTTAAAATCCTAGCACAAGATTTGCAAGTCTTGTCCTTTTCTTTCTTTGCATCATTTGTGTTAAAGCCATAAAAATAGAAGCACAGTAAAGACATTGAAAATTTGGTGGTTTTTTTTTTTGTTTGTTTGTTTGTGTTTTTTTTTGTTTAACATTTATTTTGCTAAATAAACATAGATTTTCTTACTGTTGTTCCTGCAAAGTTGTCAGCTTTTGAATACAATTAAGAACTACATAAGGCAAATTATTCAATTTCAGTTTGAAAAAAGGAAGTAGAATTATATTGCTTATTCAGTAATTGGTGTAATACTTAGAAGTTAAGGATGAAAAATTAGTTTGTTTCTCCATCTGGGTTTTTTTTCCCTGCAGAAGGCAGCTATTGTAAGCATTGGTGACTCTAAGAGACATCTGTTTGGCCATGTAATACATGTTTGGTAGGAGCACTTTTGTGGTGTTCTTTCAGCAAATGGATTAAGTGCCATTTCTTTTGATGTATTTCTCAATAAATTTAAGCTTGGAGTTAAATCAGAATAGGAACTCTCATGCGACAAAATAGAGCACTGATTGCTCACTTTTATCCACATATTTTCAGATATGAATGCATGTATTCTCATGTGTAGATTTAAATACTGAAAATATTTATTTGTTGTAGGTAAAGCCTGAGCAGCAGTTGGAAACTGCTGATGGCCCGCTTGACATGAGCTGTAAAAAATAAGTGGTGGAAAGAATGGTATCTGTTACAGTATCCATAAAGTGCTATAGTCTCGTCTGTCATATACTGCACTTGGAAAGTGAATATGAGCTTTGTGTCTGCACATAAAAAGATTTTGCCCCCAAATAGAAACTGTTGTTCAAGTAAACATTCATGCAGTGCTCTTTCTGCTTTCTTACCATTGCACATAATTTTCTTTTTAGCTGTTCATAAGAAATTGGTTCCAGTAAGCTTCAGTTAATATGAAGTCTATGAAAATATCTTTTTCAGTTGGAGGCAATACAGTGAGGGATTTGTTGGTGTATGTAGGTAGAGAAGAATTTGAAACCTAGTAAAGAATGTGTTACTTCTGTAATAATAAACGACCAAAAGAGATAGGCCTTAATGTTTACAATAATCATTGAACTTCTCCATTGAAGTAAGAAACAGAAAGATTAGTTGCATGTTTACAATTGGTAATATGGGATGTTTTTCTCTTCAGGTTTTCCTCAGCATTTTATTGGTTCTCTATCTGATCAAGATGCAAAGCCATCCTTTAGCATGGTGTAAGTAGAATTAGAATTCACATAGCTGATTACAGTTCAGTAATAATCAGTCGTATTTAGAAAATCTGCTTCTTAGTGAAAATACTGCAAATTAATATGAAAAAATAGTAATGTCTTGTGACTTCTCAGTAGAAAATTTATTTCCATTTGTACATCCAGTATGTACCTATGGTTCCATCTGTTAAATACGCTTTTTAAAATTCACTGTTCCGTTTTTGTTTGGTTTTTTTTTTTTTTTTTTTTTTTTTTTTTTTTAAGGTGGTAAATGGCTTTTGATAGTGTTGTGCAGTGATTAGAACACAGGGGTGCTGCAAGGTATCAAAGTGATTGCTACCAATTTTTACTTGCATTTCTTGATTCAAGTGTTTTTATCACTGTAAAGATAATGATAAGGATGAAGGGCATTCTCTGGAATAAAGTATTTTTTATCTATTTTCTAATGTGACTTTAGAGGGAAGTTTAAAATAGAGGCATCGTATGATTAGTATACTGGTGCTCTTCTCACTGAATGGGATCATAGTTTTCAGGGATGATAGGAGAGTCTGAGTTTTCAGAAGGGAAGTGTCGGCTGTTTATAAGAGAATGTACCAGCGGCCATCTTAAAAGTCAATACAGAATATTTGCATGTGTAGGGAGAAATGCTAATGCTGTCATCTTTCATAACTTCATTTTATAAATGTGCATTAGCTCCCTCGTGGGAAAATCTGTTCTTTTTCTGTGGGAAGACATGGTTATTGATACCTTACCATTACTAATTGCTTTCTGAAACTTCCATACACATGGAACTGTTGCGTGGAAGCTACTGAAACTTTTTAAAGTATGTATTGTGGGAACTGTATAGTATTTGTACTGTGGTGTTACCTCTTAGATATAAAATTATCTCTCTCTACTCTAGGCAACTGGAAAACAACAGTGAGCCAGGTCTTTCACTAGGTGGATATTTTTGTCCCCAGTGCAGAGCCAAATACTGTGAACTTCCCGTGGAATGCAAAATCTGTGGTGAGTATCAAGAAAAGGTGAGCAGATGAATTAGGAGTTAATGTTGAGAAAGTTAAGGGTTAGAAAAATTCAACTATACTTAGGAATTAAAAGCCAGCTGTGCTTTAAGAAGCCTGCATTCCAGTGTCTTGAGATGTCAGCGTTGTACAGGACTATACCTGTAACAGAAGAGCTGTATCATATTCCCTAGTATGTTATGAACTAAAAACCCTAAAGCAAAGGGAGGAAGAAGGGTGATTCTTATATGAATGGTAATAATTTCCTGAAGAATCCTGATTTAACAGACACACCAATTTTTCATACTCCTCAGTGCAAGGCTATGAAGATAGACTTTGAAGGACCCCTCTGGGAGTATGTGGGTGAGAGGTTTCAAAGTTGAACTCAAGGTCAGGCTGCACAGTGACACATGAAAAGGTTGTAAACAGAAGCCCTTTGGTCTTGCAAAAGTTAATACAAGCAGTGGTGCCCCTGCCCTGCTTTGATGAGGGTAGGAGGGAGGATTAGCATCTTTTACAGCATTAATACAGTGCAAGTGACAGCTGTCCTCTTGTTAGCTTCTACAGCTATAGGACTAAATTATAGGTATTACCAAGATGTGTTTATTTGGCAAGAGGATGAAATAACTTTAGCTTGGATCACCTTGTCCTAGTTTTATGTGGAGGTTTTCATATCAGCATGAGTTACATTTCAGCAAAGCAGTAGTGTAACTGGAGAAATCCTATGTATCAACAACAGGTTCCCCAGAGCTGTAGCTGTCAGTAGCACAAGAGCTCAGAAATTTACACTGCATACGAGTGATGAAGAAGTTTGTGCCAACCCATACCCCAGCTAACCTGTTGTCGTTGTTTAACCCCAACTGACAGCTAACACCCACACAGCCACTCACTCACTGCTAGTGGGATGGGGCAGAGAATCAGGAGTAAAAGTGAAAAAACTAATGGGCTGAGATGAAGACAGCTCAATAGGTAGAGCAAAAAACATGTGCACAAGCTAAGCAAAGTAAGGAATTAATATACTGCTTCCTATCAGCAGCCATCTCCAGGAAAGCAGGCCTCCGTCATGTCTGACAGTTACTTGGGAAGACAGATGCCATAACTCCAAGTGTCATCCTGCTTCCTTCCTTCTTTTTCCTCAGCTTTCTATGCTGAGCATGACACGTATGGTGTGGGATATCCCTGTGATCAGTTGGGGTCAGCTGTCCCAGCTGTGTCCCCTCCCAACTTTTTGTGCACCCCCAGCCTGCTCAATGGTGGGGTGGGCTGAGGAGCTGAAAAGGCTTTGACTGTATATAAGCACTGCTCAGCAGGAATGATTCCCGCACAGATCGAAAATAGAGCCTAGACCCACTATGAAGAAAATTAACTCTACCCCAGCCAAAACAAGTAGACCTGTGTTAGCTGAAACAGAGCTGCGGTGTGGTATCGGTGGTATTATAGCAGGCTGAAGTAGAGCTTTGTAGTTAGGCATCATTTTAACTGGTGACATGAAATAGCAGGACTGTTGTTTCCAAACAGGAGTTGTGCATTTAGATTGAAACAGATGACTGCTCTATGGTTGCATTTTGCTTATGGCATGAGGATGAAAAACTTGCGAACTTAACAACTGTGCATTGTAAATGTACTTCTAAATATTGAGCTAAACCTTTTCATTAGAAATTTGGGCTTTTTCGTATTTAACTCTGGAAAGGATTACAGGTTTGGGTTATGGAAACTAAGAAATGATTTTATGGTTTTTAATTCTCAAATGTTCTGAACCACTGAGTAATTTAAAAATACCTCCCCCCCCCCCCCCTTTAAAACAGAAAAGCTTTTCAGTAAGTCCTCTCTTGTAATAATTTTGATGTCTCTTTATTTGCAGGTCTCACATTAGTCTCTGCACCTCATCTGGCTCGGTCTTACCATCACTTGTTTCCTTTGGATGCCTTTCAGGAAGTTCCTCTGGGAGAATATCAGGGGGAACGGTATGCAAATCATATTTGTGATAGTGAGCATACTTGTGGACCCTGTAATTTTTCGATCACGAAAGTAAGAATAGCTGGCAGTAGCTTCTTTGGTGTGGGAACAGTATTCAATGTTCGGGTGGTTTGGGGCGCCTACAATAAGAAATATTTGTCGTTCCCATGAACAGTTATCCTGTTCGTTCAGTTGAACAGATGAAATAATTGCCGTAAGTTGTTACTATGTATGAGATGTTTCTTAAACACTTTCACACAATCATGACCTTTTTTTCGGTTAAAATACACAATTTTGCTTTTAGGTGTTGTCAAGGCTGCCAGGGAGAAATGAAAGATCAAAATGTAAGTATGTTGAACTGCACTGGAATTCTCATTGAGGAGTGTCAGAAGTAGAGATGATCCTTTAGTATAGTCTTCTGAAGATGAGAAAAATATGTGTGGAAGTTTATCTCATGGGTAACTTCTCTGTTATAGTCATGCCTTTTAGACTGCAAGACTATAAAGGTGTGAGAAGGTATTTCCTGGACAGTTGCAAAAATAAGCTTCCACTCAGCCATTTGGAGGCATCTACAGTGATTCGAGCTCACCCCTTTGGACATACTTGCTGTTAGAAACTTTAATTCAGCTGGGTTTCTGTGATGTTAGGAGTACAGTCTATTTACAGTATCTTGACACAGCTGTTGACCTACTGCAGGACTATTTTTTTTCTTCTTTAATCTAAATTTGACTTTTGCATCTTTTCCACACAGGTTTACGTATGTAAAGTGTGTCAGAATGTATTTTGCGTGGATTGTGATCTATTTATTCATGATTGTCTGCACTGCTGTCCTGGGTGTGTTCATGGGAACTCTGCTGCCACATCTGCATGACATTGTGTCAGTGTAATTCCTGCATAAATCTGGTTTGCGTATTCAGCCATGGCTTTCAGTGAGGCACTTCAAAGCAACGGGGACATAGATGATTACAGAAGGATGAACATGGGCTTGGGAGCAAACTTTTTTATTAATGTATTAATGATTTTGCTACTTTTAATATATTCTTGAATTATGTGTATCTGTTTTCCTTGTTCTTGTCCAAAAAGCTCTGGCTTTCTGAATGTTACTCTGAGTAACATGTATATTTATAAATGTGAAAGTGATGAAACTGGTTTTATGATAATATGGCAATTCACCTTTCATTGTATGTTCAGAAGTCCTGAAAATATGTTTTATATATCCATTTATATTTCCATAAGCTCCAGGTTTTAGTGGACGATACAGTTTTGTAGATCAAAATTATTATTATTTTTTTAAAGTACTTAATAAAGATGCTTTTGAGCAATTAATTGGGAGATTTCAGATATTAATTTGAAGTAGGGTGGCTATTCACCTTGGCTTTCAGTAGGGCAGTTCAAATACAGCTGTTACAAATGTGCTGAAAACACATTTTGGGTTTCAGTGGTACAATTCAAAGCCAACTGAATTCTGTGGCTGCTGTGTCTGTTGTTCTGTGGTGTAAGTCTCACTTTTGTGGGAGTGTAAGGTTACTGAAAGGCAATGAATTTGCAAAGGTCTAAGAGCTGAGTCAATTTTTATACTTCCTGAAGACATTGCATAATACATGAATTTGGACATAAGGTGTTGAGGGACGAGACAAGAAGACAAAACCATTCTGTGGCAGGGTTGAAGACACAGCTCTGGCAAGAAGTTTGAGGCTGAACGGCACAGTGAAACTGGAGAGCACACTGCCATGTGGAGGGAAGGGTGTTTCAGAGAGGTGAGCGCCCTTGCTTTCCTTCCACTTTGCACTCTCCTTGCAGGAATAAAAATGCCACCTGTATTAACGGTCATAACTGATTTCAACACTGGAAGTGCTGAAAAGACATTAGTTAAAATATGAGTAAAATTAATGTCTAGGTTTACTTTTGCATAACCTCAGCTCCTGAAGAACTTACTGCATGAGACAGACCAGGAGGCCATACATGGGGAACAGTTTTAATTCTTGACTGTGATCTAGCTTATGGATAAAAAAATGCCATAAAGGAGCAGATCTGAAGCATTACTGGATTGAGCTGGTTCCTGGATGAAGGAACAAGAGTGGCTTGGTTTTCTTTTAAAAGTCATCAAATTTGCATGAGGAAAAGTAGATCTGGTGCCCACACTGCAGTTCATGAAAGTTCTATCGGGTCTGCATGGCGAGATTTTGGTAGCAGGGGCTACTGAGGTGGCTTCTGTGGGAAACTGCTAGAAGCTTCTCCCATGTCCCATAGATCCAATGCCAGGTGGCTCCAACATGGAGCCGCCACTGGCCAAGGATGAGCCCATCAGCGACAGTGGGAGCACATCTAGGGTAATGTAGTTAAGAAAGGGGAAAAGCTACTGCACAGGAGCAACCACAGCCAGACAGGAGTAAGAACCCATGACAGCAGCAGCCCTGCATGCACCCAGGTCAGTGCAGAAGGAGGGCAAGAGGAGCTCCAGGCACTGAAGCAGAGATTCCCCTGCAGCCCCTGGTGCAGACCATGGTGAGGCAGCTGTGCCTCTGCAGCTCATGGAGGTCCACGGTGGAGCAGATTCCCCCTGCATCCCATGGAAGACCCCACACAAGAGCAGGGGGATGCTCGAAAGAGGCTGCGACCCCATGGGTAGCCCATGCTGGAGCAGGCTCCTGGCAGGAGCTGTGGCCTCATGGAGAGAAGAGCCCACACTGGAGCAGTTTGCTGCAGGACTTGTGACCTCACAGGGACCTACACTGGAGCTGCCTGCTCCTGAAGGGCTGCACCCCATAGAAGGGACCCACACTGAGCAGGGGAAGAGTGTGAGGAGTCCTCCCCTGAGAAGGAAGAAGCGGCAGAAACAACGCGTGATGAACTTGAGCACAACCCCCATTCCATGAGCCCTGAAAGAGGAGAACGTAGAGAAATTTGGGAGTAAAGTTGAGCTCAGGAAGAAGGGAAGGGTTGGGGGGGCAGGTGTTTTTAAGATGTGGGTTTATTCCTCATTATCCTGCTTTGGTTTGTTTGGTGATAAATTAAACTAACTTCCCTAAATCAGGCCTGTTTTGGCCAAGACAGTACTTGCTGGATGATCTCTCCCTGTCCTTACCTTGACTCAGGAGCCTTTATTATTTTCTCTCCCTTGCCCGGCTGAGGAGGGGAGCAATAGAGCTGCTTCTGTGGGCACACGGCTCCCAGCCAGGGTCATCCCACCACAGTAGTTCTGCAAAATATAATAGAACTCGAAGACTTTTTTAATTTTTGTAGCGCTTTCTGCCTTGGGATTTGAAAGCAACTCAATTGTGGAGCACACATTTTCCTGTGGGAAAGGAATGTAGTTTTTATAGCCAGTGAAAAAAACACCAGTTGGAGATTGTGGATTTAGAGTCACTCCCTTAAAAATTAGTTAGTTTGGTAAATGTTGAATCAGTTATTTGAGAAAACACAGCCCTTTGGAGGTGGGGGAGCAGAATTTGACTTATGGAGCTGAACTGTAGACATCTGCTGCATTCCGAACCATGACATAGTAATGTATTTCCTACAGTTGCCTTACCGCAGTGCTAGCAGCTAGGTGTTATTCTCCAAGACAAGCTGTATTTGAGAAGCCTAGTGTCAGTAAACCCACCTTATCAAAGTACTGACAGTATTTTAGTTAATAAAAATTACATTCCCTTTCATTAAGGACCATGCAATTCCTGCTTGTCACTACTTATGTTGGAAAAAGTTGACCTTTTAAAGTTTTTTGACTGCAGTAAAAAACTGCTTGCTTAGTTACTGCAGCTCCCTTCTGCAGCAGAAGGTAAAGGTGTTTCTGAGCCCCGTGGCTCACGTACCTGCAGTGTTCACTCATCTACTCCCAGACAGGGGCCGCCTGTCTGCAGGTGTTGACTCCAGCTGTGCAGAAAGCATCTCTGCAGGGCAGCTACTGGCAATCAGCTTTGCAGTAATGAACAGCCATCATGCTTTGCTGGCAAATGGCAGCGTGTTGTTCTGTTGGCAGCGAACTATCCCAACCCAGCATGCTGAGCACGGCCACAGAACTGCTGCAGAGGAGCTGGTGGGAGAGAAAAAGCAAAGTCCAAGTCTGTGGGACTGCGGGAAGCTAGTGAACAGGTTTTCTGCAGGGCATGTTGCTGTGGGAGATGTTCACAGCTCCTCTTGGGTTGGGTTGTTCAGGCACCTCGAGCATATACACTAAGGACAAAGCAGTTATTTGCTAACTCATGCAAAAGGTAAATGGGATGTTATGAGCTCTGAGGCTGAGCATTAGGATGCCTGGCACCCCACTCAAAAAAACAAAGGGTGTTTGCTATGGCCACCCTTCTTGCTCTGCCTGCATCTTCTCTTTGCCTCTGCAGCAGTGTCTGCCAAGGTTATGCATCAGCGTCTTATCAGAGCTGGGCACTGGATCTTTTACAGGCATACAGCAAAACTCTGGGATGGAAGATTACAGAGAGGAGAGGGAGAGATAGAGGAGCATTATGGCATTAACAAAATTACTGCCCAGAGTTTCGGCTGCAGCCTCTGTTCTACGAGAGTTAAGATTTTAAGGGCTGAAATACTTGGTCCACACTTATTATTACCTTCCCACAGTCTGCTTTTTCTAACTTGCTTTTAGTTATGGTACTTTGGAAAAGGCCACACAGCAAAACCTTCTGGTATATTTCTGCTGTTCATCTGACAGACATCTGTCTATAGAAGCTAAAACTAAAACCCACTCCAAAACAAAGCAAATCTCTAAATTCAGAGTTTGAAAAGTAAAATTATCCACAAGCATTTGAAATAAAAAAATATATAATGACCCTCTCTGAATCCAGCTGCCATATGTCACATTCAGGATTCAGAACAGAGCTGTAAGATATTCTTTCAACATCAGGGTATACTGTTTTCCAGGCCACTGCTACCAGTGGCCACTGTAACATATACTGCCGCTACAGCTGTCTCCTAAAAGAGTACACTGTAATCACTAGTTCTGGTGTTTTCATTCACATAAAAAGTCCAGGGAATACAAGAGCTGTTAAAATGACAGATAAATGAGATCTATCACGTGGGGTTAAAAGACTTAAAATCTATCATGGTAAAAAGACGGAAAATTGTTTCAGGAAAGTAAAAAATAGTTTATTGCTACAGTGCTCTCTAAATACATTTGACTAGAGGTCTTTAAGAAATAGGTAATTTCAGTGCACAAAATTACTAGTCTCAAGTTATTTGTTCACTTGTTATCAGAGACAGCTCAGTGTTAACAAAACGTTAAGATTAAATTCTTGAAAAAATTCTGATCTTCACCATCAACCACCTGTGAATAAGGAACAGACACTTCTCAGTAGGAAAGATTTGTACCTGGCTGAATGAATTACTCAACTGCAGAGAAATCAGATATTGCTTTGGAAAAGTCCCCATGACAATATAATTTTGTTCTATAAGGAACTGAACAATGTACTGCAGAAATCTAAACACAGGATTTCAAATAAAAGCTCAAGCACTGAAGTAGTGAGAACAGAATCACTTCACAATATCAAACCGAAATGTTGATCTTGTCCTGAAAAGAAGATCAGCTACACATCCTGCAATCCCACTGCATGAGGAAGAAATTGCTTCAGAACATGTGCATATAGATGAGAAGACTGCATTTCACATAACCTTTTATTTTCAAAGTAGCCCATAAACAAATAAGGTTAACCCTTGGTAATTTGAGTAAGCCGTGCTGTCAATCCTGACGTAGAGGCATGCTGTAGTCAAACCTCTCATTACAGAAATAAAATACTTGCCTCCATTCTAGCCAAGACAGCTGCTATTCCACGGCTGATAAGCAAAGAAGGGATTAGGATGAAGTGGTCTTCGTAGAGATGTGAGAGTGGGTGGAAGTCCCAAGGCTCACAGTTTTTCCACAGAATTCAGGACTTGTTGAGAGCTTGCAAAACAAACTGTAGTTTCAGACTGGCCAAGCCACACTGTATCTTCATTTAGCCCAAAAGGATGATACTTACAACTCCTCAAAACAATCATGGATATTCAGCTATTTTGCATGTGTTTGTCGCTCCAGCGCTGCTTCCATTCGACTTTGTTTTAAACCCTACAGGATATAATTTAGCAAAATCTTGGTTTTACTAACATGGAAATAAAAGCTTTAGCCACAGGCCAACACATTTTTTTTTTTTACAATATTCTTTCAGTCCTTTACAAATCAAGAATAGCTTTGTACTCTTTGGGGAAAACATAATGGGTGGTTTTAAAAGGACAAAAGCCAAACTACATGTCTTCTTTATAATTAGTGGCTCTGCAGTGTAATTTCAATCCACGACTACATATAATCTGAAAAAACAAATTCCAAACCTAGTCCTTCGAAGATAACCTACTGCACCAAATCTCCCCTTTCCAACTTCCCCAATCAAAAGAGTTTAATTCCTTCTGTAATTTCTTCTTAAGTGTACAAAGGAAACAGAAATCAATATTTCATGCCACAGATTTTTCACAGCTACACTGACAGCTCCTGCTGCACCTTCACAGTCACCTGAAAAAATTACTGATGAATACTCGGCAAAATTCATAGAATAGAATCACAGAATAGTTCGGGTTGGATGCCAAATCTGATCAAAAATGTGATGTTACCACTGACAAATACATACATGGAAGACTGATGAATAATAAACATATTCAGATTTACTCCACCTATCTGCAAAGGCAGAACTGGTTGTTTCAGAATGGCTATAAAAGTTCCTAATGGGACCACTCCAGCAAAGCAAAGAACTAAACCATCACCTATGCATACATGCTGGCTCATGTGACTCATACTCAAGAACAAGAATACTTATACAATATAGAATACCCTTAAATACAGCTATCATAAGTTAGAAGAAGAGATCTAAAAAGCAGTCTAAACTTACTGCTGAAAACAGCACCAGCAACACAAAAGCACAAGTATGGAGACACTCCAAGACAAAAGTGGCACATACCAGGTAGTACCCAGTGTGATAACCACTCATATACCAAGCTATCAACATGCTCCCCAGTGCTTCATCATCCTCAGAATCCAGCCTCATAGGTGGTGGAGGAGGAATCAACTAAGAAATAAAAAAAAGAAATGTCTGTGTTTCAGTAGGGCATATCCCAGATTAAACAGCAACCAATTCTAGATCAAAGATCAAAATACAAAACTGACAAACATGAGCATATACTCAATGTACTCGCTGAAAAGGAGTTAAATAAAATCATCTTTTCTCAAAGAAACAAGCAAACAAAAAAAAGTAAATTCAAAGCCTGGAAGAAACAGGATTCCTGTAGGATGACTGCACACAATCATTTTTATTCTCTGGCACTTTCTTCCTCATTCTCCTGCGACTTACCGGTGGTCCTGCTGGGAAGGGTGTGGGCCAGCAAGACAAAAACGATGGAGGTGCCCTGAATTTTGATCCAGACTACAGTGAAAGAATTAAATATTGCAAATTGAAAAGAGATTTCAGGCATTACCATTTTATAAGATAATTCTTTGAAGCAATTTATGTATCTTAAACTAAAGACAGATCCAACCCCATGCCAGCAATTTAATGAAACTACAGTGACTATACAGACTAGCTACTTCTGTGGAGTACTCCATGACTGGAAAAGTAAAACTGAACATTACACGTGTTACTGCAGTAAACACTGCTGAAACATGATCCTGGCCAATACAAGCATTTCAGAAAGTTTTCTAAACAGAAGTCAGTGGTTGCACTCTCAAATGAAAAAGATGCTTCCCCACAGGCAAACAGGCAATTTCTGTGCTCCTGTGTGGCTGGGGACACATGCTGACTAAATTCCATTATGCTTGTATCTTTAAAATGAGCTTAGCTATAAATCTATTGATGTGAAAGAAAAAAAGATAGAAGAAAACCTTATAAAAAAAAGACTTTGCACAAACAGTAACATTTAGAAGACATAATGCTGTGTCCAAGAGCACTACCATTTAGACTCCTACACAACAGGAAAACTGAATAGTATATTAATACCACAGTCCTCAAAATTCACTAGGTAAGCTGCAGCTGAGAGCTCCTATGACATCTGGACAACACTGTTGCCACCTTCAATGCCCTGTGTGGTGAGACATACCAACTGGCTAGAAAAAATGCAATCTTAAAACATCAACAGTGCTATTATTAACAGCACTATCACAGCCCAAGAAACAACATCCCTCCTTGAAGTTATAAGGCACTCGCAAAGCAGGTGCTAGCTAGGGAGAAGACTTTTCTCACTAGACAACAGCACTGTAAAAACAGCTAGATTATTGTGAAGTGACATACCAACAGCAACAACATGCATATCTGTATATCCATTCACAAAATGCTGTTATTTGGTTTCTAGACAATAATGAATCTCATCCTGTTGTCTCAGAACCTATAGTAATAATACTGGGCTTAACTGTGGTATATGAATTATTAAGGCTGAGGTTACCCTTCCCAGGCCTGGGACTCCTGGTGGTACAGGAAAATGTAGGTTTTGAGGGAAGAACCTTCCTTTCATGAAGCTGTTTTTGTTTCCAGGCGACTGAGATCTTTCACTTCCATCTGTTGAACATGGAGTCTCATTCTCATTCTAGAAGACAAAGACATTCTTATGAGATGCACTAAAGACGATTGCTTGCACTACTGCAAGCAATTTTAGCGCAAAAAAGCTTGGGATGCCCCACTCCACCCTTCTCTCTCTGTAGTCTTCCCAGTCCTACACAGGAAAGATCTTAACAACCTCAGAATCTTATCTGCTCACCACTTCATCTGTTATCTTTCACTCGTGAATTTCTTGTTGGCCCCTCCCTTTCTTCCATGATGAGTTCAAGAAGTAAGGGGATGTTTTCATTCCCTTCATCAGCTTGTGTCCGTTCACAATGGAATCGGGTATCGATTTGCACTCCAAACACCACAGTGGTACCAGAAATGCTTAGAAAGTTGCTTCTCCCACTTTCTCCTTTTTTTTCAGAAGAGCAAAATTGTCCCTCACCTCCCCAGAACTCCCCATCCCATTTACTATTTCATCGCTGGCTGGAGAAAGTAGATCAGACAGGTTCTGCTCCTCCTGGTTTCCATATCCCGTGTAAGTAACAACACACGTGCCTCTCTTGTGATTGATGGAGGCAATAGTTGCTAGGTACACATTGCCATCCTCAGACCAAACAGCATTACAGCTGTCACCGACTTTCCACTGCAACAGAAGCGAGAGAGGCGAGTAAATACCTACAACAATGACCAAGATAAAGACTCCTTTTCCTAAACTGCTTTTTGTCCCAGCCACCAGAAAGATGACTCCCACCAGGGTTTTTTTTCCCTCGGTATTAGTGAAACTGCTCAGTGTAACCTGTAAGTAAAGTTTCAAATGCTATCAAACTTACCATGGAACATTACTCTAAAGGTTACACAGAAGTTACTAGTAAGCACCACAGAAAAGCACAACAGCAGAAGCAGTGCTAGCATTCACAGATAAGATGACCTGTTTCGAAGGCACCATGTTAGTCCTCCTTCTGTTTTTGTTCTTTTTATTGTTCCTTCTCTTCATCCCCTGTCGGTGCTCCTGTTTGCCCGAAAGCTCCGAACACTCCTCATTCTTTAAGGCGTTCTTCGGGAACATAAAGGAGGAACACGATAAACAACCATCCGCCAGCCCGCGCCCGCAGCGCTCTGGCCGCCCCCCTTACCTTGAAAGAGACTACAGCCTTATCGTACGCCTTGATGAGGGCCGCATCATCCCACACATCCGAATCGTCGCTCTGCAAAGGCCACAGACCGCTTTACCGCGCCCCGAGCCCCACTCCCGCCCTCCGGACCCACTCTTGCCCCCTCGACGCCCACCTGCCCGGTGCCGCGCTTGAACAGCACCTGCTCCGCCATGTCCAGGCCGTAACCACGCTGCCGCTCGTCACTTCCGGCGCGCAGCCAACCCGCCACGCTGCAGACAGCGTCGGGCGCCAGCTGTGCGCGCAGCGGTGGCGGGAGGGGCCGGCGCCGGCGCGGTGTACGGCGCTCTGTCCCCGCCCCAGCCCTGCTGTGCCCCGGGGCGCTCAACGGAGCGGTGCGCTTGGCCCGCACAGCGCGGCAAAGTCGAGGTGGGGAGCGTGGCCGCGGCAGCTCAGAGCAGTCAAAGAAACCTGCTGGTTTCCTACCAGCTGCCAGACCGAGCCACCTTGTCGTGGTTTAAGCCCAGCCGGTAACTCAGCACCACGCAGCCACTTGCTCACCACCCTCTTACTGTCCTCCCGGTGGGATGGGGAGGAGAATCGAAAGAATGTAACTCCCATGGATCGAGATAAGAACAGGCCGGTAACTAAGGTATAACACAAACCATTACTGCTACTGATAGTAAGCTAAGTAATAAGGGGAGAGAATACAAAACTAAAAAGGGAAAATATAAAACAATAAATAATAATAATAAACAACAAACACAAGTGATGCACAATACAACCACTCACCATCTGCTGATACTCAGCCAGACCTGAGCAGCAATCTGGGCTTTCCAGATAACTGCCCCCAGTTTATATAGTGGGCATGACGTGCTGTGGTATGGAATACCTCTTTGGCTAGTTTGGGTCAGGTGTCCTGTCTCTGCTTCCTCCCAGCTTTTTGTGCCTCTCCTCATGGGCAGAGCATTGACACTGAAAAGTCTTTGATCAGGGTAAGCACTGCTCAACAATAACTAAAACACAGAGGTGTTATGAGCATTGTCCTCAGACTGAAGCCAAAACACAGCCCTGCACCAGCTACTAGGAAGGAGCAAAATTAACTGTTATGGCTAAACCCAGGGCACACGTGCTCCTTCCAAACACACTGCAGAGGGAGTCATGCACAAGCTAAGGCATCCACCTCTGTGTTCCCAGAGGTGGCACTTTCCCTCAGTCAGTACACAACTCAGCCTGCCTGTGAAGTGAGCACTGTGTGCTCTCATGCTGGATTTGGTGCTTTAGGCTATAATTAAGCAGCAGTTTTAAAGCCATCTTAGCGACATGGCAACTTCAAGATCCATTAATTTGCAACTCATTAACTTCAAGGCTGCAGCTTCACTGAAGCCAGTACCAGCAGTAGGTTCAGTTACACACACTGATGAAGTCTGCAACACAACACTGTTTTCTACAGTGCAGACTTACCAATGCATATTACATTGCTTATAATATGCATTTCCTATACTACAAATTTTATTTATACCTCTATTTATACTTATATTTCTCCACAGTTCCATCAGTTCTCTGTGTTCTTGGTAGCTTCTTAGAAATCAACTGATTATCAAGCATGACCACTTCAGATCAGACAGTATTTCATGCAACATTTTATTGCAAAAATAATTTAGGATGAGATTTACAGTCAGACCTCTGTAAGGTTAAGCATATTTTACAAGTGTTTTCCATTCTGAATGAAGCTGTACTTCAAGAATTAAGACAAGAAAATCTGGTCTAACTGTAAGTACAGAAGTTCATTGTCACTGGAACCACTAAGTGAAACCAACACAGCAAAAGCTGAAGTACTATTGCTTGGTATTTCTATGCATGCAGAGAGTGTAGTGACTTTTCAAAGAGCACTCCAGACAACTAAGTCTACACTAACCAGAAAATACTCTAAACTAACACTAGCTGTGCAACTCCACAAGATGAGATTTTAATCATTTAACGGCTGAACACTTCAGTGAATGATCTTCCAGGCCCTTCTCTTCATTGGTGCACTCCCTCCAGGCAGCTCATTTTGCTCCTGCCTGCAGAGATTTCCTTTCATTAGCCGCTTTTTGTTTTTGCTGCATAATTTCAGAGTCTCTGTGAAGAAAAAAAGTTGGATTTCAGATCCTGGCTCACTGTGTTTCTAAGGAGGGCCTCATCCATCTTGCTTTTAGCAAGACCTTTAGCAACACTCATTTTAAGAATGGGAGAAACTTCTCAGTCATGAGCACGCTGTTTACACACCCTTGGTTTGCCTTTTTTTTTTCTCCCCTCTTCTTTCAGTACAGAAACCCATGAGATAACGAAAGTATTACACAACCATTCCCTGTTCATTCCAGGCGAAAAGCTGCTCGAAAGAAAGAAAAGCTTTACAGTTTAAAAAAAAAAAAAAAAGGTGTTTAACAACAGATGCAGTAAAACTCAAATTCACAGTTTATGCTGTGACATGTGAATGGACTGCGAATCAAAATGAAGTACTTAAATGCTGTTTCAGCAAAGACTGGATTCTTTCTGACACATTTTCCCCTCAACTTTACTACACCTCACCTCTGTTTTCTCTGAGAAGCAGACAAGCTATCCTCTTTCCTCTTCCCTTTATGGATCTCCTGAGTCTTCTTCAGGTTCTTTTGGCGGGCAAGCTCACGCTGGTTCCCACCTGTAGGATAATACACAGTTTATATAGGTACTACCACTTTTTTACACAGTCTGCTGTGGGCCAAGGGGACAAAGAATGTGGATTCAAGGAGAATGCAAAGTAACAATGTAGCAAGAAGTGGTAGCACAGAAACATGTTCATATAGTTGGTTAAAAATAGGTGCTTAAGCTAAAACGCCTGGGCAGTAATATGATTGGCTGAACAGCACCTGATCACTAAGGTCATTGGCTGGAGAAGAGCATGGTGCACACCTGAAGAAGGAACATTGTTTCCTGATGAAAAAGCACGGAAGGAGCTAACTGCCACCAACTGCTGGACAGAGCACTATAAAAGCCTGTAAACTCACTCAATAAACGTCTTCAGTTGCACCACAACTGGAGTTCGTGCCTCAGACGCCACAAATGGCACCCAAACAGGGACTGGAGTAGGAGACTCACAGAGTTAGGACCGGTGCTGCAGCCCAACTGAACCAGGGATTACGAAAGGACTGTGCACGCCCATTGCCTACTGAATAGGTGAGCAGTCGGGAACCATGGGAGGGGATTGCCCTCGGACCAGAAGCACAGTATAGGGACTTTGCGGAAATTGTTAGATGCTCAAAAGAAGAATCTGACGGGTTATGTTGCATGAATTTAACTGACCACTCCAGTTCAATACATGCACAAATACAAAAGTTAAAGACCCTCACTAGGCAGCTAGCAGAAAACACCAGTGGAACCCCTTTCAGGGATGGACATGGTGGTGGAACTGGCTGTGAAAAGCTGTTATATTATTAGTGGTAATAGGTATTGGGTTTTTATGTATTTTATGTCGTGTTCCTTGTCTTTAGCGTTAACCTGTTCTCTCATAGTACGCTGTACAAAACTGGTTGGATGGTAAAATTTTTGTGTGTTCTGACCATGGCCCATGGGGTGGCATGTGTCAGTGACAATAGAGAATGGTCCTTGGTCAGACCAAAACATTACCAAGCAGTAACTGAAAACACTGGTGTTATCAGCGCTGTTCCCAGGCCAAAAGTCAAAAACACAGCGCTGCACCAGCTACCGAGCAGAAAAATGACTGCTACTGCTGAACCCAGGACAGTATGCCATCTTTGAATCTCAAGGAGAAATCTCTGCAATCTTCATATGCCTGTAATTTCAAGTATACGGAAACAGTTTAGGACAAGGTCAATTTTAAACAGCAACCTGTTGATACAATGCACCACTTTGCAGTCATCCCATTTGTAAGCCAATAAGGGTACCTATTATGTTAACATATAGGCAAGAGCAACCCCACAAAAGCAGGTGTTTTGTGCATTGTTCACACCTGTACATGTACTATATGGCAAGAGGTACCAGAAGCCCAAATGAAAACAGCATATTATGACTGCTGCTGACCGAGGGCTGCTCCTGCCTTGGAAGAGAATCCTCACCTGGGACAGGACATCAAGTCCTACCTTTTGAAAAAGAACAGGAGTTCTCTTTCTCACTACCACTGAGTGAGATCCTGTCCCCACATTCCAGGTAGAAGGCCCACTATTTGTTCATAAAGTAAATCACCTTGCTATCCCTGGCAGCAACTGAGTTGATTAGAACTTGGTGACTCATGAGCAGATGACACATTCCAGGCTATAAATGATTCTTCAGCTTCGTGGTGTTCAGGAGGCAGGAATGTCTATAAACAAGTTATCAACAATGAAACACCTCTTCGCTGCTGCTTAAAGAAATGAAGTATCTTCTTATACCATGAAGACATGGGGGCAGGCAGTCAAACCACACTGCTATAGCCAGAATTCACATAGCAGTTACCCTCACATGACTCCTTCCTTTCAAGCCAACATTGTGCCTGGTGTCTGCAGTTACCCCATACACATCGTGATTTAAGCCTAGCTAGTAACTCAGCAACACACAGCCACACACCCATCTCCTCCTTTCCTGCTCTCCCATCAGGTGGGATGGAGACGAGAATTGAAAGAATGCAAACCCCATGGACGAAGGTAAGAACAGTCCAGTAACTAAAGTATAATACAAAACTACCATTACTAATAAGGGAAATAAGGGAAGAGAATATAAACTTTAAAAGGGGAGGGACAAAAAACGCCAATAACCAGCACTGCTGCACAATACAATTGCTCATCACTCATGGACTGATACTCAGCCTGACCCAAGCAGCGATCTGTCCTTCCAGGTAACTCCCTCCAGTTCATATACCAGGCATGACATGCTGTGCTATGGAATACCCCTTTGGCTAGTTTGGGTCAGGTATCCTGTCTCTGCTCCCTCCTTGCTTCTTGTGCCCCTCCTCACTGGCAGAGCATGAGGCTGAAAAGCCCTTGATCATGCTAAGTGCTGCTCAGCAACAATTAAAACATTAGTGTCTTACCAGCGCTGTTCTCAGACTGAAGCTAAAGCACAGCACTGCACTAGCTACCAGGAAAAAGAAAAATAACTGTTACTGCTGAACCCAGGACAACATGGTAAGACTATAAACTTCAGAACCAAACTGAATAGCATCACTGAAAAGCTTGGCTGCCGCTTGCAAAACAGAGGAGGTGGAAAAGTAGATCAATACAGTATGCATACAAGGCATCCAGAGTCAAACATCTATTTGAAAAGATTACTTGTATCACCCCTGCTTCCAAGTAAACATTGCCAAGAACTGTTTGGCCCCAGCACTCCACCTGGGATGCTGAATGAGTACCCCTAGCTCCAAGGAAGATGGTGCTATTTTCTGCATTCCGTAACACCAACCTGAATCTGCCATGAAGTTTGGTCTAGTCCTGACTGAACACAATTCAACTTCCTGTAATGTGAAATTCAAGCATGATCTATCATGTAAAGGCCAGTACACCCTTTCTGCTTGTACCTATGCTTGAGCATCCCCACCCATGCCTGCCTCTGCAAGACACACGCCTTAGTTCAACCTGTGCTCCTCCAACTCCAAGATTCGGCTGCTCTTGAAGAGAAGGATAAGCATAAGACCTCTGAATATCACTGGAACAAGCAGTGATCATCTCTACTGTAAGGAGGTGAAAGAGAATAGCAGCAAGAATTGGCTACTGAGGTCATCACACACATGATTTTTTTTCCGAGCTGCAAATGACTAATTGTATGTTAGAACTTAAAGCAGAAGAGTGCCTGCCACTGTGTCCCAAAAACAGAAAGCAAAAATAAATAAACTGTTTGATAAAAGAACAATTAATGGAAGACTAGTGACATAAACCCTCTCTAATTCATCTAGTCACCCTCATCTTCATAAATTTATTCATTTTCAGGTACTTTAGAATTTGGCAGTGCACAAGTACCATGAATTTATGAACTGAGGGGCACAATAATTAGTTGTTAATGAGCACTGTATCTATTTTACTAAATGTCCATTTGAAACCACAAGGTCTAATCCCGGTCTGACTGCCAACAAAGAGCTGAACTCCAGAAATACATACTAAAGCTAAGGCTAGATTGTACGGTAGCACACCACAACTTCTACACTTCTAGTACTGCGGATACTGTATTAAAGTAGGTCCTCCAAAAGTTAGATGTTATCATCCTGCTATGCTTGGGTGTGGGATGCTGTGCCTCTTTTTAGCCTTCAGTCATGTGTATTTTAATATCACTCAGAACAGAGAGGAAAATATCAACAGAAGATGTAAACCTGCCTCTGTCTCATATTCAAGGTTTGAGCTGTATACAAACTGTTTCTGACCCAGGTCTTTGTCTGCTCTTCCAGCAGTACAGTGGCATTTTGAAGTGTGAAAGTAAAAGCACCTCCTCAGCTAAACATAGGCAGTTTCTGCATTGTCCAGTACAGTAACACAGAAGCCAAATCAGCTACCCCACCAGTTAGGGGAACCAGAACATTCTATGTCTGGATCACAGTTCTCCGCCATTTTAAAGCAAATATACCAACGTTACGTTTGAATAAGGTGATGATTAGCAAGTCCTGCTGCCTTTTCAATAACAACCTTAACCATCACCATTTAAGCGACGCAGGATTAAATACTCGGCAGTGACATAAAAGCTTTTTGGCAAACTGGACAGTAGCCAGGCCTGAGACTGCATGTCACTGTTGCTCTAGTATATCGCTATTCCTCCTCCCCACCCCACAACACAGCCACGACAGCATCCGGGGGGAGGAGGCGCTTGCTCCTAGCCTGTCCCAGGGGCAAGACGTGGGCAGTCTCGGCGCCAGCGGCCACGCACTCGCCGCGGGAAGGCTACGGCCACAAGGCCCGGCATCACACCGCGGTCAACCTCCGGACCCCGGGCCAAAAGCAGGGCTTCCTCCGGCGAGGTGCCTAGGCCGCGCTTCTCCGCAAAGGCCCCACCGCCCGCTCCGCCCCACTCCCCGACGGGAGAAGCCTTGAGGCCTGCGGCACTCACGGGTCATCGCGAGACACTCGGGCCGCGCAGCGCCGCTACCACCAAAAGGCTCACAAACACCGCTCCGACTGCCAGAACTTTCCCCCCTCCACCGCCCCTTATAAAGCGTCGCTGACGCCTGACGTTCTCGTGGCGCGCGGAAGGCGGTACACCGCCCGACGGTTTGACCAATCGTAGGGCTGCGCGCTGGTGGGGGCGTGGCCGGCGGCGGGCAGCGAAGGTTGAGGATCCCGGTTACCCCCCGCCCGGCCGGGCCGTGGGGAGGGCGCTCGTACCGTGTCCGGGAATACCCCGGCGTGAAGGCGCGGGGCTTTCGATCTAAAATACCTCCACTCGTTTCACCCTTTTATGGAAATCCGTTAGTTAAGGACACTGGATTGCATGCTCAGTCCTGCCAGTTAACTGTATATTCTTGTTTGGGATAACTTACGACCCTGAGAGGCTCCTCTAGCTGTTGACTTTCACAGTTGTTTACCTGCTTCCCAGGCCTTACAGGCTGCAGGAAGGCCCACATTAGTTTGAAAGAAGATACCAGGTTCTCTTGTTGCATGCCTTCCTTATAGGATCACAGAATCAACTAGGATGGAAAAACTCTTTCAGGCCATCAAGTCCCATCATCACCTCAGGACTGCCAAGTCCACCACTAAACCATACCATGGGGGGCCTCATCTACAGAGTTTTTGAACACTTCCAGGCACGATGACTCCGCCACTTCCCTGGGCAGCCTGTTCCAATGCCTGAGCACCCTCTCTGTGAAGAAATATTTCCTAATATCCAATCTAAACCTCCCCTGGTGCAGTTTGAGGTTGTCACCTCTTGTTCTATCACTTGTTACTTGGGAGAAGAGATCGACTCCACCTCACTACAACCTCCTTTCAAAAAGTTGTAGAGAGCGGTAAGGTCCCCCCTGAGCCTTCTCCAGCCTAACCCCCCCCAGTTCCCTCAGCTGTTCCTCATCAGATTTGGGCTCCACACCCTTCACCAGCTTCCCTGCTCTTCTCTGGACCCGCTCCAGCACCTCAATGTCTCTCTTGTAGTGAGAGGCCCAGAACTGAACACACGATTCAAGGTGCGGGCTGAGTAGTACCTAGAGTCCTTGAAGGTTTGTCCATTACTATCTCTCTATACTCAATAACATCCTTTATTCAGTATCAAGGTGGATAAAGGAATCACTGCAGCAGATCGTCAGTTAAAATCACCACAGAAAGTTAAAAACGACAACAAAAGCACACAAAACGAAATAAAACAAAGAACCCCCAAGCCGCCCCTCCGCTGCCTCCTCTGGCAGCCCCTACCTCTCTCGACCCCACAGGCCGAGAGCAAATTCCCCCTCTTCCCCGCCCGAGGGCGCTTGGACCAGCACCGCCCAAGTCCTCCCACTGAAAAACCCTTCCCAGCCGCAGGAACCCGCCTTGCTCGTTTCAAAGGGGCCACAGTCGTCACAACTGACGCCTGGAAAGCTGTTAGCCAGACGTTTCTAACGGGGAAATTCGGCTTCGATCCGCGTAGTCCCGGCCGGCACCGTCGCACCCCACACCCACCGGCGCCCCACGCGGCCCCATCCCTCCGCTTCCTGCCGCCGCGCGGTGATGACGCTCCGGGCGCGACGGGCGCCAGGCGGGTGACATGCCGTGATGCGGCGGAGCAAACGGCGTTACCGAACCGTGCGCCGCTGACGCCGCGGCCACCGCCATGTTCCGCCGGGCCCGGCTCAATGTGCGGCCCAACGTGCGGCCCGGGGTCAGGAGCGCCGTCAGCTCCGCCAGCAGCGCCGCGGACACGGAGCCTTATGGCTCGGGCTCCCCGGCGGCTGCCGGAGCAGAGGCTGCGGCGGAAGCCGTGGCCGAGCCCCCGCCGGCCGCGCCGCAGGTCGAGAGGTGAGTGCGACCGAGGCCCGCGGTAGCTCGGGGGTGGCGTTGGGCGGCGCCGCGCGGCTCCTCGGCGGGTCTGGTCTGGGTAGCTGCCGCAGCTCGTCTGCGGATGCCCGGGAGCGGACGGGTCTAAGAAGGGGGAGGACCTTGCGCCGGTGTCCTTGGGATGTAGCGGTGGCTGTCTCTCCCTCCGGTAGCGCTCGTTGTCGCGACTCATCACCTCCGGGTAGCACCTGCTTTGGTTTGGCGTTGTCGCCCCTTGAAAACTCCTGAAATAGAGGTGCAGCACTGCGCCCTGTTTGGTGCCTGGTGACAGTAATCGGACAACAACTTCTGGGTGTCAGACGCATTTGCGGCCTAAGCAAAACCTGCGTTTCTTTACTGCAGTTCCGCTGCAGGTGCTTGAAATAATGTAGAAGTTCAGGCTGCAAAGGAGGGGACTAGTGTGCGCCAATACTAATTTTTAATGGCAGTGCAGTAGCTGGGAGCTCCAGTTTGTTGTGTACAGCAAAACAAAAAAAAAAAAAAAATGCACTCCATAACTGAATGGCTTTGATTTTGCATCCTTACAGCACTTCCTGTTTTGCCTTCACTTCTTCATGCATTAGCAAGGGAGAACTCTCTGCCTTTTCCTTTTTGGTTTATTTTTTTAAGTGCTTTTTATTGTAGTTGAAATGCATGGTAAAGCTGATCCTAGGATCAGTCAGTCCTTCAGGACTGCCCTGTTGTGGGCTAACCCCCTAAAGACCCACACACTGCTGCTTGCTTGCTGGGGTGGGCAGAGAATCTAAAGGCAAATGTGCAAAAACTTGTTGGTTGAGGTGTTAATAGGTAAGGCAAAGGCCTCTTCTATAAGCAAAGCAAAATCAGGAATTCATTCAGCTCTTGCCATCTCCAGGAAAGCAGGGCTTCATGCATGTAGTAGTTACTTGGGAAGACAAAGCCATCACTGTGAACATCTCCCGCATTTTCTTCCACAGCTTTTATGCTGAGCATGACACCATATGGTATGGGATGTTCCTTGGGTCAGTTGGGGTCAGCTGTCCTGACTGTGTCCCCTCACAACTCCTTGTGCATCCCCAGCCTTATTGCTGGTGGGGCAGTGTGAGAAAAGGCCTTGGCTCTGAGTAAGCACTGCTCAGCAGCAGCTCAAATGTACTGTGAAAAAAAATAACTATCCCATCAAAAGCAGTACAGACCAGTTCCTCAGGACATTTCCCCAGTTTGGTAACTGCTTTCCAGAATAACCTTCTCGCTTCTTTTATCTAGTTGGTTTTGCATTCTACATGAACACCTCTATTATTTTGGTTGAAAGTCATCCTGAATGGTATAATACAAGGACTTCTTACAGACTTCTGTGACTAAAAATTCTAGTATCAGACTAATTAGCATGGCACATCTTTAGTAGACGCACACTGCCTTTAATTCAACTTGTATTTTACATCTTTTATACTCAAACATATTTTACATATTTCATGCTTAAACTTATGCTATAAGGATGTATAAGAATATTTTTCTTTCAGTTTTTATTTATAAAATGTATGTGTTGCAGGGATCAGGTTACTGGATCTTTTGTTATCTGATACTTTTTCTTAAATGAAGTTATAATAGTTGTTTTTCAATTGTGTGGTACTGTTGCTGATTCAGCAGATTTATTAAAGACTTGTCTGTTTCGGTGTAACTTACTTGTAAGTTCCAAAACTAGACATCAGTGCTGTTCTAAGAGGGAGAATATTCTAAGGGATCTGTTCGCATGGCTTAAAAAATAGACCTTTGCCATGTAAGTAACTGAAGCACAGAATCAGATTCTACAACTCAAGGAGAGTTACAAAGCAGGTATGTTTATTACGGTGCCGGGTGCAAGGGGGACCACTCCTCCTGACTTGCACACTGAGGGTTTAAGCAAGCAGATATTTATTACACACAGACATGCATATTCATTAGGTTCCCGAGAGAGCGGCGGGGGCGGGGGGGGAATATATTTCAATTAGTTTAGATACTCATTATCATAAGTCTCCTCCCTTTTGGAGCTTTCGCACTGCCCTCCAATGGTCGTGGGCAGGGGTCTTCAAGATGAAGTAAGCAGTCTTCCTCAGGGTGCACTTTTCACGTTTGGCACAGTTGGATGCCCCAGTAATCACAATTAGCTGAAACCAGCCGTATCTGCAAGTTTCTCATAGCTGGCAAAGATTTAGAGCAGTGTGACCTTTGTACAAAATTTATTGCAAGCCGTCAGGATGGGGAGACAAGGAGTATCCTAAGCTAGCAGATGTTCGGCAGTCACTGTCTCCAAACTAACTGATAAATTAGAATGATGGTAAGAAAGAATTCACTCATTAGAAGGATGAAAAGAAATAATTCACTCTTGTTAGTAGACTACTAAATTCTGTTACCACACCACAGACTTATAACACAAACCTTATTCTCTATCTTAGACCTAAGTTAAGTTAAAAGTATTTTAAGCCTATGTTTTCCAGGCACTTGCTTTCCTTATATCAGTAACAGGTTTGCAAAATATTTTACTCAATAAATGTGAAAAATATCAAGGTGTGCATTCTCCTGTTTTAAAGAAAAAGTAGAGCAGTTATAAGAAACTGAAGACAGTTTGTGATGGAAGCGTACAAACCTTTTCAGCTTGCCAGTGCAGAGAAATATATGGGATGTGGCTGGGAAGGGGCTTCTGTGGGGAAGTGCAGGTTTGGAAAAAAGATGCACTTACAAGAAGAGACACGTTGGAATGCTGTGGTGGATTTCACAGCTCAGCTGGGCAGAGAAAGTAATAATCCAGCGTAAGACTACTGTGAGAGTCTCAGGGGAACTTTTAGTCCTGGAAGCAAGTAGAAAATGCACGGGTGAGAGCTGTTGCCTTCTTACCTCTGTTTGGTCACCTTAAACTGCACTGTAGAGCTGGTTCTTAGTTTTTAGTTGCTTTTGAAGGCATATAGCAACCAAATAGGAGAAATCAGGCCTAGGGATTTATTGCAGACTAGGCAGTATTAGTTTTTTCGGAAACTGTCTCTAGGTAGTGCATTTTAAAGATTGACTGCCTGGCTGTGTCTAAAGATTAAGAAAGAGTGGATTTGAGGGTCACACAATTTGGTTTCCTGAGGGCAGTAATTTGTGACGTACTGCACAATGTGTGTAGTCTGCAAGAAAAGTCAAGTCAAATGTGAGAGTATCTTGAATATTTACTGTTCCAGCCTAAGGTGTTCTTCATAGCTGCTCAGACCTGTGTTTGTAGTATAAGTTACTTTCCTTTGTTTTGTTTTCTAAATGGCTAATGTGTTTTGTTGATTGTCAGGCAAGTGAAAATTCTCTGAGCATAAGATTTTTTTCTTTTTAAATGCAGTTATTTGCGGTATCTTTGTATATCTGCTAAATTGTATTTAACTGTACAGAAAACTGGTGTAGCACTCTGATTTAAAACTCAGCAAAACACAGGTGGTGTGGAGAAGATGAAAAAAGAACTGCTTTCCACTGTCTCTTGCCATAGAAAACCCAGACGGTGTTGAATGGAACCTGAAAGGATCTTGTTCAAGACAGGCACCAGGTAGTGAGGCTGCTGAGCTCCTTGCTGAGGGATGTTCTGTGCACTAAAAATGTATATGAACTCACAGTGTAGGACAAATTGATTCAGTCATTTAAGAGAGGCTGTTAAACACAAAAAACATCTGCAGCATTTGTCTGAGTAGTAGCTAGGGAGGATCTGGGAAAGTTTCTCTGCAGGTTTATGCTTTTCTCTTCCAAGTCATATCCTTGTGACTCTATTTGATGATAGCTGAGTGAACCATGGGTGTGGTTGTCCTTAGGTACAAGGCATACTTCCAATGTAAGATTAAAAAGAACTCTTTATGACTCAGGTATGATTCTGTGCTGCCTTACTGTAAGCAACAGCCAGAGAGCCAAATGCTGCAGGAGTCTGCAGATTGTAGTGGTTGGCAGTTGTGCTTGCACTTTGAAAATGATTTCTGCATAAGGGATGGAAAAATACTTAAGAAAGCTTTCCAGCAAAGCTGAACTATTTCCCTTTGAAAGGCTACTGCTGATGTAGTAAGTGTAACCAGTAGCCTGCAGCAGCTCGGCCGACGCGAGCGGCTGACTCTCGGGAGGCGGTGCCAGGAGGAGCGGCACCAGCCCTGACTGGGTGGAACTCGCCCCGGGGTGCGCGGCTAACGGGGCGTGGCGCGGCAGTTCGCGCGGGCAGGCGAGCGGGATGGTGAGCGCCCACGTTATGAGCAGGGCTGGGTCTGGGAGCTCTGCTCTGGCTGCCCCGGCGGTGGCCAGTGTAGGCACCCAGACAGAGCCGATGGGAAGGGAGGCTGTAGTGCAGAGCTCAGGGTGTAGAGAGCGCCTGCACTGCTGTCCTGAGGGAAGGGTGAGCAATGGGCAGGGCTGCACTCTGCGCTCCCTGGTGGAGGTCCTCCTGCAGCAGGGGCTGAGCTGCGGGAACCTGTCAAAAAGCTGAAAGGTGTCAGGGAAGCTGAGAAGAAGTAGCGCTGCTTGCTTCAGGCCCAAACTGTGCAGGGACCTCAAGTGTCCACTGTCGCTCATGCAGGAAAGGAGGCTGCTAACCCAGGAAGCTGGGAACTAGTAACAAAAAAAGGAGGAAGAGGACAATTAAAAGCAAGCGGCTTCCTCCTATATCTGTTATCCCCACCCAGAGCCACTTAACAGTTCTGCAGGGGTCTAATGAGGAAACGCACACCTCGCAAGATGAACAAAATGCTGATGCACCAGTAAAGAAGATCATTAATGGTGCTGCCAGGAAAAAGCAGCAGGTCGTAGTAGCAGTAGGGGACTCTACTCTGAAAGGAACAGAGGCACCCATCTGTTGGCCTGACCCAGGCTCAAGGGAGGTGTGTTGCCTACCAGGGGCACAGATCAGGGATATTGCATAGAGGCTGCCTGCTCTAGTCAGTCCCACTGACTATTACCCACTTCTAGTGAGCCATGTGGGTGCTAGTAATATAGATGGCAGTAGCCCGGAGACCATTAAGAAGGACTGCAGAGCCCTGGAAGAGGGGCTTTGGAGCTCAGATTGTCTTCTCCTGAATTCTCCAGGACACAGGGCAGGACCTTAAAAAGGCTAGGAGGATTTGGCAGGTTAATAAATGGTTAGAAGGGTGGTGTGCCATAGTCAGGGGTTTGGGTATTTAGAGCACGGGACTCAATTTAGTAGGCCAGGTCTATTGGGGGCTGATGGAGCTGGTCTGACAAAGAAAGGGAAGAATGGATTTGGTAGGAGGCTTGCCAGACTGGTCAAGGATGCTTTAAACTAGATGTGTTGGGGGAGGGGGGCATCATTCCATTCCAACACACCCAGTCACTTGCCAGCACCTACAGTAAACGTTCAGAGCAATGTAGAGATATTCCAGCTGCTCCAGCCAATGAGCCGGCTTCAATTGGATCTTGGCTCAGATGCCTCTATACAAATGTCCGTAGCATGGGGAACAAACAAGAGGAATTAGAGATGTGTGCACATCTACGGGGGTATGGTGTCATAGGCATCACAGAAACATGGTGGGATGGCACCTATGACTGGAGTGTTGGAATGGAAGGTTGCAGGCACCTCAGAAAAGACAGACGGGGAGGGGGAGTTGCTATTTATGTTAGGATTAGGCGGGAGAGTATGGAATTCTGTCTGGAGACAGGTGAGCAGTCAACAGAGAGTTTGTGGGTCAGGGTTAAAGGGAGAATGGCGATGGGAGACATTACTGTGGGGATCTGTTACAGGCCACCTGATCAAGAGGACTCTGTGGATGAAGAAGCACTCTACAGACAGATAGGAGCAGCCTCACGCTCGCAGGCCCTTGTTCTCATGGTGGACTTCAACCACCCTGATATCTGTTGGAGGGATGGTACGGCCCGGTACAAGCAATCCAGAAGGTTCCTCGATTGTGTGGAAGACAACTTCCTTCTGCAAGTAATAGAGGAGCCGACAAGGAGAGGTGCCATGCTTGACCTCGTCCTCACCAACAGGGACGGGCTGGTTGGAAATGTGACGCTCCAGGACAGCCTTGATTGCAGGAATCATGAGATGGTCGAATTTGAGATTCTCGGGACAGTGAGAAGGGCGTGCAGCAAGCTCACTGCCCTGGACTTCAAGAGAGCAGACTTTGGCCTCTTCAGGAACCTGCTCAGTAAGGTTCCATGGGATATAGCCCTAGAGGGCAGGGGGGCCCAAGACTGTTGGTTGATATTCAAGGCTCACCTGCTGCAAGCTCAGGAGCAATGCATCCCAACTAGAAGGAAGTTCAGCAGGAGGGCCAGGAGACCTCCTTGGATGGATAAGGAGCTGCTGAGGAAAACTGGAATGAAAAAAAGAGGCTTATAAAAGGTGGAAGCAAGGTCAGGCGGCCTGGGAAGAACACAGGGATGTTGTCTGGGAAGCTAGGGACCAGGTTAGGAAAGCTAAGGCCCACTTTGAATTAAACTTGGCTAGGGATGTGAAAGATAAGAGGAAGGGATTCTGTAGGTACATTGCAAATAGAAGGAAGGCTAGGGAAAACGTGGACCCTCTCCAGAAGCTATCAAGAGAACTGGGTACCTTGGATTTGGAGAAGGCTGAGGTTCTTAATGACTTCTTTGCCTCAGTCTTCACCGGCAAATGCTCTGACCACACCACCCACATATTGGAAGGCAGACAGAGGGACTGTGAGAATGAAGACCGTAGGCCCACTGTAGGAGAGGATCTGGTTTGAGACCACCTTAGGAACCTGAATGTATACAAGTCCATGGGACCTGATGAAATCCATCCGCGAGTTCTGAAGGAGCTGGCAAATGAAGTTGCTAAGCCACTGTCCATTGTATTTCAAAAATTATGGCAGTCAGGTGAAGTCCCCAACGACTGGAAAAAGGGAAATATAACCCCCATTTTTAAGAAGGGGAAAATGGATGAGTCGGGGAACTACAGAGCAGTCAGTCTCACCTCTGTGCCTGGCAAAATATTGGAGTGGATTCTCCTGGAAGGCATGCTGAGGCACATGAAAACCAACCAGGTGGTTGGTGACAGCCAGCATGGCTTCACTAAGGGGAAATCCTGCCTGACCAGTCTGGTGGCCTTCTAGGATGGGGCTACGGAACTGATGGACAGGGGCAGAGCGGTTGATGTCATCTACCTGGACTTGTGCAAATCATAGATTCGTAGTCAGTTAGGTTGGAAAAGACCTTAAGATCATTAAATCCAACTGCTGCACCAGGACTGCCACTAAACCGTGTCACTAACGGCCACATCAAGAAATTTTCTGAATACTTCCAGGGACGGTGATTCCACCACTTCCCTGGGCAGCCTTTTCCAATGCCTGACTACACTTTCAGTGAAGAAGTTTTTCCTGATATCCTATCTAAATCGTTCAACACTGTCCCACACGACATCCTTATCTCTGACTTGGAGAGACATCAATTTGATAGATGGAACCCTCAGTGGATAAAGAACTGGCTGGATGGCCACACGCAAAGAGTTGTGGTCAATGGCTCAGTGTCCATTTGGAGACCAGTAATGAGTGGTGTCCCCCAGGGATCACTGTTGGGACCGGTCTTGTTCAACATCTTTGTCGGCGACACAGACAGTCGTATTGAGTGCGCCCTCAGCAAGTCTGCTGATGACACCAAGCTGTGTGGTTCGGTTGATACATTGGAGGGAAGGAATGCCATCCAGAGGGACCTTGACATGCTTGTGAGGTGGGCTGATGCCAGCCTGATGAAGTTAAACCATGCCAAGTGCAAGGTCCTCCACCTGGGTCAGAGCAATCCCAGGCACAGCTAGAGGTTGGGCAGGGAAGAGATTCAGAGCAGCCCTGCGGAGAAGGACTTGGGGGTGTTGGTCGATGAGAAAATGAACATGAGCCGGCAGTGTGCGCTCACAGCCCAGAAAGCCAACCGTATCCTGGGCTACATCAAAAGGAGAGTGACCAGCAGGTCGAGGGAGGTGATCCTGCCCCTCTATTCTGCTCTCGTGAGACCTCACTTGGAGTATTGTGTGCAGTTCTGGTGTCCTCAACATAAAAAGGACATGGAACTGTTGGAACAAGTGCAGGGGAGGGCCACGAGGATGATGAGGGGACTGGAGCACCTCCCGTATGAAGATAGGATGAGAAAGTTGGGGCTGTTCAGCCTGGAGAAGAGAAGGCTGCATGGAGACCTAATAGCAGCCTTCTGATATCTGAAGGGGGCCTGTAAAGATGCTGGGGAGGGACTCTTCATTAGGGACTGTGGTGAGAGGACAAGGGGTAACGGGTTCAGACTTAAACAGGGGAAGTTTAGATTGAATACAAGGAGGAAGTTCTTTATCGTTAAGGGCGGTGAGGCACTGGAATGGGTTGCGTAGGGAAATTGTGAATGCTCCATCCCTGGCGGTGTTCAAGGGCAGGTAGGACAAAGCCTTGGGTGGCATGGTTTAGTGTGAGGTGTCCCTGCCCATGGCAGGAGGGCAGGAACTTGACGATCTTAAGGTCCTTTCGAACCCTAGCTATTCTATGATTCTGTGATTCTATGACTGGTGAAGTTTTTTTTTGCAATCACAGTTTAAGTGTCATGTTTTTACATATGTATAAGAGGAATATTCAGATAAATAGTTATAAAAAACATCAAATTACTTGTGTATAGCTTTGTTGGGTTATTCTTAGTATGTGCTATAATGTTTGGCATTCTTAGCTGAGAGTGGAGAACATTTCAAATAGCAGGGTGGGGGGGATAGGAACATGTGAGTATAGCATTACTAGACATCTATCTTGTGACAGTAACATTAGTAATTAATATTAGAAATTAATATACCAGTTCTTGTAGCTAATAAGTTTATGAGGAAGTACCTGCTACAGGTTGGTTCTAGTGTTGCAGCTTCTACATAAGTTTTTTTCTTTCTAGCACTACATTCATACTGATTGATGCATAAACTTATGCTGAAAGTAAGAGTTATGAATCTGTCACTGTAAAATATTTCAGAGTACTCCTTTAAATTTTTCAGTGACAACAAGGCTGATAGATTGAATGGTGCTGGAGAAGCTAGTAAACCTGCAGAGATGCCTGTGCAGAGAAGACGACGTATTTCCACCATGCCCAATCTGAAACCTAGAGCTGGACCTTCATCTGCTCAGCGTTTAGCTTCGAAACCACTGGGGCAAGCATCACAGACTCCTGAAGGCAGTGCTTCACTTCAGAAGGATTCTTCTCCATCAGTGGAGAGTAATTTTGAAAGCTCTTTAGAGTCCCCTATGCTGTCCGAAGAGAAAATACCTGTACCACAAGTGCCACAGAATTCCCCACTAAAAGAATCAGCAAGCAAAGAGCAAACTGTAGATGTAACTGCTCAAAAAAATGATGATACCTTGCAGAAGAATGTACCCTCCCCACTCAAGGAGAGACCAACACAAGAAAGATCAGGAACACAGGAGGAAAAGTTGCCTGTGAAACCTGCTCCTTTAAAAGAGAAACGAGTATGTTCTGACCGTGAGAGGATCCTCAAGGCTCGGAAGTTAAGAGAAATGCTTAAAGAAGAGCTGAAGAAAGAGCAGACGGTAGGCCTCTGTGTTCCGTAGTGGTCATCTGTGAAGGGCAAATGTGTGATGCACCTAACATATGTTATCTCTTTGCAGAGGTGTTTTCTGATGCTCATTAGTTGCTTACTGCTAGTAGTCTGTGTTCTTGTAAGTGTATGTAGTCAGTTTATAAGCAGTAATAGAACTATGTTCCCTCATAATACAGGAATTATATATATCTTTTGATTTGCTCCGTAAGCCTTTTTGGCATGAGACCTGCTGTTGTAAGTTTCACAGTTGGTAATACAGCTGGAAAATATGATTAAAAAGCTGGGAATTTGGGGTTCCTCATATCTTTTCAACTTGGGTGTTGACCAAGCTCTGTAATTTTTAATAACTCTTCACTTGTGCCAAGTATTGAATTTCTCTTGAGAGGATAAGTTATTTAAGGTCTGTGGTGTCCTCTCTGACTTTTAAGATAATGTTGGAGGGAGGGGAGGAACAACAAACCTCCTTGAATGGGGTGCTCTGTAAATAAATAAAAATATTCATTTGTGAAATAGAAAAGTACTTTCAGTGTGAATTTAAGGGTGTTTTTGTCTTGTCATGTGGAAACAGTTGAAACACAAGCCTCCAATAATTGAGGGACGTTCTCCACCAGATCGTTCTAAAATGACCATGAGAGACTTGATATACTATCTGCCAGAAAACAATCCTATGAAGTAAGTATGACTGTTTCCTGTTTCCTTAGGTTACATGATTTTTCTTTTTTCTACCAATTTAAGAAATGTGAAAATGAGAATTCGTTAATCTGGAGTATTAGGTGCAATATTGTAACAAAAGCTTTTAGACATTTGCACACCTACTCAGTCTTCATACAGAAATAAGAATGGAGATTAGTGTACTTATGGAAATATGAAAACATGAACCTGTCTCCAGTGTTGATTTATCTCTGTGCAAATGCAGAATAATAGAACTATTTTTTGTGGTTTTTTGTTTGGGGTTATTTTTGTGTTTTGTTGTTTTTGTTTGTTTGTTCATTTGTTTGTTTTTTGTTTTGTTTTTGTTTTATTTTATTAGCTGCTGTTAAACTTTTAGTTTTGGCTCTTAGGGATGTTATGACTGCCTGCCCAATCTAGTGGACTACAGGAAGCTAAGCATTTCTCCATCCCAGATGGTAAAGTGCAAAATACACAGTAAGATCCCTGAGGTCTCTCCATTCCAGCTGGATGGATATAGCTGCTGCTGTTCCCTTTGCAGATTTTGCTAGTAGCAAGGCTGAGTGAGAATCCCAGAAGTGCATATAGCTGGCTTGCACAGGCTGCCACAGGCAGAGCAGGGCCTTTTCGCTGTGTCTACCAAAAAAAGTCACATAAACAGAAGTACAGCTAGCTAAGTCCTGTTCTTTCTGTCAGTAGCAGATCAGCTTTCTGGTATTGTCTGTTACCACCTGTTTGTTAATGTTGGTGTGCTTCTGTATTATATTTATCACTTCCCTTGGTTTTTTTTGTGTGTGGTTTTTTTTTTTTTTTTTTTTTTTTACACTGAAAAATCATTATGCAGGTAATGACCCAGATGCTCTGACATTCTCTGTACTGTTACAGTGGATTACTGCTTGAAATATCTTTTTTTGTCCTTATACAAAAAGACCCCGCAAACTTCATCGAGTAGTGGTGGTTTTCAATTAGACCTAAGTCTAGATGTGGTACAAAGAATTGAAAAAAACCTTTGTGTTTCTTTGTCTGTTACCCAATAAAGCAGATTTTGTGGGTGAAGCAGAAGTCTATCTGTACAAACATTCATCTCTACCTTTTTGTAAAATTCTAGGTCTTCAGTGGCAGAAGAAAATAGAACAGAAAAAAGTTCTGCACTAAGTCAAATGAAAGAGTAAGTTGATGGTGGAAAGAGTCATAATCAAAAAGTTTTCTGATATTGTTAAAAAAAACCCCATGTTTCTGTGGTGATAGAGTGAGGTTTTGTTTCTGTTTTTTTTTTTTATTTTGTTGATGGTTTTTGAGTTTTTTGTTTGGTTGTTTGGTTTTTTTTACTGTTTCAATATCACAGTCCATATTTATAAGAAATTGCAATTTGGGGGGGAGGGGTGGTTAAAGAGCATTTTGCTTTCAGTATTGTGGTTTTGGATTTGTCCATTTTACAATAGAATAAAAGCAGATTCTAGAGTTTATGTACTCACTGACTTGCTGATGGCTTGAATTGCTGGGTGGTTCATTAAAGTGTTAAATGTCTGGCATACAGAGCAGCAATTCAAAACACTAACAAAACTAATATTTTCGCTTTATCTATTGAAATTTTAGGCAGGAAGAGAAAAGTACTCCTGATCATGAAGATGAGGAGGAGGATGATGAAGCAGAGAATGGGGAGGAGAGTCAGGATGGTTCACTTCTAGTTCCTCGTGTGAAAGTAGCAGAAGATGGTTCAATTATTCTGGATGAAGAAAGGTAACAAATTCTGTGCCTGACTCATGCACAATATACAGTACATTGCTGCTTAGTGTGTGAATAAAGAACAGTTACTTTGAATGAGTACAAATGCACATGTATTTCTGTTGAGAGTTGATCTGTCCGAACTTAGGAAGCAGTACAAACATGTGGCAAAATAATGAGCAGTAGTTGTGCAGACTTTCTCTATAAGAAATGTTTTTGGAGGAGATGGAGAGGAAGATGTCATATTTTATTACAGTGAACAAATACTGAATATTCATCAAACTTCTGAGTGTCTTCTTTTTAGTTAACTTTCTTTGTTTCTCACAGTATGTGTGTCTGCTTACTGTTATTTGGCTGTCAGTATGACTTGCTCCAGCTTTGCATCTTGCGTGTTGCTGCTATATATATTTATATTGATAGAGATTTATTGATCTGTTTTCAGTAACTTAGCTTAGAATATGGCTTCTTAAAAGTAATGATTATCAAATTATTGAGTTCCCCAAATGTATTATTAGCATGAGATTTAGGCCAAGGATAGAGCAGTCCTGGTAAAAGAATTTGAAAGTATTCGAAAAGGATATGGAGAGGCTCTTGTGGTTTTGCAAAATAATTTTCTTGAATGTTAAAAGGACAGCATTTTTCTTCTATTTAAGTTAATTATGCCTGTCTATACAATATCTTACAAAAATCATACTTATGTGTACAGGCTGGGTTAGGATAATGATTTTATGCTGCATTGTCTCATCAAAATGTGTGTTAATGTAATTATTAAACTTGATTACACAGTACAAACTCTGACTTGTGGCTGGCCTGTAAACATCTACTATGTGTCTTGTTAGCATTGTTTTCAGATAAATCTCTGTGTGTGTTTGCTTTTCCAGTTTAACTGTAGAAGTTCTAAGAACAAAAGGTCCATGTGTTGTAGAAGAAAATGACCCCATCTTTGAACGTGGTTCTTCAACAACGTATTCGAGCTTCAGGAGAAGTTTTTACACAAAACCGTGGTCAAATAAAGGTGAGCATATTTTGGTTTTGAGTCTGCAAAAAATCTTAGTTTTCTATCTATGCTTTGTACTCAATTTTTATTTCAAGTGGAGTAAATGGATCTGTTTGCATGACGTAGTCTCAGCCCTGCCAACATTTAGGATATAGAGCTCTGACGCTTACTGTGAAAAATGGCGTTTTTAAAAAACCCAGTTCCTTGTGATGTGAAGGCTGTTTCTGATTTGCTTCTGTCATGGATGTTTAGACACTGGAAATCTAGTCTGCTTTATCAAAAGTATAATTTTGGATTCTGGATTCTCTTTTCATGTTCTGCAGTCTTACAACAGATTAGACAGTTCTTTTTGTTAAACGGCCAGTCAGCAATGTTATTAGATATGTTATTAGAAGTACTTAGGTGACATAATGCACATATTCCAGCTGAGCTGAACTTGCAGCAGCAGTAGATATCCTTAAAGTTACTGATCTGGTTGCATTAAGTTTGGAGGTTTTATTTTGGGTAGCAAGAAGGATGATTAACTAAATACTTGAGTGTGTGAATCTTCTTTCTTTTTTTTCCCCCCACTCCAGAAACAGACATGTTCTTTTTAGCAATCAGCATGGTAGGAACAGACTTCTCCTTGATTGGACGGCTGTTCCCTCATAGAGACAGAGCAGAAATTAAGGTAAAAATTAAAGCACTCAGTAAAGCAAGTAAATGTTTGTTTTCACTTTTCTTTTTCTCATTTGCTATTCCTATGCTTCCTCTATTAGTATTGATAATTTTGATGTTAATTGGAACCATAGCAGTGCTTTCTTTAATACCTGTTCCCAAGAGGTATTAAGTGTCTGAAACATTAATATGCTGAGTTGAATTCCAGTCCATATTCAGTGAATCTAGCATACCTAGAAACAGTTTGTCTCTATTTTCTTTTAATTGAAGAATGCTAATAAGCATAATTGGATGTTTGGTGAGGGTTGCCTGTGTGGCCTCTTTCATGGTATCCAGCTGTGAAAATCTTTGATATTTCACACCCTGCTTAGGTGTGAAGTAAGGACAAAAATGTTGAAAATAATAAAAAAAATAATGACTGGTGTTACCTATTGGTGACAGATTTTATATCTAAAATTAATTACAAACTTGTGTTCTGTGAGTGTGCTTGTCAATTTAACAGTTTTAGTTGGTAGAAAATTTGTTGCATTGTAAGCTCATCTTGATTTGCCATTTTGTATGATATAACGTTACTAAAAAGGACAGTTATATGTTTGCTTTTAGAACAAGTTCAAACGTGAGGAAAAAGCTAATGGATGGAGGATAGACAAAGCTTTCAGTAAGTAAATTAAATGTACCCCACCTTACAATGATGTTTTGCTCATCTTTCAGGCTGGACAAGGGGGAGTGTCACTCATCTGAAGCTCAGCCAAGGTGACTTGGCTTCTAGGTGTAAACACTGGGTGCATATTCTTATTTCCTCATCCCTGTGCAGGCAGAGGGCTGGAGCACCTCCCCTATGAGGAAGTGCTGAGTGAGTTTGGGTTGTTCAGCCTGGAGAAGTGAGGGCTTCAGGGAGACCTTATTGCGGACCTTATTTCAGTTCTTAAAAAGCGGCTTATAAGGTGGGGAGAGACTTTAGCAAGACCTGTTGCAATATGACAAGGGGTTTTATTAAACTAAAAGGGGAGATTCTGCCTGGATGTGAGGAAAAAGTTCTATGCAATGAGGGTGGTAAAAAACTGGCACAGATTGTCCAGGGGGGTGGTGGATACACCATTCCTGGAGACATCCAAGGCCAGGCTGGATATGGTTCTCAGCAACCTGATCTAGTTGAAGGCATCCCTGCTCATTCCAGGGCAGTTGGATGAGTTTTGAAGGTCCCTTCCAATACAAACTATTCCATGATTCTAGGAACAGCTCAGGGAGGTGCCGAAGTGCTGGCAGAGGCGCTTGTGTGGGCTTGTGCTCCTTGGATGAAAGTGTCTCACCCTTCTGGAAATGCTGCTGTAGTGTCTGACACTCAGCATGCTAAAATGAAACATGGGCTGCTCTGAAATGCCTCCCTTGAGCAGGTTGAGTGGGAAGGGTGATGACCTCGCTTTCACATGCTGCTTTTTGCAACAGCTTTTTTCTTTCTGTTTTTCAATGCACAAGAGTAACAAGTGACTCTAAGGAAATAATTTACTAATACCCAGTATTAGCTCCTTGCTGTATGTCTTTGGAACACACTGCCCAGGGAGGTGCTGGAGTCATTATCCCTGGAGGTGTTCACAGGCCGTGTGGACAGGGACCTCGGTGACATGGTTTGGTGATGGGCTTGGCAGTGCTGGGGAGTGGTTGGACTTGATGATCTTGACAGTCTTTTCCAACCTGATTGATTCTATGACTATATGATTAAGTTGTAGTTATTTTTTTTCATACATAAGTCCTAGAGCAGCATGTTAGTACATTATTTGACATTATAGCAAATTTTATGTATTGTATCATCTCTTCTTCAATTTTCTACACTGCTAAGTGCTGTAATCTTATTACTGTTTGTTTTCAAAACCAAGCTACCATAATCCATATATATGTCAACTCTAGTCCCTGCTCAAGTGATACAGAAATTATTTTAAGAAAGAGTTTTCTGTTTAAATTTATGTAACATTCACTTTTTAGCATCATAACATGTACCAGTAACTATTTTACAAAGCAGAAACTTGGAAAAATTATCAACTTTGAAATATTTTCTATTTGTTTGCTTTAATCTTATAGAAGAAAAGCGGCCTTTTGACTTTGAATTCTTTGCCCAGTTGCTTGAGAAGGTCTTAGCAGATGAGGAAAAGAGGAAGCATAAGACTGTTAAAAGCCAGAAAGCAAGGGAAAAGAAGCCTCCAAGACCTCGGAAGAAGCCAAAAGGTATATCAAAAGAATGCTTAAGATAGCATTCACAGAGCAGTGGTCAGTAATGTATTGCCAGCAGGGGAAAAATCGCATAGGGAATCTTTTCATTCCCTGTTGCAGACAGGGCAAGAGGATCCTGGCTACATAGTGTAACTTTTTCAGATGTAGTTTACCGATGTGTGAGATGATAATGACTGATAGCAGCCTGTTTCCCGAGATGAGTTTTCTCTGGACAGGAATTTGAGACCACTCTGAAATTAGTGCTCTTCCACAGTCTGAAGCAATGATATTCTAAACAGGATATTCTAATTTAACAGTTGATAAGTGTCTTCATGAGTTGCTAACAAATTCACTTTCAGAATCCTTGGACTAAAACTGTATTTGGCAAGCTCTTTTGTGACTTTATATTTTTCTTACTTTTTAAACTCTTTTCTTTTAAGGGTTCAGTTTCTCCTTTAATTATAGTTTGACTCCCTGAGTCTGAATAGTGTGATTCTTTTCAAGAAGTATTATAAGAGTTGTTTTAGTTTTCTGGTCTGTTCAAAATAAAGGGTAAAGATTTTGTTTAATTACTGTTGATCACAGTATAGTGTTTTATTACCTCAGTACTTTTTAAAGAACCTTTCAGAGATATGCCTAAATTAGAAACAGTTATAGTGACACCATTTCGTAAATTCCCTGCTAATTCTGTGAGGTTGTTCATTTGTTTGTTCCACAAGGACCCATTTTCTTTGTAAATGGTATTGTGGAACAAACAAGTGAACAATGTTTTTAAACGGGATGCTAGCTAGGAAGCTACATTGCTTTTTAAGTGTTAAAATTGACATAGTTGCTGCTTTTCTTGATTTCAGATTTGATAAAGTAAAATGTTCCACCTATTAGCACTTAGAGCCACATATAGAATCCTGTTTGTAGACTTCAGTGGTAGATTAAAAGTATTTTATGTGTAAAGGAATGTGAATATGCCTTTCTACTTCTCTTGCATTTTAAATTTTTTAATTACAGGGGAACAAGTCTGTATAAGAATAGGGAAAGGTTCTTGGTGGTTGATGTTCTGCATAAATACAAGATCAAGACAAAATATCCTGAAAAGGAGGAGAATTTTAGAAACTTGGTAAACCCGGAAGAAAATTTGTGAATTATTAACTAGATAATAATTGATCTTTCTTATATAAATAAGACATTATTAACTACTATACATTTATTGATTAAAAATTTAAATTATTAAAATTGCTTTTTCATGGCATACTTTCTGCAGCTATCATCACTTCTCTCCGAAGAGATACAGTTGTTTTCAGGAATAGCAATACGTATTTTTCGTGGTGGCTGTGCAACCTGCTAAAAAGGATAGGAACAAAAACATTTAGTAAATTTGCTTTCTATCTTATATTGACTACCCTGGTGAAGTGTTGTCCCATGTGCAGAATGTGTTTAGTGTTGAAGTTAATCTATGCTGAAGCTTTTCTGGTAAGTCAGTGACTGGCTTCTTATGGTCCTGGCAGTGTATTTGCAGTGACGTATGAATTAACAAGATGTTGCTAGTGGAGATATCTTTGCTAGTTATGTTGCATAATACTTTACCAGTCTATTAAACAGGAGCTATTTTGTGTCAGGAGCAAAAGCTGCCAGCACAGAAGCTGCTGATGATCAAGATGGTTCTCATGAAGCCAGAATTTCTGATGCAGAAACAGAAGCAGATGCTGTGATGGCTGAGAAAGAAAATGAGGAATCTTTGGGCGTTTCTGAACAGGCAGAAGGACAGGTTGCATTAGAACCAGTGTTACCAAAAAAGAAGAGAAAGAAGAAAAAAGATGATCTTGAACAGGAAGGGGAGAATCTTCCAGAAGAAATGGCTGTCCCTTCAAAAATTGCTGAAGAAGGGAAGTCCTCTAAGAAAAGTAAGAGGCAAAAATGCTCACTTTCAAATATTCAAATATAAATTTTACATAAAGACATTGCAGACTTAAAAAATGAGAACTTGAGTTTTGATCTATGCTGGGAGATTGTGGAACAATGCCTTTCAAAATCAGTCTAAACACACTTTATTTTAGCTGAGAGCAGTTCTCTTGAATCTTAATACTTAGGCATTTTCTGCTGGGATTTTTTTCTCTTAAATTAACTCTTGCTTCCTTGTAGCTAGGATTTGATAATTGGAATTGTAAGGTTTGTCCAGAATGTCCAAATTGATTTAATTCTTATTCAGTAGCAGAAAAAAGTGTGGTATGTGATACAATCAAAGATGATCATACTACCTGTAGAGAAGAACTGAACAATGTTATGGAAGGAAAACAAGATGAGACTGCTGTTACAGAGGAAGAGGGATCAGAGTCTTATTTACCAGTGGATGACATAATGGAGAGAGAAAGTGACGTTGACTTACGCAGGTAATGTTTTAAAATCTTAAAAGCTTAGGCAAAATAAGAATAGTTCAGAGTTTTAATATTGGTTTTATTCATGCTTATCGTCATGTTAACTGGCACAGAATGGGCAGGGTTTTTTTGTTTTTGAGGACTATCCTTGGGGTTTTGTAAGCTGTTTTAAATTTAGACTCTCAATGTCCCCTGATGGGCTGCCCTTGTAAAATAAATTTACGTTCATACTAAAACCCCATCCAAAACTGCTTCACTTTTTTGAGTGTTCATGGAGGCTATTAGCTTATCCTAATTCCTAATATTTCTTTTAAAGCGCTCCTTGGTAATGTTGCTAAGTAATATTGCTATACACTTGGAATTTATGTCTGTTTCTAATAACTTAGTTCTTGTAGGAAAGGTACGTTGCTTGGATTTTATTTGTGCAGAACCTGGCTGGGGGGGCAAGCTTTTGGTTTCAATTTCTGACATTCTCTTACTAGAAAGAGTAATATTTATTCACTTGTTGAATGTTTATTAAGCTTTTTATGTAAGGAAGTGGTAAGTCTAAAAAGTCATGAAGCTGTTACTGCTACTTCAGAATTTAATGTGTCAGTTGTATTTAGCTGTGTTGTGCTATTTGTTATTTCATGAAGATTCCCAGAAAATTTTATGTGCTTTAATACCTGATTGGAAACATTCGAAGGAACAGATTTGTCTTTGAACTCAATAGAGATTGTTACAGAAAATCGGAAAAAAAAGTTTCTGCATACAGTTTATATTAAAGTCTGTTCTAATAATCAGATGGGATTTTAACATCCTGTAATAGTACTGCAGAAGTTATTTTAAAGCTCATATCCTGGAAATATCACAAAAACTTTGCAGATACTCTGAAACATGTCATTAATGTCAAATTTGTGTAATTTTTGTGCAATTTGACCAATCTGTAAAGAATAATGCTTTTTTAATTAAAATACACTAATATGTTTTGTGTGCTTTTATTGACTCAGCTTTGAAGATAGCAATGATGTTACACTAGAAATGGAACCTGCTAAACTGAGAACCCTAGATACTAGAGATGATGTATCACAGGAAAGCCAGATTTCTGACTTACCAGTTTCAAAGATCAGAAGCAAAGAAGGACAATCCGAAGAAACTAGAGAAAGAAAGGTATATATGTACCTTTTTTTTTCATGTAGTTCTTACTTGTTGAGTAATTGAATCGCTGAGGTGAGTAGCTCCAGAGAGGACTCCTTCAACATCTAATTGAGGGAAGCTCGGCGTCCAGGAGAGCTTCACCTCGGAGCGGCAACAGGAACCGAGGGAGCCTCATCAAGTCCTCACAGGGCCTGCCCAGGAGCCGGCAGCTCAGCGAACGCTAGCAGCTGACTCAGAGGGGGCGGTGCCAGGAGGAGCGGCGCCAACCCTGACTGGGTGAAAACCTGCCCCCGGGAGCGCGGCGAGCAGGGCGGGTTCGAGGCAGTTTGTGCGGCACTTCTGGCGGGCAGGCGAGTGGGATGGTGAGCACTCGCTGCACGAGCAAGGCTCGGCCTGGGAGCTCTGCTGTGGCTGCCCCAGCGGTGGCCAGTGTAGGCACCCAGACAAAGCCGATGGGAAGGGAGGCTGCAGTGCAGAGCTCAGGGTGTAGAGAGCGCCTGCACTGCTGTCCTGAGGGAAGGGTGAGCAATGGGCGGGGCTGCACTCTGCGCTCCCTGGTAGAGGTCCTCCTGCAGCAGGTGGCTGAACTGCAGGAAGCTGTTACCAGGCTGAAAGGTGTCAGGGAAGCTGAGGGGGAGCAGCACTGCTTGCTCCGGGACCAAACTGTGCGGGGGCTTCAAGCGTCTGCTGTTACTCATGCAGGAAAGGAGGCTGCTAACCCAGGAAGCTGGGAAACAGTAACAGAAGAAAACAACAAAAAAAGGAGGAAGAGGGCAATTAAAAGCAAGGGGCTTCCTCCTACATCTGTTGTCCCCACCCAGAACCGCTTTGCTGTCCTGCAGGGGGCTGATGAGCAACAGCGCTCCCACCAGGCGCAACCAGCTGGTGCACTGGTAAAGAAGATCACTACTGGTGCTGCCAGGAAAAAGCAGCGGGTTGCAGTAGTCGGGGACCCTACTCTGAAAGGAACAGAGGCACCCATCTGTCGGCCTGACCCAGGCTCAAGGGAGGTGTGTTGCCTACCAGGGGCACGGGTCAGGGATATTGCATAGAGGCTGCCTGCTCTAGTCAGTCCCACTGACTATTACCCACTTCTAGTGATCCATGTGGGTGCTAGTAATATAGATGGCAGTAGCCCATAGAACACAAGGACTACAGAGCTCTGGGAGAGGTGGTTAGGGGCTCTGGAGCTCAGATTGTCTTTTCGTCAATTCTCCAGGACACAGGACAGGACCTTAAAAAGGCTAGGAGGATTGGGCAGGTTAATAAATGGTTAGAAGGGTGGTGTGCCATAGTCAGGGGTTTGGGTATTTAGAACACGGGACTCAATTTAGTAGGCCAGGTCTATTGGGGGCTGATGGAGCTGGTCTGACAAAGAAAGGGAAGAATGGATTTGGTAGGAGGCTTGCCAGACTGGTCAAGGATGCTTTAAACTAGATGTGTTGGGGGAGGGGGGCATCATTCCATTCCAACACACCCAGTCACTTGCCAGCACCTACAGTAAACGTTCAGAGCAATGTAGAGATATTCCAGCTGCTCCAGCCAATGAGCCGGCTTCAATTGGATCTTGGCTCAGAGGCCTCTATACAAATGTCCGTAGCATGGGGAACAAACAAGAGGAATTAGAGATGTGTGCACATCTACAGGGGTATGGTGTCATAGGCATCACAGAAACATGGTGGGATGGCTCCTATGACTGGAGTGTTGGAATGGAAGGTTGCAGGCACCTCAGAAAAGACAGACGGGGAGGGGGAGTTGCTATTTATGTTAGGATTAGGCAGGAGAGTATGGAATTCTGTCTGGAGACAGATGAGCAGTCAACAGAGAGTTTGTGGGTCAGGGTTAAAGGGAGAATGGCGATGGGAGACATTACTGTGGGGATCTGTTACAGGCCACCTGATCAAGAGGACTCTGTGGATGAAGAAGCACTCTACAGACAGATAGGAACAGCCTCACGCTCGCAGGCCCTTGTTCTCATGGTGGACTTCAACCACCCTGATATCTGTTGGAGGGATGGTATGGCCCGGCACAAGCAATCCAGAAGGTTCCTCGATTGTGTGGAAGACAACTTCCTTCTGCAAGTAATAGAGGAGCCGACAAGGAGAGGTGCCATGCTTGACCTCGTCCTCACCAACAGGGACGGGCTGGTTGGAAATGCGACGCTCCAGGGCAGCCTTGATTGCAGGAATCATGAGATGGTTGAGTTTGAGATCCTCAGGACAGTGAGAAGAGCATGCAGCAAGCTCACTGCCCTGGACTTCAAGAGAGCAGACTTTGGCCTCTTCAGGAACCTGCTCAGTAAGGTTCCATGGGATATAGCCCTAGAGGGCAGGGGGGCCCAAGACTGTTGGTTGATATTCAAGGCTCACCTGCTGCAAGCTCAGGAGCGATGCATCCCAACTAGAAGGAAGTTCAGCAGGAGGGCCAGGAGACCTCCTTGGATGGATAAGGAGCTGCTGAGGAAAACTGGAATGAAAAAAGAGGCTTATAAAAGGTGGAAGCAAGGTCAGGCAGCCTGAGAAGAATACAGGGATGTTGTCTGGGAAGCTAGGGACCGGGTTAGGAAAGCTAAGGACCACTTTGAATTAAACTTGGCTAGGGATGTGAAAGATAAGAGGAAGGTCTGGCGGTCTGTAACAGATCCCCACAGTAATGTCACCCATCGCTGTTTTCCCTTTAACCCTGACCCACAAACTCTCTGTCGACTGCTCACCTGTCCCCAGACAGAGTTCCATACTCTCTAGCCTATCCCTAACATAAATAGCAACTCCCCCTCCCCGTCTGCCGGGCCTGTCTTTCCTAAAGAGCCGGTAACCTTCCATTCCAGCACACCAGTCATAGGTTCCATCCCACCATGTTTCTGTGATGCCTATGATATCATACCCCTGTAGATGTGCACACATCTCTAATTCCTCTTGTTTGTTCCCCATACTACGGGCATTTGTGTAGAGGCATTTGAGCCGAGATCCAATTGAAGCCTTCTGAAATGGCATCTGGTTTCTTTTCAAGCGCTTGATGCATCCCCTGCTTGTGAGTTTGTCTAGCTGGTTTACTGCATAAATCTGTCGCTTTGTGGTGAATCGAATACTTAAGTTCATTCCTTTAATGGTTAACGTAGTGTAAAAAGTGTATTCTTCGGATTGTTTTAAGATGATGTCTTCTAGTTTGATGATAACAATACTGTAATTGTGGCATTTCTGTTCATGTTTATGATGTTCCTGGTTATCTTTTCCTAGCTGTTTTTGTTTATAATGCCACATATTCCTCTCTCATGATCTGGATGATGAAGGCAGAGCATACCCCCAGCAAATCTACTGATTACGTAGAACTGGGAGTAGTTACTGATACACCAGAGGATTGTGCTGCCATCCAGAAGGACCTGGAGTGGCTGGAGAAATGGACTGAAAGGAATCTTACGAAATTCAACAAGGAGAAGTGCAAAGTTCTGCACCTGGGGAGGAGCAACCCCCGGCACCAGGAAACGCTGGGGGCCACCCAGATGAAAAGCAGTAGGGTAGAGAAGAAACTTGGGAGCCCTGGTGCACACCAAATTGAACGTGAGCCAATAATGTGCCCTGGCTGCAAAGAAGACTAATGTCATCTCTCCTGTGATGGAAGACTGAAAGAGTGGGTGGGGATGGTTCATTCTGAAGATGGAGCAGGCTCAGGGGGATCTCTTCAATAGCTACATAAAAACCTAGATGGATGGTGCAGAAAGGATGGAGCTGGGCTCTTTCAGTGATGCTCAGTGGCAGGACCAGAGGCAATGGGCGCAAACTGAAACACAAGAGGATCCTTCTGAACATCAAAAAATACCTTTCCACTGTAATTGAGCACTGGCACAGTTACCCAGAGAGACTGTGGAGTCTCTGTCTTTGGGAATAATCAAAAGGCATCTGGGCAGGATATTGGGCAACCAGCCGTAGATGGCCCTGTGTGAGCAGATGGTGTCCAGAGGACACTTCCCACCTCAACCATTTTGTGGATCTTGTTTCTTTTTTTTACATTACAGAAAAGATTCTACATTCATCAGTTCCTTTCTGTATTTTTTTTTTAATTCAGAACAAAGATGTGTATGACTTACGTAGACCAGATGAAAACCAGAGTACATCAGAAAGCGATTCGCAGTCTGAAATCGTGTAAGTAAAACCATTTTTCCTTGAATTTACTTGAGCTTAACCTGCATTTACATAATTTGGATACAATTCTAATTGATCATAGTACGCTGGACTAGCTGGTAGATCATGGTAACTTTTGAGTAGCAATGCTTTGACCAAGATCTAAAATTTTATGTGGGAATGAGAAGGAGAACTTAAGTAAGCTTAGAAAAAAGCTAGCCGCTCTGTAACAGCGACACTTAAGCTTCCTTCAAATATTTTAAAATAGATTCCACTGAAAGCCAGCAGGGCTTATTTGACACTCTTTGCAGTAAGTAGTAGCATGTCTTCTAATATCAGGAAGATGTAATGTAATTTTTTTAAGGTTATTGCTGCATTACCCATACAGTCTGTGGTGTTCTTGAAGTACATCTTGGATCATATAAAGCTTCAAGCTTCTCTTTGGTAATAATATGTATCACCTCTTTTTATATCATAAGGAAAACTGAAATGCTAGCAGGCATAAGGTGCTTGCAAAGACCTAAACCCAATTTAGTGAGATCATCTGTAAGGAGAGAAGCAGCAACACAGAAGAAAATGGAGGCCAGGACTTCAAACCTTGTGAATGCTGATGACAAGGTCAGAAGGAGGAACATTGCTTAATATGCTGTGCTTTTGATGATGTATCTGTTTTCGTCAGTGCTGGTACTGTGGACCAGCTACAGTCTAATAAGTAGTATTCTGAGAACTGCTTCTGAAGCATCTGTACACTTGTCCAAGGGTAATATTCCTTGCCTCAATTCCAGTGCTCTGAGGAATACAGTAGAGGAAACAAAAATGAAGCCACAGAAGTAGAGAACATGGCTTTGGATACTAAGTCTGAGTAAGTATTGAGATTGCTTTTCCAGTCTTTTGTAATCAACCGACCATAATTGTTTATTTATTCTACATAGTGCTTTTATAAAAAGGCAACAATAATTGTGAAGTTTCAATATAAGTCTTAAATTTTGACTTCAGAATTTTGTTGGATGGTATCAAGTGGTACTGTGGTAGAAGGCATGTGCTTATTTTTTTGGGAAGTTGAGGAAAGCATTATTTACAAAGTACCAACTGTGCTTGGAATTTGGGAGGGGATAGAGAGAGAAGTGGTAACTATGCCTTTGCCTTTCTCCCAGCCTCAGTTGCCAGACAATAGCTCTGCTTCTGACACTTGCAAAAACACCTATGGTATGCAGTCTAGTTAGATTCCTCCCCTGTGTGATAACTTTATATTTTTTTAATAGGTCAATAAATTGAGTTTCCATACTCTGTAAGACTAAAGAAAGTTTGGTTCTCTTGTGAGGAAGTTTGCATAAGTTTGTGCATATCCTTCCAAAGACAGCCCAGTTACACTAAAGAAAGCTGTGCAAGTCATTGCATATTACCTAGGCTTGAATATTATGGAGTGAATGTCACTGTTGTGGATCCTTTTTGCAGAGAACCTGAAAAAAATGTAATTGCAAAGGCAGTAGTTGGAGGGTGTCGACAGAGATTTAAGCCTAATATTACAAGAGCATCTGGAAAGAAAGAAGAGCCTGAAAAAGATGCAGGAAATGAGACAGTGTCTCATCTACAGCCTAAGGAGGAAACTGAAAAGGTATTTAATAGAGTAAGTTAGCTGGAGATAATGCATTAACTAAAAAGCTGCTGGATAAAACAGCAATGTTATCTTTTTAATCTCTTTTTTTTTTTTCCCTGAGTATGACCAGGAATCAGACACTTATTAACCTGCAGTGACAGCGTGGTACTGTTTAGAGGCCTCAGCTAAGCTGGAGCTTGTCACACAAATAGTAGATGCCAATAACCTTTCAGGTCCTGCAGCAAAATGCAGATTTAGTTTGATACAGATTTTACTGCAACTTTCTGACCACGTGAAATGTATCCCTGTCATTGTGTCTGTCACAAGCAATCCACTTTGTATCCTGTCACAGTTACCTAGTCTGTTAGGTAATGCTGTACTTTATAAATGTAAGAAAGTTAATGTCTTAATGTTGTATTTGTATTTAGAACACTGACCAGAGTGATAGGTCTGATGCTACCAGTGAAGAAGCTGCAGAAAAAGGTGATAAAATCCTGGAGACAGTGCCTCAGTAAGTATGTGAAAAATGAGAAGATGTGCTACTGTCCGGCAATTTGCCCCCCTTTTCACTTCTGGAGGTATTACATACTATTGTAATTAGAGAAGTTTCTGAAGAAACTTCAGCAATAAAACAGAAATTGAAGGAAGAATGGGAATCCTTCTAATGCATGATTAACAAATGATTAAATATTTTTGTTTTTTTTTTAAAGAGTAGCTTTTAACTGAGGTGTCAATCATGATAAATGCAGAAAAAAGTCTCTTGAAAGCTGAAACAAGTCTTCTCTACTAGCTTTAATACTGAAAAGTGTCAGTTTCAGTGGCTAAGTGCTCAAAGCATAAAAACATAGGAAAAATTTCAACATGTGGGCATTTTAATGCACATGCTAGGAAGTGTTTCCTATATTTCTTTTCAGTGGAGAAATGGCAGCTGTAGTGTAACAGGAGAAATGTTTTACAGGAGAGATTGTTTTGAAAAGGGTTCAAAAAGGCTAATGTGTATCTGATATTTTTACATTAGTAAGATTATGAAGTTATATATGTATTTTCTGAATGTTTGTGATTTTTCAACTCTTCATTAAATTAGGTCCATCTGCCTCTAGATCAGATAGGTATACAAAAAGAGCCATTATGTCAGAAAAAGGGCTGTCTAGTGTGGTATCCTGTCTCCAATGGGAAAAGCCAAAGAACAGGGCGACGATAAGTTTAAACTTGTCAGGTACTTTTTCAGTCTCTAGCAGATACACTTCTAAATTTATTGTTTCATGAAGTTGGTAATGCATAGCTCTGTTGCAGATAAAAAAAAAAAATAAAAAAAATCAGTTCTCCAAGACTTCTTTCACTTCAATATGTGGTGTGTAATTGTGGATCTAACATATTTTTCCAGGTCTAATGGAACAGCTGGTTTACAACGAGACAGCAAGAGTATGCTGAAACCAGCACCTCTAAAGAGAGGCAGATTGCAAAGACCAAAACCAAATCTAGGAAGAAGTGTTGCAAGACAAAAAGACCTGACAGCTGAAAAAGCTCCTGAAGAGGAGAAAACTGAAGGTGGAGAACTAGAAAAAGGTGTGATACACCATAAGGATGAAAACAATGATCCATGCCTTGAAAATGTAAGTTTCCTGAGCGGTTGCTTAGGCACACTGTTTTGATAGGTCCTAAGTAGAAGCCTTTAGTATCAGAGATCTGGGTACATACCACACAATTTGTAAGCATAGACCTATCATGCTTTGTTTATCCTTTCAGAATAAACTGAATTGTCATAAAATCCCCTCATGATTGCACTTGGGTTCTATTTTGTATGGACAGATGGATTATATCTTGGTTGTATTTGTGATACCATATTTGAAAAGAGAAGTGCAGAGAAAAGCGATCTTTTGGAAAAGAGACCGCTTCAGATAGAAAGTTAATAGGGCAATAACAAATTTTTACTTTTAAAATATCCTATTGGATGCACAGGAAGCAAGGGACACAAGAGTGTTCTTGTAAGAGATACTAAAATAAACTTTTTCATTTCCACTTACTCTTCTAAAAGAGAGGTTGAGCAACTCTTTCAGTCTTACAGTGAAACTTTTTTCTCTTAGGATGTGACAGTTCATAAAGACACTCAGCCAGGCAATATGATGTTAGAAGGGGATGTTTCTACAGATTCTGAGATTAACTCAGTACAGGAAAAGTCCTCTGAAGCAGAAAGCTGTGAAAGTGAAAAGGGATTGTCAGATACCTTGAAACAGGTTCCAGATTTCAATACAAGGTAAGGTTATTTTTTAAATGGAGAGAAGTGGTTCAAAACCACCAATATCCTTAGGTATTCTCGACTTCAGCATTAAAACAAGTTCTATATCTATAATGAGATTTTTAATCAAGACAATGCTAAACTTAAACAAACTCCCAAGAGCTCAAAAGCACTAAGTATGTACGCCCTTGGAGATTAATTTGATCTTTACACTGTGAGCCTGATGTTCAGTTCCTGTAGTTATCTTCTCCATGTTGGTCCTAGCCGTGCATCATGATGTGTTTGTATAAAGGGTTTGGTTTTTTATTAAATTGTCCTTTAAAAAAAGCCCAAAACAAAACCAAGCCCACAACTTGCGCTGTAAATGTACTGCTAAGTTTTAAACATGATTAGACAAAGTGATTTTTAAAATGTTTATACTGTCAAATCATGCATACAGGTTGTTCTGAAATGGCATCTTTTTTTAACTTATCTTTGCTCACCTATTTGTAGGAGACACAGGTTTTTGATGGTGTTCAAAGTGCTTTTATTGGGTCTTTTTTCACAGTATAATTAACTTTATTGTTCCTTTAAGAAAGATAACGTTTTTTATACTTGGCTTCTGTATTGAAGAGAAATACATACAAGTATGACATTCATGACTGGGAGAACCACTGTTGTCCTATGCCTTCAGTTGTTCTTTCTGTTTGTAGGGAGTCTGCTCCTCAGAAGGAAGAGGAGGAAACTATTGTGTCATCAGTTCAGTTACTAAAGAGTCGATTCCAGAGACCAAAGCCAAATTTAAATATGGCAACTAGTAGAAAGAAAGTGCTGGATGTAAATAATACAGGTGTATCACAGGAAGATACCTACGTGGAAGGAAGTTTGACACAGTGTGACAGTGAATGTAGCATCCTTCCTGATACAGATGTAAGGCACTTTTCTCTTTTCCCCTTTTTTAGTTATGTTTGAACTTTTGGGTTTGTGAAATTAAATACTAATGATTTAAGCAATACAAAGTTAATATTTTTTGAATCAATTTTTTCAAAAGCTTAATTTTTCCGCATGAAAACTATATTTTCTACTTGGTTGTGTGTAAGGAGATACAGATTACATCCGTTCTGTATCTCTTGTTGTGTGTCCAAATGTCTTTCTGACTTGAGGTGGCCTTGTAGAGTTGACAGGGAAGAAAGAAAAGTTAATAGAACATGGCAAAGAAGAAATCTAGAGTTCAATCTATTTTGTTTTAAATAAACAAATTTGTGGTTGTCCTGGAAAGACTAGGAAATTATTAGTGAAAAGTGAGAGGGTTTTTTCCAGGGAACGCTTCAGAGAGTATATATTGCTGGACTTTGTGGATATCATAATGTCTTCTTTTGGTTTAGTATCATGACTTTTCCCTGGTGCTTGTGTTTACTTTTTTCAGAATGCAGAAAAACATCAAGTCCTGCAACCACTGAAGCTCTTAGGAAAGGAGAAATCTGTTGGCTCTCATGAGGTTTCTGAGAGCCCAAGCTGTAAGTCCCGAGGGAAATTTTCAAGATCAGAGGATGGTGAACTCATGTCTTGTCTACTCCAAGTTAGCCAAGATGACACCTCAGCCACTAATGCAGAGTAAGGGCTTAGCTACTTTTTTTTTCTTGACTTACACAATTAAAGTATTTTAAAAGGAAATTGTGCCAATGGATTGCCAACTAGCAAAAAAAATCTAATAAAAATACTGACTGAAGTCTTAATTCTCATATATTTGACATTAGTGATACTAAAATTCCAGTTACCTCTATGTTAAACATTAAGTTAGTGAGCATTCACTTTACAGCTGTTTCATCATCTGAAACTGTAGATTCATTTCATGTAAGCAGAGGAACACTAGTTTGGTATGAGAGAAACCATGCGAAAATTGCTTCGGCTTTATAGCAGTAGGTAGACAGTAAGTTAGTGCCTCCAGTAAGTTAATTAATTCTGTTGTGGAAGTAGCTAGGAGACCAATGCTTTGAAATTGTCGTGGTTTAAGCCCAGCAGGTAATTTAGCACCATGCACCTGCTCGCTCACTCCAGCCCACTTTCTTCTCCCCTGGCTCCTGGACGGATGGGGAGGAGAGTAGAAAGAATGTAACTCCCGTGGGTTGAGATAAGAACAGTCCAGTAACTAAGGTATAACACAAACCACTACTGCTACCACCGGTAATAGTAATGATAAGGGAAGTAACAAGGGGAGAGAATATAAAACTAAAAGAGGAAAGGAAAACAATAAACACAAGTGCTGCACAGTACAATTGCTCACTGCACACTGACTGATACCCAGCCCAACCCGAGCAGTGATCTGCCCTTCCGAGTAGCTACCCCCAGCTCATATACTGGTGAAACCAAGTTTTGTGTTTGCAGCTTAAACTCAGCAGAACTTTACTTTTACATGGTTTCTTTTAAAAACTCAGTTTTTTGTATTTCCATATAATGAACCTGTGTTTGTTAATAATGTGCTTTTGTGTTAAGTTGCGGATTTTTTTTTTCTGTCTGACTTTGCACTGGTAGCAAAAATAGCACTGGAGAATGTAAACAAACACCTCTTCAACCTGCCCAGTTGGTACGGCGCAGATTCCAGAGGTACAAGCCAAACTTGGTAAGAGCTGTTGTAAGGAAGGAATTACAAATATCAGAAAAGAAGATGGAGAAAAATCCTGAGGCAGAGCAGTCAGTATTGCAAGAAGACAAGTCTGCCAATACTCTCATCGTAAGTCTGAATAGGTGCTTTGTGTTCAAAAGGATGGTTTTGAGTAGTGTGTTCTGTTTTTATGAAGGTAAATTAGAATTTCTAAGTTGCATTCCCTGAAGCTGGGACACTATACTAAATGAAAAAAAATCCCCAAACCCTGGTATGTTGAGGTATTGCAGGTGCCTCAACAGACACTTTACTAGGCACTGTGAAAGGCACTGTATGGATCCTTGAAATCCACCCAATACGATGAAATCAGTGAAGTCTACAACTTATGCTGTTAGTGTCTTCTGGAATATGAAGATATGATTTTGATTGGATTGCATTATAGAGAAAAGGAGTGTGCTAGATTTAATGTAAACACTAGAATAAAAATGTGGTTTATATTCATAGAATCGTAGAATAGTTAGGGTTGGAAAGGACCTTAAGATCATCAAGTTCCTGCCCCCCTGCCATGGGCAGGGACACCTCACACTAAACTGAGTCACCCAAGGCTATGTCCAGCCTGGCCTTTAACACTGCCGGTGATGGAGCATTCACAACTTCCCTAGGCAACCTGTTGCAGTGCCTCACCACCCTCACAGTAAAGAATTTCTTCCTCATATCCAATCTAAACTTCCCCTGTTTAAGTTTGAACCCGTTACCCCTTGTCCTCTCACTACAGTCCCTAATGAAGAGTCCCTCCCCAGCATCCCTATAGGCCCCCTTCAGATACTGGAAGGCTGCTATGAGGTCTCCATGCAGCCTTCTCTTCTCCAGGCTGAACAGCCCCAACTTTCTCAGGCTGGCTTCATACGGGAGGTGCTCCAGTCCCCTGATCATCCTCGTGGCCTCCTCCAGACTTGTTCCAACAGTTCCATGTCCTTTTTATGTTGAGGACACCAGAACTGCACACAATACTCCAAGTGAGGTCTCACGAGAGCAGAGTAGAGGGGCAGGATCACCTCCCTCGACCTGCTGGTCACAATCCTTTTGATGCAGCCCAGGATATGATTGGCTTTCTGGGCTTCGAGCGCACACTAAAGCTGGCTCATGTTCATTTTCTCATCGACCAACACCCCCAAGTCCTTCTTGGCAGGGCTGCTCTGAATCTTTTCTCTGCCCAACCTGTAGCTGCGCCTGGGATTGCTCTGACCCAGGTGGAGGACGTTGCACTTGGCATGGTTTAACTTCATCAGGTTGGCATCAGCCCACCTCACAAGCATGTCAAGGTCCCTCTGGATGGCATTCCTTCCCTCCAATGTATCAACCGAACCACACAGCTTGGTGTCATCAGCAGACTTTCTGAGGGCGCACTCAATGCGACTGTCTGTGTCGCTGACAAAGATGTTGAACAAGACCGGTCCCAACAGTGATCCCTGGGGGACACCACTCGTTACTGGTCTCCAGCTGAACATTGAGCTATTGACCACAGCTCTTTGTGTGCGGCCATCCAGCCAGTTCTTTATCCACTGAGTGGTCCACCTATCAAATTGATGTCTCTCCAACTTAGAGAGAAGGATGTCATGTGAGACAGTGTCAAAGGCTTTACACAAGTCCAGGTAGATGAGATCAACTGCTCTACCCCTGTCCATCAGCTCCGTAGCCCCATCCTAGAAGGCCACCAGATTGGTCAGGCAGGATTTCCCCTTCGTGAAGCCATGCTGGGTGTCACCAACCACCTGGTTGGTTTTCATGTGCCTTAGCATGCCTTCCAGGAGAACGCGCTCCAATATTTTGCCAGGCACAGAGGTGAGACTGACTGGTCTGTAGTTCCCTGTGTCATACTTTTTCCACTTCTTGTCAATAGGGGTTATATTTCCCTTTTTCCAGTCATCAGGAACTTCACCTGACTGCCATGATTTTTCATGATATTGCAATATGGAAATATTAGCTTCTTTGTTTATCTTTCCTGTTTGGATGAGTCAAATCTGTATTGAGGAATCAAGTATAGAATATCAGGAGAAGGTATAGGATATTAATTTTCCTGGTGGTTGTTGGGTTTTTTTTGGTGGGGTTTTCTTTTGTTTTTTTTTTTTTTTTTTAATCTTACTAATTTGGTAAGCTTTGGCTTCACCACAACAGTCCCTGACACTCATCTACCTTATACAGGTAAACTGAGTCATTCACCTATACTGTCTCCCCACAGACAGTTTACTAGGTACTGTGAAAGGTACTGAAATCCTTGAAAGCCATGCCAGTATGATGAAATCTGTGTAACCCTTTTGTGGGTTGCTCATGAATCATGCCAGTGGTGTAGGCATGACTGCATAGACTTGCTTGAGATCTTGAACATAACTAAGCTTTCTAAGAGTGACTCCTTTTTTGTTCTCTTTTGTGTGGTTGTAGCTGTTTTGTGCTTGCACATGTGTAGACCTAGCTTGGAGTATTTGTGTGCCATGTTCCCAGAGGGGAGCTCAAGTGCACTGCATCTGTAATTTGCCTCTCAGTGCCACAGTGTCAGCTAACCCCTAGCTGGCGTAGTTGTTTGCAGTTCAGCTTTGGCTATTCTAGACCTGTGGACCATGCATGTACATTTGATCTGTGCTATGGAAATCTGTAGAACCACAGCAGGTCTGATGCTCCTCTCTACTAATAAAGCTGTCATGGACCTGAAGTGCCAAGGGATGTGTTTGAGTGGCTTCTTTGTGGAATTGGTGTGGCAAATACAGAAATAAAAGTAATAAAGCCTTATGAATATGAGGTTATAGTGGCTTGCATGTGTCTGTGCTGTGCTCTGCAGTGTCCAGTTTTAAAAGGTTTTTCCATTTGCCAAAGTGTTTTGTTTCCATGGAGTTGATTAAATGCTAAATATAGCTGTGCTAAATAGAAACCATAATGCTTGGGTGCATATAGCATTTAAGAGCCTAATTCTAGGTAGCCCAGGACTAAGACTTCTGTTCATGCCTGTCTGTAAATTGAATTATGTGCTTAGGCAGATTACCCTCAAGAAATAAAACATGATTCTTTTTTTGATTCAGATTGGTAAAACAGAATCACAGAATCACAGAATCACAGAATAGTAAGGGCTGGAAAGGACCTCAAGATCATCGAGTTCCAACCCCCCCGCCATGGGCAGGGACACCTCCCACTAAACCATGCCATCCAAGGCTATGTCCAACCCCACCTTGAACGCCGCCAGGGATGAAGCATTCACAACTTCCCTGGGCAACCCATTCCAGGGCCCCACCACCCTCACAGTATAGAACTTCTTCCTCAGATCCAATCTAAACCTCCCCTGTTTAAGTTTAAACCCATTACCCCTTGTCCTCTCACCACAGTCCCTAATGAAGAGTCCCTCCCCAGCATCCCTATAGGCCCCCTTCAGATATTGGAAGGCTGCTATGAGGTCTCCACGCAGCCTTCTCTTCTCCAGGCTGAACAGCCCCAATTTTCTCAGCCTATCTTCATACGAGAGGTGCTCCAGTCCCCTGATCATCTTCGTGGCCCTCCTCTGGACTTGTTCTAACACTTCCATGTCCTTTTTATGTTGAGGACACCAGAACTGCACACAATACTCCAAGGGAGGTCTCACGAGAGCAGAGTAGAGGGGCAGGATCACCTCCCTCGACCTGCTGGTCACACTCCTTTTGATGCAGCCCAGGATACGGTTGGCCTTCTGGGCTGCAAGCGCACACTGCCGGCTCATGTTCATTTTTTCATCAACCCACACCCCCAAGTCCTTCTCAGCAGGGCTGCTCTCAATCTCCTCCCCGCCCAACCTGTAGCTGTGCCTGGCATTGCTCCGACCCAGGTGGAGGACCTTGCACTTGGCATGGTTTAACTTCATCAGGCTGGCATCAGCCCACCTCACAAGCATGTCAAGGTCCCTCTGGATGGCATTCCTTCCCTCCAATGTCTGTCATTTGTATGTTTTCCTACAAGTTTGGTTTAATAACTTGCTTGATCATCTTTTTCTTCATGCTTTTTTTTTTTCCCCAATTGCAAATTAAAGGGTAAAAATGAAGCTGTGTTGTGTCAAGCAGATGTATTGAGCAAAGAGGAACAGAAACAGGAAGAGGTACCTCAGGTGCCCTGTATTTGTGAAAACACATTGTGTGAACAAAGCAGGTGAGGCTAGAGTTTAGCAAAACCGCATTTGAAAAAGCTTTATCTGGTGCATGAGATACCTTTGCATATGTCAGTTCTTTTGTTCCTTGTTACCTGTCTTTCCCCAGCATTTAATTTTCAGCTCCTATAGACAGCTTCTTCCCATGCTTTCAGAGCACACTTCTAGCTGAGCTGAACTACTTGTCATTGTTTATCTGGTACATAGTTGATCTGCATGAGCTCATAGCTCTTTTGGACCATGCTTTTCTTTCATTTAGTTTGTATTTGCATATACAGCAATCATACATGAAATGTAGAAATTGTGCAAAATGTGAGAGATGTGTCTTTTGTTGATTCCAGTGTGCTCCTCTATTTTACTGCTCTTCTTGTTAAAATAAGCTCTTAAGCATTTATTAGGCTGCAGATACTTTAATGTTGGTATGTTTAGCAACACAACTTTTTGCTTTATTAAAAATGCCTTGACAAAGAAATCCTTTTATTCATCCTTGCATGCTAATGATAAATGCCCAAAATAAGAAATACACATTTGAAAAGATAATTGTCTCAATTTTAAACAAAACAGTATATCAGTCTCTAACACTTTTGTATAACTGTTGATTCAAACTTAAGTCCTCTCCAAGCCGAAGTCAAGTGACATAATTCTGGTTTGTTTGCTTTAAATTCACTAGTGCTGAAAAATCCACTTCCCAAGAAGGCAAGCTGGGTGCTCTGGGATCAGGACAATTCATAAGGAAAACGTTTCCAAGAATCAGACCGAACCTAAAAAGAGCTTATAGGGAAAAAGAATCTCCAGTGACACAAACCCTTGCTGCTCCAGTTGAGGAAAAAGCAAATAAAGGAGAAAATCTGCCTGTGGCAGAAGAATGTGAGGAACCTCCTTCCTCAAAAGTGAGAATCCTTTCAGATATTTCTGCCTATGCTTTCTGACGATTGGTTCTGCACCAGCTGTTTGTAGGACGTCCGAATAAGCTGTTTAAGTGCATTAATTCATTTTGGACTGGGAAGAATACATGCTTGTAATATTTGCACTCTAATATAAAGTCTTCTAAAATTCTATTAGTAATGCATTGGTGATAAGTGTATTTCTGTTACCAAATCTGAAAGATCTCACTTAATATTTGAAATTTTGGTCATGTTCATGATACATGAGGTTACCCACGTGTCATATTTCTGTTGCTGGTTTTCTTCTGAACTCCTTGGTTGTTGCTCATGGAAGTTTTTAAGTGAAATTTTGGCTCAGGTTGAAGTCTTGATCATAATTTGCAATGCTTTAGAGGTGATATATATTGTGCTAATTCTGTTTGGTTTTTTGTTTGTTTATTTGTTTTCTTCCCCCTCAACTCAAAGGATGACATGGAAGTACTGCTGTCTGTGGAGAGTTTGGCCAAGGATGACAATCTGGACATAAATCTGAAAAGTAGGAAGTCAGAAACACTCTGTTCCTCTAAAATGCCACCTAACTGCCATAATAAGGCAGAAAAGGAGCAACAGCTATCTGAAGATACAATAGGAAGCATTCAGGATACCTCAGAAAGGTAAAGTTTCATGTTGGCAAAATGCACAAAGTTTTTAAAGAACTTTTTTTATTTGTCCAGTTGTTTTCATTCAGCATTTGCTTTTTGAAGTGTTAGATTCTGAGCTGTACTAGATACACTGTGAAGGTCACTAGGTGGCATCCTTAGGTAATATAAGAGTTTTTAACAGACTTCTCAAGGTTGTTTTTCTTTTTAGAAGGCACTTTGCAGATGAACGTAGAAGCAAATAATCAGATTTTAGCTGCCTGTATTTCTCAGACAGGATACAGTTGTTAGGGTACAATGCACTAGAAATGTGGACCGTTGAAAGAAAGCCTGAACAGTGCTTTTGCAATCGCTTTAATTGCCAAGTGGTAGGTAGAATAACATGAAATAGGCTTGCTGTCTAAGATGTATTCTAAGTTTTCACTTTATCTTTCCAGCAGGAGACATTCATGAAACAATGTGCAGTGCCCTAGTTCTTTGGTGGAGGGAATACTTTTTATGTACGTGCAATTTGAGGCAAATAGTGCAATTTAGATGTAACAGTTCTGGATTATGTTATAAGCTACATTTTGTTCAATCTTAACAGATACAGAGCATCTTCAACTCAGTTTACTTTTGCCATTTTCTGAAATTAGCTTCCCGTTTCCATCTGTCTCTGAGCCTCTGTGTAAAATCTCTTCCATAACTTGCATTGAAATCATATCTCAGAGTCTTTGTGCTAACAAGAAAAGGGCCTTGCCATACAATCCTCGTGGCTCCTGTGATGACAGAATTTCACAGAATGGTTGAGGTTGGAAGTGTCCTCCAGACATTACCTGCTCACTCAGGGCTATCTACAGCTGGTTGCCCAATATCCTTCCCAGATGCCTTTTGATTATTCCCAAAGACGGAGACTCTGCAGTCTCTCTGGGTAACTGTGCCAGTGCTCAATTACAGTGGAAAGGTATTTTTTGATGTTCAGAAGGATCCTCTTGTGTTTCAGTTTGTGCCCATTGCCTCTGGTCCTGCCACTGAGCATCACTGAAAGAGCCCAGCTCCATCCTTTCTGCACCATCCATCTAGGTTTTTATATAGCTATTGAAGAGATCCCCCTGAGCCTGCTCCATCTTCAGGCTGAACTGTCCTCACTCTTTCAGTCTTCCATCACAGGGGAGATGCTTCAGGCCCTTCAGCATCTTTATGGCCATTTGACTGGTCATCTCTAGTATTTCCATGTCTCATACCAGGGAGCCTGGAACTGGTCAAAGTAGTACAGATGTGGCCTCACAAGCACTGCATGTGGGGTAAGGATCACCTCCCTCAGTCTGCTGGCAGTGCTTCTTCTAATGCAGCCCAGAATGCCATTAGTCTTCTTCGCAGCCAGGGCACATTATTGGCTCACGTTCAATTCAGTGTGCACCAGGGCTCCCAGGTTTCTTCTCTACCGTACTGCTTTTCATCTGGGTGGCCCCCAGCATCTCCTGGTGCCTGGGGTTGTGCCTCCCGAGGTGCAGAACTTTGCACTTCTCCTTGTTGAATTTCATGAGATTCCTTTCAGCCCATTTCTCCAGCTACTCTAGGTCCTTCTGGATGGCAGCACAACCTTCTGATGTATCAGTAACTACTCCCAGTTCTAAGTAATCTGCAGATGTGCTGGGGGTATGCTCTGTCCCATCAATTATATCATTAATGAAGATATTAAACAGAATAGGGATTAGATGCAGTATTGACCCATAAGGTACACTCTTAGTTACTAGTCTCCAGCTAGCCTGTGGGCCACTGGTCACACACCTCTAAGCCTGGCCATTCAGTCAGTTTCAGTGCACCTCCTTGTCTGCTGCAGCCCAGGATGGGATGCATCCAGCCCATACTTCTTCATGTCCCTGTCCTGGGTTCAGCTGCAGGAGTTACTTTCCTACTTCTTAGTAGCTGGTGCAGTGATGTGTTTTTGACTTTAGCCTGACAAGGCTAATAACACCAATGTTTCTAGTTGTTGCTAGGTAATGCTTACTCCGATCAAGGACTTTTCAGTCTCTCATGCTCTGCCAGGGAGGAGAGACACAAGAAGCCAGGAGGAAGCAGAGATAGAGGACCCAAAGTAGCCAAAGGGGTATTCCATACCACAGCACGTCATGCCCAGTATATAAACTGATTGCTGCTTGGATGGGGCTGGGTATCAGTCAGTGGGTGGTGAGCAGTTGTATTGCTCACTGCCACTGCTGATTATTGTTTTCCTTTTCCCCTTTCAGTTATATATTCTCTCCCCTTGTTATTTCCCATTATAATTATTCATGGTAGTAGTTGTGGTCTTGTATTATACTTTAGTTACTGTATTATACTTGATTATACTGTATTATACTTGATTATACTGTATTGTACTGTATTATATTTTAGTATTCTTTCGATTCTTGTCCCCATCCCTCCAGGAGCCGGGGAAGAGAAAAAGTGGGAGTAGTGTGCGAGTGGCTGTGTGGTTCTGAGGTACCAGCTGGGCTTAAACCACGTCCTCTATGAGGATGTGTGAGGAAATAGTGTTGAAGGCTTCCTGAACCCAAAGTAGCCATAATCTACTGCACTTCCTTCATCTGTTGAGCCAGTCATTTAATCATTAAAGGTTATCAGGTTGCTTAAGCATGTGTCGTGGTTTAAGCTGTAAATCACGCAGTTTGCTCACTCACTCCCCCCTCTTTTTTCCCCCTGCTCCCGGAGAGATGGGAAGGAGGATTGAAAGAATGCAGCTCCCACAGGTTGAGATAAGAACAGTTTAGTAACTGAGGTATAGCACAAACCACTACTGCTACCACCAATAATAATAATGACAAGGGAAATACAAGGGAAGAGAATACAACTGCTCACTACCTGATACCAAGCCCGACCCAGCAGCAAACCCCACCCTTCCGGGTCTCTGCCCTCCATTTTTACATCCTGAGGCATGATGTGCTGTGGTATGGAATACCTCTTTGGTCAGTTTGGGTCAGGTATCCTGTTTCTGCTTCCTTCTGGCTTCGCCTCCTCCCTGGCAGAGCATGAGACTCAGAAAGTCCTTGGTCAAACCAAACATTCTAAGCCGTAACTATAAACATTGGTGTTATCAGCGCTGTTCCTTGGCCAAAAGTTGAAAACACTGAGCTACACCAGCTACTAAGAAGGAGAAAAATGACTGCTACTGCTGAACCCAGGACAGCATGTTTTTTTCCCTGTTATAAATCCATGCTGACTATTCTTACGTGACCTTCTCGGGTTTTGTGTGTCTGAAAGTGATTTCCAGGATTAATTGTTCCATCACTTTCCCAGGGACTGATCTGTAGTTAACTAGACCTCCTGCTTGCCCTTTCCTGAGATGACAGTTTAAAAGCCCAAGATTTCTGTCTTGCTGATCTAAATGTGTGTGAGCAGATGTAAGAATTTAATCCTGTTTAAAAGCAGTAGTACAACTTCTTAATGTCATTTTCCTTCAAAAAGGATTTTCCAGAAATAATCAGAAAGGCCCAGTACTGTAGAAAATAGAGTTACCTGCTTTTCATATTGTTTTTTTTTCTTCCTTTTTTTCTTTTTTTCTTTCTTTCTTAACTTCACTAACTAAATAAATAAAAGTTGTAAAAATGAACCCGAGTTCATTTTTAGGTGGAAGTACTAATATGTGGTAGCAAGCCAAGCTTGTAAAGCGTATGTTTTGTAGTTCCTGAGAAGTAGAATTTGAAAAATGTTTTTGTAGGTCCAACAGTAAACTAAGTTCTGGAGAAGAAAGTAAACAGAGTGATGCAAAACCTTTGTATCAAGTGAATGAATCCTGCTGGCGCTCAAGGCCAAACCTAATGAGTGTTACTAGAAAAAGGGGTTATCCTGAAGACAGTGAAAACAGAGAAGAGGACAACTCTGACAACAGAAATGTGGAAGAGTGTTCGGTGTTAGAAAAACCAAGTGAATCAGTGGTAAGTGTTGATCTTGTGTTTTGAGCCAATTTATCTCTCAGTTCTTGTGTTTAAGTTCTAAGAACCATAGATGGTGCAGAAATCCAGTGTATGACTGGGAAAGTTTAATGTGATCTTTTTTTTTCCTTTTTTTTTTTTATTTTTAATTCACTATTGGAAATGATGCTGAATAAATGGACTTAGAGTCTGAAAAACTGTGGAAACATTTAATGTATGCTGTTGTCCTCAGTTTTACAGTTTATATAGTCAGAAGTCTGCATTATCATAAATACATGCCCACACTATTACCAGTTAATTTAATATCTGTTATTAATTGAACAATGGAAATTAAGGCAGCTGTCTAACATCAGATACTACCTAAAATCCATATAAGTATACTTACAAGTTGAAGTGTATGTGAACAAAGTTCAGATCTTCTGCTTAAATTTGCTCAAGAGGTCTAACCTAGCCCAGATTAGTTCCTTCTCTAGCCCAGATTAGTTCCTTCTTTGTCTAATGTTACAATATTTTAATCAAGTTTATCTGGTGTTCCTTATTTTCTAGATGGATGACTCAAATCTTACAGTTAACATTATATTTTAGCCCAGTAGCCATAATTGGCAGGACTGTGCTTGCTGATGATTTTTGTATCCTAGGATATGTTTCTCTGTGTGTGTTTTGATTAATATTTAAATGCTGTTCTGTAAACTGTTGTAGTTTCTTCTTCCTAATTTGTTCCTAGGGCAGAAAATACTTTTTTCTTTCCTTCAGATTTTTCTTTAATAGGCAGTTTTAGAAAATTATTCATCTTTTCTGCTTCTGTAGAGTTGCTGCTCTTGATGAGCTGAGCATGGCCTTGATCTGTTAACAAACCACAGCACTGGCATTATAGATAATACCATCTAGTGCTGCTTCTGCTATAGAGCCCAAAATTTTAGAAAATGGGGAAAAATGTCTTAAGCTGTCAGAGATGACAGCTGGGCATGTTTTCAAGAACCTTAAATTTAGTTCTTTTAATCTTTTTGGCCTCAAAAACAGTTTAAAAAGTTTGGCACTCAATGTGGCAGTAATTGTCTCCTCCATTCAGCTGAAATCTAGTAACACAGTGGAAGCTACATCCTTCTTGGAGACTACAAGAAAACACGATTTTACAGACTCTGTTGGAGAAGCATCTTGTAAAAGAATGAGGCAGGATAGTAGACTCCAGTCTCCACAGATATCATCAGAGAGCGAGAGTCAAGTAGAACAAGAAGATTCTCAGCTTTCTGCCTCAGAAGAAAAAAAATCAGACGATCTTACAAGGTAAAACAACTGTTTTTTGCTTGTAAGCTCAATTTACTGGTTTTGGCTTTTGTTTTAAAAATGTAATTATTAGCCATTATTTTGCAGTGTGTTACATGAGTGCATGCAGGATATCAGTCATTGTCTTTCATCTGGGGTCTACCAGATGCATGCAGATTTCCCTTTATCTCTTACCATGCCTGCACTTTTATAAAATGGATGCAGTCAGTACTCCTGCCAGCCCATCCCAGGTTCACCTGTGGTTTCAACAGGAAGTCCTGATTTTAAAGGGGAAGACATTGTAGTACTAGTACCGGGGGCACAGAGATTGTGGGATTAATCTAAACAAAGTCTGTGGAAATGTCCTCTGCTGCTATTTGTTTCCCCTCCACAACAGTTTACAGAGGAGCATATTGTTTTGGGGGATGTTTGGAATTACTTTTGCTACTCAAAGTGGTGGTGCCCATCATTTTGAGGAGGGAAACGGCAGCTGATGAGGGAAGAGATTGCTGTCTGAGAAACTGGAGCAGATAATTAGTTATCTAACAGTTCTAGTTTCTAGACATTAGTCTGATAAACTGAAATTTGACAGTTTGGGGCTCCTAGTACAGCTTTAGCAAAAGAGAACTGGAAACGCTCCCATGAGATAAAAAGCATTTGACTTATACATCCGTCAAAATGAAAATGATTTCATGCTTTTCTAATCAAAGAATTCTGTATCTTGTAAATTTAATTGTGCAGCTTTCCAAAGCTCTAAAACTGCTTAATACAGATTGATAATCAGTATTTTGTGCATACATGAAGAAATTAGGATTTCTGATTAAATGGTATGTGGGTGCATTTTTGTTGCTTTACATTAGGAAGTAAATAGATTGTATTGTTGGTCACAGTAATCCCTTTTTATTCATGGAATTTGTTTTTATTTGTAGTACCCCTTTGTTTGAGATGTGTTGGACTTCATTGTTTTTTAAACATGCTTTTATCCTTTATTTAGAAGGCAGTCCAGGAGGCCTTCAAAACAGATAGCGCTGCCAAAACATGTCTCTGAGCTAAGAACTGCTGTCTCTTCTTCCTCTGAATGTGAGGCTGATTGCAGTGAGAAGGGGAATCAAAGGCAAGAAGTTAAACTGAGTGTTACTAGAGGCAAAAGTTTGAAAACTGTACATAGAAAGAAATCTGGGAAGGAGCACAAAAGTTCAAAGATAACCTTGGTGACCCTTCGAGCTTCTCAAGAGGAGGAGGAGGAGGAGGAGGAAAATGACTTTGAGCCTGATGATGAAGATGAATGCTTTGCACCGGAAGAAGTAAACAAAGCTCCAGTGTTTGTTCCTAAAGGTCTTCGATCTCCAAAACCTATTCCTGTTCAGATAGAGGAAACCATGGAGGAGGTATCATATAGCTGTGTTCTGCATGTGTACTTTTGTTTCTATTGTTCAAAAAGCTTCTGTTCTAATACAATCTCATAAAAATTGGAGTTTATCCCAGTTTAGTTCAAGTTGCTGACAGTGGCACTGAGAGTAGCAGGGATGTTACCTGGTGCATAGTTTTGAACAGAATACTACATCAGTCTGAGGTCCAGTTTTTGAAAGTTGCATGTTTTTATTCTTTGTGGACAATTTGCAGGGTTGGAAACTTTAAGCCAAGAGTGCAGGCCCATGTTTTAATTATGCTATTAGACTAGAATAGAACTCAAGATTGTTAGACAGTAGAAAGACTTGGTATCACATCTACTAAGACCAGTCACTAGAGAGGAATTGGCATACTTCTTGTTATCAAGGTGTTGTTGAAGTTTGGGACTCTGTTCAAGTCCCTTAAAGGGGATTGCATTCGGAGGTTTAGACATTTGTTTACTCTTTTTCCCTGTCTTTGCATTTTTTGGCCCTTCTGGCCTGTCTTATCTCAGTGATGTGTCTGCACAGCTTTTTTTGTTTGTTTTTTTTTTTTTTTTTTTTTTTGCTTTGCTCCGAATCTGTTTCTCTGACCTGTTTAGTTCTTGCCTCAGGTTTTCATCACTACTTCTTTTCACTTTTCACTCACTTCAGTTCTGTTTGCTTACTAGAGTCATCTTCCTCTCTTCTCATTGAAATCTTGATATTTTTATTTTTTTTATCTTTGTCTGGTGAATTTATCACACTGTTTCTTTCTCCAGGTGAAAGAATAAAAAAATTTAAAGCTCAGTCAAAACATCAAGGGTGACTCCAGAGCAGTAATGGACAGCAAAGTTATTGCACAGAAAGTTTTGCTAAATCCCTTCATTTCAAACATGGAATATATATCACCTGCATTTCCTGACTTAACACATAGGAGCTATGAGTTCTAGTAAGGAACGAATATGGTTAGATACCTGAGGACTCAGCTGTTGTCACGTTTAAATAGATCAGTGGAAAGCATCTATAAGAAGTGCAAGCCTTTGAAAGCTATTCAGATTGAGCAGTGTTTTTCATAAGAACCTCACTAGAAATACCTCAACCTTTATGCCAAATTTCAGTTCCTTGTTTCTGAAAATACCAAATGTCTAAAGCTCTCAGTGGAAAGACAGTGTTAAAGGAAAAGAATTAAAAAATAAATAGGTAAAGTAATGGGGGGTGGGGGTGGGGAGTAGGGAGGTGGGTATTCCCTAGTCTGTCTTTGGAAAAAGGCTGAGCTGTTTTTAACTTCCTGATGACTTAAAAAGCAGAAAAGTGTGAAAACTAGCAAAACCCATTTGAAGTAAACAGCCATCATGGAAGATCTCAGCTGTATAACTTAGTTTGGTGGAATAATAAGCAACTAAACCCAAAGTCTTAGGTTGTCTGGTGTTTCCAGTTACTTACAAGCAGCACTGTCTCCAGTTCATACAAATGCTGCTTTCTTAAATCAGAAAGTGTGTAGGGTAAGACTCAATTTTTGGGAAGGATCCCACTAAATGTTTAAGATCTACTAATTATATGTGGTTTATAAAAAACTTGCATTTGACAGATTTTCTTTTGGGGCTGAGGAACTGAAATACTTTTAAAATTATTTTTACAGCTAGAAATACCTGTGAATATACCAGATGTGCAGGTGGCTACTGATGCTGAAAGTCTCTCTCGTGCATCTGTCCATCAAGTGGTACCGAGGGAGGAAAAAGTAAGCACGTCAATGGGCGTAAGAATGTTTCGTTGTTGTTGTTGTTGTTTCGTAGTACATAGAAAGTGCCTGTGCTTGATTGCCATCTCTGCTTGTAACAGTATCGCTTAATAGACTCTTGCCTGTCCTGTACAGATATAAGGATGCAGCTATGGAAAAACTATGTAAGTAAATATTGTTAGCCTTTAAAATACCTGTTCAAAGCCAGGGTAAACTTTGGACAGAATTTACCTGGAATTTAAGTGTGTAATTGAATTGAAATTGTGTGTTTATCTTATCTAGAACTTTGATACTGTTTTTCTTTTATTTAAGGAAACAACCATGCATGGAAATCCAGAGGTGGACAAAGGTAGATATGAAACAATATTGTTAATATCTTTCCCATTAATTTGTTACCAATATGTAGTTATTCTTGCTGGAAATTTTCAGGTTTATAATGTATTAAAAAAACCCTGCTCATGAGATATTAGATGCTCTTATATTTTGGAGAAGATTTAAACTATTTTCTTACCGTTCTCTATCAAGTAGGGGGACCAAGTGTTGCTGGTGTGTTTCCTGGTGTCAGAATTGCCTTTTTTGTATCCCATCTACCTCTTTCCTGTGCTGTGGTAGTTGTTCACAAGTTGCTTACTTGCCACATGCTTGATGTTTGACTGAGTAAGACAAATATTGGGCAGATTTGTAGCTTTGTCATCTCTGTGGTCTCTGACCTTAATATCCTAAATCTATAAAATAGCACAAAAACTGTGATCTCTGTGATCACAGTCTTCCAGAAACAAATATTCTTTCCATGTGGGATTTTATAAACTCTTATGGATCTATTGATTTTTAGAATAGCTTTCACATTTAATTACATTCTCAGTACATCTTCCTAGGAAGCACTGGAGATTGAGTATACCTATGAAGAAGGGGAAGCCTACTTTGTTCTTTCAATTTATTTCAGTACAATAGCTTTGGAGGATGGAAATGTCTTTTTGAATATGCCCAGGTAGTGGCAGGCAAACTTTTCTGCGGCACGTCAAAGCCTGTAACCCACCCCATGCTGGGCCCATGGTTGTCCATTGCAATGCTGGCATGGGCTGAACTGGTCGCTTCATTGTCATCATGTACTCTGGATAGCTAATTAGGAATTGGGAGTCTAAACTGGGATATGGATCAACACTATATGTTAGGGATTTCTGTGATTATACTTACTGATTCCCACCCAGCTCCTTTCCACTCCTTTTCCTTAGCAGGATGAGGGGAGAAAAATAAAATGAAAAGTCTCCTGGGTTGAGATAAAAGACATGGAGACCACTTACCAAAATGACTCAACTTGCGGAAAACTGCTTTAGTCTGTTACCAAACAAAATACAATACGATGGTGAGAAACAGATCTAAACTAGAAAGCAGCTTTCTCTTCCTGCCTTCTTAGGCTTAATTTCACACCTTCATTTCCCTGCCTCTTTTCTCCCCAGAAGTGCAGGGCAAAGGGGAATGAGGTTTGCAGTCAGTTCCTAACAATCTCTTCCTCCTCATGTTCTTCCCCTGCTCCAGTGTGGGGTCCTTGCTACAGGGTGGAGTCCTTCAGGATAAATATGCTCCATCGTGGGTCCTCTATAGGGTGCGGTTGCTTCAGGTAATAGCTGCCTGTTCCTGTAAGGTCTCCTCCACAGGTTGCAGGAGAATCTCTGCTCCCACACATGGGAGTACCCCCTCCTCCTCCTTCCTTATTGTCTTGGGTTCAGTTGTAACAATTATTTTTCTCCTTCCTAATTGCTGGCACAGGGCTGTGTTTTGGCTTCAGTCTGAGAACAATGCTGGTAACACACCGGTGGTTTAGTTATTGCTGAGCAGCACTCACCCTGATCAAGGACTTTTCAGTCTTGTGCTCTGCCAGTAAGAAGGAGCACAAGAAGCTGGGAGAGAGCAGGGACAGGACACCTGACCCAAAGTAGCCAAAGGAGTATTCCATACCACAGCATATCATGCCCAGTATATGAACAGGGGGAGTCACTCGGAAGGCCCAGATGGCTGCTTGGATCAGGCTGGGTATTGATCAGTGGGTGGTGAACAGTTGTATTGTGCATCACATTATTAAGGTATTTTTTCCTTTCACTTTTTAGTTTTATATTCTTTCCCTTTGGTATTTCCCTTATTATCAGTAGTAGCAGTAGTAGTTTTATATTTTACTTTAGTTACTGGCCTGTGCTTATCTCAACCTGTGGGTTTTACATTCTTTCAATTCTCCTTCCCATCCCGCCCAGAGGAAGGGGAGAAGGAGGTGGGGGGTGAGTGAGTGGCTGCATGGTGCTGAGTTACTGGCTGAGCTTAAACCACAAGACTTATTCAGGGCTGTTTCTTAAACTTTTCCCCTCACTTTTCACTGCTGTGCAACATTTTCCTCTTTCTGAAATGTGTTTCCCAAAGGTGCCACTGTCTTGGCTGGCAGGCTTGGTTGTCTCTTGTGATGGGGTCAGTTGGAACCAGCTGTGTCCAAAGCAGCCCCCATGCTGCCAAGACCTTACCATGTGTACCCAGTACACCATTAAAGGGAATAATGCTGCTGATGGTGTTTTTTACAATAGTTGTAATTTTGAGCATGAGAATTGCTGTCTCTTTCCAAACATCTTGGTCCATGAATGGCAACAGTTCAAAAAAATGCATACTTCATTATATTGATGATAGTGTAAAACAGATAAGTGGATTTGTGGTTAATGTGCTTGTGACTTTTAACATGTATGAACAACTTTGCAGGAATTAGTGATGGAAGCACTGAAGCTGCTATGACTTTACTTGCAATGGGTGATCCAATGTTCCAGTTAAAAAAAAGCACTGAAGGTATGATCTGATTTATGGGACAAACCCTTCTCGAACTTTGAATCCACCTAAGAAGGGACGGAGCAGTGACTGTATAGCTCTTCCATGTGTTGCTGCATAGCAAGGTCAAGAGGCTTCTAGCCCTGCTGAATTGTAATGCATATTGAGACTAGGCAATGCAGCTTGGCTGGAAAAATAAGGCACCTTGCTAGAAAAATGTTTCTGAGACCTGGTTTAAGAAGAACATGTTTCAATTAAGCTGGTCATGTAAATTGGACAAATGAAAGGAAGCAAGGTTCGGTGACCATACCTATCAGTCATCTTTTCAGGCCTTTAACCTGAAAGATAGCTTATTCTGTCTAACTAGCCACAACCTGAAATTGCCTGAGTTTAGTCTCTTCTTTGTCTGTAGTCTTCTATTTAGAATTGATGTGCTTTCATTGGTTGAATGCTAGTGTCTGCCTGGAGTAATACTGAAAATGTGGCCTTAGGACTGTATTTACCTGAGATTTGAATTTGCATCTTTGGAGAATGCAGACTTTGTTAAACAAGATTTGATGTTCAGTATCTCTTTAACAGCTTTATGTATGTGCCAAACCTGAGTCTTTTAAATTATGCTTTTCTTTCTGTTTCTTGTTCTAACCAGAACGAACACATGTGTTACTCACTCAAGATGAGTTGGATGTGGCCAGTAGCTCTGCCTGCTCCAGACAAGATAGAACTTCTAGTCAGCATTTACTTTCTTCAGACACTTCTACCAAGGAATTGATCCCTTCTGAGGATGGAAGCGACGTTATCGTAGAGGATCAAAGAACTGGCACAAGAACAAATGCTGAAGAATATTTTGAGAAAAATGCTACAGATACCAGGTTAAATTACTACTTATTTTCTTCAGGGAGAGAAGTCTCCTGACATTGCTTACTTCTGCTAGGTTTATTTTTATTGAATTGAGGGCAGCTTTGCTTTAGCAAAGGTTTCTCAGTTTATGTAATTCAGTACGTAATCTGAAAAAAACCCTTATTGTCTGTTTCTTACAACGTTTGTGAGACATTGGTATATAACTTTGGTGATATAGAACTTATTCTTTACTCCTAAAGTTAAGTTTACCTTGGCGGGGAGAAAAGAATATTCAAACTTAGTTGGTATGGATCACTGTTAACTACCCAGCTCATTTTCCCAAAGTACAGCTAATCAGGCCAAGGGAAATTGCTTATGTGTCACTGCTGCTGTGGGATGTATATCAAAGATTTAGCACAGAGATGGCAAGGAACCCTTTGATCTTCTGTCATTATGGTTTTTTTAATGCTTTTGGTTTTAAACTTTGCTCAAGCATTCGTGAATGTTGAATCAGCTTGATGGAACATTTTTTTTTTTTAAAAATCTCCTTGTGATCATGTACTATTTAAAAGACTGTTTAACTTGTTGGTTGCTGTAACAAACCATCCAATTATACTCCTCTGAAAATTATAATCAAAGATAAATTATTTTAAATCCAGTGGTTCTTTTATTATATTGTAAGCAGAACTTTCTACCATCTGATTGGTGTTAAATTTCTGATCTTTTCATGTTTTTTAAATGTCTCAATTACTTGTTTTTTTTCTGTAGGTAGGGAACATCGTAGTTGACAATATACCTGACTTTTCCAATTCCCGGATACTCTTTCTTTTTTGTTTTGCCAAATAGTCTTCTGTCTCCTCTGCAGCCTGTATTTCTGCTCTTCATTGTCTCATCTACTCCATCTCTCTTATCTCTTCTCTGCACTAACTGTCAAAAAATCAAGAACTGTATTGATGGCATTTTTCCTTTTTACTTGCAGTGATAGCTTTTTGCCTACGGCAAATAGTGTGAGACTGACAAAAGGCGGGCTCTTGGAGCCTGAGCCAGCCTTTGGAGTATTGACGTCCAATGACAACATAATTCAGAAGTCACTTACTACAGATGTGCTTGTGGAACAGCCAGAAAAAATTCAAAGTGGTAAGCCTACTTTTTATCCTGGGGTTAATAATTTTGTAAGGTGTTTATATATGCGCATCTATATGTATATACCACGACAAATATACAAAAGCTTATATATAAAAATATGTAAATATAAATGTACATATGTGCATATATATATATATATATATATATTCACACAAAAAAAATACTAACTGAATTTTCATCCTTATGTATCTTAAGAGTCTACAACCCTGAGAGGTACTGCAGAAATGCAGAAGGTGGAACTAGAACAGGTCAGACCAGCTACAGATGATTCTTCAGTTTTTCATGACTTTGCAACTAGAAGTATGGAACTTAACAAGCAAGCAGACAAAATTGAGAGGTGGGAAGAATCATCAGTGGATATTGGCTTTATTCCTGAAGTCTTTTAAAAATATGCAGCTGAAGTTCGTATGTAGTATGTGTCTGTGATGGAAACTGTGCTTACAGATATTATGTGTGTTTATGCACTTAAGCGTGCAGGTTAGACTGTTACTTTAAGGGTTTTCTCTCTTGTCCTACAGATCTTATAGGCAAAAACATCAACTTCTGTTTGGTGTTTCAGAACTTAGTAATCACTTTGCTGCTTGATTGTCTCCCATGAAACTGCATCTGAAAGGAAATGTTAAGGAGTTGATCAATTTAGAAATGTTAATGAGCTCGTAAGACTTCCTGCTTGGTCATGCTTTTTCTAATAACATCTCAATTAGTGATGTTAGGGAGGCTTTTTCCTGAAATAGTTTATTTAGACTTGTTTGAGCATTACACATTCTGATCAGTAGAATGATCTAGTATTTAAACAGGTGACCTGTTTCTCTGTAGCTACATGAGCTTCATATTAAATATTTAATTGTACAAAATCTAGCCCATGCACAGACTATCTCAAACTGATTTCAAATTAACTAGATACATACCTTACAGAACAGAAAAAGAGATGAGAGATGCTCATGGAAAATCAATAGAATTAAGAACTACATCATCAACACCTGAAAAATCTCACCTTGGACTAGATGATTGTCCAAATCAGAGTTCAGTGGATGGACTTCCTGAGCAAAATCCTTATCCTTCTGAGCACAGTATGTGCACAATCAACTTTAATCAGGTAAAGAACTCCATTTAATTACCGTCTAGAAATGTCCAGTTTCTGAAATCCTGTACAGGAAGAGGTTTTCCGTGAAAATGTACTCTCCCATTTTAAAGACCTGGTACATTTTAAAGACAGCTGGTGAATTAAACTTTCTTTTTTTACAAAGGCATAACCAAACTTAATTTTTCGGACAATCTTAATCTTTGCAAGCCTCAGTTTATAGCATTTCAGCAATAAGTGATAAATAAATGTTAGTAAATTTTTTGGCAATTTTTGAAGAGTTTTGATGGAAGAAGTTACCTAGGACTTGTATTCATTCAGTGCAACTTGTTGATGTGTCAGGGTGATCTTATGGTAGAACAAGGTACAAGAATGATTTGGGTCTTACAGGACTGGCAGAGAGCGTGAGAAGAGGCTACTTGCAGTAGAGTATACCTGGTTTTAGCAAAGGTACATGCTATGAAAAGGAAGGGATGGATGAGTTGCAGAGCTTGGTGTTTTCCTTTGGCACTCAGTGGTTTTGTAATGGTTGGTGGCATTTGTTTTCTGAGTGCCACTGAGCAATTTATTGTGAGTCATCTCTGACAGAGTTGTGCTGTAGGAAGTATAAATTTATTTTGACAAACCATCAATACAGACAATGAGCTGCATATAAATTTTTGTATTGCCCAAGTGTCTCTTGTCCTTGTAAGGCTAATATCCTTCAACCTAGCATAGCTAGAAGTAAAAACTGACAAATGTAATTATGATGATGCCATTAGGTATTTTGGCTCTTCAGTATTTGACGTGCTTTGTTTCTTTCCTGTTTGTTTCTCAAGTTTATTAACATTTTATTTCAACTGTGTTATTTCTAGAATGAAGCTTGTGCTCAGGGTGATCAACAACAATGCATAAGCAGAACAGAAGAGACTTCAGGTATGATGTGCTAATATTCTAAGTTAGCAAAAGCCCACAGTAGTGTATCACGTGGTTACACAAAGAAGAAAACCAAAACAAACCAAAAACATTCTCATTTACATGATTAAAAAATGTATTTCATTAACAAAAACAGTGACCCCCAGTACAGTGCATTCCCCTCCCGAGCCTCTTACTAAATTTTGTTAATACAAACCAAATTTGTGAACTTTTGGAATAGACTTCATTAAGTTTAAATATCAGTGAAAGAAAAGCTCCTTGCTCTCTCCTCCCTGCTGTGAGCCCCTGCTGCTTAACTCCCGCTAGGTTTAGCAGTTGTTAGAGCCTTTATGAGCCTCTGACTCACTTATCCATCAAAAGGTGGATGTCACAGAGTGAGAGAACCTGTGTAGTTTTCCACTGGTTTAGTGAGCTATATTGGCTTATGGAGTTGTCAAGTGTCAGAGTTATGTGAGTGCAAGGGATGGACTGTGCAAGTATGGAGCAGGGGAGGAAGAAGAATTGGGGAAGAAAAAAGAAGATGGCAACCAGACTTTCCTCCTTTTAGCTGTAGTGAGTCAGCAGATTAATGCCTAACTGATTAGATGTGATGAAAGAAATGAAGGTGATGGCTTCTTTTCCCCAGTACAAATTGAAATGGAGCTGTTTTGGAACCAGTACTTGTCTGAGGTATGGGAAAATCACTGTGTCAAAAACGCAGAACATGTACTTTACATAGAAACTGCAGTCTGAACTTGTAACTCCTGAGCATGTGTGAAAGATGGGGCTAATACTTCTTAAACATCTATTGTTATGCTCTGTTACTGCAAGGATCTTGTGACAGAACATCTTAAATCATCTTTAATTAGATGAAAAACCAAAATTGAGTTGAGGTTGAAATAACAGCAGCTTTATATCAAGAATGGAATCTGTCTTAAGTAATGGTGCAGCACTGTTTTCTATCTTCTGAAAACTTTACAGATGTTCTCACCTTAAATTCGTTCTAATGGACAGCAGTTGGCAGTTATCTTTTAATGTCCATCCGTTGACTAAATCATTTATTTTCTTCATTTGTTAAATTAAGACTATACTTCTCAGGTCCTCTTCTGCAAGCCTGAAGTAAGGAGAAAAAGCCTTTTGTTTACCACCGAAACAGCAGACTCCTGCCATTTAAAGGAGTAACAATACCTGACAGTTGCAATTAAAGACAAAGGACCACTTGACCACCATTACACAAGTTTAATTAAACTGCAAATTGTTCTTTAGTGCCAGAACACCCATTAAAAAAGCTCCATTCCTACTAGGCATTTTTAATATTCTTCATTCTGAATGGTAATCAGGATTCCACTGCAATGAATAGGCTCCAGGGGGTGACAATGTGTATCTCATCTAAGAAGAATTGTCTCAGGAATATCCCCACTGCCTTTTTCCATGGAGAAATGAGTGCCTAAAACTTAATTACTCAGGGTAGGGAGGGCGTGAAGACAACAGTGTAATTTGGGGGGTTGGAACTAGATGATCTTAAGGTCCTTTCCAACCCTAACTATTCTATGATTCTATGATAATTTCAAACTTGAGTAACAGATTTTTATTATTTCTTTATTTCCCTGAAAAAATAATAGTAGTGAACAATGATCATAGATGTCCAGAGGAGGAACAGACATTCATTTTAACGTTGGTGGAAATCCCAGCTGATTCAAAAGAGTTTGATGCATCTGTTTTGCTGGAACAAACTTCAGAACCATTACTACCAGCCCCAATACTTATCAGCCCAATGAATGCAAGGAAAGCAAGTGTGACTGAAGTGGAGAGGTAAATGCTTTATTCTTGAGTAAAGTGAAGTATTTTTTGTGAACCTTGTTCCTTTCTTAAATGTGCATTACAGATTAGAACTTCTCAAAAGAAAATAATTTCAAAAGGAAATAATTTTGGCAGGGTAAAAGAAGTGGAAAGGGCTCTCATCAGATTTGAGGAAGATCTCATCAGCAGTTTGAAGTTAGTGTTCTAGTTAGCTGGGATTCCGGTGTCAATCTTAGTTCTGATTTACCCTTTAGAGCAAGTCTTCCCTTTTAGCAAAACCCATTTGTCCAGTCTGAATCTATTCTGCCATGGATACTTAGAATGAAAAGTAATTGAAATAAAATATCGAAGCATGTTCACACTTACATAGTACTGTACAGTTTTGTAAAGTAGGTATTTATTACTTGCTCTTCCAGATTTTTAGTGTAGATTTTTTAGTTTTTCGTGTTCTGGAGAACATGATAAACCGTGGACATAAATTCAGATACTCTCTTGAGTTTGTGCCATGTTCAAAGGGCAGAAAGCTGAAAAAGCAAACAAATTAATTACTCAACTGAATAATAACTGGTTTGCAGAACTGCAATGCAAAGGGTTTGATTTTCTTTTGCAAGTAGTACTCCTCAATGCAATACAACAAAATTGCAATTTCAGCGTTACAGTTGAACTAAATCTCCCAGTCAGTTTGAGAGGAAAAACCCAACATCAAGAGAAAAAGGCATTCTGAAGAATAAGAAGTGTTGCAAAGTTGTAAACACTATTGCTATATTAATGTAAGTCCTCAGATCATAGCTAGAGGTGTGATGCAATTCCACATCGTTGTGGAGACCTTGCCATGTAACATCAAATGTTGATGTCATTCCCGGAGTTATTGAAAGGATAGGTCTTTGGGTGAATGTTGGCTACACAATGAATTCTGGCAACAGTATGAATTTTGGCTGTAAAATGTTAAGAATTCTAACTCCTGTGGAACTACTGTTAGTAGACAGAATTTCTAATAGGCAGAGTTAGGGTATATCTTCTGTCTCGCTGTTCGCTTCTACTTCACCCTATCTCCCTCGTCTGCTGCTCCCCTAGATGTCTTGCTGTCTTTTGAGACCATACTGGGGAGTGGAGGACGGTGTGGGAGCATGGGGGTAAAGATTCACCTGTACGTATAAATAATACTGTGTTGTAGGATCTCCTAGGGCAGTTAATCACTTGTCTTATTTTTACATTTTATTAAAATATCAAGTACAATTCAAGTAGAACAGTTTCTAGAAGTAATTAGATTGAATTATTACTAGAAAAACTTAATTCTCTAACTCAAAATAACACAGGAAAATGTTTGTTGGTAGTCAACAGTACATTTGAAATTAGTATTAGATATAAAGCAAGAAAGAGTATCACACAGATCCGTGTGTAATTTCCATACAGAAATGTTACGCGAAGTAAATTCGAGCTTTTGTACAGTCATAGTAATGACTTCTTATTTATACAGTATTGGATCCTCGACAACTGCAGCTGGTGAATTTACTGCACCTTTAAACAGCAGTATGGAAACTGAACACCTAGAGAGTGCATCAGTAGAGCCTGTCCCAAATTTACAGACAACTCAAAAAAGGTCAGATGCTGACCTTGAAGAGAATGATTTTCCTCCAGCCAAGAAAATTCTCACTACTGTTGTAGTAGAAGATAACTTGGAAACCACTTATGAGGTAAGATCATAATTTGGTAAATGAGTCTTTATGCAAAGTGTAGATGCATACAATGTAATGCAGCATCTTAATTATGTTTTTTGTTTATTGCTGTCAGTTGTGTAAAAATGTGCTGCCTGTACAATGTAAAGAAAATCAACACTCACAGATTGCTCTTTATTTTTAACTCCACAACAGTTTGGAGGCTGTTAATATAGTATCAAGTTTTTTTGAGAGTCTATAGGCTCTTGGGTTTTATTATCAGGCTTCCTAGTAGGCAAACTGGTTATGTGACTGTCTTGGTTCATTCACTACAGCCTTTCCAACAATGACACTGCAGGAGGTGAAAGTCTGGATCTTTATAGGATGACTGGCAGACTGTCTGGGTTCACTGAACAATGTTATGATTCCTCATGGTGTCTGTTGCTTTGTGAAGAAATTAGATATATTCCTGTCTTGTTTTTAACATCACAAGTATTAGTTTAAAACAACAAGCTGCAAATAAAGACTAGGCAGCATGTTTCCAGCTTCCATCTGTGCATTTAGAGTGTGCCCAAGCTTATGCCGCTGCTTTTTGTGAGTAAGGTAAGATTGTGTAGTGATCTTGTGTAGATCTGGGTGAAGGAATGGGTGACAATTCCCTGCATGATTCAGAGCGCTTTTCTAGGAAGGACAGGATAACAAGCCTCTTCACTGATCTCTCATCTTGACATCCTTGTCTTGAGTCGTTTGTCATAACACCTTGAAAAGCCTGCTTAGGAAATGAGTGAAGTGATGAATGACACTGTACTACTGAAGATGTCGTCTTCTGTATCACTGCTGTTCTTAGAACTGTACATGCATGATATGGCTGTGTCAGCTTTCATTTTCTCTTCTGTATTGAGAAAAAAAGACTAATAACTTCTCTCTTTCTTTTTAAAATACAGACTTATTCAATTAAATCCACAAATGCTCCAGCAGTAACTTCAGGTAGGTATATTTAAATGTGTAAAACAAAGTATAATGAATATAAATGCTTAATGCATCACAATTTAATGCTGTTGTGCTGAATAGTCCTGTCTGAAGCTATCTAACACGAAAATAGGAAGAAGTTTACCCTAATACCATCATTCCATGTTTTTTGCTATGAACTATGTGTGTTGGATTATATAATTGTTAATTTAATAATGGTTCTAAAAACATTTGTGTAGCTAGTCTGTTTGTGAAATTTGGGAGGTTTTGGGGGCTAAACATATCTTAAGTTAATATTTCCACCTGTTGGAGACGGCTATTAAGCACAGGCATTAACTGATATTTTATCTGTACTATTTTTTTAACCACAATAATTCCTTTTTTATTTTACTTTGTATTTTTTAAAAACTATGCACGAAACATAACTGTTTGAAAACCTTGTCTGCCTCTGAAGAATCAGCAAGAAAGCTGCAATGCTGACAATGCAGTCTTCAATGAGTTTGTGAAGGGGTTGGCAAAGTGCTTTTTGGCCCTAAGAAAGACTGTAAGCTGTAATTGTAGAAGCTTAAACAGATAGATGACTTGACTAAGTCCAGTGGTGTGCTGAAAAGTGTGGGGGTGTGCGTGTGCTGTAAAACTACACTTCTACCAGCTTTTCCAGCTTTTTCCGCATAACATCTGTAAGATCTTACAGACTTTAAAGGTAGACCATGAACTTCTAATCCTTAGTGGGGACTTCAGAAAATAAAATTACAAGAAAAAAAGAAAAAAAGAAAAAATCCATCCCTTCTCTTGTAATGGTACAAGCCTTCTTAACATCACATATGTGTTTTGGGCTGTTGTGTTAGCCCTGAAGTAACAGAAGTCTTTAAATGACTCTCAACTACTTTTACAGGGAATCCTTTTCAAAAGGCAGAGGCTTCAGCAAAAGAGAAAGCATTGGTGAAAAAAAAAGCCTCTGTGTTGGTGTCTGAATCTATGTCACCACTGGCTGACAGGAGCCAACTTGAGACTTTGGAGAACTTGAGGATAGCATCACTTGAGAATTCAGCATCCAAAGAGAAAGAGGAAGTGGTGTCTAGATTGTCCTCTAACAGAAAAGCAGATACAAGTGGACAAGGGAAGCAGGGGGAAGTGCATGAATCTGGAGAGGTGGAACATACTGGAATCCTAGCATCATCTTCAAAAACTCCATTAGTCAGGTATTTATGCAATGTTTTGTTGGCTTTTTCTGTAAAAAAAAGGACCATTTTTTCCATATTGAGGTTTTTATATCTTTTTTCCACTTAGTATTACAAGAAGGGCAGTACCATTGTTTATGACCTATATGGCTAGAGTTACAGTATCTGTCCTTTTCAGCAAATTAGAAAGAAACACATTGTTTGCTTTGAAATTTGAATTATTTATTCAAGTGAGCAGATTGACCAAGGGACACTACTGAAGTATGGTATGTCTGCTTTAGACACTGACAGATGCCTCTGGTGAGGCAGACATCAATTGGCTATGATACATATTTAGAATAATTGTTTTCCTGAGCTGAGTCTGATGTTGTGATATATACACCCATCCACTTGTTTTGATTTTTGTCCTTCTGCCAGTAAGATTTGTTACTGGTATGGTACTCAGCACACAGGATTTTTAGGACTAACTTAAGATGTGTCGTATCCCCAAAGGAGTTTCAGTCTTGACAGCTCAGAGAATATTCCTGTTGTTTAACCATCTGATTGTGAGTGTTTTTAATATATCTTTCTATAATGTTTAAGTGTTTTGAGTTCCTGCTCTCTATTGCTCACTGAAGTTGATTGTGGTGCTCTATTGGTCTCTGCATTTACTCTTTCATTACGCTTGTGTGAGTACAAAACCTGGTTATTTGTACTGGGACTTCCACAACAATTGGGGTAACAATGCACTGACATCAGAATCCTTGCCTTTAAGTTTACTAAGTTGTAAACTCTTTTAACAACGTAAAAAGCTGATACTCTGTGTTGCCTGTACGTGTACTAGTACTAGGTATGACGCTGATAATGGGCTGCAGCAGGCAGCCTGCTCTGGTCCCATCCATGGGAATCTGGTTTCTTTTTCCATTGATTACATGCAGGATGCTCTTTTCTGTTTGTTCTTTGGGAGTATGTCTCAATTCCTTTTGGAACTTCTTTCTGAAGATGTGGTAGCTTGTTAGGCTCTGCTTTAGTAGCAAATAGTACGTTCCTGTTCTCAGGGTTGGAGATTGTTGAGTGTCTCTAGAACTCTTCAATCAAATCTTGTGCCAGAATATTCTGTAATCCAAAAGCCTTTCTCAGAATGACTTTTTTTGGGGTTATTTTCTTAGATTTTTTCATAGATGTCAGAGGTGTGTGTTTCCTGTGTTGTGAGTTGGACTCCTCTAATAATATACATATGTTCCATTCATGGAGCAATCCTATTACATCCTGACTATTTTTTTTTTTTTTTTTTTTTGAGTAGGCGTGGACAGAAAGCATTGGGATTTTTATCTTTAATTTGCACAAAAAGTAGTTCTGAGACTGCAGAAAATTCCAAAAGGAATAGAGGGAAGATCCCAAAACCTCGGCTTGTGACTCCAAAGCGAAACCTGAAAAACCACACTCCGTCTCCTAAGGACGACAGGGAATCTTGTTCTCTTCCCTCCACAAGCACATCATCATCTGTGGAGTATGAGAGTATAGCTGCTGATGCTGCAGTTACGGTATATGTTTGCCTTTGAATACCCTTGTATTTTTGGGATGTGAAGAACAGTGAATTAGTTATTTCAGCAGTGGATAGGTGGTATGTAGTATTCGTGTTTTGAGATCCCTATCCCAGTGAATAAATCGTGATTTGTGCATGTCTTGGAAACTTACAAGGGAAGTGAGTTGTTTTTTCTCTGCAGGTATGAATACATGTTTCCTGTATTCAGTAAATGCATATTTTTTGTCTAACCTTTCTATCTTAATTGGAGGCTCAAGTGCATATATATATGTGTGTGTGTGTGCATGTATATATATATACGTACACATACACGTATATACACATGAACCGATTAAGACTGTTAAGAAGAGCTTTTTCTTTTCATATTAGGTTCTAAGTAACAAGCCACTTGAGAAGCCACCCCTTCGTGCTAAAGATCAAGAGAAGGAGGAAGAACCAACCAGAATCTCAGAGTATTTTTTCAGTGACATCTTTATGGAAGTGGATGATTCAGAATAGCAAGTCAGCTTTATAAAAACTTAGGATCTGATAGTATAATGCAGCAAGAAAAGAGTATTTTTTTCGAAGTTCTCATGTCGGTTATGCCACACTTAATGTAAGCCAAGCTATTTTTAACCCCATAAAGATGAAACATATTTCATCGGAAGCAACCTGGATACTTTTAAAATGTTGATATAATCTAAACCTCTACCTTGATGTCATTGTACCAGAGCAGCACCTGCTAGCTTGTAGTTTCACTTTAGATGCTGATAATGGATGCATGACTATCTTCAAGAAAAGTGCAATGAAAAAATGCTTAATTTTTGTGACAAGTATCCTTTTGAATTTTAATGCTAAAGCTTGTGGTACTGGCTGTACAAGTTCTTTACTTCTTTTTGTGAAGTATGTTATGTTAGTGTGTTAGAAGGAGGAATGAACCTTTTATCTATAGTGTAATCTCCATAGATCAAGATGCAAATACTGGAAGTAGTGTAGTAAATACATAGGTATGTTCAGCACTGCAGGTATTTTTATTAACATCTTCAAATGATGTATTTTTATAAGTGTTTTTAACCACATGAATTGAAAGATCCTAACTGAAAAGCCAAATAGGTTTAGTTCCTTAAAAATTCACTGAGAATAACTGGAAAACCACAACTTATTAAAAAATTCCACGCAGCATTAATCTTTGCGCTGTCCTGTTGGAGTGGGAGGAAGAGGTTAATGTTTCCTAATGGAAATGCTAATTTCCTTCTAAATCTGAAAACAAGGGGATAAATACCATTTCTTTTCCTTGGTTTTATGTGTAGGTGTTTGTATATCTGCTGACTTCCTTGGTTTCCCTTGTGCAAAGTAGTGCAAAGAGGTAGGATTTAAACCATGATTATACAGTGTGGTTGCTTTGAGAATTTGCTACTTTGAAGGAGTAGAATTTGAATCATTTTCATGTTGGATGTCTGCTTATGCTGTAACTCACTATAAAATGCTGATGCAGCTTTGTGATTTTTTACTTGCCTCATCAAGAGGATTGTCTTGTTGAGGCAACAAGGTTCATGCAGTCTCAAAGTCAGATGGTCACCCACGTATCAGTATTTATTCTGAAACTCCTTCTTAACGCAAAAATGAGTGTGGAGAATTAAGTAGTCTACATTTTTCTCCTGTTACTTCATACCAGCAGGTACTTTTGCAAAACAAATGATTTATTACTAAACTGATGTTTAAATGGTATTGTTGTGCTCTCAAGGAGCATAATAAAGAAACCTGTCTTCAGCTTTGGACTGGATAATCATTTGGTGGCAGAGATTTTCATATAAGTAGTTTAAATACTTGTGAGACTGCTTGCCTTTTCAGAAAGCAAGGCTTTTGAAGAAACCTTTGAAATTTTGTCGATGAGGAAAATACACAGAAAAGCTATTGTTACTGCAAATTGCTGCATTAGCAAGCATCTGTCAATCAGACATGTCTAGCAGCAGTATCTTCTTGCAGTGATGGAAAAGGGACTAACAGTCCCAGTGAAAAGTAACTTACTGGAAACCATACTGTCAACCCCCCTCACCACCCAAAAGACCCCAAAACCACCCATCACCTTCAGTTTCTGTTCAGATAGTATCTTGTCCTTTGCCTAATCCATTTAACTTGAAATGTTTATCTAAATATTGTCTTACTTGTAAACATTATGAAATAGATTGATCTATACATAAAGGGCCATGTATTGTATATCTTGCAGATATTATTTTATGTATGCAAGTGTTAGATTCCAGATACATGTGGCTTGTTTTAGTCACTTGCACTTACAAGAGACTAAAACAGATTTGTGGGGAGTCACTATAAAATAATTGCCCTAAATACTTTGAAGGGATAACCATTCCACATTTAGTTCTATACATTTTAGCTTTCATTCCTATTACAAGATAAAAAAACACCCAACTATTTCATTACTAATATTTAAGGTGCCTTATCTACCTGTTAATTTGGGCTACACACACATTTTTTGTCCCTTGCAGGAAGTCACATGCACTTTGTTGGAGGGTTTTGGATTTGGTTTTGTTTGTTTGTTTGTTTTCTTAAGAACAAATTTCATTTGAATAAAGATAAGACCACTTTGTGTTCTGTTTGTGTATGAAAGTTTTATAATGGTGAAGTAGGTAAGAAAAGGTTGAAATCTCAATCCCTATTAGTTTAGCATTTCTGTGAAGATGTGGCATAAGACTGCTTTGCTTAGAGTTGTCCAACACCCTGTATCGCTGCTTATATCTGTTTCAAAGAAAGTAGTCATATTCTCTGTTACGAATTATGTGAATAAATTATTTTATATTGCCTCTGTATCCCTTTCTTGGAATATCATTTGCAGTTTTTAAATGCTCATAGGTATAGCAAGTTAATGAAAGTGTGGGCTAAATGGATGGCTGAAGCTCTGACTGCAGCACTGGGGTGCACACGGTGGTAACAGACTACATTTGAACAGGGATTGTGTGGTGGGTGTCTCTGGTTTGAGTTATGTTTTAGCATACAGCCTAACTTCCTTTGTATTTGGCTTCACACGGTTTTCTCTCTGTAAATACGAAATAAAACCAGAATGCTGGAAAACGGCAAAGCTTTCACACGAGGGACGATAGAAAAATGATCTGCCACTCTTGCTGTAGCATCTCAGCCATTCTGCCGGTAATGACAGAAGGGCAAGGGCTCTTCGGGGATGCACAAGTGTGTAATCCCGTCTGGGAACAAAAGGCTTCCGACGGGAGTTCTTCATCGTTGTCTTGCAGCCTGGGCCGAGCGGCGGTGGCGGAGCCTGTCACCGACCGGCAAAGGGAAAGGCTTTTGCGTTGTACGAGTTCGGTTCTCACAGTCACAGCAGCACAACCGGCGGGACGGGGCACCGCGGGTAACTAGGGCGCTGGCCGGCCCGGCCCCAGGGCCCCACTCTGCCCATTGGCTGCGGCGGGGGGTGTGGCGCCGCGGGCCTGGGGCTGCCGGCTTGGCTCGGCTCGGCTTGGTTTGGGTCGGCTCGTCTCGCCGCGCCGCCATGCTGCTGGGCTCCCGGCGGCTGCTGCGCTCCCGGCGGCTGCTGGGCCTCTGGCAGCTGCTGAGCAGCGCCCCGCCAGCCCGCGGCTACCGGGGTGAGGTGGTGGCAGCGGTGGGGTCACCCCCCGACGCGGGCTCCGCTCTCTACCAGGTAGGCTAGCCCGGGCAACCAGCCGTCTGCTGGGTCGTAGACCGCGGAGGGGAGGCTCCGGCGGGGAGCCATGGGGGGGCAGCGATGCCCACTCCCGGGACCCGCGGGAGTCCGGATCTGGTCTTCTGCTGCTATGGCGGCGCGGCTGGGAGCGGACGCGCCGGCCTAGCCCCGGCCTGCAGCTCGGCCGCATCCCGCTTCCGCGCCCTCGCGTGGCGGGTCCGCCGCCTGCTCAGGGGAGGCCCTATCCGCGAGACGCAAGCTGCGAGGGGCGGCGAAACTCGGCGCCGAGTGGGCCCGGAGGACGCGGCCTCGGTGGCGCCGTGGGGTGGGTGCGGCAGCGGCGTTACAGCTGGTGTCACCGCGGCCGTGCCGCGCCGTCTGCAGTCAGCCCGGGGTGGCCTTGCACGGCCCCGTTTTACCGAGCTGCGCCCCGTGCCCGACGGCTTCAGTGCCGAGGTCTAGTTAGCTCATGCTGAGCGTAGAGGTGCCGCGTAAAAGAGAACATGGATTTGTAGCGTCGGCTGCCTTATTACGGATGGTTTTACACGTCTTCTGTTTAAATCACAATGCCAGCAGCAGCAGCAGAAGGAATCACGTTTGGAACAAGAGGAATAGGTGGAATTCCAGTTGTCTTCATGAAGACAACAGTACTTGTGTATCGTGTAAATTTTTTTACTTTGTATGGGACATACTAACACAGAATAACATGGAATGGTTTGGTTTGGAAGGGGCCTTAAAGCTCATCTAGTTCCAACCTCCTGCAACAGCATAGAGCCCACCTTCCACTAGACCAGATTGGTCCAAGCCCCATCCAACCTGGCCTTGAACACTGCCAGGGATGGGGCAGCCACAGCTTCTCTGGGAAACCTGTGCCAGCACCTCACCACCCTCACAGGAAAGAGCTTCTTCCTTATATCTAGTCTAAATCTCCCCTCTGTCAGCTTAAAGCCATTCTCCCTTGTCCTGTGACTACATGCCCTTGTAAAAAGTCCCTTTCCAGATACCTTGTAGGACCCCTTTAGGGACTGGAAGCTGCATGAAGGTCTCCCCAGAGCCTTCTCTTCTTCAGCCCAAAGAAGCCCAACTCTCTCAGCCTGTTTCCATAGCAGAGGTGCTCCGTGGCCTCCTCTGGAGTCGCGCCGACAGTTGCATGTTCCTCTTATGTTGAGGGCCTTAGAGCTGGATGCAGTAGTGCAGGGGGGTCTCACCAGAGCAGAGAGGGAGAATCTCCTCCCTCAATCTGCTGTCACACCTCTGATGCAACGCACCATATCAGCTGCATCGTATTTATATTGCCGTCATCAAGTTCAAGATAAAAATTGTGTTACAGTTCAGGCTGAGAAAAACATAGCTTTGGTGTGGTCAAAACTGGCAGGAGGGCATGCGTTTGTTTTCACATTTGTTCCAAGTCAAATATCAAACAGCAAGTGAAGCAACTCTTTCTGACTTAAATGGTGCCTTTGGTTCTGTGTTTGGTTTTGCAGAAACTGAACTTGGGGACAAAAGTTAGGTGACTGAAACTCCTGTGGAATTTCAGTACGTGTTTGTACATACCCATGTACAAAAGTTGTGCGTGTGAAGTGAGTGTGTATCTATATATGTGTGTGTATATGTATGTGTGCATATTTGTGTTTAGCATACCAAAACTCACAAAAAGTAGTATTTTAATAAACGTGTTTGCTCAGCTAAGCTGTGGCTAGATTTGCATTTGTGAGTGTGTATCTTTCGATCTCAAAAGCAAGGCTTGGTAAAGTAGCTAATGGTGTTAGTATTTGGTAGAAATAATTTACAGAGCGCTGTAAACACATGTGGTGCTTTGCAGACACAAAGAGCTTGAGGTCCCTGGTGTGAGGCGCTTCACCGTCTGAAACAAAAGTAATACAGGGAATAAAGATGCAAACACATGGAGGCATAACGATATGTGTTGAAGGTCTTGACTTCATTAGCTAATGTTTTCGTTTCTGGCTGTGAATTCAGCTAGACACCTTTGCCTTCATAATATAAACTGTCTTTCAAACCAGACGAGTAAAAATGTAATCTAAAAATAAGAGAGTCTGAATTCTGGGGAATCTGTGTAAATGTTCCAGGGATTAGATTTTGCAGCCACTTAGTTCATGTAGCAGTAATTCAGCTAGCCTGTATAATAACTGCAGGATTAGCCCTGTAGGTTTTGCCTCTTGGTTTTTCTTTAACTTTTTAGAAACCATCATATTAACAGCAGGATTTTACAGAACTTACTGTTGCAAGGACAAGTTTCCAGAGCAACTTGTGTCACTTCACTGGCCTTTTTATGATTAATTAATGAAAAGCTCACAAATATATGATAGAACTAGCAGGGTTGTTTCTGAGAGGAGCCTTTTCTGTGTGTATTCAAAACCTACTGTAAGGTTTCAGGGCATCTTTTCCTTAGTAAAATATAATGACGCTGCGTTCTGGTTAAAGGCATGAAAGATAAGGGTAGAAATTAAGTGAATTCAAGCAACTGTAATATTTGACTACAGTGGGGTTTTTTCATAGATTATCTGAATCATCCTTTCACAGTGTTTCATGTAGAGTAGCTAAAGTAGCTACTGTGATTTCTTAATTCAGAAGCTAGTAAGCCTGTGATTGCAATTGCTGTGCCCCTTTTAATTTGCTTTGCCATTTTTAGATGGGTTTTTTTTTGTTTGTTTGGGTTTTCTTTCTGTGTTAAAGGTGAGTTTTTAAGCTCAATGCTGTGTGCAGAAAGTGTGTTTAGAGAAAACAGGCTGAGCAGACAAGGAGAATCAGGGAAAATACATGCGTAATGCTGTGAAATGAGCCAGCTGGGCAGGCTGAACACATGCAGTAAAAGTGGGTGTTGTGACGACTGTGGATTTTTGAAAGTGTAGAATTACAATGGCTGTTTCACAGACTTTTCACAGGCAAAACCAGTTAACTTGTAAACAGTGTGTTTTGAAAAGGATTAAAAGTAGATTTTGGTTCCTTAAGTGCTGCTGGTGGTTGTGTAGCCACAATAGCTGTCTATAGTCTCTCCTAGGAGCATCAGAGTCAAATTAACACAACATGTCTTGTTTTGTTCTTATCTTTTGTGATGCTGCCACAGTGACAAAACTGGCTTGAACGCACAGTGTCTGTGTATGTGTCTTTATTCCTTCCTCCTTTGCATTTGGTGCCTTTTGGTGACCAACACAGAGCTGAACAAACTTAACTGCAACACTTTTTGCTTTTAGGGGAAATCTTAATTGTGAGTGTTTGAGTCTGAATATAAAGAGTCACTAGTTTTTTATTTTTTCTGTCAAAGTAGACTCTAGCATCTTCTAAATGAGAATTAGATTAGGCAGTATGATTTTATTTTTTTAATGCAGCAGTTATTATGTGTATCTGGAGTTTCACTTTTCAGAGAGGTAACATAACTATTAATGTCTGGAAAAAAAACCCAAAACAACAAATTAAGCTTGACTAATACCTTATAATTTGTAAGAAATGGTAAACAACTGATGTAATAAGCACACAGAGCTGCTGATAGAAATTGTGAGCTCAGTACTGGATCAGTCATATTCAAAACTAAGAAGACCAGACTTTTCTGGTTTTTAAAAGCTTTGTCTCTATGTTCTACCTAAACAACAAGAATATAAAAAAGTCAACCAAATTCTGTTCGGTCTAGGTCATTCATCTTTTGGTATAAAACACAAAATAAGACATAAAGACATATAACAAGGCATAAATTAGCAGTGCTTAATTTAATCCACATGATGCTTTTTACAAAACTAGATTAAAAAAGCAAACCTGTACTAATTAACAAAACCTGAAAAATAGCAATTCAACTCTATAAAGGATAATTCTGGTTTTATTTATTAAATTTGGAACTAGTCTTTTACAACCCTAACATGCTCAGAGTTTTTTAGTATTTTGGGATGTGTGAGGAAAGACGATGCACAGGTAGACATATTATTAGTTTAAAGACAACACAGATTTATTTAATAGTATTTAATAAGGTAAAATGAAATTTGGAAGAGAAATTAATCTTGAACCTTTTGTGCTTGTTTATTAAAAACCAATACTGTCATTCTTGATTAAACATAAAATGCCGTTTTTTTTCTCCACTTAGGAAAACTATGAACGAATGAAAGCACTGGTAACCGAACTCCAGCAGCAAGCAGAAAAAATCAGATTAGGTAAGTATAGTAGATTTTAGAACACTTGCTCTAAACACTGGTTTAGTTTAGTTCTTTGGATTTTTCCCCCCTTATAGATGTATATTCATCAGTCAGTTCATTCAGATACAACATACTTGCTGGATTATAGTAGTCATACTGAAATTCTAGCTATCTATTTAAATATAGATTTACCACTTCCTGACATCTGAAAATCTTAAAAGGTTTATGTCCAAGCTAATTTGGTTCAAAATTTAGTTGTTGGTTTGTTGGGACTTTTTTTTTTAAAGTAACTCAGGCTAGCTAAGAAAAATGTCCATACCACTAGCACTTCTTTGTTTACCACAATATCAAGTGTTTTAACATGTTTTTTTGCTTGCCAGTTGAATATCAGAGCAATATGCTAATGCAAGCAAATCCATAAATTACTGAAAGCAGACATAAATAAAAGCAAGGCTGATTTAGTCAAATGGAAGATTAATTCCGTTGTCAGAGAGGCAAAATGTAAGCAGGAAGGTAGTGAAAACTGGGTATTTAATCGTTAAAATCTTAATGGAATGTATGCTTCTAACAGCAGTAATTTTTGAAAATAGATAGGGTTATTAATAAAAGGCTTTTACTGATAACCACTTCACCTGCTTCCTTACTTCATCCACTGCTGCCTGCTTTTGGGACAAATTAGTTTGGCTAATGTGATTCTGTTCAAGTTGCATGTTAGTCTCTTCATGTGCAAAGAGGATTTTCATAGAATTATAGAGTCATTTAGGCTGGAAAAAAACTTTAAGATCATTGAGTCTAGCTGTTAACCCAGCATTGCCAAGTCCACCACTAAACCATGTCCCTAAGCAGAACATCTGCCAAGTCCCTTAAATGCCTTCAGGGATGTGACTCAGCCACTTCCCTGAACAGCCTGTTCCGGTCCTTGACAACCCTTTTGGTGAAGAGATTTTTCCAAATATCCAATCTGTACCTCCCCTGGGGAAATTTGAAGCCATTTCCTCTCATCCTGTCTCTTGGGAGAAGAGACCAGCCCTACCTCACTACAACCTCCTTTCAGGCAGTTGTGGAGAGCAGTAAGGTCGTCGTCCGTGTCTGTCCGTCCGTCCCCCCCCCCCCCCCCCCCCCCCCCCCGAGCCTTCTCTTCTCCAGACTACCCCCCCCCCCAGTTCCTTGTCAGACTTGTGCTCCAGGCCTTTCATCAGCTTCGTTGCCCTTCTCTGGACCCACTCCAGCACCTCAATGTCTCTTGTAGTGAGGGGCCCAGAACTGAACACAGAATTCAAGGTGCAGCCTTACCAGTGCAGTACAGGGGGATGATCACTGCTGTGGTGCTGCTGGCCACACTATTGCTGATACAGGCCAGGACGCTGTTTGCCTTCTTGGCTGCCTGGGCACAAGCTGGCTCGTGTTCAGCCATCAGTCAGCACCTCCAGGCCCTTTTCCATGAGCAGCTTTCCAGCCACTCTTCCCCAAGCCTGTAGTGTTGCACAGGGTTGTTGTGGCCCAAGTGCAGAACCCAGCCTTGTTGAGCCTCATACTGTTGGCCACAGTCCATCAATCCAGCCTGTCCGGATCCCCCTGTAGAGCCTCCCTACTCTCAAAGGGACACCCCTAACTTGGTGTCACTTGCACATTACTGAGGGTGCACTTGATCTCCTCATCCAGATCACTGATAAAGATATTAAACAGAACTGGCTCCAGTACTGAGCCCTGGGGAACTCCGCTTGTGACCAGCAATCAGCTGGATTTAACTCCATTCACCACTATACTTTGGGTGCAGCTGTCCAGCCAGTTTTTTACCCAGGGAAGAGTACATGCATCCAAGCCATGAGCAGCCAGTTTCTCTACAGGAATGTTGGGGGAAGTAGTGTCAAAGGCTTTACTAAATTCCAGGTAAACAACACCCACAGCCTTTCCGTCATCTACTAAGTGGGTTACCTTGTCATAGAAAGGCTTGTGTGTGTCTCAGTCATGTAGCAGGTCACTGATCATTTCCCCTTGGATTATGGGGGGGTTTAGTTTTGCTCCCCATCCCAGTCTTCCAGCTCAGTGTGCTGGGTACCCAGAGAGCAGCAGGCCTTACTGATAAAGGCTGAGGCGTTAAGTATCTAAGCCTTTTCCTCATCCTTTGTCATTATGTTTCCACCCGCATTCAGTAAAGGATGGAGATTTTTATTAGCCATCTTTCTGTTGCTGATGTATTTACACAAACATTTTTTATAGTTTTTTATGTCTTTTTAAAGCCTTTTTAAAGACCTTAGCTGTATTTGTGCTGGCAAGCAAAAGCAAGTCTGTAATAGTTTGAAAGATTGAAATCTGTTTCATTCCTTTAAGGCTACTTGAATTAAGTATAGTTTATTGTAATTACTGTGGACAATAAAATTAAAATGGTTTATAATTGTTTAACTGCTGCCAGAGGTTGAACATGCAGCTTTAATTCTTCCCTTCTTGTTTCTATCATAATGCTGTTTGCTCTTCATATATGGTTTCTTATATAATGCAGTTTCTTTTATGGCTTTGGAATAAAGCACAGTTAAGATTTTGTGCTTAGTTTTTTACTTGCTGGGCAGCAAAGCTCCAGGATATCCTGAGGAGATGCTGAAACACTTGGACTATCTCTGCCTTTTACTGGCTGTAGAGCCTTCAGCAATTCCCTGTGTGGCCATGAGATGATGATCATGGCCATCAGATTGGATATAAGGAAGAAGTTCTTTACTGTAAGGGTGGTGAGACACTGGAATGGGTTGCCCAGGGAAGTTGTGAATGCTCCATCGCTGGTGGTGTTCAAGGCTTGGTTGGACAGAGTCTTGGATGGCATGGTTTAGTGGCAGGTGTCCCTGTCCAAGGCAGGGGGCTTGGAACTAGATTATCTTAAGGTCCTTTCCAGCCAAACTGTTCTGTAAGTTTGAACCCGTTACCCCTTGTCCTCTCACCACAGTCCCTTATGAAGAGTCCCTCCCCAGCATCCCTATAGGCCCCCTTCAGGTATTGGAAGGCTGCTATGAGGTCTCCACGCAGCCTTCTCTTCTGCAGGCTGAACAGCCCCAATTTTCTCAGCCTATCTTCATACGGGAGGTGCTCCAGTCCCCTGATCATCCTCGTGGCCCTCCTCTGCACTTGTTCTAACAGTTCCATGTCCTTTTTATGTTGAGGACACCAGAACTGCACACAATACTCCAAGTGAGGTCTCACAAGAGCAGAGTAAAGGGGCAGGAGCACCTCCCTCGATCTGCTGGTCATGCTGCTTTTGATGCAGCCCAGGATACGGTTGGCTTTCTGGGCTGCGAGCGCACACTGCTGGCTCATGTTCATTTTCTCATCTTCCAACCCCCCCAAGTCCTTCTCCGCAGGGCTGCTCTGAATCTCTTCCCTGCCCAACCTGTAGCTGTGCCTGGGATTGCTCCAACCCATTCAGGTTCCTAAGATGGTCTTGAACCAGATCCTCTCCTACAGTGGGCCCAGGGTCTTCATTCTCACTGTCCCCGCGTCTGCCTTCCAAGACTTGGGTGGTGTGGTCAGAGCATTTGCTGGTGAAGACTGAGGCAAAGAAGTCATTAAGAACCTCAGCCTTCTCCAAATCCAGGGTAGCCAGTTCTCCCGATAGCTTCTGGAGAGGACCCACATTGTCCCTAACCTGTCTTTTATTTGCAGTGTACCTATAAAATCCCTTCCTGTTATCCTTAACATCCCTAGCCAATTTTAATTCTAACTGGGCCTTAGCTTTCCTAACA